>CM040184.1:71427953-71877953 GCA_022606455.1 Callitettix versicolor | reverse complement strand
ACATCGATATTTTTGGGAAAACATCTATTACGAGATTTATTACAGAACACCTATCTCGTATACCGACGGACCAGTACCTCTTCAAATTCATTTTCTTCAGTGTCTATACTTTATGCCAGTTGAAATAATGATGACGAGGGTTCGACGTTAACGAAATGAAAAAAACTTACAGCAGTAACTGCAATCACGAACCTACAACCTTGAGAGGTGCGCGAGTTCAGAAGACGTTGCTGATTGGCCTTAATCTCATCTCGGATATGCATTACTTTCCTCCTCAGATAGTGACAAGTATATATGTATAATTGTATATAATAACAAGTATATATAATATATATATATATATATATATATATATATATATGGGTTCGATTCCAAGCCAGGGATTGGCATTTTCATACGCTATAAATCATCCCATCGTCTGCATTAGCCCAAGTGTGCACAATAGTCGGACGTTAAACACAACACACACACACACACACACACACACACACACACACACACACACACACACACACACACACACACACACACACACACACACACACACACACACACACACACACACACACACACACACCACACCACACACACACACACACACACACACACACCACACACCACACCACACCACACCACACACACACACACACACACACACACACACACACACACACACACACACACACACACACACACACACACACACACACACACACACACACACACTGCACACACACACACACACACACACACACACACACACACACACACACACACACACACACACACACACATATATATATATATATATATATATATATATATATATATATATATATATATATATATATATATATATATATCAGTGTATTTTCTACGCTTGCTAGGCTATCTGCGAAGCCCAAGTACTGATGACAAATAAATGAACGTACATTTCTAAAGCCTAACCGTATAAAGTTCCATATGTTCGTCATTATTGCGAATATAAAAAATAAACATAAAACGATATTTTGAATGTCAAATTAATATTAATTTCCGAGTTATCCACTGCAACATTACAGCTCCTATTTTACCGCAACCTGCTTTACACGTCTTCGCAGACAGAAGCGAAGACTTCCCCCACTATTAGCTGACGCAATTGCAAGAATATGACCTTTTCCTCTAGCTAACCCACACAAAGTCTTCGCTTTGTGAACAGCTAGCTAGCATAAAAGGGCACGTAGAGTATTTATGTTTGTGTGTCTAGTTTTCTTTTACTTGAAACGCTATGAAATAGTATATGTGTCACGCTGGTATATTGTTTGCAATTTTTTATTTTACTATTACATGTGGCTATTTAATTATTGTAGTTTATACATTTTATTTTAAAAAACACTATTTTTTATTTAAGGTCTAACTTTAACTATCTTGTGGTGCACAATGATCACAATGTTATTGAGAGATTGAGGGATTGAACAATCTCTCAATCGTTATTATTTTACTATCACTTTTTGTGATAAATCCAAAGTAACAAATACATTTATTTAAGTAAAGTTGTTTTTATTTGTAAATTTCGATAAATGGGCTTATGTGTATAGTTTAAAATGTATAGTAGATTAACAATAATGAGATAATCTGCATCTTACGCCACTGATATGTTTATCGGTGATGCAGTGTTCTCATTATTGTATGGTAGCTTTTGCAGATGACCTACTCACAGATAATGAAACAACATCGATTAAACAGATAGAAGTCCTAAAGAAATGTGCAGAGAGAGTCGGTCTACAGATCTCGTTTAAAAAAACCGAATTCTTCTGTACAAAATTAAATATTCAAGAACTAAACACAAAGTATGGTAAGATAAACAGAGTCAAGCACTTCAAATATCTGAGAGAAATTCTTGAACCCACGGGTGGCGAGAAGGCTGCGCAAAGGGTTCGGCTACTGAGAATGAAGAGGGCTCTTGGTATAACGCGTGATATCTACAATAAGAGATGTATGTCGACGCACACAAAAATCAGACACTACAACACAGTCATAAAACCGGAGATATTATATACAAGCGACACGCTAGCACTCCACACAAAAGCTACCATGGAGGATATTTTTAAGGAAGAACGCAAAATCTTGAGGAAGATCTTTGGCCCGAGATTAACAGAAGATGGATACAGGTTGCATTCCCGGAAGACCACAGAGAAGATATCGAACCTGGCAGCAGATATCAGAAGAAGGAGGCTTCGGTTCTATGGACACATCAGTAGACTCCCAACAACGAGACTTGACAACAGAATCCTTAAGTATATACAAGGAGTCAAATCAACAACGTCGTGGATCGCACAAGTCAGAATAGACCTACATGACGCAGAAATAGACTCAACAGACGTTGAAGACAGGCACGCATACAGGAGAAAGATGCTCGGTTGGAAGGTCCCAGAGAATGAAATCCTAAAGAGAGCAGGAGTAAAATGGACGGAGGAGCGGAAGAGGATCCATGGGGACAGGATAAGGGAGGTGTGGAGGATTAGAAGGAACAAGACATGAGTCGGAGTGCTTTGCGTGATCCAAAAGGGTCTATACGCAAATAATAACATATATATTACAGAACAGTATGGACCGAATCGTTATGGGAGAAACCGTGTGCAGGTTATACAGGAAGAAGGACGAAACTCCACACATAATCTACGATTGTGAAGCATTTGCCAGCAGGAAGCAAAGGGTGTCTGGCTTCCAGGACCCTCAGGCAGAATGACCCAGCCAGAGGACTGCTAAAACTCATCGAGGGCACCTATTGTAGTGTCCTGAACTAGAATTGAAGAGTCATTAAAATTGTAAAATCATACTTTGACCGCGGTGACAGAGGCCATTACACCCCTTTACCTCTATTACTGAAACTAAATCAGTGTTATCACGCTAGCGGTTTGCAATTTCGGTACGATTGAATTAAAACTGCCGAAGAAAATCGATGGTAATAGCTTGGGGACAAAATATAGAGCTACAAACGTATTTTCAAAACGTTGTTATAAGAAAAACTAAGTCAACAAAATAAAGATTCAAAATTTATTATGGTAAAAAAAACTGTAAAATACTTTTTTTATCAAAATCAGGCCATATAAATAGAACACCTAAAAAAACTTACGGTTATATCGACTAGGGATTTATCGATACTTTGAACGTTTTCTAAAGTTTTACTCACTTCAATAATCGCAATTTCGGTCTGATTTGATTCGTACTTTTAAAAAATCGATTTTTACCAGCAAAATCTGTTGAACCGTTCAAAATAATGAGTATTTAACATAAACGATTTATTTAATAAACATAAGCGATGTGATTTCTTTTTTGGAAATGTGCTTCTATTACGTCAGCGAGACTGTAAATCAGGGGTTCTCAACGGGGTCCAGGTGGACCACTTGGGGGTCTATTAACTATTAATTTACCGCGGTACAGTATTGGTATTTTATTTAAATTTCTGCTTCTATAAACATAATTATGTCTTTAATTTATATCTTATAATACAAAATACATTTTATTTAAAAAAGTTGTATTACTGTATTGTTCCTAATGAAAGCTTCATTTTCTGTGATATTTGTGCAACACATTGCAAACATACGGGGGGTCTACGGAATAAAAAAATATTTACTTAGCGGTCGAAGCAGGAAAAATGTTGAGAGTCCCTGCCGTAAACGATTTTCAACCGTTTAATTTCATTAACTTAGCGACAAACGCAAAACATTAGGTTCTTACGCCAAAAAAAAGTACAATTTGAATAGTAGAGCGGGGCAACGTCTTCAATCACCGGACCGCGACTGGAAAGACGCACAGAGTTACTGCAAAACCTTTCAAAGGAAAAACTCGAGGGAAAATCAAAAGCATTCATAAATAATGCAAAGCCTATTCGCTGCTGATGCGGCAAGAGATAGGCTCGGTCCAGTGCAGAGGCGCTTGGACTTGAGATAATATCAGACAGGCTTATACGTATATAGAGGCGAATTGTTTCAGAACCCTCTCCTATTTCTTTCATATCATAAAAACATAAAGCCAGCAAGACACTGCGTTACTATTCTGCACATTCATAAATCAAATAGACACTGCAATATTCCGTCAGGTTCTGTCGTATTTAATTACCATAAGTAAACTGTTTTCAGTATAATGATCTGCCTTCCCTAGACTTCGTCAATTCTACTTTCGTTGACGCGTTTTGGAGAACCTCCATCTTCAAAAACTATATCTATACCCTAGAGTATAGATATAGTATATCTAGCTAGAGTATAGATATAGTTTTTGAAGATGGAGGTTCTCCGAAACGCGTCAACGAAAGTAGAATTGACGAAGCTATGGAAAGCAGATCATTATACTGAACACAGTGATAATAATCCTAGCAGAAAAGAAGAAGAATATAAAAAGAATTTCAATGGAGTATAGATATAGTTTTTGAAGATGGAGGTTCTCCGAAACGCGTCAACGAAAGTAGAATTGACGAAGCTAGGGAAAGCAGATCATTATACCGAACACAGTGATAATAATCCTAGCAGAAAAGAATTTCAACCATAAGTAAACATTCGTTGCTGTCGGTTTGAGGATAATTTCGAGGCTTGCTAGCAGTCATGAGGGTAATGGCAGAAAGCGGGTAATTTCGGTCTCACTGAGGTATACAAAAATTATCAAGAAAAGTTACTTCACTCGTATTCCTCTTTTGACTCCATCATAAGGCCGTGTGGCCACCAAATACGGAACGGAGTTACTGTTTAGGCGCTAGTGCCGCACTACAGTAGGTTTCAAATGTAAAGAGACACTGGTGGCCTTGAATTTTTTAGGTTAGTCCACTGCAGTGGGTCTAATTTGTTGGTATGTAATAGAATCGCCCGTCACGGGGGGGTTAGTTTTTTTTTTTAACGTCCGACTGTTGTGCACACTTGGGCTAATGCAGACGATGGGATGATTTATAGCGTATGAAAATGCCAAGCCATGGCCGGGAATCGAACCCGGGTCCTCGGGGTGAAAGCCCAGTACGCTATAAAGTAGGCCATCGAGGCGGCACAGAGGGTTAGTTTTTTGTTTTTGTTTTGTTTTTTTTTTAATGTCCGACTATTGTGCACACTTCGGCTAATGCAGACGATGGGATGATTTATAGCGTATGGAAATGCCAAGCCATGGCCGGGAATCGAACCCGGGTCCTCGGGGTGAAAGCCCAGTACGCTATCAACTAGGCCATCGAGGCGGCAAAGAGGGTTAGTTTTTTGTTTTTGTTTTTTTTTTTTGTTTAATGTCCGACTATTGTGCACACTTGGGCTAATGCAGACGATGGGATGATTTATAGCGTATGAAAATGCCAAGCCCTGGACGGGAATCGAACCCGGGTCCTCGGGGTGAAAGCCCAGTACGCTATCAACTAGGCCATCGAGGCGGCAAAGAGGGTTAGTTTTTGTTTTTTTTTTTTTTTTTTGTTTAATGTCCGACTATTGTGCACACTTGGGCTAATGCAGACGATGGGATGATTTATAGCGTATGAAAATGCCAAGCCCTGGACGGGAATCGAACCCGGGTCCTCGGGGTGAAAGCCCAGTACGCTATCAACTAGACCACCAAGGCGGCACAGGGGGCTAATATTCAGCGTTAGTAGATTCTAACTCTTATTAGTAGAACTCTATACTTACTGTCGAGTGTATGATTTGTGTGTATATTATAAAAGCTAGCGACTTGTGAAAAATGACAGATAAAAGTAAATTAGGCAAAACATGTCAGATATTGCATAGTCAAAGTAGGGAAATAATAAACAATGTAATTTTGTTTTTGTTTTTTGAAAGTGAAGCAAGATAAGGGATTCAGGTACCAATAAATAGAATAAAGGAACGTGTAACAGAAGCTACCGGAATTTCATAAAAATAGTTTTTATAGGATAAGAAAAGAGGACACTGCTATCGCTTCTGGGTTTCAACATCGTTTGACACTCCGCATAAAAAAAGGATAAAGACACAGACTAAAACATCTGTACACGATTTTAATATTTGTACTTTAAAAAGGACTTTAAACAATTTTTTTTACCAACAAAGAACTTCCCACAATTAATAAAATTCACAATAAGTTAAAAGATACAGGTTTCAAGTTTGATGGTTCGACAAGCACTTTAAGACGAATTTTACGATAGATTGGTTTCAGATTGAAGACGACGGAAGACAATAGACAAGCCCTTTTAGAATCAACAAGTATCCGAGAGCCGCCTCGGTGGCCTAGTTGATAGCGTACTGGGCTTTCACCCCGAGTACCCGGGTTCGATTCCCGGCCAGGGCTTGGCATTTTCATACGCTATAAAACATTCCATCGTCTGCATTAGCCCAAGTGTGCACAATAGTCGGACGTTAAAAAAACAAGTATCCGACAATTACGTATTGTCTACCTTCGTGAAATTTCACTATACCGTTCCCAAAACAGTCCAATTGTATATTTAGATGAAACCTACATCCATTCCATAAAAATGACCTTGCAAAATTATGTTGATAACGTTCAAAGGGCTAACACGATGTTTCCAGGCAGAGTAGTAATGCCCTGCCAGCGAAGGCAAACCAAAAACGGCTAATAGTAAAGGCTACAATAAACTGAAAAGGAGAATCATAAGAAAAATGTTAGGCCCAGTGAAAACTAAAGAAACATGGAAACTAAAATCTAATGATGAAATATACAGGAATATAGAGGACATGATAGAGATGATAAGGAAGAGAAGACTGCAATTTTTTGGACATATGTACAGGATGAATCATTCAAGACTAGCGAAAAGGATACTCAAGTACCTATGGGATAAAAAGTCAACAACTAGTTGGATTCAAAAGGTAAGGAAAGATTTAGAAAGAAATAATATAAAAGAAGAACAAACGCTGAACAGAGAGGTTTTTAGAAAGAGGATATTGAGTATGGAGGGATTCCGAGGAAGATTGCAAAAGAAACTTGGTACGAATTGGTCCGAAGACAGAAAGAAGCTGCATAGTGAAAGGATGAGGGAGTATTGGAGGGAACGGAAGAGAAAACAGCTAAGTGTGAAGAATTGAAATTGTCACGTGGTCCCTAGCAGGCCTCATCGAAAGAAGAAGAAAGGCTACAATCGACAGTGGTTGATGACGTCACTGCCCCTTTACATCTGGAACCTCCTCTACCATCAGATAGAGGTGGGCGTTTCTGCTATTTTTACAAAACGTCAACAAACTGTTTGTTGAGGAAAAAAGCTGCTTTTTAAAACAGTTGGAAAAAAACAGGTTTAGAAAACTGAAACTCAAAGATGCATTAGCAGCTAAAACATAAATCACATAAGTTCAGTTTTCTAAGACTACTTTTTCATTCCCACTGCCACCATGTCCTTAACTGTTTTTGGGTATAAAGCATTTAGAAAGGATAAAAATAATCCTTATAAGTGTAATAATAATTAAATTACATTATCAAAGCGTAATAATTATGTAAGCCATTTTATGTACAAAATGCGATGAATTTCTAATAGAAGCATTCTTTTTTTCCTTAAAAATTAAATAGTCCTTTGCAAATTTACCAAAATGCAAACGATTTAGAATATTTTTAGTTGATTAAAAAATATTGATGATTGATAATAAATATAAAAAATATTTTAAAATAAAATTAGGCTCTGTATCTACAAAATGTGAGAGGTTGTTACTACAACTCGCAACAAAATAGAGATAAACGTTGACATTGACCAAACAGTTCTTACTTCACTAAAAGCAACAAGCGACAAGCAACTTTGAAATAAAGGGAAAAAGCATAAAAGCAGGTAGAAGAAAAGCAGTTAACAGCCAAAAAGCAGGAAAACAGTTTTAGTGCTTGCGGCAACGTTAAGTGTGGTAGTGCGGAAAGCCGTTCCTTGTTTAACAAATCATAAATCAGTCCAAATCCAACTGCTTGTTTCCGTTTGAAAAAGCAGTTTGTTTGTCGTTTATAGAAAAGCATTTTTTTAACAGTTTGGTGTTTTCTGCCCCACCACTGCCATCAGACAGGCTGACGGAAGGATAGACGATCGCAACAAAAGTGCTGTTTTTGTCAGCCTAGATTCTTACACCGAACTTTCAGGTGTAAGAATCTTTCAACAAAACTTCCAATCTACCTTCAGTAAGTTAAAACGCCTTGTTTAAATGCACGCTTATGTAAATGAAGCACCACAACCAAATCTGAACTATCCCGGCTTCTGTAAACAGGCTGCAGGAACAATAGGCACCTTCCTGCTTCCTGCATCTTGGCTGACGGATTTACAACCACCGTAGGCATGGTTACGTCCCTTCTTTGTATCGCTGACAATTAGAATAGTAATGTCAGACAAGATGTCAGTCATAAATGTTTTTGTAATGGCTGACCTCTGACGAAAGTAATTAATTCGTAATGGTCGGTTTCAGTTTATCTAAGGCGTAATGGCGAGTTATTTTTAGAGCTTACTTTTGTCGCTTGCGTACGTAGTATCGAGGAGGTTATGTGCGCTGGAAAAAGGAGTTCACTCAAAAATTTAATTTAGGATTACGTTCTTTTAATTCGATTTCATTTTAATTTTTCCTGCATTATTTTTTACTATTTCAGTCTCTCTAATTTATTTTTTATATTTTTTTAATTCATTATGATTTTTATTTCTGTACACTGCGAGGGCTTCACGACAGCGCTCTGACGCGCTTAATAATTACAAAAAAATTTCTGCTAATTTCATCGTTAATTACAAAAAATATTACTAGTCCAAATTTATTGGAAATGTTATGCTCCTTCTTCATGAAGCGGTCAAAATTAGTAGGTCTTGCCGTTCAGCTAGTACTACAGGAAATATCCAGACACTACAATCTCGTCGTTAAATCACAGCCCGCCATCTTGAAACGGGAGTAAACGGGAAAATCGGATATACACGTCTTTCGGGTTTTCAAAACAAATGTTCAAAGCGTTTTAGCTAAGACTACGCACACTCGTCACCTTTAGGCGGGCGCCATCTTGAAACGGAAGTGAATACAAAAAAATATGACACATACTTTATTCAGGCTTTGTAGGTGCAAGGTACATCGCACAATGCGTTTAACTAAAATTGCGTACTTTCGCAACCGGTAAATCAGAGGCCGCTAGAGTGCTGACATTTTATTGCCGCCTCGGTGGCCTAGTTGGTAGCGTACTAGGCTTTCACCCCGAGGACCCGGGTTCGATTCCCGGTCAGGGCTTGACATTTTCGTACTCTATAAATCATCCCATCGTCTGCATTAGCCCAAGTGTGCACAATAGTCGGATGTAAAAAAAAACATTTTTTTTTTATTCAAGTAAGCTATAAAAAAAATTAACGACCTCCCATGAAGTGATGTAAAGGTCACAAACGCAGTTCATTTCAAATTTCCAAGTCTGAATCATCATAGCGGGTCCAACTGATGGCAACAGTTGCTCATTTTCAAATGGAAATTCGCAAATAAAAATTAAATAATAATGGCACGCAGCTGTCTCGCTGACATGGTAGAAGCGAATTTCCAAAAGTTATTTTACTTTATCTTAACCTTTGTGAAATTTTATTGTCACCGTCATAATCACCATCTGCATATAACATTTAAACTTTCAAATTACGTTGAAAATACTAAAATGAACCCTGACCGCAGTTAGAAAATTTAGTAAGTTCAAGGAATTTTGAAAATTTTAAATGGTAATTTATGCAGTTTTTCACGCTGATTACGACGATGAAATCAGATTTTCGAAAACATTTAACACAGAAAATCTTTTGAAACTGTTGAACGAATTTAGCCACCAGAGCCGCCTCGGTGGCCTAGTTGATAGCGTAACCCGAGGACCCGGGTTCGATTCCCGGCCAGGGCATGGCATTTTCATACGCTATAAATCATTCCATCGTCTGCATTAGCCCAAGTGTGCACAATAGTCGGACGTTAAACACAAAAAAAAAAAACGAATTTGGCTGCTTAAAGAACACGTCAAAAATCGATTTTCGTGCCAAGTTAGAACAGAAGCGGACCAAAATTACTAACGCAGAAGTGCTTACACATATATACATATAAAAATATTAACAAACTTTCAAAAAGTGATTCAAATGTCAGGATCGACGCTCACTTCTTGATCCCGCGTCTGGATTTTACCATAATGGCGGCTCCAGAAGCTCTTTGTCAATGAAAATTTGCTAAAATTGTCCTGACACTATATATGAACAAACTCTAAACGAAATTAGCCAATCCTTTTAGTCCCCCAATTCCCCAATTACTTGCCAAGCTCATTTTGCAGCATGCACACGAAATCCGCTTTTTGGATTTACGGGGCCATTGAAGATAAACGGACTAGAAGTACAGCCACAATTATAAAAAGCGTGCTCGATAACAGAGGCTAAAGTCCAAGTAATTGGATTATCTGCCGCTACGAATGCTGCAAGCTGCAAGGACAGGGAGAGTACTTTGAGAAAATAGACAGTACTATTATCTATTTAACTGTAGTTGAACACTTTACTGCAAGATGTCACCAGCACGAGCGTACCTCTCATAAGGGTTATCATCTAGTACATTTGTATTCAATGACGGGACTTAAATTCTAAAACAACAAAATCTCCCACCATTCAAGGTCACCATAAGTACTTGTCGTATATTTAGAAGGCGAAACAATACTTGCTTCTTAAACTAACTGGATCCGATAACGCCCTTCCAACAATGTTTATTTACACTTCCTGGCCCAGTCTACACAAAGCCCTTGGGGACGGTCTAGGGTGACAAAGCAAAACATCCTATCCAAAGCTCAACACCTTTCCTCGTAAAGTAGCTCGATATCTCCAGTTTCGCTAGGATTAATGGCCGCCCAGCTTTTGTCCAGGATAGCAGCTGTTCAGCTCCATTTGTGGTAATTTTAACGGTGGGAACTGAAAAGAGGCTGACAACTGAATAATGCTCAATTCATTACTCCGCGAAAATGGCTGTGGAAACTACCTGTTGACAATGTAAATATCGGGTTGGGGGCGAGTTATAAATTATAGGGCACTATAGACCTGTGTAGGAGGAGTCTGTAAAAAGAATTCGTAAATGTGAAGTTCGAATCACAGTGGATTTGTTAAAAATACCCAATACGTAACGCAGCTATACACCCGTATTTTGTACAATCCTGGTCCGTGGTCGTACACTTCGAAGAAAACAAACGCAAACGCAACTGTCTCGCTGACGTGATAGAAGCGAATTTCCAAAAGTATTTTACTTTATCTTACTCCTTTACGAATTCCTATTAGCATTTAAAATTTTTAAATTACATCGAAAATACGAAAATAAACCCTGACCGCCGTCAAACAATCTTAATTTAAATTGATTTTGAAAATTCGAAACGCTAATTTATCGGTTTTTAACGCTGATTACAATTGGGAAATCGGATTTTCAGGAACATTGAAGGTAACAATTTGTTGCATTTTTAAAGATTTGAAATGTCTTCATTTTGAAACTGTTGAAAGAATTTTACTGGTTAACGAACTTGTCTGAGCTGTTGCAATAGATGATTTTTTGTTAATTTTTAAGTAAATAAGAACATAACTACGAACATGAGCGTGCTAAACACACACACACACACACACACACACACAATAATAAATATATATATAAATCAATTTGATAAATTAATGTATTCAATTTGTATGTTGTATAAAATTTGAGTAGTTAAAATTTATTTTCTCTTTCTTTTTCACATATATATATATATCACTATGTTCAGTATAATGATCTGCCTTCCCTAGCTTTGTTAATTCTACTTTCGTTGACGCGTTTCGGAGAACCTCCATCTTCAAAAACTATATCTATAGTGGTCCTGTGAGATATAGTTCATAGATATAGATATCTATAGTTCAAAAACTATAGATATAGTTTTTGAAGATGGAGGTTCTCCGAAACGCGTCAACGAAAGTAGAATTGATGAAGCTAGGGAAGGCAGATCATTATACTGAATATAGTGATAATAATCCTAGCAGGAGAGAAGAAAAATATAAAAAGAATATATATATATATATATAGAGAGAGAGAGAGAGAGAGAGAGAGAGAGAGAGAGAGAGAGACAGACAGACAGACAGACAGACAGACAGACAGACAGACAGACAGACAGAAAAAGAGAAAGAAAGAAAGAAATGTTAACTACCCCTCAAAAGCGATCTAAGAATCAGTATCTGTGCTCATTTATAGGTTCTGGGCTTGGTCTTACCACGATGGCCCATTTTTTCAGTGGGAATTAGCTAATGAAAACCTAATGTATTCGAATTGTTTCGTTATTACAATAATTTTGATATTACTCTCTCATTCCGTATTATCTGTTCAAGTAAAAAGTTTATTTTTAAATTATGAACAACTTGGACACCAGATAAACACTATTTGTGACTTTAAAGTGATCTTTGATCTTTTGAATTTTTCGGAAGACAACACAGTTTTTCTATAAAAAAGTGTTATTATCGAAAACAAAATATGTTCCAAACTCCCAACTACAAAAAAGTGACGTGCTTTACTTAATTTTTTTAATTGTTTTTTACGAGCAACTTAGAATAATAAAAATTACGAAAGCTGTTAGTTATTTGGTTTAAATAATTTGTGCCGAAAAAAGTGGTGTTTACTTGTTCGTCTACTTGTCTGTACGTGCACATCACTGGAAACTTAACTAATAGAATATTTTTGTAATGAAAATTGACATGTCGGTTTCGTTTGTCCATATCTCTGAACCAATTTTTAATTTAAAAAAAACGTTTCTTGAATCGCTTTTTGGTTAAAAACAGTTAAATATCTAATTTTCTGAAAATCGGATTTAAAAAAAACTGACCGACATTAGTATCCATTTTAACAGACTAATGTTTTTTCATTAGTACCCAAACATAGTGTATGGATGTGGCACCCCCTAAAAACCGGTTCAAGACCCAATGAAAAAATTAAAAAACGTAATAATTTCACATAATTGGTTCATCAAATTTTTATCAAATTTTGGCAATACATTAAGCCTTAGTATACATCTTACTGTAGCGAATTAGAAATTTTAAAATTATGGTTCAGGAGTAAATTTAAAAAAAACCTAACAGTTAGGTTTTTAACAAACCCTAGTCTGTTTAAGAAACGATTTTGATAAAATTTGATAGCCTATTTAGAGCTGGTTTGCTTAAATATTGGTATTATTTTTTTATTTCTAAAAAGGATATGTTTTGAAGTATTTTTTCAAAAACAAAACTGTTAAAACGGATTTATTCCAAATTTGACTCACGTTTTTGATCAAATATTGTTCATATGTATTCCACGAGTAGCCTACCTAAACAAAACTATTAACATTTTTTTAAAACTGTTAACTGAATTGAAAGAAAACGTTGAGAGTTTTAAAAATTTAAAAAAACATTAATTTTCTTTTGGTCAAAAAAAAATTATAAAATAATAAAGCATTGAATTGAAACTACTAAACATAGGCCGTTAAGGGAAACGGTAACTGGAATAAATGTATTTTCTTAACAAATAACCTACAAAATTATATTCTTCATCAACAGTTGGTAAAACTGACAATTAAATTATTTTTTTGGGGTGTAAGTTTGAAGTTTATAGTCGTGTCAGTTTCACAAAAAAGGTAAATTTAAAGTTGAAAGCGCAACGAACAGATACGATCGAGGCCGTAGGCCGAGAGCAAGTGCAGAGTTGCTTGATTGGCCAACGAAACGGACCTGTTTATAGGCTACTACAGGTAATCCTTTACATGCTAAATGGTTACCCATACTTCAATGTATTTTAGTGTTTTTTCCCTTTAAATAGAGCCTATTACTTTTAAAACAAACTTTAAGCAAAATCTGTATTAAAGAAAACAATAGGCTACAATAATTACTTTTAATTTTATATTTCTCAAAGCAGGTTCATTAAAGAACCTAAACGCTACATATTGGTCGATGTTCTTCTGTAAGTGTCATTCAGAAGTTCTCGGTAAAAGGTTTTTCGAAGTAAAAATCACAGTTTTTTTTTACTGGATTATGAAAAACCTAACACAATTTTTTTTAACTGTGTTATGAGAAGCCCAATTTTTTTAATCTGTTCTCCAAATTGTGCTTAGATTGAAATTGAAAAAGGTTACGACAGCAAGAAAAGGCGACACAGTCCTAAACCTAAATTACTAACCTAAATTTGAATTAAATCTTTAGAGCATGTTTTGAAACTGGGAATCAACTTATACCTGTCCAGACCAATATCATGATAAGTTCCTGACCATAGGTCTAACCAAATTCCCCATTTCAATTTTTTCACTCTAATGTCCGATATGATCATTTTATTATTGTTACTATTATTTTACTCAACATCTGTAGACTACTTTCTGCCACTTATAGGCCTACTGGCGAAACAATGGATCAGCGTTAAGGAAAGGGGTATGACAGTAACTGCATCAAGAAATTTAACTACGACTAATGAACTCCCAAAATCGTTAGAGTCTATTTTGTTAAAGTCTTGTTTCATAACCGGAAAAAACTTGAAAATGAAACTTTAAACAAAATCGTTTTCTTTCATCGATCAATTTTCAATTTTGTTCCATTTTTTTTAAGTGTAAAAATTATAGCCTACGTCTTAACAATTCATAGTTTTCACAAACATAACCTCAAACGTTTTCTTAGCCTACTGATGTAAGCTGAACAATTTATTAAAATTGTAGTTTTACATTTTTTTCATAACGTCATAACAATGAAAAATGAATAGGCCTACATATTTTTTTGAGTTCGGAGTTTTGTTTGAACATTTTTTTCATAACGTCATAACAATGAAAAACGAATAGGCCTACATATTTTTCTGTGTTCGGAGTTTTGTTTGACCTAGTTAGTAGTAAGATTTACGTGAAGAAGAAATCAAAATAGCTAAATCAAATACAATTTGTTAGGTCTAGAAGGCACCATACTGGAACGTTTAAATTGACTAAATAGCCTAGGCTACACAGTCTAAGTAATTTACCTTTAGTGTTATAAAATTAACAATTTTAAAAATACAGCTTCATTCGGTATTATTAATACTAAATGCCTAGTAAACTAAGCAACAACGTAGTAACCTAAATGATATGAAAAAATAAATGTTAAAATATTACCTTAAATTTGAGGTTAGGTGTGCAGTAAACTTAGCCTACCTTCAATATGCGTACAACACTGCACTAAAAATACAACAAAATACTCACTAGCACACTACTAACAAATTTTAAAAACAACAAAATCTTTTAACACAACCACGAAACGCGAATTATGAGTTTCAATCGTATTACACAATGTTCACGTCCGAACTGATTAACTTAGAAGTAGTTAACAATGGGCAAACAATTCGTGTGTCTTGTGCTTTAACGCAAACATAGATAAACTACAAATCTAAAAAATGATTGTTAATGATGAATTTAAATAGATTCATGCATAGATAAACTATTTAATAGAGTTCTTGTAACATAACTGTTTATTTCCGCTAAAACATTGCAGAACTGTAATGGTTTCTGCATATTTAATGATAAAACTGTAAAACAAAATTAATTAAACAACTTTTAATAAATTGTAAAATGAAAACATTACTGAAATATTCACATTTTTTGTAGGCTACATTTTAAGTGTTTCCTTGTTCATTGTAAATAATGTTTTATTTTATAATAGATTAACAATGAATTTGAGGTTATATTTAACCGTAGACTATTAGAAACATTATCTCTGTTGTGAATAAGAGCTGATATTATTAAATGTTCAATTTCTAGAAATACATGTGCCCCACGAATAGGTAACTCTTTCGATTTCCTATTTATTGCTTATTCCTCAACCGATTCTTTTAAAATTTTACATACTTTTATTTACATATAAGTGGATATTTATTAGCAAATTTCCACTGGAAAAATGAGCAGGTGCCATCATGGTAAGACCCAGATCCGGGACCATCCTGATATCTACATCACTTATTGAAGGGATAAAAAAATTTTAAATAATAATAATGTGTGTTTAAGCATGTTAACGTTCACATTTTAGTCCGATTTGATTCAAACTTGGCACAAAAATCAATTACGGCAATAGCTTGGAAAAGTTCTTAATCAGAAAAATTCGTTTAACCACAATGGCGACCATTTCAATTTTTTAAAAAAATAATTAGTCAAATATATTTTTTTTGAAAATAAATTTTAATATTGTAATCAGCGTTAAGAACTGCATAAGTTAGCATTTTGAATTTTCCAAATCCGTTTTGACGGTTGTCAGAGTTCATTTTCGTATTTTTAATTGTATTTGAAAAGTTTAATATAGGCCTATGCATATTTTAATTCTGATTATGAAGATAAAATAAAAAATTCAAAAAGGAAAAGAGAAAGGAAAATACTTTTTTGAAATTCGCTTCTATCACGTCAGCAAGACAGATACGTGCCAAAATTATATTTACGACAAATTAAAAATCAGCTTTGTATTTATTAAAGTAGTTTCAATAAGTGCGAAAAAGCTACAGAAACTTTTTCCGTTCAATTATTTCCAAAAATCCTGACTAGAAATTTAGCGTAATTTATTAAAATCGATTGTTCAGGTTTCACTAAAACTTTGGTCATATATATAAATTTACAACTCATAACAATGTTTCAAATTTGAATAAAAACTTACGATTAGAGAGAAATTCGACAGCCTGCAAGGATTAGTTTTTTCGACTTTCAAATAGTGTCTTTCTATTCACTACTGTTACTTGAGTTAGTTTTCTTTTATATATCAAAAATTTGAGCAAAATCTTATGAACTGGTTTTGATAAATTATGCCGATTTACAATTTCCTCATCAAACCATATTTTTGTGGGCGATTATTTTAATCTGAATAAAATTTTATCAAAGTCGTTTGATAAACAACTGAACTTAGATTAATAGTTTTGTTTACAAATTGATTTTTTTAGCAATGAAATCATAGTTTCTAGATGAGTGCAAAGCAGACCAACTTGGAAAATATTGTCAAGGCTGTCACTTTGTTTAGTAATCTCATTTGAAAAAAGGTGGCAGTGGCATGACTGCCGACAGAAGTGACTACTTATCACGGGCTATATATTTTACACCACAAAATAAAATTTATAGTCGATTTTCAAAATCATGAGTACGTTCATTTCTGTTTAATATATTATATGATTTTACGGTTTTTTGCCAAGACATAGATTTTTGCTACTCGACACTAGAATAGGCTATAACTGACCATGGGAGAAGCACGGAGTCCCAAATGTCCTTCTACTCTTAATATCTAACCCTGTGATTTATTAATTGTCATTGTAAATACCAACTTCAATGGAAACTGCAATATTTTAATCTGGAAAGGCAGGTTATTTGGAATTATAAGATTGTTTCAATTAAAATCATTGCAAATGTAAGCTTATAAACAAATATAATAAACGTATAAAACGTCACTATTACACAGTTAACACGACACAAAACTAAATAATTAAGTTGTACTGGGTAAGTAATATAATGGCGCGAACATACAAGTTTTCACTTCAAAAATACATTTTAAAACAAAAATATATAAGAGCGTGATGCGCGACGGCAAACTGAATTTTTTCCCGTGCAAAACATACGTCCATACCCCGCCATAAGAAGTATTCACTTCAAAAATAGACCCACAACCGAAAGTCAAAACCACTTTTGCGGATCCATGGTAACTGAAAACGTTGTGTACACCAATAAAAAATACAAAATCGATTTTTTCACTATCGATAAACTTTTTTACCGTAATTTGTACAGGGAGGGATGCTTTATATATTTTTTAGAAAATAGAAATCTTAATAATTCGAAGTTTAACTTTGCAATTAAAAATAAACGAATGTGTCAGTGTTTCAAACAATTTTGTTAACGTTTTACTAGCATAAACAGCAATTATCATAAATCATAGTAAATATTCACTCATGAAGAAAGTCATTACAAAATAAACAACAAGGGCATAACGTCCTACCCCAAGTGTAGGCTTACAACGTATTTATGCAAATTCACAAAATTACCAAGTAAAATCACCCTTGTTTTCTCGTTTTTCCTCCGTTTTTTTCGTCATTAAACAGTAAACACTGGAGCTTCCTCTCTTTCATGAATGGGGCACCTTTAGCTCTCGATAGCGATCTGCATTATGATGGGTCATTTGACAAGCGCGCCCTCTGAATGGGGCATTACGGCGGGGCGCTTTGTGCGCCCTGATCAGATAAAACCAAATTACACAGGGCGTTCTTATTGTGTAACCTCCCTGGGTTTTTTGGTTTTTAATAAATGGAACGACCGAAGCCTCCAGAGTGGGACAAATGCCGGGCCAATGTTCCTCACTGATTTTATCTGCATCCTGCCAAAGCGACACGCTGCCAGATTTCATCTGAAAAATCGGGGCGATTCCGGTGGGTTGCATGTCCGTTATAGTTTCTTATCTGTAGTTTGTATTGATAGCTGGTTATTATGGTATACTTTATTCATGTTTGGAAGTGTTTTTTTAATTTTGAAACTTAAAAAAGGACTCTAACGGTTTTGATTAAATTAAGAAATCGTTCAGGATTCAAACAAAAATAAATAGAAACATGACTAGGTCTAATAACAACAAAAATCAGAGAAAACAAGTAGGCCTCAATTGAAATGAATTTGTTTTACTTAAAAAATGACGGAAATTCTTGATTTGTTTGACTATTTCGGACAATATATGTCAACTTTAATAAAAATAGTTAAAGTTTTTTCAGAATAACTTAAATGTTTATTCATGTCATTGTAAATTGTATTGCATAATTATAATTTAATTCGTTATATAAAAATGTAAATCATTCTTCATTCGAAACATTTTACTCCAGTTTAAGTACATAAGCACGCAAGCGCTCTCACGCATCATTAAACGTAACTAAATACGTTCAAAACTACACTAACCTGCTATCTAGCAGTCAAAAGATGAATTACGCTGGGATTTTAATAGATGAAGGAATAAAATAATCTAAAATGAACTACCTAGGCAGTCATAATATTTTGATAAATTTTATGAATAAATTTTAGTCTAATCAAAATCATTTTCGCCGATTTTTAGATAATTCTAGGGCTTTTAAAACAAAAACGTTTAAAAATGAGAAACAGGGAGATAACTGAGACTTCAAAACCGAATTTAGGTACTACCGAAATACTTCGTATAATATGAAAGTGAAAGTATTATGCTTCGTATAATACGAGTCAGTTTTGAACATAATCGGTCTAGCCGTTTTATCTGTAGTGAATTAGCTATACAAACACAATAGGCTATTTAAAAAACATTTTTTTGTGCGCAAGAGTTGACGTTTTACATAAAAAGAAATGAACAGTCAGATAAAATGCAACCTTATAGATAAAACAAAAATCCTTTTTCAGAGAAATCGAAGAAATACAAATTAAAAGCGATAAATTGATCAAAATAGTGTCTCCAAATTTTATTACTTGTAGCTTGCAAATAACTGTCATATATATGCGATTAAAATGACACTATTATATATATATATATATATATATATATATATATATATATATATATATATATTATTATTATTATTATTATTATTATTATTATCTGCGCATAGACCCTGTTGGATCACGCAAAGCACTCCGACTCATGTCTTGTTCCTTCTAATCCTCCACACCTCCCTCATCCTGTCCCCATGGATCCTCTTCCGCTCCTCCGTCCATTTTACCCCTGCTCTCTTTGGGATTTCATTCTCTGGGACCTTCCAACCGAGCATCTTTCTCCTGTATGCGTGCCTGTCTTCAACATCTGTCGAGTCTATTCCTGCGTCATGTAGGTCTATTCTGACTTGTGCGATCCACGACGTTGTTGATTTGACACCTTGTATATACTTAAGGATTCTGTTGGCAAGTCTCGTTGTTGGGAGTCTACTGATGTGTCCATAGAACCGAAGCCTCCTTCTTCTGATATCTGCTGCCAGGTTCGATATCTTCTCTGTGGTCTTCCGGGAGTGCAACCTGTATCCATCTTCTGTTAATCTCGGGCCAAGGATCTTCCTCAAGATTTTGCGTTCTTCCTTCAAAATATCCTCCACGGTAGCTTTTGTGTGGAGTGCTAGCGTCTCGCTTGCATATAATACCTCCGGTTTTATGACTGTGTTGTAGTGTCTGATTTTTGTGTGCGTCGACATACATCTCTTATTGTAGATATCACGCGTTATACCGAGAGCCCTCTTCATTCTCAGTAGCCGAACCTTTTGCGCAGCCTTCTCGCCACCTGTGGGTTCAAGAATTTCTCCCAGATATTTGAAGTGCTTGACTCTGTTTATCTTACAATATTTTGTGTTTAGTTCTTGAATATTTAATTTTATACAGAATAATTCGGTTTTTTTAAACGAGATCTGTAGACCGACCCTCTCTGCACATTCCTTTAGGACTTCTATCTGTTTAATCGCTGTTGTTTCATTATCTGTGAGTATGGCCAGGTCATCTGCAAAAGCTAGGCACGCGATTTCTGTGTTGTCCTTAGGTCTTCCAAGTCGAACTGGTTTCCAGTGCCCTTCAATTTTAATTCTTTCTCCCATTCCTGATAACTTTGTCCAACACCAGATTGAAAAGGAGAGGCGAGAGTCCATCTCCTTGGCGAACTCCAGTTGTGATCAGGAAGGGTTTAGAAATTTCCCCATAAATTTCACCTTAGCGATTGTTCCTGTCAGTGTTTGTTTGATCAGTCGCAGTGTTTTAGGATCAAGTCCATGTTCTTCCAGGATATTAAACAAAGATTTTCGATCAATGGAATCGTACGCTTTTTAAAATCTACGAACGTACAGATCACTGGGACATTCCTTTTAGCTTACTTGCAATATTGTTTTCAGGTTGAAAATTTGTTCTGTGCACGAGCGACCCGGACGGAAACCTGCCTGGTACTCACCAATTCTGTATTCTATCTGTTTTTGTGTTCTTTGAAGAAGACATGTTGAGAGTATTTTGTAAGTAACTTGTAGTAAAGAAATTCCTCTGTAGTTGTTCACATCTGTTCTGTCTCCTTTCTTGTGTAGAGGGTGAATAAGAGCACACTTCCAGTCATCCGGTATATATATATATATATATATATATATATATATATATATATATATATATATATACACATATATACACACAAAATATATATACATTTTTTTTATATATATATATATATATATATATATATATATATATATATATATATATATATATATATACAAGCGAGTCTTGAACGCAGTGATTAGAAGCAACTAAAATTCAGACCATTTTGAAACTTATTAAATTTGAATTACAATGGTATCATTTGTGCAAATGATTACTTATTCTGAAAAAATATAATAACTAATAACTTTGTGCTACTCATGGTAGTGATGCCATTATTGAGAATTAATTTTCTAAAACAAAAGAAGTGGCGCCATTTTGAAACTTATTACTTTAATTATTTATTGGAGTTATTGTATTTATTCAAAAGTTATTTGTGCTCAATAAAATGAGCTACTGTAGAAATTTGTGTAATATTTAGCAGCGAACTTATTGACACAAAATACTAAAATAGGAAGCGCCATTTTTAAATTTATCAAATATATAAACTAAATATATTATATAGGCCCTACAGTATTTAATACAAAGTGATTGGATTTAAAACAATATTAAAATTAGAAGTGATACTTTTTAACAATACATATTTGAATTTTTTTAAGGCGAAAAGCACATTGAGGCTATTATCGCCTACGTAATTGTAAGTGTGAGTGTAAAGTGTTAAAAGTCGTAAATGTAGTGTTGTAAGTGCAAGTTGTGTTAAACTCGGGTACCGCGAGGGACGTCTAAATCCTCTCAATAAATGCAGCTAGTCTGCACCCCCTGCGGGGATATATATTTGATAATGTGTACTCAGCCGCCATTTTTGAATTTAATACAATTTTCTAGCATAATTTATTAAGATTAATTAAATATATTGATAAAGTAATATAATTTGAATCATATACTTTTGAAAATCAGAAAAAATTTAATAAATTCGTTAATATAATGCAAAATTATATTCGCAATATTTAATTTTAATGAAATTAATTTACCCTTTTTACATTTAAAATAATGCATATTTGAAGTACATATCTTAATTTACACGTGCAGCAGAAATTTATTTTAGTAGTTATGAGATATTACCAAAGATAGCAGCACCTGACAGACGCATCAATCAAATTGTAAAAATATATTCAAATTAGTTGCAAGTAGTTCAGGAAGTCAGTAGCAGAGCGCAGTACATTACGGATATAAAAAAATACGTTCTTTTCAACGATGTAATTTCCGTCAATTTGTGCTGTTTCACTGTTTAAAATTTACTTTTCGAGTTAAACATATTTTTGGCGGGAATTTCAAATCTTAATATAGAAAATAAGAAGTCCTGACTGACTGACTGATTCATAATCAACGCAGAGCCAACACTATTTTAGCTAGCGACTTGAAATTTTGAGGGTACATTTATGTTACCATATAGGCGTGCACCAAGAAAGGATTTTGCAAAAATTTGATTTTAACACCATTAAACTACTTACCCAGTCCCATTTTAATGATCAACGTACAGCCGAGACTATTATAGCTAGAGACTTGAAATTTTCAGAGTACCTTCTTACAACAATATTGAGATGCACAAAGAAACGATTTTTCAGAAATTTTATTTTAACGCGATTAAACTACTTACCCAGTCCAACTTTAATAATCAACGTACAGCCGAGACTATTATGGCTAGAGATTTGAAATTTTCAGGATTACCATTACATGTAGGGGTGCACATAAAAACGATTTTCCAGTATTCAACCCCTAAAGAGGTAAAAATGGGGTACAACAATTTTTATTGGAAAAAATATGTTTTATTGGAAAAAATACATCTGACCTTCTTAAAGCGTACGTAACTCTTGAATATAAGTAATGAAATATATTTTTCACTATTTCCAAAAGTTCATCCCCTAAAGAGATTGAATGGGGTAGAAAATGTAAAAAATGGGTATACAATTTTGCATTGAAAAACATTTTTTTGTTTTTTGGATCATATATTCTAGAAATATGCTGTGAAACACAAATAATGAAACACATATTTCAACATTTTTTCGAATTCATTTCCTAAAGGAATAAAAATGTAAAAAAGAGTTATCATTGGAGAAAAAAGAGTGTTTGCATTGGAGAAAAATATTTTTTATCTGATTTTTTTAAAAGTAAACAAAATATTCTAAAGCACAAATTATGATAAATATAATTCAGCATTTCCCCCTGTATTCATCTCCTAAAAGAACAAAAATATAAAAGTTATAAATATTTGCATTGTAGAAAAATATTTTTTTATACATTTTCTTAAATTCGAATGAAACACGTTTCAAGACAATAAAACAACATATTCAGGTTATAATATTTTTCATGTTCACTGTAAAATAATCATGAATTTAAATTATCACGCTTTCATTATTTTTTTTCTTTTTTGTCTAAATTATTACAATACTGAAGCAGTTTAAATTTCGTGGGCGAAGCCGCGACGGGTAATACTAGTCGTATAAAAGAAACTACCTCATTCTGCTATCTGGTGGTCTTATTTGAATCTAAAATGATACATAGTGGTAGAAACAGTAATTTTGTAAGTATACCAAAAAGGTGTAGCATTAACTACTTAAAATATGCTATCTATACTGTGCTGCTATCTGGAAGAGATTTATTGAATTTCTTTTCTAATTTTAAATTTCCGAAGAAAATTCAATTCTGTAAGGTGCTGTTACATATTTTTTTACAATTAATGACAGTGCTGATTATTTCTAACAATCTGCTTAAAAAAAAAAGTAAATTAAAAAAGTATAAATTAGAATAAATAAAATGAACAGTATTGTTTGAACTTTTATTGCTTATCTCCGAGATTAATTTTAATAACTTTTCAAGCTATATCAATGTTTATTCAGTTTTAAACATTGATTTTTTTATAAAAATAAAAAATCAAATTTGTTTTAGTTTGTACCACACTGCACATATTAAAAAAATGTAATCGGGGACCAAAATTTAATTCTTTTGCATATTTATTGTATTTTATTTTCTCACATACACATGGAAAATATGGCAACAAAAATTTGATCAAAATTGTTGCGTGGGAAAATTTTAAACTTACCTTGGGAAGTTTCACCCTCAATAGGGTGGAATATATTTTTTCAAATATATTTCACAGTACTTTTACTGTTATATAAAGTTACTGTAACGTTTTCAAGTTCATTGTAATTTTCCAATAATGTGTAATTTTAAAGAACCTAAGTAATTTTCAGAGTACAAGTAGATAATACATATAGTCATTTTGAATACCATAATCAATCCATAATCCAGCAGATATTAGGCCAAAGAAATAACTTTTTGAATTAACAAAAAAATCAAGTTGGTGGAGATTTATTAAAAAAACAAAACAAATTTCAACAGAAAAACCTGTTTATTGCCCAAAACATTAAAAAATATATTAAAATGGAAATTACGGTTGTAAAAAAATGTGAAACGATTTCATTTTCCCATAGTAAATGTTAAACAAAATTAAAATTATATTTCTGAACTATACGTAAAAATTTGTATTACTCCTTAAAAGATTTTTTTTAATGTCCGACTATTGTGCACACTTGGGCTAATGCAGATGATGGGATGATTTATAGCGTATGAAAATGCCAAGCCCTGGCCGGGAATCGAACCCGGGTCCTCGGGGTGAAAGCTCAGTACACTATCAACTAGGCCATCGAGGCGGCTACTCCTTAAAAGAAAGAGGTCTAAAAAAAGTGTTGTTTCTTTACTTGAAATGATACTTCCAACACTTTTTTAAAATATTTTTCACGCCATTTTCTTCTGCCCATGAAATGAACGCAGTATGCAGTCATGGCAGCATTATGAAGACTTAAACAGCTGCTGTTTCTCTTTCTTCTTCTTTAAACGTCACTTTTCCATAATGTTATCTGTTAAAAATGATTTTATTTTGACCCACTGCACTGGCTAGCCATTTTGTTGTCTGTTATCATCTGCTATGCCTACAAGCTTTTTTGTAATGGTATCTCGCAGCTGAGGTAATTATCAATGTTTTCTTCATTACCAGCGATGGCTAACTATGTTTTTTGTTCTGAACAGCCTAATTTTTGTACTGTTCTAACAACGGCGTGTTGGGCCACAAGCTTTTCACAAACAATCGCTTTTCCTCAAGCATTTGCAAGGGAGAAACCACATCCTTTACGTTTATTCCTTTTAAGGACTGTCATCTTTAAATAAAAGGCTCTTTATGGACTGCATTTTAACCATTCACTATTTCTCTATCCTATATTGTAAGATGGCTTACTCTAAAATCGTTGGCAAAGTTCACTAGCTTTTCACATTATTAATGTTTTTGAAGAAACATTTATCTGTTCACTGTTTTGTCTATTGTCAACGTACTAGAAGTACAACCACCATTATACTCAATATTGACAGCTAAAGTCGAAGTAATTGGACTATTTGTTACTATGAACACAAGCTGCTGGGATAGGAATTGTAGATGTTTGAGAAAACAGTAATATTATCTATTTAACTGTAGTTGAACACACTGGCACAAAATGCCACCAGCAGTAAGTGCTTAAATACCTCTCATAAGGATTATCATTCTAGTACATTTATATTCAATGCTATCATGTACTGTATCATGGCCAAATTCATTCTAGTACATTTATATTCAATACTGGAAAAAGTTTTCATGTACTGTTTTTTGATTGCTCTGTATATGGCCAAATTCATTCTAGTACATTTATATTCAATGCTTTCATTTTCCACTCACAATTCAAAAACACTGGGAAAACGATTTAATCTGTTCACCATTTTGTCTGTCTGCACTCAGCTACAGATAAAGTTTTTGTTTTTTGCTCAGTGGAATGCACATTCGTTTGCCAGTGGAATGACATGTACAGATCACTAGAATGAGCACAGTGTGCCAACATCTCTGACACTGACATGCAGTGACATGTTTTCCTTGCCCCCTCGCCCTTCTCATAGTGTAGTGCCAGATTATAAACAGACTACTGTAAATATATTTTAGCTGTTTGTTGAAAGTGCATGGGTTCAATTTCCTGTCATTAACAGCAATTTAGTGATTGGTTTCTTCAGCAATATTTGAAATACAGCAATTATGAAGATGATGAAAAAACAGCAGAAAGTGATTGACAGACTTGATTAAAAGTTGTCAACTAGAGGCTAGATCTGGGAACTTAAGTGTAGTGTCCCTAACCAACAGTCATTTCTTTAGTTGTTTAAAAGACACTACGAATCATAGAAATATTAGAGAAAGGAGAAAAGAAAATGTTGCACCGACAATTAACAAAAATGCTAAAACTATAAAAATTGCTTTTCATTTTAAAAAACTTTACACTTTGACTTCTCAGCTTGCAAGGTAATAATTAACGTAATTTTTCTGAATGGCTATTCATTCCTTTTAAAATTTATTAAATGTACATAATTACAGAATATTTTCAGGTAACTAATTTTTTTTTCAGTTATTAATTTACATTAATGTTATTAATTTACATGATTTTTGTTTAAACATGATCATGTAATAACCATGTAAACTAAAAATTGCTGTGGAATATTTTGGTAAAAGAATTTCTGATTTAAGTGTACAATGTAGACTTGCAACACTAAATCAACCAAGACGATTGGATCAAATATCCAAACGGGAAGACCTTGAAATAAAACAAATACTATTCATGGAATATATATATATTATAGAAAATCTATCTAGTAGAAATAAGAAATATAATTCTTCAAAAGAAATTATAATAAATTATTTTGAACAAATGTACAATAATTATGTTTCGTTTTTAAAAACATAAACAGAAGCTCAGGGCTCCTACATAAACAAATAAAACACATTTGGAATACGTCAATTTAAATAAAATCAATGATTGCAGAGGCAGTGGGGCAAGTGTATAAAATATTACTTTTGAATACTGGTCATGAAATGCCTCTTCAAGTAAAACTTTACATTCAAAGTTGATACTTTGTACTGGTTTATTATCACAGTTAATGTTATTGTTTGAGGTTCTATTAGCCCATGTATGGGTACTTCCAGTCGGTTAACGGAACAAACGTTTCTTTTACGGATTGTGGCGACGACCAGCGTAGAATGTAGTGCGGACCACCGGCTTTGTCATTCGTACCTAACACAGAAGAAAATCACTCATTTTAACATCTACATAAACTGTAACGTAATTACAGCTAGATTATAAATAAATTAATTCAGATCGCAAAACTTCTGAAAATATCAATGTTTCAATGTACCGTTCAATATCAATGGCGTTAAAATATTGGAACAAAAACATCAATACTTTAATGGAGTAATGGCCAACAGTAAATATAAATATAAAGTAAACACATCGGGAATCAGGCTCTGAACGGTCAGATTACAATTTGTCATTGTTATTGTCGCAATATAATGTAGTAAGCTGATCTGATAACAGCGGCAAAATGTGCTTCAATAAGCTTAGAGAAAAACAACACCACCACACGTTTTAATTAAAACATTGATCTATTGATATATCAGAACAAAAACATCCACTACTGCAAAAACATCAGCATGTTTTTGTTTTAAGAGTAAACATTAAAGTTTCAATAACAACATAAATCCAAGATGGCAACTGTAAATATGAACATCAAAACAATGAAAAGAACTGCTCAACAATGACTGGCAATAGTTTAACTGTAAAATCAGAATAAATGTAGGAAAAAGTATAAGTGGATAATTAAAACTCCCCATATATAATTTTGAATATTTAATTAATTAATAACAGTTAAAACCTGTCGGTTATTTCATACGTAAATAAAGTATCAATGAGAGAACAGAGTCCCCCTCTTACTCCTTTGACTGATTAGTTACAAATGTTATCACGAATAAATAAGTTTAGTGTATATAAATAAAACAGAAGTTATTGAAGTTAAATTAAATTCATTTGCAATTTTAGATGGTTTTTCTTTTAGTTGGCTCTATTATTATTTTATGTATCGATCGATTTAGGCTATTTGTACTTTAGGCAATAATGGAAAAACAGTCAAAGATAAATTAATCAAAATTCCAAATGCAAAATATTTCTTGAAATCACTTCAGTTCCATAATAATGCACAATATAAACTTTCAATTTTTCATTTATTAAGAGTCGTTAACATCTATCACTGGTTTCATACAAATCTTTGTTCTAGTGACAAAAAATTCCATTAGAAAATGCTTTCGGAAAGTATTACTACCATCTATGTGCCTCACACAGCAGTTTCTTCACAAAACAACTAAAGTATACATACCATTAAATGAATAAGGACAAAGTCAGATTTGAGCTCTAACTTCAACAACTTCAAGAATAAGTTTTAAAGTCGTCTCAATACTGAGTAGTTACAAAGCCATCTTGTGTAACTTGTCAATCGAAGTAGCGTGTAATGTTACATATTTATAATTAAAACAAGAAGGCTCACCTGACATACGAGCTCCGCCAAAAGGCTGCTGGCCGACCACCGAACCTGTAGACTTATCATTGATATAAAAGTTGCCAGCACTAAATTTCAAAATTTCATAGCCTTCTTCGAGGAATTTCCTAAAAACACATGAATGTTTACAATAGATCTCAATGGAGACATATTATATAATTTCTGTATTCGGATAACGTTTTTATTTGCGAAATGAATACGCCGAAGTATTTAAAATAAGATCAAACAAAACATTCCGTGAAAAAGTTTTAAAGTAAAACATTTATTCCATAAAGCGTAATTCTAAAATAATTCTAAAATAAAACATTTATTTTAATAAAGCCTAATTCTATTAATAATTATTGACATTTAACCTTTTGTATGTCAAGGTAACAATGAACCATTCCCCCTCTTTCTGCCAGTACCAGACTGGCCTAAAACAACCACCATCATATTAAATGGCATATTTTAATCATAATTATTTATTAGATTTCATTTAGTTATAACATTTTTTTATTTATTAGAAATTTAATTTTATTAAAAATAAGAGGCTAAGCACAATTGTTCATGAAAAACCTAAACTTGATCTGCATAAAATCCTACTTTCACTTCCAATTTTCCTCGAACAGAATAACTAGGTGAAAAATTAATTAATCTGGTTCTGATCTAACTGAAGTCTGGAAAACATCGCCTTGACAGTGTTCACTACAGCAGCTTATGCCAGACTTTTGTATGACACTTTCAAGACAATATTTGCTAAACTTGTGTTAGACTACTCCTAAATTAATTTGCTTTTGTGCAAAAATAGCCTGTTGGTATCCCTCAAAAATGAAATTCTATTTTATTCTGCAATCTAAGCTATGAGGGTGGTCTGATAAGTTTCTGACCTCAACATGATAACAGCCACTCGTCGGTGGCAGCACTCGAATTTCGTTGTTCATCTGTTGACAGTCGTTACTCACCAAAGTTTCAGCCATTTTGGACGCGCAGTTGTTATATAACAGTCGTTTGAGTGAGTTGATGTGAGTACGTTTATGAAAATGGACAAAATCGAGTATCGAGCTGTCATTAAATATTTGTTTTTGAAAGGCAATATGCCAACGCAAATCAAAGATGAGTTGGCCCGAAACAAAAATACAGTCCAAACAGTGGACTGCAAAGGGGAACCGGATCAAAAAAAAAAAGCAAAACTGTTTTTTCGGCTGGGAAAGTGATGGTGACTGTTTTTTGGGATAGTCATGGAGTTATTTTAATCGACTATCTTCAAAAAGGAAAAACCATTACAGGAGCATACTATGCATCATTACTTGACAGGCTGAAGTCAGAACTTGCGGACAAATGGCAACATTTTCAGAAAAAGAAAATCCTGTTTCACCAAGACAACGCACCGTCTCACACCTCAGCGGTTGCCATGGCGAAAATCCACGAATTACAGTTTGAACTGCTTGACCATCCGCCTTACTCACCAGATCTAGCCCCAAGCGACTTCTTTTTGTTCCCTCATCTAAAAATTGCGCTCGGAGGACAGAGATTTTCGTCAAATGAAGAGGAAATCACCTTCGTGAACAATTATTTTGCAGAGAAAAACACCGAGTACTATTTGGACGGGTTAGAGAGATGGAAGCATCGCTGGAAGAAGTGTGTAGAGGTACAAGAAGACTATGTTGAAAAATAAAAAAAAAAAAAAAAAAAAAATTCTGAAAAATGTCCTGTATCTTTGTTAGGTTGGAAACTTTTCAGACCAACCTCGTATTTTTCACCATATGACTTGCTCCTTTATTAAAAAATCCACTGAAGTGACACTTTCCATCAGTCTTCTGCCCTTCTGCAGTACTCCACGTTCAGTCAGGTAATCTAAGTCAGATTTTGTTAATTTTTATCACACTTGTCAATTATACTATCAACTTTGCTGGAGCAGCTGGTAAAATTACATTGTTTATTCAATTAATTTACATAAAGGATTTTTTTTTAATGTCAAATCAATTGGACATACAGTCAAATTCAACTTTCCGCTGATTAACAATCAACCCCAGTAGACTTTTGCACCCATAATAAAAGTACTTGCACACTTCTTTCAATGTCACACCACTGTCAATAACTAAGCATGGTTTCTCCTTGGTACATTCCTATCTTGTTGTGCACCCGCACCTGCCTTGTACACCCACAGACCACAGCGCCCTTTAAGTCCTCTTAGAAGGACCTTTTTTAAAAGACATTTACTATTGGAATGCCCTCTAAGGTTGTCCTATCTTTTCTGGCTTTGTTTGTTGAATATCACACCTAGCACGATACAAAGAAACCATTACTGTCCAATAAACCTGGCTGTCCAATTGGCTCCAGTCCAATAAACTCATAAACTCCTTTCCGCCTCCTCATTATCCTCAGTTCTCCTGCACCCTGGTACCTAGTAACCTGTCTTTTTGTTCAGGAACACAGCACTGAGATTCTGCAAATATTCCCAGACCAGTTTAGCCTTTATAGTCGGACCTACAAGTGCTTTACCGCTGCCTGTCCATATAAATGTGAATTTAGGCCATCATAAAAGCCTGTGGAGAGTTTCAGAACTGACCACTCATGATGTTTCACACAGTTTCAGTTATTTTACACAGATGAATAATTATAGAAGTTTTTACGACATTGACAAATGATTTTCACTGCTTGAAAAGGTTAAACATCTGTTTTCCAAAATCAATTATTAAAGACTAAAATATGTTTACCTAAAAGTTAGGTGAAGATTATTTAAAAGTTAAAGATCATAACCAATTAGAAGTTATAAATCTGATGCATTACTAGACTTACTTATCTTGTGCAAAGATAGCTCCAGTCAAAGCGTAAGGCGTAGATTTGTCGATCAGTTCCAGTGTTTGTTTCACGTCCTTATCAGGGTAAACGTAGACAGTAAGAACAGGTCCAAATATTTCCTCAGTCATTATTTTATCTTTCGGATCCTTTGTCACAACTATGGTAGGCTGAATAAAATATCCTTGACTGTAATAAAAAGAAATATTTTACCTGACAGTCGTGACAAACTAACAAAATTACATTAGTTTTAGTGCACTAACTGTAATAGGTTATAATTAAACAAAACAAATTAAGTAAATTTATGGAGTGATTTTATACAAGTAAAGAAAATATTATTTGTAATTTTAATTTGTTTTAATACAATACAGAATAATTTAAAACATCTCGAGCACCAAGAGAAATTAATAATGGTTTTTTTACAATGATCAAATTTGAAGACACATGTATCTTAGGTTAAGTTAGGTTAGGTTAATGAAATTAAGTTAGGTTATGTTAGGTTAAATTAAATTAAGTTAGGTTAGGTTAGGGTTATGGTTAGGTTAGGTTATGGTTATGGTTAGGTTAGTTATACCCTAAATTTAATTTGAGTTCGACGTTAATATTCTGGAAGTACAGTGTAAAATAAACCAAGTGATTTTAGAGCCAACAGTTATTGTGAATAGGTCTCCAGACAATACTGATGAACTAAGATGCTGTCCACAGGGTCTTGTGTTATCAGTTATTTAAGTCTTAATGACATATTTTAACAAATTTTCATTGGCAAACGAGACAACAGTTATTGTGGATAGGTCTCCAGACAATACTGATGAACTAAGCTGCTGTCCACAGGGTCTTGCGTTATCAGTTATTTAAGTCTTAATGACACATTTTAACAAATTTTCATTGGCAAACGAGCCAACAGTTATTGTGGATAGGTCTCCAGACAATACTGATGAACTAAGCTGCAGTCCACAAGGTCTTGCGTTATCAGTTATTTAAGTCTTAATGACATATTTTAACAAATTTTCATTGGCAAACGAGCCAACAGTTATTGTGGATAGGTCTCCAGACAATACTGATGAACTAAGATGCTGTCCACAGCGTCTTGCGTTATCAGTTATTTAAGTCTTAATGACATATTTTAACAAATTTTCATTGGCAAACGAGCCAACAGTTATTGTGGATAGGTTTTCAGACAATACTGATGAACTAAGCTGCTGTCCACAGGGTCTTGCGTTATCAGTTATTTAAGTCTTAATGACATATTTTACTGAATTTTCATTGGCAAACGAGTTACTGTAATGGCTATTATGAGACCAAAACCTGAAAACTTGAAATGGCGTTCTGAGCTTTAGCAGTCTAGCATTTGCAATTTTGGTGTACAACTTGGCACAAAAATTTATTCTGGACAATTGTTTTACTCAAAATTCCATTCAACAGTTCATTCCAATTCAATGGTGGTAATTGAAATTTTATAAAATTTGTAATTTTCTTTGAAAATCAACTTCACCCATAAAATAATTGGCGTTAAAATTTGCAATTAAATTAAAAATACGAAAATAAGCCTGACAGCTATCAATTTAATGTTGTTGTCAATAAGTTTAAATTTTATAAAATTCTCTGATTATGATGATGAAATTAAACTTTCAGTAACATCTAAGACAAACAAAATTATTCAGTTTTTGGAAATTAGTGAGATATTTATTAAGTTATTTAATATTGTAGTAATTATTCTGTTATATAATTAAAATACAATACTGTCACTAATTTCCAGTTAGTGTTTTTTTTTTTTTTTTTTTTAATGTCCGACTATTGTGCACACTAGGGCTAATGCAGATGATGGGATGATTTATAGCGTATGAAAATGCCAAGCCCTTGCCGGGAATCAAACCTGGGTCCTCGGGGTGAAAGCCTAGTACGCTATCCACTAGACCACCGACGCGGCTTCCAGGTGTGTTTTAGATCACACTCTTTGCTACTTATAATTACAGATTTTCCAAATAACAGTTATTCTCTAGAATTTGCTAAAATACAAGTGTGCCTGGCAAACCAACAGTTTACCTATCAAATTGAAATATTTAAATTACCAACTTCTTTCTTTAATCACATCTTGATCTTATATATATTTAATTATTAAAGGCTTGGATTAGCTTCTTATCCTGTACCTTGCAGGTTTCATAATTGTTCATTAAGTCTAGCTGTACTCCTGGACAAAAAAGTAAATATTTTAAATGAACTAATTTTGAATTTATTTAATTACAACACACTAGCTAATTAAATTATATTTTAATACTATCTATATATGCCATGTCACTTTATAATTTTTTGAGAAAGATTGAATTTTTTGGATTTAGTCAATATACACAATTTACTACTGACTTATTTATTACATAACTTTGTATTGTACAAAAAAATATAATCTACTTATCTAATCTTGAATAAGGCAGACAATTTAATAGAAATAAATTCAAAATAAATTGGCATCTCTTTTATATTTTAATGTAGCTTATTATGCAAACCATACATTCTAACATTTTGAAGATATTCGAAATCTTGAATTGAATATACAGTTGACCTTGGTTATAATACCCTCAGTTAGAACGCTAACTACTCGGTTATAGCACAATTTTCATAATGTCCCCAATAATCTATAATAAGTGTACATGTAGTTTAGGCTCAGTTACAATACTTTGTGAATACAACGCTGTCACGCTGCTGTTGTATCCACTTTGTAAACAACCTGCACGAGAATTTCTCATGCACATAGGAGAATTCCCATCCAGCTCCCTCCAACAGTTCAGGGACATAGAATCTGCCAATCTGAGTCTAGAAACTGTTACTTCTCTGCTCAGTGACAGTGAAGGTAAATTGAGGAGCTATAGTGACAGACTGGGGACCTGACCTCTCACTCGCACATTTTTTCTCTGTCACATTTTAGGTCAGCTCTTAGCAGTTTTCTAAACTGCTGACCTATAGTCACTCTCACTTGAAATACAATTTGTGTTCTTTTTTTAGAATAAAGGTTGAGAATAGAAAGGACCCTTTCTTAAAATTTTGTTGCAGGTTGAACAATGTAAATTGTGGTCCCGGGAAAAGTGTTCTCTCTCTCACACACACAAACTTTGTACTTAGTGGGGGGGGGGGGAGAACTTCAACTCACGAACCCTCACAAAAGTGTACACACTTTGTTGCATGTAATACATACTAGACTGTAGTGTACTTATTTTCTATTAATTTTAACTAAAATATATTTCAAAATTATGTAATATGTGTAATAAATTGTAATAAAATGGCCATTAATGATCTATACAGTACAAAATATGCATTTCTTTTACATACAGTTTACACACTCGTTGACTGTAAACTCGGTTACAATGCTATCTCGCTTACAGCGCTCATACATGTTTTGTCCATTCAACCACATTATATCCGAGGTCGACTGTATTTATAAAAATCCTATTTTTATCTTCTGCAGTTAAGGGCTTCATAATCAAAGAGCAAGTGCGACACAGTCTCTAAATACTGCCACAAAAACCACAGAAGAAGGCATCTCACTTGAAGCTGACGATTCTTAAAGTGGTTGAATAACACGATTATCATGACAACCTAACAGACCTTCTGCTAAACTGAACTAATGTTCGCATGGATTCAGGATCTGGTTCTAAAACGATCAGTAAGATAGACAGACAGGGAAAAATGTATCATAAGTTTAAGAAATTTTGATTCTGCAGGTATAAAATTTTCTTTACTTCTGAAAAGCCGCAGCTGTAGGACATGTCCATGAAAAGGATACAGAAACAGAAATATTATTTTTTATAATAAAGTATCAACTGATCTGTATTAGTGTGTTAATTAGTCAGAGAATGTTAACAACACTGTTTTAATGTTATAATTTAATAATTTTTAACATAATTCAGTCCCTTCTACTATTAGCTAACACTCTCCTAATTAATTTTAGTTTTGTATGGAAGAAAGATATTTAGAAGGATATAAATTTAGAAATAAATTGTTGACCTAAGTAGGAATAATATATATATAATTTTTGACCAAAGTAGAAATAAAAGTTATCATATATATATATATATATATATATATATAGACTCAACAGACATTGAAGACAGGCACGTATACAGGAGAAAGATGCTCGGTTGGAAGGTCCCAGAGAATGAAATCCCAAAGAGAGCAGGGGTAAAATGGACGGAGGAGTGGAAGAGGATCCATGGGGACAGGATGAGGAAGGTGTGGAGGATTAGAAGGAACAAGACATGAGTCGGAGTGCTTTGTGTGATCCAATAGGGTCTATACGCAAATAATAATAATAATATATATATATATATATATATATATATATATATATATATATATATATATATATATATATATAGTTTTTATGTTTAATGCAATAATTTAATTATCTGTACCATATTCTACATCTAACTGCAAGCACATGGGCTTTTGTACATTTTGTATTAAGTTATAATAAAATAACTCAAGTAATTAGAGTCAAAGCGTAACGTTAAGTTATCACAGACACGCTCAGCTATCTTGTCAATGTCGCTGTCATGAGTCATACCTGTTGTCATACTGGCCGCCACCAATTATCTCCAGATTGCTGCTCTGTTTTGCGTGCTCAATGTAACTCTTGATACGATTAAATGCTCTATCGTCGATCACTGCTGACATGAAGGAATCAAACTCTTGCACGTCTCCAACCTTAATTTGACTTCTTATCGCCAACAAACCATCTTTTATCTGAAATAAATCCATTGAGAACGTATAGTAAGTGCAGATTAAAGGTCTGCATATACATCAGTACAACAGATGTGTTTGTAGTTTTACGGTATTAAATCTCAGACCAGATTCCATCCTATATTAAAAGCAGCGATGGATTGTTGGGGGACTCTAAACTGGATTGTGTGGGTTGGGTATTCCAGAACCTCAAGATTGGTTATATTCAGGTTACTATTTTGCCGATCAAAGAGGCAACCTTATCCTTTGAGATGGAAGGAATTATGTCTTGTTGTAACAAAGTGGCCACGTTTTGTAAAAAAGAGGAAGTACATTTAAAACTTTGATTTTGAGACTTTCAGTTGTTTCCAGGCTAGATGTAGAACAACTGTCCTTGGTCACAAGTTACAAAAGTCTACACTATTAATCGTAATTTTGACTTCACTAATTATAGATTTAAATGCTTCAAAAATTTTCCTTGTTGTTGATATAATTTAGAAATATTACAGCCAAAAACAGAGTTGTTTTGCAATTGAAAAGCATATAACCATATAATTTAAAAACAATAGTATTTACATGGTGGTCCCGACAACACTTTCTCACACACATAAAGTACAGTGAGCATACAAAAATTGACACTGAGATTATAACTGAAATATGCATTATCAGGTTCACTCAATTAAAAAAATATAACAATAAATTCTTGTGTCTGTGCACATCACATATTTCAATGAAAATGGCTTGTAGAACAGTACATTTACAGATACCACAGAACTATTTTTTTACTTAAAAAAATTATTTGTAGTGCATATTTTATTTTAGAAAACAAAAATTGGTAAAAACAATATTATCACTTTTTGTAAAAGATTATTTGTAAATCAGAATATAAATTCTGATTGCCATCAGAGTTTGTCTTTTTGATTTACTTTTAAATAAAAAATGTATTTCATTTAAAAAATTGGTACAGTGAATGAATCTTCATAAGTAATCAAAATCTGATTCCCCAATGTTTATAAATTATATTTTTCAATAACTCCAAACTAATTTTTTGAAAAATTTTAGCGGCAAAATATATCTTTTGGGACTTGAGAAAATTTGAGCAAAATCATTCAGCCGATTGTGAAAAAATCCAATTTTTTAAAGTTTATAGACAAAAAAAGACTTGCCAAATTAAAACTTGTTTCTGAGATAAAGGATGGCCAGACCTACAAGCTGTGACTGATAGGCCCACATGTTTAGGCTTATGTTCTAGTTACTAAGTTATGTTTTCAGTTAGGTACTTGAGAACTAGAGTTAATTCAAATTCTTCAAACATTATAAAGTATTCCACATTTTGAACTTCTTCATATTGAATTTCTCTATTTTTTTTTTAATATTTGAAAATTACTCGAAAAATTGTTTCCATAAATCGAAAAAATGTCTATATATCAAACTGAGCAAGATGAAAAAAGTCAAATGATAGCAGATATCATGTAGAAATGATAAAACAAGGTCATTCGATCTATTATTACCTGCAGGGAACCCCGATTATGTGACAACGGTTTGCAGAAATGACAATTCATGTGATAGCAGTACAGCAGATGTCAGGAACTGTTTGCTTCAGTAACTTAAATTAAATGATTAGGATTATGACCTATTCTTCCCATCAGTGGTCTATCCACTCACCTCATAAAGGCTACCGTGGTTTCGAAACGCTATCGTTTCATCTTCATTCCGTTATACAAAATGTTAAATCCCTCTGTCGAGGTCATCACGAAGTCAAACAAAACATTAAAATATACATTTGTATCACGGAACTACTGTTTATAACTATGTGTTTGTTATAGTATTAAAATGTATTTGTGATGTATGTTTTAATGTTTTGTTTGACTTTGTGACGACCTCGACAGAGGGATTTAACATTTTGTATAACAGCCTGAAGATGAAACGATAGAGTTTCGAAACCGCGGTAGCCTTTATGAGGTGAGTGGATAGACCACTGATAGGAAGAATAGGTCATAATCCTAATCATTTGAATATGTGGTCCGGTGGTAATGTTACAATAATGAAACTTAAATTAAGTCAATGTGTCAGTGGTATTGGTTTAGAGTATTGCATGATTAGCAAAAGACAAAAATTGTTCTCTTCCTTGAAAATTGTCTTGCACGTTCTTCTGTTATGAAAGAGTTACTGAATATAAAGCTGGTTTTTTCCTCGAATATTACATCAAAATTTCTGTTGTTTGATCAACGTGGTATCAAGACTTAAAAAAGATTCTAAAGACATATTTTTGCAATGGAAAGTGACAAACCTACAAAAAAATAGCTGATCTCAGGTTGTGCGTATCTGAGCAAAGGTGTGACAAAATGATGCACCAAAATCAACCATAAAAAATGGTTTTATAAAAGCTGGCTTCAAGCGAGAAAACTGTTGTGGAAGAAATTAATGCACAACCACAAATTTAAAAATGTTAGGGCCAGTTATATTCAGCGTAACATGAAAAAACCATGATGTTATACTTAACATTTTTTTAAATTATAGTTGAAGCAGAATATTTATGTGTAGCAGAATATCCAAAGGATCAAAAATTTTTAAATTCAATCACCAATTCCGAGAAACAAATTAAAGATGATGACGAAGACCATCAAGCAGAAGAAACAGAATTGCTAAGCCGTCCAAAAACGAAATGTTGGCAGAATTTGAATTGATTCATCATGGATTTCAAGTCATAGGAAACACAGCAAATGATATTTCCTAGTCAGTTTAAAAACATGAACAATTTTATGAAGACTCTACACCTAAGTCATCCAGCAGGATATCAGAAATTATTTTACCATCCACCAATAAAAAACATGTATGTTTTTACTATATTAACGTTGTATGCGTGTACAGAATAAATGATATGTTTCTTTTAGTAAATTTTTGATCACTTACAATACAATTACAGTATATTTAATTTGGGCGGAAGTGTATAGGGAGTTATACATTTATTTTCAACAATATAAACTGTAATTAATACGCTTAATACAATTATAATCAGTAAAATGACATATGTAATTATGGCAGTTAAAAAATATCTAATAGTACTGTATTTTTATTTCTAAAATTATTGTTTCTCTGTTACAAAGATTCTATATATATATATATATATATATATATATATATATATATATATATATATATATATATATATATATATATATAGTAACTACCAATTTTGTTGTATAGAGGTCAGACTGTATTTGTTTTATACATACACAAATAAATGTCAGGAAAACCAATAATAATAACATAAATATTCTACCATTAAATAACAGTGATGTATTAATCGTATCCAGAGCTAACAGCTACAAAAACAAATTATGATTTGTACTTTTGTTTGTAACAATTGTTATTGCAAACCATACAATTTACTTCCCCTGTATGTTTCATCTCAAAATAAAACTGTCTATGGTATTACAATACAGATACACAAACTAAAATTCTATCCCTAACCTTTGGCCATAGAGATTCAGGAACATACATTCTGGAACAAGCTGAACATTTCTGTCCACAATACTCAAAAGACGACTTGATTGTAGAGTTAACTACAGTGGCGATATCTGCTGTTGGATGCACAAAGTGATAATTCTTGCCTCCGCACTCTCCGACCAGTCGAGGGAAATTAAGATAGTTATTTATATTCTTACCAACTTGTAACCACAAGCGGTTAAAAGTCCTACAACAAAAAAATTTTTTTCATTAACAAAACAAACGTAATATTTATAACAGATTTCGATTCCATTAGAAAAGTGCAACGACATTTCTATCTAGCCATCTGTATATGTTTATTTGAATTTATTAAAAAATGTAATAAGTAATTATTTTAAAATAATTAGCTGTACATTATAATTTTTAAAACAAATTATTTTGAAATTATGAGATAGTTTTATTTTCAGATGTTTATATTGAAAATGCAGGCAATAAGACATTTAAAGGAAGAATATCAATAATTTGCAAATCAACTAGCGGAAGCTAACATATGTACATATACATATACAGTGTGTTAAAAATGTATGGCCCATAAATGGTAGGGTGGTGCCTTTTAAAATGAAAATTTTTGCACCATAGAAAAAAATGCCTTTAAAATAATGTGCCACTCAACGCAGGCTTCCACAGGCTGCTCCTAGATGTTGAAAAAAAATTATACTTAACACCAAAAGATGGAAAAAAATTGTACAATCGTATACTAAATCTAAATTTTATGCCTGTACCCATGCGAAAGATAAATAAGTGGTTCCGTACCTTTGTAACCCAATCTGTAACACATCAATACGAATCTGCACTTGTAAATTAAAACTTACGGCACTGATCCAGTGAAATTGAGACCCGCTAAATATGGTGAAGCAGTTATTGTATCGCCAAACACAGGACCATCGGCTGGGACAAAATTTACTACTCCTGGAGGCACTCCGGCTTCACACATTACTTTATAAATTACGTAGTTAGACAACAAAGCAGTGTCCGAAGGCTTCCATACAGTGCTGCAGCCCTGAAATCAATTCAAATGTTCAAATAAAACTAAATTTCAATCTGATAGATTCTCATTGATCAAGCCTTCTGAATAATCTGAACAAATTTTAACTTTTTTCTTCATTTTTAACTTTTTCATATTAACACTTCCAAATTTTTGGTTTGGATTAAGCGTGTTTCCAAAGTAGCAAGGTTTTATTATTATTATACAATACTTACCATCAGAGCTGGCGCATACGCTAGGTTTCCACCAATAGCGGTGAAGTTGAAAGGTGATACTGCAGCCACAAATCCTTCAAGCCCTCGATACCTCATGGAATTTTTCGTAACACTTGGATTTTCACTAATTGGTTGGTACTTTAGAACTTCTTTTGCAAAATAAGCATTCATTCTGCAACATGAATAGAGTACAAATTTGTTTACAAAAGATGTTTTGTATAAAACACAAATCTTAACGACAAGAATGTGATGGAGAATCTCTTCCTCCCACTACGTGTTCGTCTCGGGTAAAACAAAAACCAACTACAGGCAAAAGCTCACCACGGCAAGCCTAATTGGTCAATACAAAGAGTAACTATTTTCATAATATAACGTTAACACTACCACTCACCTTAAGAAATCAATCAGCTCAGCTGACGCATCAATCTCCGCCTGTATAATAGTCTTAGACTGACCCAACATGGTGGCAGCATTCAGCTCCATTCTGTACTTATTAGCCATCAAGTCAGCTGCCTTCAAGTATATATCTATTCTTTTACTAATAGGAACTGCATCCCAGGACTTCTGCGTTTTTACAGACACATCGATTGCTTTTTGTACTAGCTCCTACATTAAAAGGAAAAATACAGATCATTACTATGTTTTTAGAAAGGGTAATTAATTTAGATTTGAATAATGCAGTCATCAAAAAAGGTTATATAAAAACCAGTAAAAAACTATTAGAGATACGATCATAATTTTTGTTTTCTTGTACACAAATACTAATCATTAAGTTTTTTTACATGTCGTAATATGTTTCGATATGAGCATCGATCGAAATGATGTGTTGCTTTGCACACATCAAATCAATATTCAATCTCTGTCCAGGTGCGCTGTAACATATCGGATGTGAATTTAACAACAGCAGTAGCAATTCATTGTTGTAAATGATTCAAATCACGAATTTTCAATTGTACACAAGGTTTTTAACATAACATCCAGTGGGTTAAATCTGCACTCCTAGCAGGCAAAGCACAGGACCTGCCCTACCGATCCATCGATCAGGGAACTTTTCACCAAAAGTGTGGCACATGGAAAGACTGAAATGAGGATGTGCCATCTTATTTCCAAATTATAGTATGTTTTTTTTCAAATTCAATCTGTTCAATATGCGGAAAAGCATACTGCTTTGACATGTCTAAATTGTGCACTTAACAAAAATAATGGTCCAATCACTCGGCCTATACCAAACATTCACTTTCAGGGAATCTCAAACATACTAATTTCATTTGGTTTCCAAATTCTACAGTTATGTCGATTACAACACCATTTACTTGAAATGTTAATTCGTCTGTGAACACAACATAGTTTAAAACTATATCATCAGTCCTATTAAGTACTTCGACAGTAAACGCAACACAGTCATGACTAAAAACTCGCTTTACGATTACAATTCAGTTAGAATCGTTCCATTTACACTACTATTTTGGTAGTTACAATTGTTTGAAATGGATGCAACCTGTTTCGATGATCCTGCACTAATAACTTAAATCTTCCTTTACTATATTATCTGTTACAATAAAATACTGTGTAGTCACAATTCTAAAGGTAACTGTGAGGTAACTTGATGGCTTCTGACTCACACTATTTCCACTCATTTTGTTTGTTTTTTTTCATTTCCAGTCATAAGTAGTCAACATTTTTTATTATTTCCAAGTATTTAACCCTAGAAAGGTAGTATACATTATAATGACATATATGAAATAAATAATCACAAGCCTTTTTAATCCAATTCACTCAAACCCCTCGCCCTCTTATCAGTGCCTTCGGCAGTCAGTTGCTGACCCCCCCCAATATTGTGAGTAGGTGTATTTCCGAATAGTTTTTGTGTAATTAATTTTTTCTTAGAAGTTAGATGTCTGGTTGATATGCCACTACCTTTTAAACATATTTTAGCGTACATTCATTTTACGTGACAAATAAATAGCATTATTTTTATTTGTGAAATTTTTGTGTTTTGCTAGAAAAACTATAATTTCTTTTCTTTTATATCTTTTTATGTTTAATGTTAAGAAGTTTTAGTTAATTTTAGTATAAAAATAAATAATTGTGTAGATTTTAATTAGTTATTTAGAGCTGTAACATTATTGTAACCATGGAGCTCGGTGGTTGAGGTGGTTAAAGCATCGGTTATTCTGTGTGTTACTCAACTTCGCACCTAAAGGTTGTTAGTTTGAGCCACAGTTGCTTCCGTTGCTTATCCTTTACCGTTAACACTGATCCCTCGTCCTCATTAGTCTAACTGACATAAAGTATAGACTTTAAGTAAAAAAAAATTACCATATTTTTTTAACAACACATTAAACTAAAACTAGTACAGGTATTTTTTAATATACAGCTGAAAATTGCATTAATGAATCTTTTATCATGAAATTATAAAAACTGTTTTTTTCATTTTGTATAATACTTTTGTTTTTTATAAATAAATTTTAGTTTTGGTTTTATTAAGATTAGGGCCTAGTTATTCTTTTAAAATTTTGAATTTAACTGAAATAAATAAAAATAATATTCCAAAATAAACAAAATACAGCATTTTACTGCAGAACTAGCAAAAAACCATACGTTTCAGAAGAACGTCAAATTTACGTGTCACTACCCTTAAAATAATTTTTTTGAATGCTACCTTTCTAGGATTAATAAGAATTAGTAATGGGCCTTTTTTAAAATAAAATCAGCACATAGTTGCCTCACTGACGCAAATTCCCAAAAGCAACAAATTTTTTTGTTTTATTTAAATTCCCTTAAAGGTCCACAAAGACGGACTTAATTGGTCCAGAAAATTTTAAATAAACAACGCACTAAATTCTCAACATAAAATTTTTTGGCCATTCACAAAACTTTCTTGTTTTGTTTAGGCTGAAATACGTGACATTTAAGCATGATTAGTGAGCTACTGCGTTCAGCTTCTGGTTGACAAGTGAAGTCATAAAGTAAAGGTTCAGTTCAAACTTTATGAGTTAAATCTTCAGCTTCTGATATTTTTATCAGTTAAAGCCTAAAAATATAGCAAATATGTCATTAACAATTCAAGCGGACAGATAAGGTTGGTAGTTCAGTGGCAGCAGAAATAACAGATCAAGCATGAGAGATTGTGTGGCGTATTTATGTAATAACAAACAAACGCTAGAGATTGTATGTTAAATTTACATGCTAGCCATAAAAAAGTATCTTCATGAAGCATAAAGGCTATTTATTTAAACTGAATTTTTTAGTACAAAAGTTTTGAAAGTTACAATATGGCAGTTTAGTGTCCAAGCAAAAATTAAGAAAAGTGTCTCTTACAAAATTGTATTTTTTTTAGTAGAGATGTGAAAGTAAGAGTTAAAAGCATCATGTTTACCAATACCCTAAAATAGAAAAATGTAGTGTGTGTGTGTGTGTGTGTGTGTGTGTGTGTGTGTGTGTGTGTGTGTGTGTGTGTGCGCGCGCGTGTGCACACACGCGTGTGACTATAATCAATTGTTTAAAAATGGCAGTTACCATCCTTACAAAAATCATTAACTTTTTTGATAGTACGTTTTCCCCACTCAAACCAGCATTAAAATATGCTTAAGTAAGAATGTAAATACAGATTATGACGGTGAAGTAAAATTTTTAAAATATTCGAAGCATAAAAAAAATATTGTGCAATTTGACTACTTTTTGGAAAGCTGCTTCCACTCCGTCAGCAAGGCCGTAAAATTGTGTGCGACGATTCTTCTTATGTTTATAAACATATTATTACTGTACAAAAAACATGGTTGAAAATTCAAAAATCTAACACACATTTACACTCGTAACTGTATTTATCATTCTTTTGGAATTTTTAATTATCGAGAGTTCACTACACTCATAAACAACGTAATCATATAATCTGAAGACTGAATAAATACTTACGGGAGTTGCATAATAAAACTGTGCAATTTTTCTTTGATGATTGTGAGGCTGAAACAAAAAACAATTAAATTACTTCAGCGATTAAAGATGTTATCATTAATTTAAATTGTTATAAACAGAAATATAATTAGTTATTTGGAAGCCTAAACGTGAAATTTATATACAAAAAATATTACAGTAATCCTCGGTTTAACAGACACCAATTTAACGGACAAAAAACAACAAAATTATTATTTTGTTTGAAACCTTTGAAAGTGAATATTTTATTTTTGAATTTTGAAAACATTTTTTTAGTAGTTATACCGAACTTATAGTACATATTACGAGTTGTCAGTTTCAGGTCATCGACAAACGAATGTGCTGTAATAGATATTCATTCGTAATGCAGATTTTACCATGCACAAAGGTCTCAGATGCTCTTACTGTTCTAAGAAACCCAACCATTTATTTAAGAGAACATTTTATTTTTTCTATACAACTCAACAAAAACTTTTTTTCAATTTTTATTGTAACACGAAAAGCACATTGAGACTAATATTGCTCCCCTAAACATAAGTGTGAGTTATAGTATTAAAGTTGTAAGTGTAGTGTTGTAAGTGTGTGTGTTAGACTTGGGTACTGCAAGGGACGTTTAAAACCTCTCAATAGGTGAAGCTAGTCTGAACCCCCTGTGGAGGGACACTAGCGAATAACCTGTGGGGACCTAAAAAAAAAATAACAAAAACTCAAAATAATGTAGATAAAACAATTACTATTTAATAATCAGGGCACTTAAAGATTCCACTCTTATTTAAAGAAGAACTGATTTAACAGACTACCTTCCAACTCCATACAGTCAGTTAAACCAGAAGTCCACTGTACAAACAAAACAATTATAATCAATTCACTAATGTAACATTGTACCCAGTTGTGAGCTACATCACAGATGAAAAGTAAAAAATATATGTCAATATTATTTTCAAATAGTTTAATTGGAATACAGACAAGTGTAAAATTAAAATTCTCAAAACAAAACAAAAATTAATGTAATAAACCTTAACTAGCATTTATTATTCATGCCTAATATATTATTTTTAAAGAAATAGATAAATTAGGCAAAAATCATTTTCAACTAATCCCTTTTCTCAGTTAGAAATTCTTAAGCTACATTTTCTCAAAATCGTCTTAATAGTACCTATACAAAGCAATGTCCCAAAAAAATGCACTTCTTAATTTAATGGAAAATATTAAACTCAGCGTAATTTACTAAAAACCGATTTATTACATCAATACTCGAGTCAGTGTAGCAATCCTTAAATAAAAGAAATTTATTCAAGTGAATAAAAACACAACAACAATTCCTGATTGCTATCAATGTTTTGTTATTATTATTAACTTTTGTTTTTCTTAATTATCGAACAACAAATTTCTTTAATTTCAAAATTTGTACACTGAGTTGAGTTATAATCTTCAGGAATATTTAAAATATAAATTATGAAAAAACTGCTAAAAATTTTGCTAATTTTGAACAGAATCATTTTTAAAATTTTACATTTTTAAATTATTATTATTAAAGCTTTTGAACCAGAATATTTGTGAAAATAACTGAATGCGAAAAATTTTGTTTTATGTTTTTGTACCATTTATTTTTTTATTTTTAACTACACTAATCGAAATAACTTTGTTTAATATTGATTGGAAAAGAAAATTAAGATAACAAAATACTCGTACATTTGAACAGAATCAAATATAAGAGAAGTGACAACAGAAACGGACCATTCCGTGCGGTAGGAATTAGGTTATTGCCCACTTCACACCGTGCTATATTTTAGGTTCTATTAATAGTCTTTTAATAGAAGTGGTTTCATATGGACTCACCCGCAACATTCAACACTGCTCTACTCCACTATGTTCAGACATAAAGTGTACTATGAATTTCTTTTGGAAATACTTAGTTATAGTTACTAATATCAAATAGAATATATTTATTTTTTAATTTATAATAAGAAACTGAAATTCAACAGTCAAAAATATATAAATCGCATGATGTAAATGCACAATTGAACTCTGGAAATAAATTTCTAAATAACATTAGCTTTCTTTAATAAATGTTCAAATTTTTAGACATCTTAAATTAAAAGAACATTAAAAATCTAAACCAGTGGAACCAAAAATAAGCCTACAAAATATGAATACTGAAAAGTATTTGAAAAATAGAATTGTATTGAAAAACAAATGTAACAGGAAAGCATCGTTAGAATTTGATTAAATAGTATTGTCTCTAGTTACATACCACAGTAATAGTATAGCTTCAAATTACTATGTAGACTGACGATGGACACATCAAAGTAAAGTCGTTGATTAGAGCTAGAGTATGAAAAAATTCAGGCTCCATGAATAACATACAATAAAAAATATAAAACAATTTTTGTTTAATTTTATTAATTAATTTGTCTATTTGTCTATTTAAATTTTTATAATCTCCTATTTAAATATTTTAAAATGTATTAAAACCAATTATTATTGATCGAATAATTCACTTTTTTTAATAATTCATGTTTGATTTTTTTTTTTAATCAACTATTGTGCACGCTAGGGCTAATGCAGACGATGTGATGATTTATAGTGTATGAAAATGCCAAGCCCTGGCCGGGAATCGAACCCGGGTCCTCGGGGTGAAAGCATAGTACGCTATCAACTAGGCCACCGAGGCGACTAATTCATGTTTGAATAATAATACTAATTTCATTAGTGGATAAAATTAATTATTGAAATAATTAAAGATTATTAAAATATGACTGGTGTAAATTCCAATACCATAACTTAGTGTGTGTGTGTGTGTGTGTGTGTGTGTGTGTGTGTGTGTGTGTCACTTTTACTTGGTTCCACACGTAAAAAAATCATTTAATTATGTCTTTTAAGCAGCTAGAATACTTTCAATATTTTCATGGGATTTCTGAGAAATTATTTAAAATTTAAGGATTATTGTAAAACTAGCAAAACATTTTCAAACTACCCATTCCCTGTATAACACTGTATCACCAAAATCCTTCCACCATAAGTGTTAAATGGCATAGTAATTTTAATTCAAACCATAGCAACTACTTCAAAATTCCTCTTAGTAAAAAAGGAAACTAAAAATTAGAAATCGCAAATATCTAAACGGCCTTTTCTCAATTTACTCTAATTTGAACAAAGTTTGAGGAAAATCTGTTAGGCCGTTTTGATTTCCCTAAATTAATACTATTGTAATTTCTTTCTTTTTTTTAATTGCTAATAGCTTCCGAAACAGAATTTTTTAGTGGACAAGTTTTTATTACTACATCTACCTGAAGTACTACAAATTATAAAACACGAAAATCAATTAAAACCAACATAGAATTTTCAAGACAATCACAATACTTTCTCCTTATATGCTATATTATGTCACATTAGAAAATATTATCATTTGTTACAATTTTTTTATTTATCGTTGCTTACCATAACTTGATATCTAACATCCTTAGTCCTGAACTCTTCACCTCCGATCACAATTGGTACGTCTACACACTCACTCGAAGACTTTTTCAATGCTTCTTCCAGTTCCTTCCTTTCCTTACTTCCAGGTAAGTATTCTGAAAACATAATTATGTAACATATAAATAATAAATAATAAAATCAAAAATTGGAAGTGTGGATATTGTTATATTGGTTAAGGATGTCAGGAAAGCAAAAAAGCGCAGACCTAGAGCAAAAGGACAATTACAGGAGAAGTACAGTGATAAATAGGAAGATCTACTACACTGAAGATAGACAACTGGAGGCAAGATCTGCAGGGATTGTTTTGATAAAACAAATTAGGTTTAACTAATGTAGGCCTACTAAAAGTGCACCACATCATTAAAACTCCTGAATTCAAATTAAGATATACCCTACAAATTACTCATTTTTTACAAAGTATAAAAAAGATTTGTTATCATAAAGAAAATCTGATGATCTTTGCAGTTACAGGACACTAAAGTCCAAAAAGTAATCACGGCACACAGCTGCTTTGCTGATGTGATGGAAGCAAATTTCTTAAAATATCTGTTTATTATGCCTTTTTTTCAAAATCTGAATTCAATTATAATCAGCTCTGGATTTCTTCCTATCTGTACGTCTGCACATATAATAGTTGCGAGTAAACAAGTTTTGTAAAATTTGGATTACAATTCTGGTATGTCCATATTTTAAGACCATATTTTCATGTTGAAAAATACCTTTATTATATTAGTATTTTATTGACTTTTTTTTTATTTTATTTTAAGGCGAAAAGCACATTGAGGCTATTATCGCCTCCCTAACTGTAAGTGTAAGTGTAAAGTATTAAAGTCGTAAGTGTAGTGTTGTAAGTGTAAGTGTTTGTTAGACTCGGGTACCGCGAGGGACATCTAAATCCTCTCAATAGGTGCAGCTAGTCTGCACCACCTGTGGGGAGTATTTTATTAAAAAACACATTAAAAACATTGCTTTTTTTCAAATCGGTTATAACAATTTTTAAAAAATTTTGCTCAAATATGATCCGTAAGTATATCTTCAATAAATTTAGAATCCTATACAAAACAACTTTTTGTATTGTGGTTTGACACTTTTATTGTATCAGACTGCAACCATAATGTAGATTCACTAGTGAGATTTTTAACAACAGCATGAAATCAATAACATCTATGTTGATATAAATATCGAAATATAAATACATAAATGTATAAATAAATATAAATATGTATTTATATATAAATACATATAGATATGTAGAAGTCAATTTGTACTACGACAAAAAACATTTTAATAAATTTACATACTTAGAATTCAGTAAATTTTTTTTTTTAGTTTAAAATCCGACTATTGTACACACTCAATGCAGATGATTGTTTTGAAATTTTTTTTTTTTTGAGTTTAACGTCCAACTATTTTGCAATGTACTGAACAAATGCAAACGATTATTCAGTAAAGAAAAAAGTGAAAGAACAAATTAGATATGCTGATGTAAACTAAAAAGACAAATTAATTTCTTTAAATTTTGTTATGACGTTTCATGGACTTTACTGTTTTGCAACTTTAGAATTTTGTTGCATTTCAACATATTGTTTATTTATATTTTAAAATAATTGGGTGAGCTAATTCCTCACAATTATTTGTAATATTATACTAATATCTTTAGTTTTTAGGAAATATCACAGATTAGGACAAACCTATGTACAGCTATTTTATGTCCACCAAAGTTCCTTTTGTATACTTTATGTATACTTTTGGTAATATTATTATTATTATTATTATATGCCAATGGACCCTAAAATGTAGTTACAGAAAATTTATCAATTTTATATGTACGAGTTGCATTTAACACAAAAATCTTAGAACATTATTCTTACATGTTAGCTATAAAACTTTAGTATATCTAATGTTTTCAATAATCAAACAAAGACAAAGTCCTCAAGATAAACACAAGATAGTTCAGAGATCAATGGGAAAGAAGTCCAACACTCCAACAGATAAGACAAGTAGCCCAGAATACAGTAGTTTGATCAATTAGGTCTTGTATTAACAATGTGTTCACACCGAAAAATTAGGTAAGTAAAATTATTTAACATTTTGATTTGAAAATGTCTGTTAACTATATCACCATCTTGGAAATTATAGTAGGTATTAGAACCTGTTAATAATGGAATATCTAACCGTGATTGAAAATTATGTATTGCATTTTGGAAATCAATTGCACAGCTAATTTCATTTTTCTAAACTCTTTTTTGCTACTTCAGTACATGTAGCATACTGGGATTTATTTTAAAATCACAAACAAAATTTTAATAAAATATTTCCGTCAAAATTTGTTTCATGACTTACACAGCGTTTAGGATTCAACAATTTCTACACAATTCTAAATTATGCAATCGTTACGAACAAAAAAGTACACTGTATTTGCAGGTTATGATGTTAATAGTCTCATATTTGATTTTCATCATTCGGAAAGGTTAAGGTAATGGAACACAAGATAATCACAGCACACAGCTGTCACGATAAAAGCAAATTAGGAAAAGAGTTTTTAAATCCTACACTTTTTTGCAAATTCGATTTCAGGTTCATTTACAACATTAAAATCTCCATACATTAGCACTTTAAAACATCAAATAACATTATAAATAAGAAAATGAAACATGACTGCCAATCAGATCAATTTTTGTATTTTCAAAAAATGCAAGGTAAAAAATGAATTTTTCAAGAATTGTAATGGCCGCCATTTTGAAACTGTGAATAGATTTTGCTAGATAACAGCCTTATTCAATGAATTACCAAAACTGATTTTTGTAAAGCTTGAACCAATTCGGACCAATATTGTGAACCCTATAGTGCTAACTCACACACAGGCTTGTGTGCGCATGTATACACACACACACACACACACACACACACACACACACACACACACACACACACACACACACACACACACACACACACACACACACACACACACACACACACACACACACAACTATATATAAATTCTACAAGTATATGTAATTCTATAAATATATAAATAATTCTTAACTATTCTTATTTATAAATTCTATGTATTAATTTTGGAGATCAGGCATTGATTTTAAAGTCTGGTGTCTGGGTTTTACCAATATGGCTGTTCCGATAACTTATTGTTCAATAAAAATTCACTGAAATGGCTAAAACAATTTCATATATGCAAATAAACTATCATAGCTTAAACATTTTTAAAAAATATATTTTTCAATAACTATAACCATTAAGATGTTTGAACTGTTGGAACATCTGGAAGTACGAAACAAATTAGATTTTTTTCTGTTGGACGAATACATAACGTAAATATCTTACACAATATAAGATAGTATAATCCTTATTGATTATTATTGTAACCATTAACGAATGGCCTAGATATTCAATTAAAAGTTTAAAGCAAACTGTTTGTGTTACGTAAAATTAACATTGGTAACAAAACATGCGTTACACAACACTTATCTTATCAATTAATTACATAAATCGGCTATTTGCAATGGATTTCAAGGTCAGTGTGTCAACGAACCCAACCCAACATCTGCTCTGTTGTAGACCACTTTATTTCGTTAATTTTAAGTATCCTGCTACAATTGGAGTAATAGAAACTATGACTGTTGGTTCTGACAATCGCCATCAAGTTGCGAGAGGAAAGTAGCACAAATTTTACTGTGAACTATGAAACTATGAATTTTTTGTTTAACTATGAAATATTTTTTATAAATTTCCATTGGCAAGTAAACTGTTGGAACAGACATTGTGGTACAGACCACAAAATGTGCACCAATCTTGACCTGTAAAACAAATGTTTAGAGGTCCATTGAAAAATTGCGAATTTTTTATTTGACACACAAATTTATTTTGGTACAACAGCTAAAACAAATGTTTAGAGGTCCATTAAAAATTGCGAATTTTTTATTTGACACACAAATTTATTTTGGTACAACAGCTACGACAAGACCTTTACCTAGCAAAATCTGTTCATTATCATTATACCATTTTTTGTTAATGTGATTTTTCCATTAAATGTTAAAAATTATGAAAATAAACACAATGGCAGTCAGATTGGGACTGTATTTGTAATAAAATTTTAAATATATATGGCATATTTTAAAACTGATCGTGATTGTGAAAACATATTTCTAAAAATTTGTAGGAGTGTTGAAGGTTTTTTAATGGCTTCAATTTGGAGATGGATAAACGGATTTTGCTGGATAACAGACAAGTTTAAGCTACTAAAATCACTTTTGTGCCAAGTTTGATTTGCACATATAAAAATGTTTATTGTTAGCCTTTAAAAAATTTGTTTCTATTAAGTCAGCTGCAAATCATGAAAAAAGGCCTACTCAAGTAAATCTTAATCACATTATACTTCTGAAAGTTTGTGTGTGTGTTTGTTTGTTTGTTATTCAATCACGCTTTAACCACTGGACCAATTGAGATGAAATTTAGTATGAAAATGGTTTAAGTATCTGAGATAAACATAGGCCTATTCCCGTTTTAAAAAATTATTTGATCATGAAAAGGCCTACTCAAGTTAATACAGCATAAATCTATCAATAACATGCCAAACACAAATTAAAGGTTCAATGGCACATTTACAAATACTATAAAGGGCTTGCCTGACTGCATTGTACATATATATTTTGACAAATAGTGAACTTCCTAAGAGTGCTAAGAAACAAAATCTATTGTTACAATTATAATTTAAAATTGTTGTGTCCAAACTGGATGTTATATTTATGTACTAGAAAACTTTAACCGAACAACTCATAAGATACATCTGTTAACATGTATCAGTTTAATACAAGCCTAATAAAAATGTTTATTTTTCTAAAATTAATAATTTTTAAAATATTTAAAGCAGTTAACAAAATCTGTAGAAGTTATATAAATGAGAATGATTTCAGAATCAGAGAGGGAACATTTGTAATCTGTCACTACCATTTTTGAACCTTTCTAAAATTCAAAATAAATTTTTGTAATGAGGAATCTGCTTTAATATAGTGTAACCTGTTAATTAGCACCATCATACCTCGACTGTTATGTTGACGAAAGTGCAAAGAATGGAGAACAAGTTAGCTGGACGATTCTTGGTTAACAATCTACATATCGGATAACCTGCGCTAGGAACATTGCAACATACCAACACAGGATAATTACATTTCTCAGGCCACTGGATTTATGGTAAGTGTTCACAGAATTTTTTGCGTAAAATAATTTTGAAGAGTTGTAAGTGGCAATTTTCCCATATGTAATGTTCATACCCATTAGGATTCTTTGTTCAAAATAATGTCCAACATCTTGAATTAAAGATATTAGAATATAAATAAGAATAATGGAATGTTAACTTTACGTATCTGCTATAAGCACACCAAGTTGAAGTTCATTCAGCCTTTTCACTTTTTTATATGAAAAAAATACAAACATATCAACTTTCTCACTTATATATTAATAGAACGTATCCATATATTCTTTAACAAAAATAAATCACAGAAAAAGTATCCACTACATTTTTAGGATGAGATAACTAAAATTTCAAACAGTGTCAATAGCAGTCCTTCAATAAGGACAAACATCCTATTAAGGCTAAAGTACAAATAAATATGACAAAAATATTGATAGTCTTAATCCTAACGGGGAAAACAAACACCATATTAACCAGAAAATGCATTTTTACTTAGTTATATTGTGAAGTAGTCCTTCACAAAATCGATCATGGAAAAAATTGACCTTGAGATTTTTATACATATCTTGAGATTTTTAGTTCGAGTCCAAAAAACAGTCATCATTATGACTGGTTCACATCATTTAAGACTGAAAAAATTGACGATTTTCAGTAAAATATTTAAGTTATTTTTTACTTGCAAATATTAATTACATTATTACTTGCAAATACTTGCAAAATATTAAGTTAAAATTTTCCATTTTTTTTACTCAGTTGTAGCCCTCATGTGCCCAAACATAAGGTACCATGTGACCAGCTTATCTTGCGATATGAAAGCCGTTATGGTTTAGAACTCAGAGGGATACACACAAGTTGTGGCATTACTTATACACAAACATCGGTTGACGGCTTCTATCAGTCGCTGATATCACTGTCACAGTGTTGTGCTATCATAGTAGGCATCCTAGTCTGATCATTTTGGTGCACTTTTATTAGGTTCCTAATTAATTTTAAAAATTTTGTAATTTATTTTAAGAACTCAAGTTTTGTTCAGCACTTCAGTCACTTAGTTTTACAGTTTAATTATTATACAAAATTATTTTAAAAATTAGTTTCATATTTCATATTGTTTTTACATATAATATATATATATATATATATATATATATATATATATATATATATATATATATATATATATATATATATATATATATATACAATAATCATATTTCTCACAGTGTATTTTTTCATGTTTTTAATTTCATAAGAGAACAATTTTTTTAAGTACAGTATTTGTCTGTAATTAGGCGTTATCAGCAAACTTCATGTAGCCTAATTGGCTAAGCCTAATTATTCTTTTGATTTTAAAACATGAAGTTGTAAAATTATTTGCCTCATTATTGATTGTTCTGTTTTGTTTTTTTAATCTCTTACCTTTCCTTTGTTACGAAGAAGTAAAAATAAAGTGTGACAAAATCATAAAAAGACAAAACAAGTGTATCAGACTGCCAGCTAGCCCACCCCCCAGCCCAGCCCAGGCCCTGGTTCAAGAGGCACATTAGTCACCCTAATTGATTTTGAATGGCTGTGACAGTTAAACCTCTGAAATAGTGTGATGTAGGCCATAACTCCAGATATCTTGGCCCTACTGTATATCCCCCAGTCAGCTGGCCCCTGCCAGCTATCCCCCCAGCCTAGCCCAGGCCCTGGTTCAAGAAACACATTAGTCACCCTAATTGATTTTGAATGGCTGTGACAGTTAAACCTCAGAAATAGTGTGATGTAGGCCATAACTCCAGATATCTTGGCCCTACTGTATATCCCCCCAGTCAGCTGGCCCCTGCCAGCTATCCCCAGCCTAGCCCAGGCCCTGGTTCAAGAGGCATATTAGTCACCCTAATTGATTTTGAATGGCTGTGACAGTTAAACCTCAGAAATAGTGTAATGAGGCTATAACTACTGTATATCCCCCAGTCAGCTGCTGCCAGCTATCCCCCCCAGCCCAGGCCCTGGTTCAAGAGGCACATTAGTCACCCTAATTGATTTCGAATGGCTGTGACAGTTAAACCTCTGAAATAGTGTAATGTAGGCCATAACTCCAGATATCTTGGCCCTACTGTATATCCCCCAGTCAGCTGGCCCCTGCCAGCTATCCCCCCAGCCTAGCCCAGGCCCTGGTTCAAGAGGCATATTAGTCACCCTAATTGATTTCGAATGGCTGTGACAGTTAAACCTCTGAAATAGTGTGATGTAGGCCATAACTCCAGATATCTTGGCCCTACTGTATATCCCCCCAGTCAGCTGGCCCCTGCCAGCTATCCCCCCCAGCCCAGCTCAGGCCCTGGTTCAAGAGGCACATTAGTCACCCTAATTGATTTCGAATGGCTGTGACAGTTAAACCTTTGAAATAGTGTAATGTAGGCCATAACTCCAGATATCTTGGCCCTACTGTATATCCCCCAGTCAGCTGGCCCTGCCAGCTATCCCCCCAGCCCAGCTCAATCCCCCCAGCCTAGCCCAGGCCCTGGTTCAAGAGGCATATTAGTCACCCTAATTGATTTTGAATGGCTGTGACAGTTAAACCTCAGAAATAGTGTAATGTAGGCTATAACTCCAGATATCTTGACCTTACTGTATATCCCCCCCCAGTCAGCTGCTGCCAGCTATCCCCCCCCCCCCGAGCTTAGCCCAGGCCCTGGTTCAAGAGGCACATTAGTCACCCTAATTGATTTTGAATGGCTGTGACAGTTAAACCTCGGAAATAGTGTAATGTAGGCTATAACTCCAGATATCTTGACCCTACTGTATATCCCCCCAGTCAGCTGCTGCCAGCTATCCCCCCCAGCCCAGCTCAGGCCCTGGTTCAAGAGGCATATTAGTCACCCTAATTGATTTCGAATGGCTGTGACAGTTAAACCTCTGAAATAGTGTGATGTAGGCCATAACTCCAGATCTCTTGGCCCTACTGTATAATGCTTTCACCCAAATAATTCCAGTTTGGGAACTATTAACAAAAAAAATCTACCTAATTTCTGAAAATTGGTTTGTCACAGATTTATCCCAAATCTTTTCACATAAAACAATTTTATTAACATGTGTAGTAAATTTAAAATAAAAGAAATTTACGGTTTGGAAATAAATGGGAAAAACTCACAGCCATTGGTTTTTTTTCAAAATGCTTAGCCTTTTCTATAAAATGTGGTACGCTGAGGTGAGTTACGGATCTTCCTTCATGACCAAAATTTAGGTAAATTTCAATAAACTAATTTAGAAAGATTAGGCCCATTTTCCTCTTTTTTTTGTCAATACTGAACTGAATTTTTGGAAAAATAACTGGATGCAAGACAGTTTGTAAAAATATTTTTGCACCATTTATTTTGTATAATAAGCACGTTTAGTGGATATTTTTTCCAAAACTACAAGATAGATTTCTGTAATCATTTGTTAAAAAAGTTATGAATGATTCTATATCGCACACAAATCCTTATCACGACAACATATTTGGTTTAACACGCAAACTACATTAAGACAAACATAAATTTGTATTCCATGTACATAGCAAGAACTACAATAATCAAACACTGATAGACACTCACCTAAAACTGGTTCGTTTTTTACTTGAAAGTCTTGGACATTTGTATCTTTGACAACAGAAGCCATTCTTGCACTTTGGTGTAGTAATCTGGAAACAAAAATAACTGTTAAGGTTGTTTCATGGAAATAACTTAATAAAAACGACAATCAGCTGGCAACGCAAGCGAAATAAGTTCAGACGACCTTAGAACCACCTGAAGTCAGTTTTGGCAACACTCTTAGCTTTAATTTTAGTCCATAGCAGCTGATTTTAGTTTTGGTTCATCAAACACACCAACAAAAACTTGAGTTCATTATTAACAGTTATTATCGTTTAAAAAATAACTGAACTTTTAACTCCATAAATAATTATATTTAATGACTTGAAAAACTGCAAAACTAATTTGTCTATAAAATTCTTGTTAATTGAATGGATGCCAAAATCTAAATATAAATAGGCCCAACGTTTGAGAAGGTTATTAACCCCCAAATACTGGTTACTATATTTAATGAATAAATTTTCTTACATAAATTTTAATCAAACTTTTCAATAATATAATTAAATACACAGTTTTTAGACTGCCAATAAAATTATAGTTGTCCAAACAAATTTTTTTTTAAACCTTATTACTATCTCACTAAACGCAACAGTTGTATAAAGAAAAAAAATACTTAAGGTCATAATAGTTAAGTGGTATGGTGACGAAGGCGTGAATAACAAAGTGCCTAATTTAATTTGTCCATGACTCAAAACAATTTTTAATTTTTAAAAATTAAAATTAAATTTTTTTAAAAATTTCAAAATTAGCTCTACCAGATCAATGACGACAAAAATTATATATAGTAACTTTATTTGCAAGCGAACTCTGCTACTTCTTATCTTTGTTTCAAAAAACAGCCTAGGTCCATACCTTCAATAGATTATACTGCCAATTATAAATTTAAATTCTGAAAAGTTTTTAGCTTCATTTGCTCAAGCCTTTCAATTTTTTCAGGACTGTGTAAACACAATATTGTCTTGGATCAAGTTTCAAATGAATAAATTTCAACTTTGACAACAATAACAAAAAAATCATAGTCAAACAAAAAGAAAATTGACATAATTTTACAGATAAGATTTGGATTGTCAATACAACGTTTAAGAAGGTACTACACACAATTGTCTTATTGAACTACACACAACAATAGGTATTATTGTTTGAACTAACTGTTATAATTGTCAATACATAAAATTCTTGATATTATTATTTGTATTATTAATAATACCAAACATATTTTAAAATTAAAATTAATTTTACTTTCACACGCTACTAAGATTAAGACAGTATGGAAATACAAAAAAATCAAACTTGAGATTTCGATGAAGCCCTGCTTTTTTCAGGTACTAGAATTAAAACAGGTTTTTACAACATTGTCTTTCCATTTCTGTTTATATGTATCCGTGTACTACACTGGAGACATGACTAATTTGTTGAAATCTGGTATCTAGGTCATGTTACATGTCCGTATCTTGTGACCATTTTTGAATTCAAAAAAAAGTTTTTTGAAACCACCAAAACAGTAAAAAAATTGCTAAATCTGCTTTTGATTAAATTTTCTTCGAATTTAGTAGTTTATTGTGTCCCCAAAAATCTAGTTTAGGAGCTATAAACTAAATAATCAGAATATTTTTTTCTAAATAAGTTCATCAGATTATATTGAAATTTCCATTACACATAACTTTGTAATTCAAATTATTGTAGTTATATAAAATATCTTTTTTCTGTTTAGTAAACCAAGAAAAACAAAAAAAAACTTAGACCCCTGCCACTTGTTTTATTTTTTTCAATTTACTCTGAATTTACTATTAATTCAAATCTGATCTAATTATTAGTAAGAAATCTAATGAACCAATTTAAAAAAATTAGGCTAACTTCTCAGTTTTTAATTGGGGCCAAACCTTTTGGGAAAATAACAGAATGTGCAAATGTTTGTATAAAGTTTTTGCACCATTTATTGTTTTGAAAATCGTAACTACATAGAATATAGTTTGATTTGTAACATAATAGATTATAAAAAGTCAATGTTCACAATTTAAGAACTGAACACTGATAAAATGAAAATTATTCCCTTTAAAAGAAAAATAATTACACAGTTTTATATCTATTGTTCATTAATTTAGAACAGTGATCAAGGTTTTTTTAGCTGTTTTAAAATTATGGATTGGATTACAACTTTTTGGTACGCTGTTAGGCTGGCTGGAATGTATACACATAGAATAAACAAATACAATATACAAATACGTTATTAAAAACAAAATTTTTGATAAGTTTTAAACCAATTTATGTTTTAAAATACAAGGATAAAAATGAAGAATATTTTTAGATTGAAGCAAATACGTTTTCTAAAAATGAGCAAGCATTTAAATTTAGCCTCGCTGGCAACCTTCAGATAATCATAAACAAAATTATTTTAAGAAATAAAACTACTGGTGCCATAGTTTTTGGTTTTTTCTAATGATTTTGAACTGTTAAAATACTTTTCAAATTTCAAACATAAAACTGAATACAATTTTGTAATTTTCACATTTAATGTAGCCTACTGTAGTAAAAGGTACATTTAACAGTCAAAGTAAGAGGTTTTATTATTTTTTTAATTACAATAACAATATTTAGAAAAACAAACTTTCTTTATTCTTTATTCATACTAGCTGAATTGCATTAGAAAAATAATCACAGCAGGAAGGCTGACGTGATAAAAACAAATTTCCAAGAAGTAACAATATCACTATAACTTTTTGTTTTATGCTTTTTTGAAAACCTGATTTCACTGTAAAATTTTATTTATTTTAGATAAAATTTGTTTAAATGATTTTGCAATTTTTTTTTAATGATTCCAAATACAATTTAAAATATACATAAAAATAGGCCTGTCATTCAGTAATATCTTATAGTATTTTATTATTTTTCTAAATTTCACAGTGAAAAAAATATAGTGCCTTTTTTCATCTATTGGTTATGAATCAAAACCATTACCCGTTTCACATAGTGGCTCCATTTGATATACTCAAATGACAAATCTTCTCCACAAAACAACTATTAAACAATAACAGTAAACATAACTTAATGAACAGTAAAATAGATATTGCCTAACTGATGATGTAAATGTTAGTAAAAACGGAATTTGCATGAGTGTTTATTTTCTTTTCTTTATTTTATGTTCTGATGAGCAGAAAGGCTCAGTAGTGGATGAGGCAATGGTCGATAAGGCAATGGTCAGCCTACTGCATCATTGAACTGCGCACCTCAAGGTTATTAGTTCTAGTGACAGTTTTTGCCGTTCTTTATGCCTAATCATTAACGCTGATCCCTTGTCCTAATTAGTTTAACTGGCATAAAATAAGAGAAAAATTATGCACTTTCCTTCCTGTTTTGGCCACAATTTATTTAAAATTTTACAGAATTATACCTGTACATATATGGTATCATAACTTCTTTTGGGCCCCACAGGGGGAGCAGACTAGCTGCACGTCTAGTCCCTCGCGGTACCCAAGTCTAATACACACTAACACTTATAACACTATACTTATGACTTTAACACTTTACACTCACATTTACATTTAAGCAGCCGCCTCAGTGGCCTAGTTGACAGTATAAGATGATATGTTTTAAAATTGTTCTAAATCACAGACTTTGATTTTGTTACTATACCGGTTTTGAAATTTATATGGAAGTCGCCTCGGTGGCCTAGTTGATAGCGTACTGGGCTTTGGCGGGATAGCGAACCCGAGGACCTGGGTTCGATTTCCGGCCAGGGCTTGGCATTTTCATAAGCTATAAATCATCCCATCGTCTGCATTAGCTTAAGTGTGCACAATAGTCGGATGTTAAACACAAAAAAAATTATATTTAAGGAGGCGAGAATAGCCTCAATGTGTGTTTCGCCTTAAAATGATAATAAAAAAAACTTCTTTTGTCTTTATTTCTGTACTTTATTATTGTCTTCAAACAATTTGATATATTTTAAGTTGTTATTCTATATTTAATTCATTTTGTCTACTCAATTTTGAAATTTTCCCCTAATTTCAGAACATTACGATTTTAAGTGAGAAGTTTCCTCAAGTTTCTCAAAGAAGGCGCTACATCTCAAGCAAAAATAACAGACACTGCAAGAAGGCAAAATTCAAGGAAAACTAAGCAGGTAACTTTATTGTGTGTTATTAAAATCAATCTAGATCAATTAGTGTGTTTAAAATCGGTTTAGAAACTTAGGTAAAAAAAAATTGTAAAAAAAAGTTTATGAATTTTTAAGATTTTAAATAACCTCAACTTTGAAGCGGATGAACGGATTTTCAGGATTACAAAACTGTCCAGGTTATTATCAGAATCAACATATGGTACTTTGATCCATGGTACTGATATAGATATATCAAAATAAGCCTGTTTATGTAATGTTAGTTGGAAGGCAGTTACAAGGCAGCTTCAGTGCCCCTGAATTTTTAATAAAGAAAATTGAAATTGCCAGAGAAATTAGTGAAGTAATTACAACTACAATGTTCAGTATTATAGTCACTGTGAATTAGGTTACAGCCATATGTTGCTAAAGTGATAATTTGGTAAAGTTGTAGTAATTATTTTCGATATGAGTAGATAACACGTATCACAGTTGTACAAATAATATTTGAATTTGTATATAATATGTATTTATATCAGAATGAAAACTCAAAAGTTATGTACTCTGCACAATGTTTTACTGAGTCACTGTTTTCTTCTACAGAAAAACAACTAGGAATTCAAACTGCTGTGCAGATTACCTTGCCAAGAACCTTGAATGTTAAGATAACAGGAGAATAACAAGCTGCTCTCACTGCAAACACACTGTAATACATTTCAAAGAATATTAATTTTTTTTTAAAATCTATTAAACTTTCCCCCACACATATAAAGAGCTATAGGTTTATTAATACAATATCAAAACTACAGTCTGATAATATAGTTATTATATTACTGTAGATAGGATAGAGTTCAACATTATTGTGTACTGTACAAAAAATGAACTTAATGTTTTAATTTTAAACAGGCTAATGCAAGTATCTTGGAAGCAAATTTTCAAACATCACAAAAATGAACATTTCAATATGCAAAACTTAGCACAAATATTGATCTTAGTATAGCTTGGACATGGTCACTGCTCAGAAAAATTTGTTCATCCATTTCGAAATGGTTGCCATACAAAATCTTTTAAAAATTCACAATTTTTTTATGTTACACGTTTTTGAAAATCTGATTTCACCATCATAACATTCATTAAAATCTGTATAAATCATTTTTAATTTTAAAATTTCATTGAAACTGCAAAAATTAATCCTAACCAATCTGGTAACTGATGGGTCTGGTGATCCCACCATACCTTCAGTTCATACCATTATCACATACATTTCATACCACTAAGACACATATACAAACATTAACTACTCTATGTAGTATTGGCTAACTCTAAAGTGTAAAATGACCTGTGCTGATTGAGTGAATGACACCAGAGTAGTGGTATATCAAACAGTGGCAACCTACCAGTGTACCTTAGCACGCATGCGGGGCTCTGTATGGGTGGACGTAAATTCCCTAGCTATTCGTGGGAACAACACTAAAAAAAAAAGTGTAAAATAGAATGAGCGAGATCTTACAACAAAAACTGACCAAACGGAACGTCAGTGATAAGGTTCAAGAGTAAGGAAAAAATGGAAGTGAATTAGCAGAGCAAAGCATCCGCAAACACTTAAATAATGAACTGGAAAGTCACCAATTAGATGTGGCCGAATTATCCACCTTGAATCCTCTCCAAGAATCATTTTGAAGAGATTAGGGCTAGATAAAGCGCTGTAACTGAACAACTTATGAAAGTGTACACAATACGTTTATAAAGATCACAGTGCAATAATAACACTAGAAACTAATTCACTCAACCCTAACTGAATTTATTTTTGTTTTAAATTAAATTGAAAATTAAAAGTACTAATTTAAGTAGATTTTAACTCTCACTATGATGGTGAAATCAGGTTAACATTCAAGCTTAGAAAGTTCCGTAATTACAACAATTCAATGGGAAGGCCACATATAATATCTTATACACCAGGTCTGGTGAAACATCAAGAGGCTATGAACTTTCGAACACAAGGCATGATATTGTTGTTGCTGATATCTTAATTTAAAAAAAATGTCTTGTTAACACTGCATGTCAGAAACATCAAGGTTGCATATAACCTTGTATTAGTCAGGACAACATGGTGTGATAACTATTCTAACAAGCATGAATTCAGAATACTTTAAAGCATCAAATTCTGTTGAACTCTAATCAAATTTCAGTACATTATTTTATTCCATACTAAAAAAAATTGACGATAGTCATTTAAAGTTTTTACTTATTTTTTGAAAGACCTATTAAGTTTGCAGGTCCAAATACATTTTTAAGTGTGCCAATAAAACAAAATTTATACCATTTAAGACGTTCCCCAGATTTCATGGTTCTGGAACTGTTGGCTGCAGCAACTAGAAATTTCTTAAAAATTAATATAGCAAAGAAATAACCATAACCAAGTTAATGCAATTTTCTCAAAATCCCTAACTGCACGACATCATCACTTTAAACTTTCTTCTTCATCTGGATCACCCACATTGGGGTAAAGCAAATCAATTACTTTGATGTGCGTTAGCTGCCTTCCGCTGTATCCAATACTGCTTCATTCTATCCGAGGCTGCCTTCCTTCTTTCATCCGAGACTGCCCCGCCCCTTTTAGATATTGGTTTTTCTTGGAACCTTAGGTTTTCATTATGTAAAAGTTTTCGCAATTTAAGTAAATCGTCAATCATCTCATCTGATATCGCCAGCTCAGTTAAGTCCTCCTGGACCCGCCTGAACCAATTACTCTTCGTTTTCCGATCTCTGAAGAAAACAAAGATCCGCCTAGTAAGTCTACTGCTGTTCATCCTACTAATATGGCCATAAAAACTAAGTCGTCTTTTCCTCATGCTATCTGAGAGTCTCAATTTTGAGATACAGACTTTAAACTTTTTTTTTTTTTTTTTTTTTTTTTTTTTGTGTTTAACGTCCGACTATTGTGCACACTTGGGCTAATGCAGATGACGGGATGATTTATAGTGTATGAAAATGCCAAGCCCTCGCTGGGAATCGAACACGGGTCCTCGGGGTGAAAGCCTATTACGCTATCCACTAGACCACCGAGGCAGCACTTTATTAACTAGGCAGGCCTATTATAAAATGAATAAAAATCTCAATTATTCAAAAATAATAAATTTTCCTGAACAGCCACTTATAACAACATTAAATATGATTTTAATTTCAGTAAATAAATCATTTTGTTGAGTTTATAACGCCCACTGCAGTCAGAGAACGGCTTCTTGCAGGTTTTTCTTTTGCACTGTTTCTCATAAGTGAAAAATGTTTTAACTAAATTACATGACATGTGATTAACTGTCACATCAATGCGATATCGTCACCTGCTTGTGAAATTGTCATTAGATAAATTGTCATAACATGGGACCAAGTTCTATTACTAATTAATAGCATAACACTGTATTGAAACATGGCACCTGACTAATCTGATTAACACAAAAGTAGGCTAAACAAAATTAAAGGTCCAAAAACAATACAAAAACTTTCTCACATGCAATAATTTCTCAAAAAACCAAATCATGAGCTGTTAACAAAAAGAAAATCAACATGTTTCAAAATCGGTTCATTATCAGCTCGGATTTTAGTCTTAAATAAAGATTAATAAATCAATTTGGTTATTTAAATTTTAAAAAATTACAGCTTGAGGGTAAATCGAAAAACAAAACAAACACAACTTAAGGCAGGGTTAATTTTCATTTTTTACTTTACTGCCTGACTGTACATTTCTTTTATTGCAAATTTGTTATATTGACCTAGATATAACTATATATCTTCATACATGACAAATATATGATCAACAATTTTGATAAATTTTACTAATTTTACAGTAACTCACAAAATGTATTTTTCTTGGATTTACGCACATGTAACCCGTACATTTTGTTTTTTGTACTTCAGGACGCTTCAGCAAAATTTTATCACAAAACAATAAAGCTCGTTATTGGGAAAATCAATTTTATTTCACCCAAAAAAAAGCTAGCATTTTTTAAATTTAAAAATGATTCTGAGATTGTGCAAACCAGACTTACATGTAAATTTTTTTGCAAAATCAATGAATTCTTTTAACATCAATTTGCGCATACCTTTTCGATACAATATTTTGTCATATATTGTGTAGTGTTTTCGTTTCGTTTTCTTGATGGCTTATAGTTTTCTAATCACATGTAAGCCTTAGTTTTTACTGTGTTTAAACTACTTAGTTTTACCACTCAGTGCAGACCTCCTTTTTCTTAGTTTTTTAGTTAATTTTAAGTATTTTTAACTTAAATACATTGTATTTAAGCCTACACGTATTAACGCCTAGGCTTACATTGTAATGTTTAGGTTTTAGGTAAGGCATTTGAGAATGGGATTTGATCCATACTTTCGAAACATTATGTACTACTTTACATACACAAATGAAGACAAACGACCGAACAAAAAGTAATAATAAAATAAATATTTCATCATTAAGTAACAATTTCAAAACAGACACAACCATACTGGAGGTGGAAAAATGTAATTTCACTTTTTTATAGGTTACTATATTTTTTAACTTTAAGTTTAACTTTTATTAATATAATTTATATATTGTAATTAGTTCTTACATGCTAAAATCAACCGATATAATGAAATAAAAATATTTACAGGCTAGGCCATTGTAAATTATACATTATGTTAAAACCTTATGGACTATACTTGAGCAAACATTGTTGAAAATAGTTAGAACTGCTTCTGAGAAAATCCAATTTTATCAATTTTAAAACACAAAGAGCTCAAAAGCTTCATTTTTTTACTTTAAAAAGTAGCACTGAGATACGGGCACAGAATATGCTAAATTTCATCAAAATCAATCAGTTTAGTGCCTGCAGTGTGCACACATACAGATTAACATCACAATAGAAATTACTTTTTTTAATTTAGAGGACCTGAAACAAAAATCCATTAAAGTCCTATGCTCTATTTTTTCCACGCTCACTACAATATATCATTTATATTTTGTATAATGAAAGGAGTAAAAACAAATCGAGTGTACACTTTTCAAATAGTGGAATGGTTAAACAAGTTTAATTGAGGATTACGTCAATTCAATAAACTCCCTCAATTGTTACGCTGTGCCTCCTAATCTAGTTGACAACACATTCAAGTCAGTTGTCAAACTACTACAACTGAATTCATTTAAATCTAGGAATATCAACTATCAGTTAAAATTTGTACTATATGTAGCCTATTACCTTTCATTAGTAGTCTACATCATTGTACTGTACCATTATTTACAGTTTTAAGTAATGGCTGCCATTATATGTGTGTATTATGCTATATGTACAAGTTATGTTACAAGTATTACACTACATATATAAGTTATGTCGTATTACTATACTGTCATTTACCAAATTTGTCATTTCATTTTCAAGTCAGCAAATATAAACTTTCTGCTACAATGTAAAAATATGTGCAGGAAATCTTGTGACAAATGTTTGATTTATTTATGAAGGATTTTCAATAAATAAATGATTTCTTCCTCAAGCCGCATGAAATACCATGTCCTCTTGCTTCAGAACAAAATCTTCCCATTTAAAAACTGTGACATTGAGAGAGAAATTACCTAATTAGTAACTAATAACTTAGATAATGTAACGATAATTTAAAAATGTAATGATAACGATATAAAAACAAACAAAAATTCTTTAAGAAAATCTTAAGATTCAGTGTCGCAATTAAAGAGGCACCACATGCAGGGGTACTATTTGCCCAGACTTACAGCTGCCACTGCAACTTTATGTCATATAAAGGTAATGTTGTCAAAAAGACAAGTCAACATAGTCACACCACCATCAGAGATGCCAACCATTGCTTTCAAAAGAATTACACACTGCTCTGACAACCAGTCACTGCCATCATTTTTCTAAACAATTCCATTTGAAGTTACTTTCCATTGTGGTGCCACCGAGATTTATTTTTTTCAGTTATTGTTCAGAGATGCTAATTTTTTGCCTCAAAATAATTACACCCTGTTCTGGCAAAATTGTTATAAATCATCGCTACCATTTTTTTAAAGATTCTATTTAAAGTTATTTTCTGTAGTAGTCCAACCTTGGTCGCACCGTGTGAAACAGGCCTAAGTTATATATAATCAGTTTTGGCAAAGTTACACAGCTGAAGTGCCAAGTTATTGACATAACCAGATGAAGATGACACTACTGATTTTGCCATAAGTATAATAAAAAACTAAGATAACCTAAAAAAACAACAAATATTCACAAAATACAAGTTACTGATAGAAAATAAAATAATACAATGACTGTAAATGGATCTGAAGCTGGTCTTCACCAAATTGTCTTACACCAAATATTATACCAGGGTAAAGACGCACTTGGTTAAAAAAGTACTCTGGAACAATCATTATTATAAATAAGAAAATAAACTGTGTGCAGGGTCATAATGGAGTCAAAAAATAAAAAGATAATAGTTAAATTTTTCTTTATCCAGAGATTTCTTTTGATTTCTTGATATTTCGATTGAAGAATGTTTTTAAAGTTGATATTGTTAACAGTTTCGAAATTTGGTTGATGTTTTTAATATTTCCTAGCCTTTTAAAATAACAGCTAGCCTAATTAAATGTGTATACACAAAAGTCCAGAATATCTAAAAATTAACTGTAATTTCCATACTAAAAAAAAAATTATTGTTCCATCAATCCTTGAATTATCAGAATCACGATGCTGAACTTACAAATGAGAAAGTCAGAAATGAAACATATTTTAAATTGGGCCCAGGTCATTTCAAAATGAATTAAAAACAAAATAAGTACTCAATGTAAAACTGACACTATTCAACACATGTAAGACAGAACCCTCTATCTTAAACAAAATACATTCAGAAACAAGTTTTAATAAGTAGGCCTATTCTTATTAGAAGTTATAGTATCTGTTTTGTAACCTTTCCACTAATTCTTACATATTTTAGTTTAAAAAATTGACAATTATCAATAACTGATTCTTTTATATGCTTGTAAAACTTTTATACATTACAGACAAACCTCAATATAATAAACTTTCCAGCTAATACTGACTTACAATTTTTGAAACTAAATTAAATTTTTGGGCTACTTTACTATTAAGCTGAATATTTTATTTAGTCCTACAGTTATAATATTTATAGCTGAAACAAAGTATAATATAAGCGTTATCTACACGCCTTTATTACAAATTAATGAGAACTATTAATGAAAACTAACTATCCCCATGATTTAATACATAAATTCAGTTTTAAAGGTTATCTCAGCATCTGACCACTTCATAACAGAATAAATACCACAGTGTTATGCAACCACATATAGCCTATAAACACATAGTAAAAGTTTGCAAAACTTAAAGTTACCTACACTGCATATTTACCAGTTGTTTAAATTAAGTTGAAAACTGTACTATACTGCAGTACACAATCTATCAAAACAGTATGCACTCATTTAGAATAAGTACTTCATAGAAAGAAAACCTCTTTACTAAATATTAAATTAACCTACTCATTATTAACATGACTTATTATAATTATTACAGTTGTCATTACTACTCAGTAAAAGAATTCACTCTTCTTATTTATTCACTAAAATGCAAAGATCCTTAACACCCTTTAATTGTAACAGGCCTGTTTTAGGCAAAATAGGTGGCTATTATTTTAATATTTCTCTTCCTTTTTCCTTTTTAATGCCTCTAGCTTACTAATGGCAGGGAATTTGCAAAACACAGTTGCTATGCTGGCAGCTGTAACTTTTTACAATAATAGGCCTAGTGGCATAGCTACAATAGGGCAACTGGAACATTGCCCCAGGGCCTCCAAATCTAGGGGGACTCCCAAAAAAGAAAGGAAAAGTAATGAATTAAAAAAATATGATGAGGTCAATTTATAATCAAGGGTTTCCACTAATAATCTGGTGTTTTGCTCTTGTAATCTTGTATATCTGCATTACTCATTGAGTAAAAGACCTTATCGACTTTCATTATAATTAAAAAGAAAGAACAGCAGTCTTTCTTCTCACACACAAAAAAAAAAAAATGTACAGTACCAACATATATTTTTTTTTTTTTTTTTGTCAAGACATAAGAACATGATTTGTGCCCTGAGCAAGAATTTCAACTATGAAAATAATTAACATTGTCGCAATAACAAATTTTCTGAGATGAAATTTTGCACATGTTTTTTTTTACATTTCATATTTTTAAATATTTTTGTTTTTTATCAACAAGTTGTATTATCAACTTTTTTTTTTTTAATTATCATATTCTGGACCACGTATATTTCTGCACCATCAATTTTAGCATACACTTTGTGCACCATAGATTTTTTTCATTATGTTCTGTCACACTTTTCCTTGATTTTTCAAGCTGATGATTTTTTTTACTTCCCCCAAAGCACTGTGTCACACACTCCTTAAACCAGCCCAGATTGAAACTGCTGTTTTTGTTTATACACGATTTAAATCCTAACTGTAAAGCTTTTTTTCTTTGTTACATTATGTCTGGTTGTCAATAAAAAGAAACCACTTACTTTCCAGACCAATAAGACCAACAGTGGATTTAAGACTTACTTACTAGTTCAATTCAAGAGAAAGGGTGAGGATAAGGAAAATTAGAGTTTATATATTATTTTTTATGCTGTACTTATTTAAGCACTAACATTTCAAAATATGTGTGGTCCCATTCAACTTTTTGCTCTGGAGCCCATTAAAAGTGTAGCTAGCTACACCACTGATAGGTCAAATAAACATTAACTTTTAAAGTTAACAGTAAAAAGCTATTTGGAAATGAAAAATGTATAAGCTAACAGGTTACGCAAAACAGAGTTCTGTATAATTATTAGAAACTAATACAGGCCTAACTATAGTAGAACTAAGTTGAATCTCATATTTATTATTAAATGATGATTTTGCAATTATCTAAAAATAACTTTATAGTAAAATTTAAAGCTAACATCTAAGCTTTAAGGCAAATGTGTAATTAATATGACACCACTTATTTTAAAATTTATTTTGTTTTTGCCAAAACGCTTTTAATAATATATACAGGCCTAAAAAAATCCAAAGTATAATTTTGTGGAAATTATCAGAAGAAAAACCTAACCAGTACTATGATTTGGTTAGTATATCTGACCTAGTTAACATTGCATATAATTAATTATACATTACTTTGTGGAGTGATAGTTCTTACACAGCTCACAACACGATCTGAACATGCTCCATAATTGAACAGTAAGTCACAAAATAATTCCATTAAGAATTACGTAAAACTGTAACTTAATAAACATTCCACAGATACTTTACTTAATTTCATCATAAAATAGGTAATAGAACAAAAATACAGTATAATTAGATGGTATTAAGTGGTGTTAAATTAATTACACAAATTGGCCTACCAATTTATATAACTGTAGGTATATTTCCATCACAATTTTCCAGCTTGGTATACAAATCTAGGCTGTTTATGTACACAGTTTAGACAAAATAACAATAATAACGTACGTTTTTAACAAATGAAAAATGTCTTGTGGATCTACCTGTACCATAAACTACTTTCATATTTGTTCTACAATGTTTATAGTCTCTTATGTGTAAGCTGTAACCGAATTCCAATCAAACAATATTTATCAAACTATTTGGCTTAACATATGTCTGTTGCTTACTATAGATGACAATATTTCATTGCATAGTCATAAATACCCATATTTACAAATAGTGCTTACATTTAAGAAAAATATCAATCTAAATTTGTTGTGTAGAAAAAAATTATTAGACTGACAAAATAATATAGCACATATTTTAACTTATATAGTTGACCTATTGTTTTAGGATGATCATCCATTCGTAATTTTTTATTTATGACTTTCCTTAAATATTGTAGATTTTTTAGTTAATAATAATTTAGTTCATTTGCTTTTCAACATTTACACACAACATCTTTAGCAATGGTCATTTAAAACTTATTCTGGTTACCTAAAACTACAAATGATTATTTAAAAATCACTATTAATTTATAGTCGGCTACTTTAACGTTTATACATCCCTCCAATGAATAAACAGAGTTTGTTTACACCATTTATATAACCTATACAAAATTAAAAAATTTTCCCAACGAAGATTGTACAAGACCTGTCAGCTTATTGTTATTGTGATTATTGTTCACAACCATTTCCTTACTGATTCTTAGATATGACTATTAATTTTAATACAATTTGTTTTATGTAACAGTCCTCAAGCTTAACACATAGAATTATATGGGATATAAAAGGCTTTCCATAATCCATTAGGCACATACCACTGACAAACTTCTCAAATGACTGTAATATTTACAATAGTTTCAACAGCCTTGACAATTGATTACCTAAGCCTAAAACCATATTGATGTTCATATAACAAATTATATTTTTTTAAAAAAGTAGTCATAAAGTTAAACAAAAAGACAAAATTCTATAAGGAACTAAAGCTGGTCTGTAACTCTCTAGAACTCATATTTTTCTTTTTATAGACAGGAATGAAGCATTTGGTATACAACTTGTTAATTTACTTGAGCTAAAAATATGATACTCTTCATGTCTTTTATAATGAAAATACAAAATGGATCCTTTTTGTTGTTGTAACATTCACACTTTTTAATTTTACACTATAAAAAGGTGATTTCACTGTCATAACTAGTGGAATTGACCTTAATAAATCTATTTCATAAATTGATGCTAAAATGCTAGTATTTAGCATAGTCAAAATGTGTATCAATTTGAATTTTTATTAATAAAAACATTCTTATACATTTTTTTTAGGAGTATCTTTGAATATTAGAAAATTCCTAATTTCAAAAATACTTACAATTTTCTAAAAGTCTTTAGTTTTTATTTATAAGATTTAAAAAAATCTAAACAAAGTCGTCAGAGCTCTTTGCCAACAGATTAGTATGGTTTAGTATGGTATACTAATGGTTGGTGTTTCCAGTGTTCTTCTCAAAATAAATGGTATAAAAATATTTAGCAAATTTTCAAATATTCACTTATTTACTAAAAAAAAATGAGTTCAGAAGCAACTGAAAAAACAACATAGGTATAATTTTTCAAAAGCGATTATAGATTTACAAGATTCTGGTCATGTAGACTTTTAAAACTCAATGCAATGTAGCCTACTAAATTTAAAATAAAAGAAACTTACAGTTCAAAAATAAACCAAAAAACATGATGCAGTAAGGGTCCATTTTGTATTGAAAAAAAAATTCGATCAATGAGCACTAAATTAATTAAATATGTTAGTTGCAACAATATTATACCAATAATGTTTTCACAACAAAGTTGGGCAAACTGGCATGGAAATAATCAAACCTACCAATAAGATTAAGTAAAGTTTTAGGTTCTACTTCATTTATTTAAGATTTTTGTTTGAAAGACTTACTGAATTAAGTTACTAAGTTTAGTTATAAGCTCAAAATATATTTTTATTATTATTATTATTTTAAAGCGAAAAGCACATTGAGGCTATTATCGCCTCCCTAAATGTAAGTGTGAGTGTAAAGTGTTAAAGTCGTAAGTGTAGTGTTGTATGTGTGTTAGACTTGGGTCTGCGAGGGATGTATAAATCCTCTCAATATGTGCAGCTAGTCTGCACCCCCCTGCGCGTTAAGCTCAGAATAATCAGCACAGTTTGCATTATCATTATCATCCCTAATTTCGTTATTAACAGAAACATTAGCAAAGACATTATTTAAAGTATTAGTATTTATAGGTGAATTGGTAATCTATATATTATTTACTGGCTAATTCAGCTTTAATATTCCAGAGTTAACCTAGGGCCTGACATATTCACTTATGGAAAAGATTCTTGAAATGGGTAACTTACTACCACCACTTTTCTCCATTGAAGCTGGACACTTCAAGAGCATTGGACGATAAAAGCAAAGTCTGAGGATAATAACCTAAATACACTCCTGGGTGAGTAGGACGATAAGAGGTAGCCTATATTTGTCCCTACATCTATGCATATTTTACATTTACACAGAGTGTTTCTTTAAATTTTCGTTTTATAACTTAACATTTAGGTGTAGCTTTTTTATAACTATACAAAACAAGCCTCTACCAGATTACCTTCATTTAAATATATATTTTATAGTTTATTTAATAGTCTTTATTTGTTATAGTTTTTTGTAGTCCTAATAGAAATGTAAGTTATCTCTAGACAGTTACTAAGTTTTCCTCGTGTTAATGTAATAATTTCAGGACAAAATATTATTGATCTAACCTGGACAATATTTTAAATAATTTTATAACCACTGAAATATTGTAATTACAGTTAAGCAAATTCATTTTATTAACCACAGCAAAATTGAAAAGTATGACTAAAATAATAACACTGGAATATAAAATTAATAACATAATACCTTAGAAAACATATTCTGATATGAAAAGTACACATACCTTTTGAGAGAGCAAATGACATTTTGACGGCAAGCACTCAACATTTTCACAGATTTGTTTTATCAACTTAAATATATATAACAAAATTATAAAGTAAGAGTAAAGAGTTTAAGTCATTGCACGACAGTTCGATCGATAATTTTTTGATCGTTTTTCATTTATTTTTTAAAATGAAAATTTTGCTTTCCACACAATGAACACTAAACTAACTAACCAAGACGAATTCATTAACTTGCTACGTAAAATTTCATTTCAAACCTTCGAACAGCTGTGAGTTTTACAGCAGTGTCGCTACTGTCGCAAAATGTAATTTTTAATTCACTTTTTCGCCACTATTCACCTTACTGCTCAATCTCAATTTCCGGTATTTAAAGATTTTGAGGGAAATTTAAAAATAATGTACTTGTACATCCATTTCATATTTTTTCAAGTCTAAGATAGTTGAAATAATCGTGAAATTAAAATCTCTTATTATAATGCATTAATGAAAACAAAATCGAGGCTAATATACTAAAAGGTATGATTTATCTCAGTACCTTATAATTTAATGCAAAGGCAAAGTATGTATTTTTTCTTAAAAATATATAGTGTATTTACATGGGAGAAAGATGAATTGAGCTGCTAACTATATATCAGTCATTTACATCAAAAACTGTAGTATGTACTTTTCAGATTTTCACATGAGGTTATAAAGTTAGACAAAATTAATGTTATTTTACAATTAGATTTGACTATGATTTAATTTGCTGGTTATAGTATAAATATGGACTAGAATGGCAGCATTTAAAAATGGAATTAGCAGATTATGAAGCTAGTTTTGGTACATCACAGGACAGAAACACAAGGAATGTAACCTTTTTAATGCTCCTAAATTTCATAGATTTGAGATCATGAATAAATAAGAACTTTTATGAGTCTAATTTTATGATGTATTTAATTTTACATTTTGAAATTACCACCTCTTTCTTTCAGTACAATTTTATTGCCTTTTTTTAAGAACTCACTGCTTGTTGTTTTTCAATCGCACATGCTTAGCTTACCAATCCATTCACTACCGAAAATGCATCTGGAAGGCTTCTTTTGAAATAGCGTTTATCTTCAGTATTGCGTTCCATTGCAATGACTGTGCTTTTGCTTATGGGTCATACCTGTATACCCATGACTCATCTCTGGTAATCACGGTGATCAGAAACTCAAAAGCAGTGTTTTTAGTACTCAGTAGGTCATGTGCAGCATCAAGACGGAGTTCTTTCTGTTCTGCTGACAGCAGATTGGCTACAAATTTTGCAGCCACTCTGCACATGTTCAAATCATCATGCAAAATCGCATATGAAGAATATATACTGATACCAACCTTCTTGGTAACCTCTGGTATGATCAAATGGCAATCTCCCAGTATCAGATTTTCCACCCTCTCACACAACAACTTCAATGTGAGCAGTTCATGGCCTCTCAGAACTCTGTTCATTCTCCACTGATGTGCGACCACTTTTGAATTGGTGAACCACTCCTTAATTTTTATTACCCCCATAATCATCATCTCGAAACTATGGGAATCTTACAAATTGTTTCACTTTGAGAATCACCAAGCTTTAGACAAAGTTTGATGCAGTATCTTTGCTCAACTTGTTCAGTCATCTTGAGAGAAATCAAAAATTTGACAAGCATGACAAGCACTTATAGCAACACATCACTTGTCATTCAGCAGGCAGCGACTGGTACATTCAAATGCAATGAACAAATTAAAGCATGCACATTAAGCTGCCTTCTTTCACTGTGCACAGTAGCATCATTATGTACGGGAAAATTCAAGGTCACATACTTTTTATACAGACATTGTATGTACTAGAATTTAGTTGTTTGTGTACAATTTTATTCAGGTAATTCAAAAGTTGCATTGTATTAATAGTCTGTGTTTTGTAGAATATTAACATGTAGGCACTACAAACACCATCCTTTGAAGGAGTATAATTTAAGACTGAAACTATAGTTTAAAGATGGTTTATTTTAGGGTTATATAATGCTGAATCTCTATAACATTTACTTCAGTCATAAATATAATAAGGAAAGGTAAAATAATCAAAAATAAATTAGGTACAATACCATTCAATAATATAACAATAAACTTTATTAAAATAAAACACAAAAACAATATAAAATGTAACAATAATATAATACACAGTATACACAATTTAACAAACATTTTAAAACAGGTTTTTCGTATTAATTTTTAACACAAAATTATTGTAGATAGAAAAAACATTGTATAATACATGGTAAATAATTTTATTGAAACAAAGGCATCCCACTAATATTATAATACATCTCAAATAATTACTACTTACAATGTTTTTGTTATCCTATTCGTATATCCTATTCTTAATTTATGATTTACAAATTATTTTATCTTACTACCTTATTAAATCTAGCAGTACAAATTTAATAATTATATAAAATAAATTGACATACTTTTATTTAACCTTAAAAATAATGGAAGTAGTTTATGTTCTAACAATTTATAAAAACTAAAATTACATCTTGTCTTTTTTCAGTATCTTATCAAGACAAATAACAAACATAACAATTTAATTTATTAATAATAACATATTAGTATTCAAGTACATATATACATTAACAAAAAAAAATATTTGTAGAATTTTTTTAATAAATGCACCATCTCAAAAACATGGTTCAGTAAAAACATAAAAATATATATCAGTCAAACTTAACTTATAAATATTTTATTTAGAGTAAAAAACCAAAAGCTGCCTGAGAATTATATGCAAACACATACTGTACACTTCAAGTCAAATCTCGAATATGCACTGAACCAGCGCTTTGCTCTGAAAAGATTTGTGGATATTCTATATTTACATGAAATTATAGCATGGCGGATTTAAGAGAGAGGCTTTGAAGAGGGGCTGTTCCAGTATGGAATACCCTCCAGCAAAAATTGTGATTTTAACAAATTCTTAGACTAAATTTCTTTACTTGAAAAAAAAACAGTAATGAGTAGCTATACAGCTAAAGGTTACCAACGTCTTCAACTTTCCATCACAAATCCAAGGACTCTAGTAAACGGAATAGTGATGTTATGTTTGCTTACATGTAAGATTTATACGGTAATTTTTCATTTGGTATACAAAAAACATTCATTAATAGTCCTCCAGTTATTTGCAGAGAATGTATTTTTTTCACAGTGAAAAACCTACAGGGCTACTATTATTCACAATTATAACAAATTATAAAACCCTGTATTAAACATTTGGTCCTTACAGGTAAGATATAGTAGTATATAAATAAAACTAATAAACATTTGACCCTACAGTCCAAGCTTGGTTAACAGCATTGAAAAACCACATTTATACTGAACAATATTAACATTAATTTTAAATCAACACCAGCCATTTTCATTGTTTTGCTTCATATTACAAACTGTAAGCTGGATTGAAACAAACAAAATATTTAAATATTATTTTATTTTTTCATAAAATTATTTTATTAATTTTATACGACATGACCTTTCTTAAATCCTCCCATGGATTTTAGTAAAATATGATAACAATGAGTACATTACTTGTTAATGACTTGAAGAGGTTGAAAACGGTTATAAGTAATAAAGTTTTACAGTAGATTAAAAACTGTATTTTTGTTTATAAACTTTACTTAAATTTACTTCCGCCCAGTTAAAGACTCAAATTTTAAAATGTAATAATTTTTCCTACTTGTTATAATTTTAAATCAATTGTGTGAACACAAATTCCACTCCATGTCCTAAAGATCATTATTTCAAAATGATATAATTGTATTGGGAGGCAAGATATTCTGGTGTGAACCAAAAATATTCATTGTAAATTAATAATATGGCTATCATTATTACTATAATCTTTAATAATATTCAAATCATAATTAGCACTGTATAGTTTGCAATAGGTACATTAAAATCATGATAAATTCTAACAGGAAAATGGCATAGACTTCTCCTGTACAACAAACAATATAACTGAGAGTTCCATAAATAGCTAAAAAGATTTTTTTACTTAAAACACCAAAAATGTTGATAGTTTAAAAAAAATTGTAGAAGTAATTTTGTTTCAAATATAAAAAACAGGATTTTTCAAGATTTTTACCCAAAACTAGTGTTGAAAAAATTAAGGCATGTTTAGTGCAAATTTGAATGGAATGGTTTGAACATTTTTGCTCCAAAAATGTGGAGACATTATGTAAAAACCATGCTTTAAGATTCATTATTACACACAAAGCTGATATTTTCAATATATAAGGAAATAATAATTAGAGCTGGTACATATTGAATATGATGAAAATTTTTAAAATCCACATTTTCTCGTCTGTAAAAACTGTTTCTCATTAATACCCTCATCACAGATTATGGGACAACACGGTGTTATTTTTATCAGGTCTCTTTGTTTCACGTTCATTTAAATTGCTGTTTGTTAAAGTGCTTGGAGCTTTATTTTGTTTTGGAGAAATTGATTCCTTGTTCATTGTCTTGAAAGTTTCAATTGTAGAGTTAGAAGGAAAAGTAGTAGACGGAGTTATATTTGGCAAACTATGAGCAATAACGGAAGAACGAATGTTAACAGCTGATTCGTTATTTTGTCTGGGAAGGTTAGCTAAGCTTTTACTTAGACATTTTTTATCAGCAACTTCATTAACTGTTGTGCTAAAACTGGAGCATAAGCTTTGGTATGAGGAGGCGACGGTTTCTATTGAGCCAGAAACAAGACTCACACCTCTTGGAGGTACAGCGGGTGGAATAAAACTGATATCGGCTGGAGCTGAGGCGGGTTGATTACAACTTTGACAAACACCATTACTTGGACGACGCTCTGTGTTATCGCTCCACATATCGCCAGAAATGTCATCAATAACAGGTTTCCATCTGACACCTTTCCACTGGCCAGATGAACTACTCTGCCTTCGTGCCAACAATTTATGCAATTTAGGTTTTTCCCTGGAACCAAAACTACTTGTATGTTTGTGAATTCGTTGCCGAAGATTATTAATTTCTTCTGAGCTAGTTAATTTGTCTAAACTTCTAGCATAAATGCTTTTCTTTTGCTTTTGAATCTCTTGTGGAATCGAATTGCGACCTACACGGGTTTGGATTAGTGGTGAAATTTCTTTCGGAGCGCTACTTTGACCAGGAGTACTTCTGACAAAACTTTTATCAAAGGGATTTAAAGGAATTTCATTCATATGCAATCCTGAATTTGAGCTTGCACTTTCCAAAGTTGAACAGGACGACCAGTTGTGAAAGTCGTTGTTTATAAAACTTGGAACACGAGCGGGTGGGGGCTTTGCAGGGTTTATCGCAGCATGCCATGGTATGTGCTTCTTGTTCTTCTCTAAATGAGGTGTAAATTTCATTTCAGAGTGCCGCACACCACCTTCCAGAACTGATGGGCATTCGCTATTACAACTTTCCAAGCTCGATCTGAAAATCAAAAAAGTAACTGTGGATAGAAATAAATATGTTTTATCTATTCATTAACTATAGAAATAAAGAGCTTCTCATTAAATTTCAATATGAAAATATAACCTATAGACCAAAATCTATGAACTTAAAATTTAATTTTACTGGAATATTCTACAAGTCTAATACATTTTTACATTCTCATTATTCAAAATGTATAAAAAGCATTGTGATCACAGAAAGCCCAATCTTATTATTTTCATGAATTTATCTGTTTTCATTTCCCTAAATTCAATTTGATTTGACTTGAATGTCTGTCCCATTTGTATGTGTATGCATATCAAATGAGGCTAAACAAATTCAATAATATTTTTAATTAGTCTTGTATGTTTCACATATAAATATAACACAAATTCCCCAAAAGAATTTTTTAGTCATAAAATTTCTAAAATTTTGATTTTCTAATAAATCAGTCAAATATAATCTGTAAGTACTTACAGTAAATAAAACATTGCTTTAACAATTAAATTCAGTTTGGTAACTAATTAATAAAAACTGGAAAATTAGCCTAATTTATCAAAACTGCATTAGCTGATTTTAAACAAATACTGGTCATATATGAAGATGCATACCTAAAGTCAGTGCAGCAAATTAGAAATAAGAGAAATTTGTTTTGGTTATAAATAAAAAATAAAATATTTACTGTTTTGGGGGATTTGTTTTGATTTTATTGATTTACTCTAAACCCACAAATTTCTTTTACTTCAAATTTTCTTGCTGAGTTAACTAAAAAAAACGTTTACTAAAAAAAACACAATAACAATCATCAAAAATCTAACCAAAACTGTTTAGTTAATACTTTTAAAGAGCAATAATAGTCATCAAAACAAATTTACATATCAAGCACTTAACTTGTTTAAAATTTAAGACAAGATCTGAGATGAACATCAAAACTTGCACTATTAATAAATACATAATATATATGGCCAACATTGGTGACAATGAAATGCAAGAAGAGTTTATCACAAGTAGATAATAGGCACATTGGATTATTACAAAAGTGTATAATTCATAAAAATTAATAAAATATTTTATAGTTTGAAGATTATATACAGAACTCTTAAGTAAAGTTTAAATAATTAAGCAGAAATATCTAGCTGAAGCAATTAACTAAAGGTAACGTAGGAAAGGTTGGGTGAGACTGCAAGGAACAGGGCTACGTCTTACCGCCAAATACCTGCTGTAGGACAGCTGCCTGCATTCATCAGACTACTGAAGGAAGCATTTTTTGGTGTGTTTCTTTTATAGCTTTGATTGTCTTCTTCATCTTCTTCTGTAATCTCAGGCAAAAACATGCTTTGTTGATCTTCCGGTACTCTAAAAAAATAAAATACCAATGACATGCAAGATTGTATTGAACTATTAGTTGAAACACATGACAACAATATTTACACAACATGATTAAATATTCATTTTTTCAGACATTTGCTTTTCTTTGTGTATATTGAAATATCTACATCTACATGCACAAATGATAAATAATAATAAGATAAAAATGAATAGAAAATTAACAAAAATCAAAAAAACAGCATATAACAATAATACAGCAGTACAAAAATTTTTTAAAAATACTGAAATACTAAATACTAAAAAATACCCAACCACTTTATCTTCAATAAATTTTTTTTTAATAATATAAGCAAATTTTTACGTTTATTGCAGTAATGAAATCAGATCATAATGTTTATTTATTTATTGACCTAACAAATAACAGACCCATTCGCTCAAACAATTTAGTATATTTAAGAGTTTGAATTTTTATACAAACAAAACTGAAAGTTGTTTTCTTTTAATTAATTAATTTAATTATCTGTGTAGATAACAATTTTTGAACAAACATATTTTATCTAGTTAGACTCAGCTCATTGCTGGCTTCAACAAAACATCATTTTAGGCACATAAAAAAAGAACTGTTTAAATAAACATTTATTTCAAAGAAATTTAGTTTTTACACTACGCATTTTGTCACTTTAAGCATAAAAATACAATAAAAGTGTTGTGTGTTAAAGTTATACAAGTTTGTTTTGAATATCTTTTGGAGGAAAATGACTTCAAAAAATTAAATTAATTATGTTACATGTAGGTTAGAATAGATCTTAAAAAGGACAAGAGGAAGACCAAGAAAGAGCTGGATGGAAGGAATCCGTAAAGCTATGAGTGATCGAAATTTACAAATCGGACAATGGGAAGATCGGAAAGAGTGGAATCTAGACATCGGACAATGTCGCTGCACATTTTAACCGATATTATTATTATTAGGTTAGAATATATAGGTACCAACAATTATCCCATCGATGTTTGCACACCTATGTTGCATTTTTGCAAAAAGAGTCAGGCATATATGTTTATTCATCCAACTTAATATTCAAAATTTATGTACGTTATAGGTTATGTTTTCTTAAGGTTACTCAAAAAGAGAACTATTTTCTATTCAGAAAATGTAAAATATTCTTGTCAAACTATAAATCTGTGTATGTATATAGTACTTACTGCATATTATGCACTGAACCCCTATAAGTCTTCTTCTTGTATGCGACTGCAGCTCCAGTATATGGCAAAACCAGGTTAATTTCATCAAAATATTTGTCCTTCACCAAAGGTGGACATTGTTTCATCAGAATATCCACACCAAGGTATGAGACCTAAATGGATGATCACACTTCTTTATAATGTTCTACTTTTGGTTTTAAAATAACAGATATACAATACATACGTGCTCTTTGTTAACTGTATATATAATATTTAATTTGAAGTGTTTGATTGTCTAACTAATTTTTAAATAATACAACAGTAACTTTTGTATATCAGCAGTTAAAATTAAAAAAAAATTATAAATTAGCAATATTTTTAACAGTATTTTTAGCAATATCTTTAAGCTGTCATATGAGTAAGAACTGTTAAATTTAAATGTTACAATTTTCAAAAGACAATCTATATTCCATTAACACACCTTTGTATGCCTGTCAATTAGCCAATTTAACTCAAAATCTTCATCGTCATCGCCAAAAGGATTTATGAGCTGTTCAGCTACCTGGAATATAAAATGCAGTAAGATCAAAATGAAATAACTTACTTCATTATCAAAAATGTAACTGTTATAGAACATTTCGTTTCAAGTTCTAGGATTAAGTCTGTTGGTGGGAAATTTTGAGAGAAATAAGCATCTAAACAATGGTATTTTAAAAACAGAACATGTAAAAGAAAAACAATTTTGTTATTCAGTTCTTATTAATCCTTTGCATTAAGGTACAATTTTTAAAGTATGTTCTCTGGGGTCACATGGCCAGTGGTACTGGTAAAGGCCGCAGCTATTTCCTAAACAGGCCAGAATTTTTATGCGAGTTATGTTCCTCTCAGATCGGATGGCCAGCAGTAGTGACATGTTAAAATTCCTTGAAACATAGATGGTCAGCAGTTTTTTTAATTCTGGGTAAGTTTTCAGTAGTCCTGAGAATTTTTATGTAGCACAATTTAAAAAAAATCATCAATAACTCAAATTTTATTTTTAAAATTTGTTATTTTATAAAAATTATCTATTTGTTCAAGAATTTCAAATAAATTTCAGCCTATATGATGGCTTGTTTTTGTTATTTTAAGGCAAAAAGCACATCAATAATTTATTATCGCCTCCCTAAATGTAAGTGTGAGTGTAAAATGTTAAAGTCATAAGGGTAGTGTTGTAAGTGTAAGTGTGTGTTAGACTCGGGTACCACGAGGGACGTCTAAATCCTCTCAGTAGGTGCAAGTAGTCTGTACCCCCTGTGGGTTCTATGATGGCTTAGGCTCTATTGTGTATACAGTATAAGTTTTCTCACACTTCCAAAAATATGGGTGGAAATCTTGACTAATAACATGAATGTCCACTTACTGTATTTTACAGACTATAAAACGCACCTTAATTTTTAGGCTATTTTTTAAAAAAATAACTTTTTTACCACTTTTATTATTAGAGTGAAAAGCCAGATTTAAAAAAATCTTAGTTTATTTTATACTTTTTTCCATTATGAAAATAGCTACTAACACAAGTATTGTACTAACACAAATACTGTTACCGATAATACAAATCACTTTCAATTAAAGTTCACTGGCATTATAGACTGCAATAACGCAACATAGGCTAGACAGTGTTCTAGGTTTGTGATGGCGGGACAGGAGGGAGACAGTGTTAAAAGCTTGTGAATCCCCACAACTTATGTTCATCGCATTGGTGCACTGCTGCTGCCAGTTGAATACAATGTTGCCAGATAGAGATAGATTCCCCACGGCATCGAATAAATGGTCATTTTTAAGACTGGTGGACATTTTAAATCAAACGTTAGGGAATTTATATTAATTTCAAGTATAAGACACACCTGAATTTCAGAGACAATTTTTCGAAGAAAAAGGTGCGTCTTATAATCAGTAAAATATGGTATGGATTTTCACCCTCTTTGTGTTTTATCTATTCACTCAGTAAATGAATACATTTTTTTGGGAAGGTGTAATAGCTTAGAGATATATTAACTTAGAGATTTGTTTTTCCTCGACAGTACAGTGTTATAAGTTAGAGATCGACCTGTGTAATAAGATAGAGGTTCCGTACTGTGTATTAACTTAGAGACTACAGTGCCGTCAAGTGTGTTGCACTGTGTGTATATGTTCCCGACGCCACTGCTTGCAGGCGCTTCAGTATCTTTTATCTAACAAGTAGAATTCGCTTAGTTAAAGAAAGATATATTATTAAAATATAAAGTTCATTTGGATAGGTTTTGTTCTTAAAGGCTTATGTGCAATGCTGTAAATGTATATTAATTTACATATGTACTAGTAATAGTAATATTAATATAAAAATATTGTTTGAAGGCTGCTTTATTCAAACCTTATCCGAATTTAATTAAGAAAACAGCCCTAAATTAATTAATTATTATGAATTAATGAATTCATATAAATTTACGTTGTTTTTTTCCAATAAAACAACAATATTTCTATTTTTCTATACATATAATTGTCAAAAATAAACATTTAGATATGTTGTTGACCATAGTATTGACAATATATTCAACTGTAAACTGTAAAGATACTGAAGCGCCTGCAAGCAGCGTCATCGGCAACATATACACACGGTGCAACACACTTGACGGACTGTAGTCTCTAAGTTAATACACAGTACGGAACCTCTATCTTATTACATAGGTCGATCTCTAACTTATAACACGTTACCATCGAGGGAAAAACGATTCTCTAAGTTAATAAATCTCTAAGCTATTACACATCCCCATATTTTTAATTAAGATAATGAAATAAAACTTATTTTACAACACACTTGATACCTTAGCTATTTTTGTACATAGTCACCATTTAAATTTAAACAATTGTCAGCATTTCATCAACTTTTCTATGCCTCTGGTATTAAAAAAAGATGGTAACCACTCGGGGCCAAGTTCAAACTTAAAGTTTCCACTTAAACTGTTGAAGCAAATTCATTTTCAACGCAACCAGCATGCAAACGTGTGTTATCATGAAGGTGCTCAATGTTGTTCAATAACAATCCACACCATTTATTTTTGAACGAAAGCTTCATTAACCATGTTATCATAAATCTTAGTTATCTGTTTGTAAGTTTTGCTAAGGCCGACTTTTACACATTAAAAAAGCAAATTACATTATGAACCTCACATTTGGCAGGATCATTAATTCCGTTACACATTTTAAAGTCACGCAAAAGAACAGTAAATGATTGTAGTGGTTTGATGTTAGCGTCACAGCCGCACGAAGGAGTGGGAAGGTCAATAACGCAATGACAGCGGCAGTGGGGGAAACATGTCAGATTAAAATTTTCTTTACTTTCCTTCATACTTTTAAAAATACTAGGATGACAGAACAAGTGTTTCATTTGATGACTAGATAATCCTTTTGAAAGAAATACAATTCTCCAACAATACATTTTTAAATCAAATACTGAATTGTGATGGTAATTTGATGAATTGTGATGTTGCTTTTCTATCAACTAACATAAATATTTACATATTTAGAAAGGATACATAAATTTGCATTTATTATTTAAATTTTACACAATATTACAACCAACATCATAGAATATACTTATTTCCTTACCTTTAACAGGCCCATGAAAAAGAAAAACTGCAGAATTGTGAATACTGGCAGATAAGTGTCTATTTCCATTTGCAGAGGTTTCTTAGCATGGTCAACATACTGACGACCTACTAAAGCCGCAAGGAAGAAGGAATATGTGGCCAAAGTAACTACCTGTTCAAAAGTAAATTATTTCATCACATTAGTAATCATGACACAAAGCTCTCTTGCAGATATTGCGAAAGTGAACTTCCAAAATTGTAACAAGCAATAATTTTTTTATCACAGTTTTTTGAAAACCTGACTGCCAAATAATTAACATTAAAATCTGCATAAATCAATACGATAAATTATATTGCAAATACGAATATAAAAATTGACTGCCAGTAGATTAACTTTTACATTTTCCGTAAGATTTAAATTTAAATGCTGATAATAATGGTAAACAGATTCTCAAAAAAATTGCAAGATAAAAAAGTTATGTATTTTTTGTTTTAAGATTTGAAATGGCCGATATTTTGAAACTGTTGAACAGATTTTGCTAGGTAATAAATTTGTCCAAGGTATTACAAAAATTTAATTTTTTTTGCCAAGTTTTAAACAAATGGGATTCAAATTTCAAGTACCAGACCATATGCATGCATGTGCGCATATATGTGCATGCACACGAACGCACACACACATATTTCTTTTTATTGACATTGTTTATTGTTTTATTAATTGCAACATTAAAAAAATTGTCAAATAAAATTTTTAAAAACTTTAAAATTAATACCCTTATTTATGATAAAAGAAAGTATTTCTAATTCAACCAAAAGATTCAAGAATGTTTCTCAGTTACGGATGATTTTAGTTTTATAAATTAAAACTTACACTATTATAATGTGGTTTCATTAATGCCGAGAATATGTTTAATTGATAATTTACAAAAATGAAAATTTACATAGAAATAGTTCATTTTACAAAACACATTATTCTCACAAAAATAAAGAAAAAAGTGTTACCTGATTATAAACTAAAGCAAAAGTAAGGAGAATAAAGTGTTACCTGAGTATAAACTAAAGGAATGCTGACCCAATCGTAACTCCAGAGAAGCCCACACTTTGTTCGAAATTCGTTGAACTCCTGCAATTAGTAAAAAATGCATAATCATTTTTTAAGTAATTAGGATTATGACCTATTCTTCCCGTCAGTGGTCTATCCACTCACCTCGTAAAGGCTACCGCAGTTTCAAAACTCTATCTTTTCATCTTCAGGCCGTTATACAAAATGTTAAATCCCTCTGTCAAGGTCGTCACAAAGTCAAATAAAACATTAAAAACATACATCACAAACACTGAGCACAATTATACGATTAAAAAAGGCAGTCCAGAATGTAACAACGTACGAGTCATGCGTTTCGCTTGGCCAAGCCGAATTTCATTGTAAACATTTTAATAATGTAATTGCGCTCAGTGTTTGTGATGTATGTTTGACTTTGTGACGACCTCAACAGAGGGAATTAACATTGTGTATCACGGTCTGAAGATGAAACGATAGTTTTGAAACCATGGTAGTCTTTATGAGGTGAGTGGATAGACCACTGACGGGGAGAATAGGTCATAATCCTAATTACTTAAATATGTGGTCCGGTGGCTATGTTATAATAATGAAAATAATTTTTTGTTTGATAGTTCTTTCAAAACATTAATAAATATAAATTGTGTAAAAACATAGCTCAAACTTTCTAAGACAATTTGGGCTTCCTGCACTCCCAACTTCTAAGTTGTCAGACAGTGAGACCAACCCTCAAGACTCACTTAAGATTCATACAGACCACATAATGTCCATTGATTTTCCCTTGCTTAAATACTGAAAGGCTTGTTATTTACTTCTAACTCAAACATTCTTTGTGAAAACTTATTCCTGAGGATAATAAACTGTTCCTTCATGAATTTATGTTGGCTACTGTACAAAAGTCATTTATGTACAGAATAGAGTGTTATAATATGTTTGGTTGTAAGCACCCAGTACAATCTTCTGTCTACTAGACACCATTGCTACCCTACCAGCACCAATGCGACCAGCCGCACAGTCAAATAAATCCGTCTTCCAAACAATAAATAAAGGTGCAAACAGAACAAAATAAAATGATTATAAAAAATTTAAAAGCACTGCAGGAAGAATTACGGAATAAGTAATACAACAAAAAACCAAGCAGAATAATTTCCATATTTTCTACAAATGATCAAAAGTGGTAACTTGCAAAAGTTAGCAGTGTAAATTTGAACACTCTAGGCATAATGGCCATTGAAAGTGGTGTTACATCAGCAATGGACTTTCAAGAAATTGTTAAGAAGTAAGGCTTACTCAAAATGGAAAGAAAGGTAAACATTGTAGAACAAGTAAAACCTAACTCCTTCCTGTCTTAGGTATGTATTGTGTATGATCATAGATTTAACTCAAACTTTAATTTAAACAAATATATTTTTAATTTTAACTACTAGTAACTAGGCATTGTAAAACATGATTGTAAAAAACATGATTGTGTTTTTCATTCGTTTTACATTACATTGTCAATTCTATGTCTCTGAAAATTTGAATACAGTACTTGTATTGAATATTGACAAATAATAACAAGCTTTTAAAATTTTCTAAAATGAAGGGGTAGACGAGATGCCAATGGCGAAAGTGTCTACAAGCACCATATACCTAGATACAGCCCTGGTCTTCCTTCTTCTGCCTTCAGAGGCAGAAGTAGGAATGCCACAACTGGAACACCTATTTTTATTTCAGCAGAAGTGAAATCCTTAGAAACTTTTCTTTACCCCTATTTTCTCAAAAGGAATTATAATGATTTCCAAATATTTTTCAAAAGTATTTAGTACACTCAGGCTTTCCAGGTCGGAGTTTTGCTGAATATTTGTTCAAGAACTTTTAGCTTAATTCAAAGTGATACTGTCTCCAAAGTGATATCATCATCTTTTAATTTGTCTAACTCCAGTGAACACAACTGGATAGCCTGCTTCAGAATTGTTTACCAAATTTTCTACAGTAAAAGAGTAAAAATAATAAGGTAAAGGTACAGTTGCATTGCTATACCCATCAGCTGCTCCCACTAGCATAATTAAGAAAATAGTTTTTGAATTAACTTCAATACAGTGAAGTACTACATAGAATATACGCTACCTGGACAATAACTTTGAGACCGTGAGGACAACATAAGTTCTTATTTTCTTTTTTTGCATCTTTAAGCATACAAATGAACCATGTACAAGGAATCCAGTATGTATTGAACTCTACATTTGGAACTGCTAGGAACATCTGTAACTCCAACGGTGTCATAAAACCTAGAAACATCGAATTACAAGTAAATGGTGTACAAACGATGAACAAACTTTTTCACATTCAGTTACTTCTTTAAATATCCATAAAATTAGTCGAATTTCTTAATATCAGCTTATTTGTGTTTGTTCAATATGTTTGATTTATAAAGATTCCATTGAATCGTAACTCAACTCGTAATGAATAAATATAAAATATGTATAGGATAATCACATTTATATTCTTTCTTATAATTTTCTACAAAAAAGTATTTTATTTAAAATCTGTAAAAACAATAACTTGATTATTTTCAAATATGACCAAAATTTGACTAATTGATTTTTGCCGATAATTACCTGATTTTTCAGTTTTTTCCTGATCAGATTGTTTAGGCATATAACAGCTCAAATGTTTTGTTTCAGTTTTTATGGACACATGTCATTTATTTTATTAAAATCATTAAAGTCGATTTTGAAAAAAATATTTTTATAAATTTGTTGACCAAAAAACCTTTTTATTGCCTACCAGGAACATTTGTCTGTTGTATAAATCATTATGAAAAATTATGAAACTGACATATTTTTAACATCCAAGATTACATCTAATAATATAGTAACTTTAACGATAATTTATATTTTCAAAATAAAAATAAATTAAAATGCATTTTAACAAAGTGTGTCTTATCATAACTCAAGGAAAAGAAAAAAGTGTGCAGATTTAAATAAATAATGTATTTTGAAATTTGAACATTGAGCTATCAGACAAATTTAAAACATCCATAAAAGTTATTTGCACGAAAATAAGAAATTGTTATATTTTATTTTTAATATCTTACAATCATAGAATTTTTAATAATTGTAAAACAGAATATTAAAGATGATCATTGAATGTTTTCATGTGAGCATTACTTCTCATAATGTGGCAAAACTGAAAACAATAAGAAAACAATACTGGTTAATGTTAAATGACATTATAATTGTATATTTCTAATGACAAATACAAAAACGCAATCACCAATGATTTATATGTTCACCATTGACGTTTTCAAACGTCACAACTTCATAGCTAACCTGCTTCGACTAAATGATCCATGGTAGGAAACCTTCTCTTCACTGCCGAACTAATAGATCGAAGAACAAGAATCAAGGAAAGATTTAAGTAGCGCATTAGTGTACGGCGTAACATTCTTCCATATTCATCGTTATCACCAACATAAAGTGCCAGCGTGTGCATTACTCTGGAAATTATTTTTAATTCACAATAATTATAAGATGTTAATCAAATGGTAACAAAATGAGTTTACTTTTCTAAAAGTCACACTTAGGTTATATTTTTTATACAAAATTATTTTAAATTTCAAATGGTTGTTGTATTCAAGGTACTTACATTATCTGTAAGGCAATAATAATAAGAAAAATACAGTGATCTTACATAGTTTTATCAAACTACCTGTAATACTAACTACATATTGTACTGTAACATGTTTCTTAATCTACCTTCAAACTATCATTTCAAAAAAATAATAAATTATCACAAAACATATTTTCATGTTCATAAACAACATACAGTTCATAAAATGCAAAAATAGAAGTTGTTTTGGTGCATATCATCTTATACTGTGCTAAACTCTGACTTAAATGGTAGAAAAGTCTCTAGTGAAACTTTAACTTCCAAAGTAAACATTTTATTCAACATTGTTTCATGTGGTAGTTTTATTCAGTCCCATATCCTGTAATGTACAGCTATTTGCAGCATTACTTAATAAAAAGTTTCCTTTTCAACGTCCAAGAGACATCTTTGACTTTTGTTCGGTCTGGATCAGGGCTGGACTGGACTGTGACAATAACTGACACTGGACACAATAACATAGGGCAGAGGTTAGGCCACAAAATATACTGAACATTTGAAAAAAATATATTGTAATTTTCTTTTAAGCCTATTTAGCTGTTGGTTGAAACAGAAATCAAAAATTTCAACATTTTGAATCTCAAAGACTCAAATACATAAAGTTTTCAGAAATTTGTCAATACACTCTTAGAACTTATGTTTGTCAAAATATTTTTAAAAATCGGATCAAAATTGGATTATCCGTTTATCCAACAAATTGAATAAAATTCCAAAAGTGAACTCCACTAACGCAAAAAATCAGGCTTTGTTTTTGCATACCAACGCACATGTAAAGTGTGTTAACGAAAACAATAGTTTGATACCAAAAGTAACAAAATAATATTTTCCTAACATAATAAATCCTGTCAGTATATTTTATCAATTTTTTTTCTTCTTCTTTCGATGAGGCCTGCTAGGGACCACATGACAATTTCAATTCTTCACACTTGGCTGTTTTTTCTTCCGGTCCCTCCAATATTCCCTCATTCTTTCACTATGCAGCTTCTTTCTGTCTTCGGACCACTTCGCACCAGATTTCTTCTGCAATCTTCCTTGGAATCCCTCCATACTCAATAAAACAATTTTTTTTTTTTTTTTTATTTTTTTTTAATGGCGAAAAACCTAAAAGGTTACCATCGCCTATATAGAATTCAGTATATTTTAAATCACCCAATCAATGATATTTTGGGGAGAATATTATCATTAGAAATGGTCCTTCACAAATTTACCTAACTCCTCACCAACAATCCAAGCATGGTCTAGATTAACTTCTTGCATGTTCTAAGATGCACCATTAAGAATTCCTTCTTTACATTTTTACACTGAATGTCAACAAGTTCTTTTATTTTGTTGTTTTTTTAAAACTTTTTACAAATAAAGTCTGAAAATAAGATTTAAAAGGAACGTTTAACTGCACATCATGTTTAAATTACGTATATTTTTAAATGTAATTAAATTTAATGGCTTTTGAAATTAAATGTGAATTGAAGACCAATTAATTATTAAGTAAAAGTTATAAATGCACCACTCAGGTTTTATAACATGACTCTAGGAAGTATTACTTACAAATACTTTAATGTCTTACATCCTACAGTGACTGTTTCAGAAGAATATTAATAAACAGTAACTTGAATTAAATATGTCCTTTTATAAACAATGTTCCCAAAGTTCAAACCTGAATCTCAAAATTACAGGAAACATTAGACCTTATTACAAGTATTATAAGACATGTGTATTATAAGACAGTTAGTAATTTAAGCAAAGTTTTTCAAATTACTAACTTTTTACTTAATAGTCTGAACAAGCACTCACTCTACTGCCTTTTCTTGACTATTAAGCAAAGCAAAAAATCAGTGGTGGCTTGTTGGCGATAAGAGAGAAGTGTTACTTAATTTCAGTAAGAGACTACACATTTTGTACATAAACTACACTTTAACGTTTGTATTACACACTACATTCTTGTCATACATTATTTTCTCTTAATTAAACGTTTTACAACTTTTATTCAATTCAAAGTTTTTGTCATTCCTTTGGGACAGCCATCTGAGCCATCATTCATGATTCATTCCAATTCTTACTTATCTATGACTTGAACTACTGAATTAGTAAACAGTAAGATTAAAACGTTTTACAATTTAAAAAAATCTTGCCTAAACAACACTAACACGGTTTTGTGTGGCTTATAGATTTGTGTGTTATGTGTACTTTAGTAATTAAAATTACATTTTCTCTTTATTTGTTCCACCCAACTGTGGGGTACACTAAATCAAACACTTTTTAATGTTCTGTGCCTTAATCGTAGCCCAGTATTGTTTCATTCGTTGTGATCTTGCTTTTCTTTCTTCGTCAGAGATTTGGATAGTTCGCTTGGATTTGACTTTGCCTTGGAACCGTTGCTTTTTGTCCTTGGTTATTGTTTTGGCTGTTCTGTCCATGAGCATAGTGTCAGTGATTTGTAGTTCTGTTATGTCTTTGTTTCTCTAAACCAAAGTGGTTTGGCTCTTCTATTGCGAAAGTAGTCAAATATTTTTTTGTTAGTCTATTTTTGTCCATTCGGAGGATGTGCCCATAAAATTCAATTCTCCTTTTTCTTATTGTGTCTGATAGTATTTCAGTTTTTTGGTACAGAGTTTCATTACTGATGTAGAGTAATTGGTTATTACGGAATTTGGGGCCTAAGATTTTTCGTAATATCTTTCTTTCTTTGATCTCCAGCCTTTCAAGTGGGCCCTGGGTTGTGAGAGATAATGTTTCAGCTGCATATAAGGCTTCTGGTTTAATTACAGTATGATAATGCCTTATCTTTGTATTCCAGGAGAGGGACTTCTTGTTGTATGTGTCCTTGGTAAGTTAGAAGGCTAATTCAACTTTATTTCTCCTAGATTCCATAGCTTTTTTCTCTAGGGCGTTCCAGCTGATCCATTCCCCAAGATATTTGAATTCTTTGACTATCTCAATAAAATTATGTTTTATTTTGCAAGATAATTATTTTTTCACACAAAGCAAACAACTTTCATTGTGCTGATCTTAAACAAATTATCAGTTTAAAAAAATACACTACTCTGTCAGTTTTGAGAGTGCCTAATTTTCACCATATTACACAAAAAAAACATGTTCTTTACAAAAATTTTAAAATACAGTATCACTGGCCACACTGTTCTGTGTTAATCCAAGAAAATGTAAGTGCAGTTTTAATAATTCTGTTATAAATCTACAAGATAAAGGACAGAGACTCAAAGGAAGAAAATAAAACAATGTATGTTCAGTGCTTGATTACAACTAAAACAATGTTTATTTTATTTTGTTCACTTATATGGAAAAAATGGTTAAATACAAAGGTGAAGAAGAGCTGGAAATGATAACTTCACCTCTGAACTTGGTGACGCCACTTCACCGTCTCGTACAACACGAGCCACCACCGAAATACAGTATAAAAGCAACAGCTGAACATCAGAAGTTATTTGAGTTACCTCTGTTTACCTACTTGTCTGGCCAAGGAATCGCTATGTACTGCTGCCACCATCTGCCCGCGACGTAAGCAACGTAGAACCCAAGCACGAATGATAACGGAATCAGGTTTATGAATGTATCACAGTAAATCACAACTTTTTCAAACAGTCTGGAACATGAAATGAATTTTTATTAAAAAAACACACAACAAAACCTAATTGTGAAACATTTCGCAAACGAATGAGGTAAATACCCAATTGGCACCCTGACTAGCCATTCGTTTCAAGAAGAAATTGTTCATCCCGCAAAAGAGTGAACAACTTAATAGGTAAGAGTTTTAAAACTTAATATTTATAATGACTTATTTGTTAGTAATAATACATAATAAATAGTAGAAATAAACATAACCTCAACAGAAAAAGTATTTTATTTTTTTTTTTTTTTTTTTTTTGGTGTTTAACGTCCGACTATTGTGCACACTTGGGCTAATGCAGACGGAAAAAGTATTTTCAAAGAAGTAGCTTTGGTGCAAAATCTGCAGTTTAGATGATATTTCCCTTTATCCGATACACACACACACACACACACACACACACACACACACACACACACACACGTCGGCGATGATAACTTTAAATATTTTTCTCCGGAATATATTTACTTATTTATATACAAGCACAGAATAACTATGGTTATTGTTATCATATTGATAGTAAGTTTTGAACATAATATGCGGCAATTCAAAAAACATTAAGTGGCAATTCAAAAAACATGATACAGATAGGGCTAGCGTCATTTGTTTTGACTAGCATCACATTCGTCAACCCCGATTTGCAAAACAAAAATTTGCCTATAGGTCTTTTTTAATTCATTAGACGGGTTTCAAAGTTTTATTCATACAAAAACCAATTTTTTTACATAATGTATTATTGCAGTTACAAATACAAACATTACAGTAGTGTAATAGTATAAGCACATATGCGCACGAGCTTATGAGAAGTATAAGCATGCGCGCGCATACACATACACACACACACACACACACACACACACACACACACACACACACACACACATATATATATATATATATATATATATATATATATATATATATATATATATATACTTTATATGGGTTTAAAAGTATATACGAGGTGTGTTCAGAAAGTAACAAGAATTTTAATTTTTTGAACAAAATATTTATTTATTCTTCTACATTGATGTTGTCGCCTTCAAAATAGTCCCCATTGGAGATTATGCACTTGTGCCAGCGCTTCCTCCAATCCTCGAAACACTTCTCAAACTCGATCATTGAGACAGCCTTTAGTTTTTTCAGCGATGCGCTTTTAATATCATCTACGGCTGTAAAACGACGGCCCTTTAAGGTTCTCTTTATTTTGGAAATAGGAACAAGTCACAAGGAGCCATGTCTGGCGAATATGGAGGCTGGGGCATCGTTACAATACTGTTTTTGGCCAAAAATTCACGAACAAGCAATGAAGTGTGAGCTGGTGGATTATCGTGGTGCAAAAGCCATGAATTGTTTTTCCACAGATCCGGGTGTTTTTTTTTCGGATTGCTTCACGCAAACGGCGTTGAACTTGTAGGTAGTACTCCTTATTGACCGTTTCACCTGGTGGCAGGAATTCATGATGCACTATGCCATTAATATCGAAGAACACAGTGAGCATAACCTTCACGTTCGACCGCACTTGACGATTTTTTTTCAGTCTTGGCGAGCCAGAATGCCTCCACTGGAATGATTGAGCCTTAGTTTCGACGTCATATCCGTAAACCCATGTTTCGTCACCTGTTATAATACGTTTCAGTAATTCTGCATCGTCGTTGACTTCATTTAGTGACTCCTGAGCAACTTCCATTCGCAGCTGTTCTTGTTCAAAATTCAACAATTTTTTAAAAAATTTTGCTGTCACGCGTTTCATACACGAAACATTGGAAACAATGTCATGACATGATTCAATCGATATGCCAACATCATCAGCGACCTCTCTAATTGTGATTCTTGATTGTTCATAACCATTTATTTCACTTTTCCCACGTTTTCATAGGTTGTTTGTGTGCTGGGGCGTCCAGGGCGTTCGTCATCTTCAAAGTCTTCACGGCTTTCTTGAAAACGCTTATACCACTCGTAAACTCTTGCTTTACTCATAGCAGACTCACCATAGGCCTTTGTTAACATTTCACACACTTTGTTACAACTTATTCTATTTTCTACGCAAAATTTGATACAAATTCTTTGATCCATTTCTTTTAACAAACGAAAATCGCCGAGCTCATAAAAACACGTCTAACCTTAGTGGCTGCCACAGACAAAGTCAACAATGAAAACAGCTGAAAGTTTTATCATACTTCAAGGGCATGTATACCAACATAATAAAAAAAAATGTTTGATAATCGGACTATCCAAGGCCGCGAAATTTAAAAATTCTCCTTACTTTCTAAACACACCTCGTATATACTTATAAACCCATATAAAGTAAGTACACCCCCAGTTAAACCACCTTAATAAATGCATATTAAAGTTAATACACAAGTACTGGCGTAGTTTTGGCCAAACACACTGACTGATTATTTTGAAATTTGGTAAAATGATACCTTGTATAAAGCCCAAACGAAGTATGTGTAAGCTTTTCTCCCAATCACACCCGCATCGGTGTGCAGACTATTAGCTGCACCTATTGAGAGGATTTAGACGTCCCTCGCGGTACCGGAGTCTAACACACACTTACACTTACAACATTGTACTTACAACTTTAACACTCTACACTCACACTTACATTTAGGGAGGCGATAATAACCTCAATGTGCTTTTCGCCTTAAAATAACAAAAAAATTCCCAATCACTTTTGTTTGTTGATGGCGACCTCTGATTTAGCGATAACGAGGTACGCAATTTTGACGAAACACAATGACCGACTGTTTTGGAATTTGGTACGTAAGTTTGTGTAAAGCCCAAACAGAAGATTTTTTTCCCATTCACTTTTTAAGATGGCGGCTTCCAATTTAACGATAACGAATGTAGTTGTTGGCTGTTTCTTGTTATACTGGCTGAACGGCAATAGCTATTATAATTTTGCCAGCATCATGAAGAAAAGAACATAAAATTTCCAAAAACTTGTCCAGTAACATGTTTCTGTTACGGTTAACTGTTAAATTAGCGGGAAATGAGCACGACAGAGCGCTGTCGTGTAGCAGTGGCCAGACAAATAATCGATAATAGCGTTCACTGCTAGTGGTGGGGCAGAAAACACCAAACTGTTAAAAAAAAACTGCTTTCCTATAAACAACAAACTGCTTTTTCAAACGGAAACAAGCGGAAAAAAGTTGGATTTGGAGTGGTTTATGATTTGTTAAACAAGGAACAGCTTTCCCCACTACCACACCAACGTTCTATTCGAACGTTGCCGCAAGCGCTAAAACTGTTTTCCTGCTAACTGCTTTTCTTCAACCTGCTTGTATGCTTTTTCCCTTTATTTCAAAGTTGCTTGTTGCTTGTATTGAAATAAGAACTGTTTGGTCAATGTCAACGTTTATCTCTATTTTGTTGCGAGTTGTAGTAACAACCTCTCACATTTTGTAGATACAGAGCCTAATTTTACTTAAACATATTTTGTACATTATCAATCATCAATATTTTTTAATCAACTAAAAATATTCTAAATCGTTTGCACTTTGGTAAATATGCAAAGACCTATTTAATTTTTAAGTAAAAAATAGTGCTTCTATTAGAAATTCATTGCATTTTGTAAATATAAAATGGTTTACGTAACTATTACGTTTTGAGAATGTAAATTAATTATTACTACACTTATAAAGATTATTTTTATCCTTTCTAAATGCTTTACACCCAAAAACAGTTAAGGACATGGTGGCAGTGGCAAAGAAAAAAAAGTCTTAGAAAAATTTTAGCTGCTAATATAATATATAGTTTCAGTTTTCTAAACCTGTTTTTTTCCAACTGTTTTAAAAAGCAGCTTTTTTCCTGAACAAACAGTTTGTTGACGTTTTGTAAAAATAGCAGAAACGCCCCGCTCTCCTGCAGGCCTACTATTCTTTGAGTTACTAGTTACTTTATAAACAAGATATGCAACACGCTCAACATCAAACGATTATACAACCTCTCACAAGTGTGTTATAAACAGTTAATCATATAGTGTTACTTCCTTATGTTTATCGGTTAGTTTTGTATTATTGAGTTTTGATATAAAATCTTTGGATATATAATTTTGGACAGGTTTGATTTATTCGAGCCTCAGAACTTTATATATATATGCCGAATATAAAAATAATCGAGGCCGCTTCTGTGCCTAGTTGATAGCGTACTGGGATTTCACCCCGAGAACCCGGGTTCGATTCCCGGCCAGGGCTAGGCATTTTCATACGCCATAAATCATCCCATCGTCTGAATTAGCCCAAGTGTGCACAATAGTCGGACGTTAAAAAAAAAAAATCAATAATCGCTGTCTCGCTGACATGCCTGAAGTAAATTTCCGAAATGTAACAACATACAAGACTTTTTTAACATTTTTTAAAAATCGTTTATTTCACCAGTTGCCGTTTTAATTTTAAAAATTGCTGCACACTTCATTAAAAAAAATTATGAATTTTTCGCCACTGATTATGCTTAGGATGAAATAACCCAAAAAAAAGTATCGATACTTTAACTAGATACTGGTACGGAAAAGAAGTAATCATACTGCAGGATCAAAAAGAATTTACCGATATTAAAGATGAGCGATCGAAAAAAAAATTATGAATTTTTCGCCACTGATTATGCTTAGGATGAAATAACCCAAAAAAAGTATCGATACTTTAACTAGATACTGGTACGGAAAAGAAGTAATCATACTGCAGGATCAAAAAGAATTTACCGATATTAAAGATGAGCGATCGAAAAAAATTATGAATTTTTCGCCACTGATTATGCTTAGGATGAAATAACCCAAAAAAGTATCGATACTTTAACTAGATACTGGTACGGAAAAGAAGTAATCATACTGCAGGATCAAAAAGAATTTACCGATATTAAAGATGAGCGATCGAAAAAAAATTATGAATTTTTCGCCACTGATTATGCTTAGGATGAAATAACCCAAAAAAGTATCGATACTTTAACTAGATACTGGTACGGAAAGAAGTAATCATACTGCAGGATCAAAAAGAATTAACCGATATTAAAGATGAGCGATCGAAAAAAAATTATGAATTTTTCGCCACTGATTATGCTTAGGATGAAATAACCCAAAAAAAGTATCGATACTTTAACTAGATACTGGTACGGAAAAGAAGTAATCATACTGCAGGATCGAAAAGAATTTACCGATATTAAAGATGAGCGATCGAAAAAAAATTATGAATTTTTCGCCACTGATTATGCTTAGGATGAAATAACCAAAAAAAAGTATCGATACTTTAACTAGATACTGGTACGGAAAAGAAGTAATCATACTGCAGGATCGAAAAGAATTTACCGATATTAAAGATGAGCGATCGAAAAAAAATTATGAATTTTTCGCCACTGATTATGCTTAGGATGAAATAACCCAAAAAAGTATCGATACTTTAACTAGATACTGGTACGGAAAAGAAGTAATCATACTGCAGGATCGAAAAGAATTTACCGATATTAAAGATGAGCGATCGAAAAAAAAATTATGAATTTTTCGCCACTGATTATGCTTAGGATGAAATAACCCAAAAAAGTATCGATACTTTAACTAGATACTGGTACGGAAAAGAAGTAATCATACTGCAGGATCAAAAAGAATTTACCGATATTAAAGATGAGCGATCGAAAAAAAATTATGAATTTTTCGCCACTGATTATGCTTAGGATGAAATAACCCAAAAAAGTATCGATACTTTAACTAGATACTGGTACGGAAAAGAAGTAATCATACTGCAGGATCAAAAAGAATTTACCGATATTAAAGATGAGCGATCGAAAAAAAATTATGAATTTTTCGCCACTGATTATGCTTAGGATGAAATAACTGATATTAAAAAAGTATCGATACTTTAACTAGATACTGGTACGGAAAAGAAGTAATCATACTGCAGGATCGAAAAGAATTTACCGATATTAAAGATGAGCGATCGAAAAAAAATTATGAATTTTTCGCCACTGATTATGCTTAGGATGAAATAACCCAAAAAAGTATCGATACTTTAACTAGATACTGGTACGGAAAAGAAGTAATCATACTGCAGGATCAAAAAGAATTAACCGATATTAAAGATGAGCGATCGAAAAAAAAATTATGAATTTTTCGCCACTGATTATGCTTAGGATGAAATAACCCAAAAAAGTATCGATACTTTAACTAGATACTGGTACGGAAAAGAAGTAATCATACTGCAGGATCAAAAAGAATTTACCGATATTAAAGATGAGCGATCGAAAAAATTATGAATTTTTCGCCACTGATTATGCTTAGGATGAAATAACCCAAAAAAGTATCGATACTTTAACTAGATACTGGTACGGAAAAGAAGTAATCATACTGCAGGATCAAAAAGAATTAACCGATATTAAAGATGAGCGATCGATCGAAAAAAAAATTATGAATTTTTCGCCACTGATTATGCTTAGGATGAAATAACCCAAAAAAGTATCGATACTTTAACTAGATACTGGTACGGAAAAGAAGTAATCATACTGCAGGATCAAAAAGAATTTACCGATATTAAAGATGAGCGATCGAAAAAAAATTATGAATTTTTCGCCACTGATTATGCTTAGGATGAAATAACCCAAAAAAAGTATCGATACTTTAACTAGATACTGGTACGAAAAAAAGAAGTAATCATACTGCAGGATCGAAAAAAAGAATTTACCGATATTAAAGATGAGCGATCGAAAAAATTATGAATTTTTCGCCACTGATTATGCTTAGGATGAAATAACCCAAAAAAGTATCGATACTTTAACTAGATACTGGTACGGAAAAGAAGTAATCATACTGCAGGATCGAAAAGAATTTACCGATATTAAAGATGAGCGATCGAAAAAAAATTATGAATTTTTCGCCACTGATTATGCTTAGGATGAAATAACCCAAAAAAAGTATCGATACTTTAACTAGATACTGGTACGGAAAAGAAGTAATCATACTGCAGGATCGAAAAGAATTTACCGATATTAAAGATGAGCGATCGAAAAAAAATTATGAATTTTTCGCCACTGATTATGCTTAGGATGAAATAACCCAAAAAAAAGTATCGATACTTTAACTAAATACTGGTACGGAAAAGAAGTAATCATACTGCAGGATCTGCAGGATCGAAAAGAATTTACCGATATTAAAGATGAGCGATCGAAAAAAAAATTATGAATTTTTCGCCACTGATTATGCTTAGGATGAAATAACCAAAAAAAAAGTATCGATACTTTAACTAGATACTGGTACGGAAAAGAAGTAATCATACTGCAGGATCGAAAAGAATTTACCGATATTAAAGATGAGCGATCGAAAAAAAATTATGAATTTTTCGCCACTGATTATGCTTAGGATGAAATAACCCAAAAAAGTATCGATACTTTAACTAAATACTGGTACGGAAAAGAAGTAATCATACTGCAGGATCAAAAAAGAATTTACTTATATTAAAGATGAGCGATGAAATAAAAAAAAATTATGAATTTTTCGCCACTGATTATGCTTAGGATGAAATAACCCAAAAAAAGTATCGATACTTTAACTAGATACTGGTACGGAAAAGAAGTAATCATACTGCAGGATCGAAAATAATTTACTTATATTAAAGATGAGCGATCGAAAAAAAATTATGAATTTTTCGCCACTGATTATGCTTAGGATGAAATAACCCAAAAAAAGTATCGATACTTTAACTAGATACTGGTACGGAAAAGAAGTAATCATACTGCAGGATCGAAAAGAATTTACCGACATTAAAGATGAGCGATCGAAAAAAAAATTATGAATTTTTCGCCACTGATTATGCTTAGGATGAAATAACCCAAAAAAAGTATCGATACTTTAACTAGATACTGGTACGGAAAAGAAGTAATCATACTGCAGGATCGAAAAGAATTTACCGATATTAAAAATGAGCGATCGAAAAAAAAATTATGAATGTTTCACCACTGATTATGCTTAGGATGAAATAGCCCAAAAAAAGTATCGATACTTTAACTAAATACTGGTACGGAAAAGAAGTAATCATACTGCAGGATCGAAAAGAATTTAAAGATGAGCGATATTAAAGATGAGCGATCGAAATAACTGCAGGATCAAAAAAAAAAAAATTATGAATTTTTCGCCACTGATTATGCTTAGGATGAAATAACCCAAAAAAGTATCGATACTTTAACTAGTTACTGGTACGGAAAAGAAGTAATCATACTGCAGGATCGAAAAGAATTTACCGATATTAAAGATGAGCGATCGAAAAAAAATTATGAATTTTTCGCCACTGATTATGCTTAGGATGAAATAACCCAAAAAAGTATCGATACTTTAACTAAATACTGGTACGGAAAAGAAGTAATCATACTGCAGGATCGAAAAGAATTTACTTATATTAAAGATGAGCGATCGAAAAAAAATTATGAATTTTTCGCCACTGATTATGCTTAGGATGAAATAACCCAAAAAAGTATCGATACTTTAACTAGATACTGGTACGGAAAAGAAGTAATCATACTGCAGGATCGAAAAGAATTTACCGATATTAAAGATGAGCGATCGAAAAAAAAATTATGAATTTTTCGCCACTGATTATGCTTAGGATGAAATAACCCAAAAAAAAGTATCGATACTTTAACTAAATACTGGTACGGAAAAGAAGTAATCATACTGCAGGATCGAAAAGAATTTACCGATATTAAAGATGAGCGATCGAAAAAAAATTATGAATTTTTCGCCACTGATTATGCTTAGGATGAAATAACCCAAAAAAAGTATCGATACTTTAACTAGATACTGGTACGGAAAAGAAGTAATCATACTGCAGGATCAAAAAGAATTTACCGATATTAAAGATGAGCGATCGAAAAAAAATTATGAATTTTTCGCCACTGATTATGCTTAGGATGAAATAACCCAAAAAAAGTATCGATACTTTAACTAGATACTGGTACGGAAAAGAAGTAATCATACTGCAGGATCGAAAAAAATTTACCGATATTAAAGATGAGCGATCGAAAAAAAAATTATGAATTTTTCGCCACTGATTATGCTTAGGATGAAATAACCCAAAAAAAGTATCGATACTTTAACTAAATACTGGTACGGAAAAGAAGTAATCATACTGCAGGATCGAAAAGAATTTACCGATATTAAAGATGAGCGATCGAAAAAAAAATTATGAATATTTCGGCTTAAAATAACTCGCACATGTTTGGAGACGTGTTATTTTTACGTAGATTTTTTTTGTGTTTAACGTCTGACTATTGTGCACACTTGGGCTAATGCAGAAGGTGGGATGATTTATAGCGTATGAAAATGCCAAGCCCTGGCCGGGAATCGAACCCAGGTCCTCGGGGTGAAAGCCTAACACGCTATCCACTAGACCACCGAGGCGGCTTTTTTACGTAGAAATTTTTAAAATATTTTAAAGCGTTTTTTGGGAGGTATTAAATGGCCTTGAGTCAATCCACACCCACGTGTAAACGGAAGAAGCAACTTTGGGGTTATATGCTACTAAACATGCCCAACACATCAATGACCCTTCTTTTGTCATATCGGACCTTTTTAAACAAACTGGTTTTTTTTAAATATAAAAAACATATTTTTATTGAATAAAAATTTTAATTTATAGCTAGGTGCAGATAAGTTTGACTGTTATTTTACAAAAAAATATCTGTTCTAGATGAAATATTTAGCCGTGGGGGTTTTTCAAAAAAAATTGGCTTTAAAGTATGCTAAGGTTACCTTAGTCGGATTAGATTTTGGTCTATTGTATTTTTTCCTTTACCCTGGCTCACCTTATAGGTAATTTAAAACGATAAATTTAATTTCAATAAAAATGTTACAATCATCACTTTAATTCTTAAACTAATTTTAAACATAATTAAGTAGTATTATATTTTGGCCTACTTATTTTCTTTTTATCTTGGTAAACTTTATAAATAAAGGTAATTATACATTAGGGTCTACCTTTATTTATCCGCCCCCCGGATCCGCCAATGTGCATGGGTCAGGTATGTACTATAATAGCCGTCAATTATAATTTATTGAACTTATTTATATGCACAATTTTAAAATGAATACACATTTAAATGTAAAAATAGTACAGATTTACTGCTTTATATATAAGGATGTTTAGCCGCCTCGGTGGCCTTGTTGATAGCGTACTGGGTTTTCACCCCGAGGACCCGGGTTCGACTCCCGGCCATGGCTTGGCATTTTCATACGCTATAAATCATCCCATCGTCTGCATTAGCCCAAGTGTGCACAATAATCGGACGTTAAACACAAAAAAAAAACTTACTGAAGACACACAAGCTCGAACACATAATAACTACTCTATATAACCTGGCGTAAAAAGCTGCCTCGGTGGCCTAGTTGATAGCGTACTGGGCTTTCACCCCGAGGATCCGGGTTCGATTTCCGGCCAGGGCTTGGCATTTTCATACGCTATAAATCATCCCATCGTCTGCATTAGCCCAAGTGTGCACAATAATCGGACGTTAAACACAAAAAAAAAACTTACTGAAGACACACAAGCTCGAACACATAATAACTACTCTATATAACCTGGCGTAAAAGCTGCCTCGGTGGCCTAGTTGATAGCGTACTGGGCTTTCACCCCGAGGATCCGGGTTCGATTTCCGGCCAGGGCTTGGCATTTTCATACGCTATAAATCATCCCATCGTCTGCATTAGCCCAAGTGTGTACAATACTCGGACAAAAAAAAATTTATCCGTCCCCGGATCCGCCAATGTGCATGGGTCAGGTATGTACTATAATGGCCGTCAATTATAATTTATTGAACTTATTTATATGCACAATTTTAAAATGAATACATATTTAAATGTAAAAAAAGTACAGATTTACTGCTTTATATATAAGGATGTTTAACTTACCGTCCTTGTTGATTTACTGGGTTTTCACCCCGAGGACCCGGTTCGATTACCACATGGCTTGGCAAATGATTCAGGAAAAATCAGTTCACTGTCTGCATATATTTGAACTCAATACTCGAGAATAATATTTATCCGTGATCCGCCAATGTGCATGGGTCAGGTTTTTACTATTTTGGCCATGTTTTTATAATTTATTGAACTTATTGATATGCCCACAATTTTAAAATGAATACACATTTAAAAACAAAAAAAATACAGATTTACGACTTTGAGTTAACATTAGCCCCTCGTTGGCTTTGTTGATAGCGTAACTACGTGTTTCACCGAGAAGTGTTCGATTTTTTACAGGTTTGGCATTTTTTTACGCTATAATCATCCCATCGTCTGCATTAGCCTAAGTGTCAATACTCGGAAAAAAAATATTTATCCGCCCCGGATCCGCCACGACATGGGTCAGTATGTACTATAAAGGTTTATAATTTATTGAACTAGTTTATATGTGTTTACAGGAAGTGAAACGCCATTTAAATGTAAAAAATTAATTGTAAAATAGCTTGTTTGATAGTCCCTTGGTTTAATTTTCAGAAACATAAATAAGCTACACGAATGAGTTAACAGTTAAGGTTTTGAATTCACTGCGAGAATAGTAATTATGTGTTTACAGGAAGTGTGACGATTTTTTACATGTTTTCGTGATTTTTCTCGTGATAGGTCCACGTGGAGGAGTTTTCACTTAAAAAACAAAAATAACTCAAACACGACTGAGTTAACATTAAGGTTTTGCTTGCGAGAATAGTAATTACGTGTTTACAGGAAGTGTGACGCTTTTTTACATGTTTTCGTGATTTTTTCTCGTGATAGGCCCACGTGAAGGAGTTTTCACTTAAAAAACAAAAATAACTCAAACACGACTGAGTTAACATTAAGGTTTTGCTTGCGAGAATAGTAATTACGTGTTTACAGGAAGTGTGACGCTTTTTTACAGGTTTTCGTGATTTTTTTCTCGTGATAGGCCCACGTGAAGGAGTTTTCACTTAAAAAACAAAAATAACTCAAACACGACTGAGTTAACATTAAGGTTTTGCTTGCGAGAATAGTAATTATGTGTTTACAGGAAGTGTGACGCTTTTTTACATGTTTTCGTGATTTTTTCTCGTGATAGGCCCACGTGAAGGAGTTTTCACTTAAAAAACAAAAATAACTCGAACACGACTGAGTTAACATTAAGGTTTTGCTTGCGAGAATAGTAATTACATGTTTACAGGAAGTGTGACGCTTTTTTACATGTTTTCGTGATTTTTTTCTCGTGATAGGCCCACGTGAAGGAGTTTTCACTTAAAAAACAAAAATAACTCGAACACGACTGAGTTAACATTAAGGTTTTGCTTGCGAGAATAGTAATTACGTGTTTACAGGAAGTGTGACGCTTTTTTACATGTTTTCGTGATTTTTTCTCGTGATAGGTCTACGTGAAGGAGTTTTCACTTAAAAAACAAAAATAACTCAAACACGACTGAGTTAACATTAAGGTTTTGCTAAGAATAGATGCTAACGCTTTGGCCAAACTAAATAAACATTATGTTACCGTGGATATAAAGTTCTGTAAGTCTTCTTTAGAATTATTACCATGCCTTGCAAACCTTAAACATTTACTGTTTGTCTAACCGGCCACAGCCGTTACAATTAATTGTTTGTTTTTGCAACTTTGTGCTGTTTGCTGTTTAGAAAACGCACAAACTGTTGTAATATATCTTCATAATACATGAGCTTTTCAACTGCATCCCTGTATAAATCAGACAAGCCAAGATGCTTCGACCAAAATGTAAATTTAATACATTGTTAAAGACTAAATAACTAGCACTAATTCATAAATGCTACGTCTCTGAATTTGCGCACCTCAAGGTCGAATGTTCGAGTCTGGAGTTACTACCGCATACTTTTCTATTTCCGTTAAAGCAGCAGATCCCTCGTTCTTATTCCTTTTAACTAACATCAAGTATAATGTATAGTTTGAACGTTAAGCAAAAAAATGTATATCATATATATTATTTCTCGAGTCAACATCTCTTTTTCTCAGCAGATACTATTCGTACAGGCATAAATGAGGTATCTTTAGAAAGATTTTTTAATCGGCTTCTGATATTGCAAAACGATTTTGCGCTAAAACTTACTGTTTGCGGAAAATGTTAACATAAAAAACACTTTTAACTGTCATATGCAAGACGGAATCTTGGATGCGCATGCGCGGCATCACAAATCAGACAATATGTTGTATATTTTACGAAACTAACATATTAATCACGAATAGACAATCCAGTTACAAATGCCACTTTTTTGCATAACTGTTATGCTTAGAACAATTTCAAAATTTACTTAAAAGTCATTAAACTTATAGGTTACTAGTGGCCGGTCCTACCATTTGAAGAAACAACCGTGTCTGTTAGTATATGTAGTATTCTTTAAAAAAATATGAAGGTTTTTTTACGTAACACCGTGATAGGCCCAACAAACGTGTCAGGATATATAGTAGGCTATTTTTTAAAAAATATAAAAAGTTTTTTCACACATCACCTTGTTAGGCCTAACAACCGTGTCAGTTTGGATATGCAGTATTCTTTTAAAAAATAAGTTTCTTATCACCCAAAACCCGTGTTAGACGTATTTTTATTGTTTTTTACCGATTTACAACACAATATTACTGATATTCTCCAGGTAGCAATTTTGAGGTTATGTTGGTCACTTTTATTTTCGATTTTTATCGTGCTTTCATATTTTGGATTCTTGCTTTTGAGCACATAATAAAGCATTTTAGTAACAAAAATATCGAAAAATCCAGGATATGCTACACTGAATATTTACCATTTTTTCATATAATGTAATTATACAAATATATATATAGCCTACTACCTTACAATTGGCACTTCGCGTAGGGATTTTTTTACATTTAATATTGAAAATTCAACACAAAGTAACAAATTAAAGTCAGTTTTGAAAAAAATTTCAACTAAAATATTGAAATTGTTACATTAAAAGCAATAATTTTGCAATAAATAAAACACAGATTAAGATTCTTAAAATAGGATTGAATCTATGTTCAACTCAGGTACCTAAATCTCAGGTCCAGTAAATAACTACAGTTAACACATGTTACAAAACTAAATACTAATAGTTATTTTGGGCTGGGTAAGTAGTATAATGACGTTTTGTAAAACGGGAATAAGCCTATGTGTATCTCAGATACTTAAACCATATTCGTACCAAATTTCATCTCAGTTGGTCCAGTGGTTAAAGCGTGATTGAATAACAAACAAACACACAAACTTTCAGAAATATAATATGAATTAGATGTGGCCCTACTGACAGTCCCTGCCCGTCGTACAACCGGGACAAGCATTTCGAATACCAAACACATGTTTTGGACACTGTTTTTACACAAATATATTTGTGACTTCTCCTTCTATCGTGCATTTATCTATTATTAATATGGACATCATAAAATACGAAGTACGCTTAAAATGTCAAAATACAGTTAGAGGTTATCAAACATGCCTTTTCAATTGACTAGAAGACAGTTACCTACTAAAATTGCGTTTGCTATCACTATAAACACGCAGGAACAAACACTTCAAAGAGCAGGGTTGTATTTACCAAACGCCGTCTATACTCACGGAGTATTGTACGTAACCTTTTCAATGGTAACTAAATCAATTAACATGTTTGTATCCGTTAAAGAAAATGAAATATTTATTTAAAAGGCTGTGTTTACTTAAAACTTTCACAGTATACGGACTCTCTGATTTTATAAAATTTGACATGCACTGAAGTATGTACGAGATGTCGAAACACTAAATTATGTATAATTTAAGAACTACACAATTTAATGATTAAGTTTTCAAAACACAATAGGTTTATTAGAACTTGACCAAATTTGGTTATTAAGGAAAATGAGCTGTTTGGGAGGCCATAATGCTAAAACCGAGTAGGTGGACCTTGAAATCAGCGCCAATTTCGATTACTAGAACAACCTTTGAGGTTTAGTTTACAAATTTTAATTGACCGTGCGAAGCGTAATTCAACTCGACTGTTCGGCATTGGGTTTGTGTAATTTTTACGCTGTTTTGGCTAAACGTATTGACCGATTGTTTTGAAATTTAGTACTGAGGTACCTTATATAAAACCAGAACGGCATATGTGTAAGATTTTTTCCTATTCACTTCCGTTTCAAGATGGCGACCTATAACGAGTGTACGCAGTTTTAACCAAATGCTTTAACTGATTGTTTTAAAATCTGATACGAAGATATCTTGTATAAAGCCCAAGTGATTTGTAACATTTTTTTCTATATATTTCCGTTTCAAGATGGTGGTCTTTGATTTAACGAAAACAATTGTGGTAAGCAATTCCAAACAAACGCAGCGGCCGCTTGTTTTGAAATTTGGTACACAGTTACCTTGCATAAAGCCCGAATGACTATGTGTAAGGTTTTTACCCATTCACTTCCGTTTCAAGATGGCGGTCTCTGATTCAACGTTGAGAATGTAGTTGCTTAGTGTAATACTGGCTGAACGGCAAGACGTATCATAATGTTGACCATTTCGTAGAGAAAGAGCATAAAATTTCCATTAAGATGGTCCAGTAACATTTTTCATAAATAATAATATGACCGGTTAAACTGGCGAAAAACGTTACGACCGCTATCGTGGAGCGCTCTGTACATTAATTACGAATTCGATGTTTAGGCCTACTGTTCTTTGAACTACGAAAATATAAATAAATGCATATATTCATATAGACAAGCTATGAATACATAGTTTGACTTCGAGCGAGAACCATCCCGAAGAAGCCCAGATATGTTTTTGATGTCTGAACAAGAAACAGTTGTGTTGATTGGATATATAAGTTGATGTTTTTTTTTATAGTTAATAGTCTGAATATATTTGCCTTTAGCCACCTCGGTGGTCTAGTGGATAACGTATTAGGCTTTCACCCCGAGGACCCGGGTTCGATTCCCGGCGAGGGCTTGGCATTTTCATACGTTATACATCATCCCATTCGTCTGCATTAGCCCAAGTGTGCACAATAGTCGGACGTTAAACAAAAAAATATATATATATATATATATATATATATATATTTGTCTTTTCTATTACAATTATTACTCATTTTTGTGCGGATTTGGATGTAAGGGTGTGTAACTTGTATAGCTTGAACGTGATTTGAATTGTGCGTGGACTGTCTATAAATATTCCAATAGTAATAATATACCATTGCAGTTGTTTTGTCTAGATGTTGTTTATAATGGTGTGCTTCGCATCTATGATTTCACGGATTCTTAATTTTTTTTTATCTTTTCCCTTTTCAAACGATCTGCGATTTTCGCCTATAGTCCATCTCTGTAGCTTTCAGATTTTTTTTTATCGCTTCCATATATAAGAGATTACTTTATATAATTGTATTATATATTCTATGTTTTTTTATTTTAAATATATCTTGATCAAATATGATACTGTTCAGTATCTTTATTGTTTTTCTTCCCAGGGTGTTTCGTTCTTTTTTCGATATATGTTGATCCCATATGATACTTTTCAGTATCTTTATTGTTTTTCGTCCCACGGTTTTTCGTTCTTTTTCGATATATGGTGATCCCATATGATACTTTCAGTATCTTTATTGTTTTTCTGCAAACGGTGTTTCGTTCTTTTTTTTTCGATATATATATATATATATATATATATATATATATATATATATATATATATATATATATGTTGATCCCATATGATACTGTTCAGTATCTTTATTGTTTTTCTTCCCACGGTGTTTCGTTCTTTTTTCGATATATGTTGATCCCATATGATACTGTTCAGTATCTGTATTGTTTTTCTTCCCACGGTTTTTCGTTCTTTTTTCGATATATGTTGATCCCATATGATACTGTTCAGTATCTTCATTGTTTTTCTTCCTAGGGTGTTTCGTTCTTTTTTCGATATATGTTGATTCCATATGATCGAAATTGTTCAGTATCTTTATTGTTTTTCTTTCCAAGGTGTTTCGTTCTTTTTTCGATATATGTTGATACCAAATGATACAGTTCAGTATCCTTATTGTTCTTCTTCCCAGGGTGTTTCGTTCTTTTTTCGATATATATTGATCCCATATGATTCTGTTCAGTATCTTTATTGTTTTTCGTCCCACGGTTTTTCGTTCTTTTTTCGATATATATATATATATATATATATATATATATATATATATATATATATATTGATCCCATATGATACTGTTCATTATCTTTATTGTTTTTCTTCCCACGGTGTTTCGTTCTTTTTTCGATATATGTTGATCCTATATGATACTCTTCAGTATCTTTATTGTTTTTCTTCCCACGGTTTTTCGTCCTTTTTTCGATATATGTTGATCCCATATGATACTTCCAGTATCTTTATTGTTTTCCTTCCCACGGTGTTTCGTTCTTTTTTCGATATATGTTGATCCCATATGATACTTTTCAGTATCTTTATTGTTTTTCTTCCCAAAGTGTTTCGTTCTTTTTTCGAAATATGTTGATCCCATATGATTCTGTTCAGTATCTTTTTTGTTTTTCTTCCGAAGGTGATTCGTTCTTTTTTCGATATATGTTGATTCCATATGATTCTGTTCAGTATCTTTATTGTTCTTCTTCCGAAGGTGATTCGTTCTTTTTTTCGATATATGTTGATCCCATATGATACTGTTCAGTATCTTTATTGTTTTTCTTCCCACGGTGTTTCGTTCTGTTTTCGATATATGTTGATCCCATATGATACTGTTCAGTATCCTTATTGTTCTTCTTCCCAAGGTGGTTTCGTTCTGTTATAGCTGTGCTTAAGAGTCCATCTCTCGTAATCATTCCAAATACTTCTAAATTGTACACGCTTTGATCTCTGTGTCGTTCCAATAGAAGATACCTGCTCTGCCCTCCAATACACATGTACTCAGTTTTGTTTATGTTTACCGAAAGTCCCACAAATACGCGTATTATATTATATATCTCTATTAATTTTCTACTCATATATTCTAGAGCCTCACAATCCTACGCTACAACTACTTGGTCATCTGCAAAGAAAAGTGTGTATAAGTTGTCATTTAAAGATTCCTTGTACACCGACCAAAAGTACAGCAAAATAGATGTCAATTTTGAGAAATTTGGCACATTTCCGATTTTTTCATCAATATCTTTCGACTAAATCTTTTTACAGAAAGTTTGTGTAATGTTTCCACATCATTGATTTAATCAGGCGTAAAGTTGGTTTACAATAAACACGCGTAGCTATAAGTTTCTACAGCAGAGTAAATATTTAATTAATTCCGTTTACAAAACAGCTTTAAAACTAAAACTAAATGCTTGTATTCTCACGTGAGAAGAATTAGCGTGTCAGAAGTCAGAAGCAGTTTACATTTAGCGCGTCCGCAGTGACTGGCGACTGGTCGCACCTCATGTGATGGCACTCGGCTAATTTTAGACACGAGTCCACTTTGCGTCTGGGAACAATGGTTGAGTAGCACGTGATTATAACAGCGAAGATACTTTGCGTGCGCGGCTTAAAATATTTCTGCAAGCGCGTTCACGCCATGCAACAAGTTGTGCTGACGTAATTACAGGCGCGGAGGTCAAAAGCGCAAAACATTTGAGCTATTCAGTTATTTAAAACGGATTTAAATGAAACATCAGGCACACAAACTGTTTTCTTAAAATCACGCTTGGAAATTGTCACCACGAACTGAAGGTCTCTTGTCTTTGTAATTCAGTATCGACCATTTTTAGGCGAAGCACATACAATGAATCTAAACAAACAGAAAATGGTACAAACGAACACCTTAAATGTACTTGCACTTCGGTGCTTACGTACTAGTTCAGCTATCTGTGTCGTCTGCACTGCTGCGACGAGGACTAGATTGTTTGTAGCGAAGGCCTGCGGTTTTATAGTGCTCGTTTTGAAACGTATTTAATGCCCAAAAATTAAAATGATTTTTAAGTCGTATTGTCTTACTGTTACCCATATTACAAAACGCAGAGCAACCTAAAGAAACCTTCTAATACCGAATTTATCAAAACATGCTTTGTTGAGATCCGCAAATACAAAAATATGGTGAAATATCGTTTTTTTTTAATTTAAGATTTCAAAATTAGAGGGAGGACAAGAATATTTGAACTTTTTGAAATGTCTAGCGGCCTTTTATCAATTATTTTAAGTGCAAAACCTGTATATATATATATATATATCAGTATTATTATACATACAACAAGCACACACACACACACACACACATAAATATATATATATATATATATATATATATATATATATATATATATATATATAAATATATATATATGCTATAGGCCTATAGACATATATCATATACATATATGATTTTATATATATATATATATATAGACAGATAGATAGATAGATGGATAGATATGTGTGTGTGTGTGTGTGTGTGTGTGTGTGTGTATTAAATCAAAAAACTATACGATCATTAACAGTGCGAAAAACTTGATAAATCAGTTTTTTGATAATTATATATAGTTTTTAATACTGATATATATCAGTATAAAAAACGACATATCACCATCAGTGCAAAAACTATTTATAACTATAAGTATGACATAATTTCAAATGTTACTACATACACTTGTACTAAGTAAATATAAATAAAAAAATATTTTACCTTAAGAATTTACCCCTTAACTACCCCTAAGTATTTTTGTCGTCAACCCCAATATTTTTCTAGGATATAGACTACTACAAAGACCATTCTCGATCCAATAGCTCACTTTCTAACGTAAATCCGCAAAACGTGATCCCGAGATATGGACAAAGTAGCCTATTTACACCTACATACCAAATATACCCGAAATCGCTCAATTCGTTTCCTTTTAATTCCGAGAAATGACTCCAGAAACGCATTGAACATTCAGTGAAACGTGGATAATTCGAATTTCAAAAGACAATCGTATAATTTCGAATAATGCACGATTTTTAGACATTACGTTATAGAGGGTCATCATGAAGCCACAGAGAAGACATTACGTTATAAAGGGACATCATGAAGCCACAGAGAAGACATTACGTTATAGAGGGACATCAAGAAGCCACAGAGAAGACATTACGTTATAGATGGACATCATGAAGTTACAGAGAAGACATTACGTTATAGAGGGACATCAAGAAGCCACAGAGAAGACATTACGTTATAGAGAGACATCAAGAAGCCACAGAGAAGACATTATGTTATAGAGGGACATCAAGAAGCCACAGAGAAGACATTACGTTATAGAGAGACATCAAGAAGCCACAGAGAAGACATTATGTTATAGAGGGACATCAAGAAGCCATAGAGAAGACATTACGTTAAAGAGGGACATCAAGAAGCCACAGAGAAGACATTACGTTATAGAGGGACATCAAGAAGCCATAGAGAAGACATTACGTTAAAGAGGGACATCAAGAAGCCACAGAGAATACATTACGTTATAGAGGGACATCAAGGGGCCATAGAGAAGACATTACGTTATAGAGGGACATCAAGAAGTATATATATATATATATATATATATATATATATATATATATAAGTTATATAGACAATTATTGTAAACTTTGCTAGATTTAGTGACTTAGCTATATTTAATGCTGACAGTTTAGCTTTTAACACAGTAAGCATTTTCATGTACCTAGAGAAGAAAGAGCAGAAGCTCAGTGTGAATCGAGGTTTCACTCAGTTCGCATCTCAATGCATATGAGACGAACTTAAATAATTATAATAAGTTTTAAGTGAATATTAAAGTCTTATTGTAATTAATAAAAAGTTGTTTTTTAAAAAGCGACATCCTCGAAACCATACCATAACTGGCGCAGTCGGTAGGACACTTCGGGAAAATTAGTGCATATAATTTTTCTTCAGTTTCAACTGTTAACCGAAGTGTCGAACAAAAGACCAACCGTTTAATTTAATAAGTGCATATTACTAAATTGAACACAACCAACCGGCAAAGTGAATATTTGCAACCGTAGAGTGAACATCTACATCCGAACCAAAGTGAAGTGAAAAAATTGTGTAAAAGTTCAGTGCATCACGCAATGAGCATAGAGTTTTGGATTTTGTAAGTAATACAAAGAAGAATAACCTTTGTGAATCTGTATACATTATCCTTAGTTATTTATAACATTTTAACTTTAAATAATAATTAAATTAAATTTTTACAATGGCAACTCCTGTTTTAAAGAAGGAATATCTAGATATGATTCCGGAATATTCTGGAGAACCTACAATGTTAAGTAGATTCATATCAATTTGTGACAAAATAGTTGCTAAATTTTATGTAGCTAGTAATCCCGAAGACTTTCAAAATGAATATTTGATGTCAACGATTTTAGCTAAGTTAAAAGGATCTGCTTTAGAATTAGTTGTAAGTTCTAATAGTTATGCTTGGTTAGATGTAAGGAAAACACTTTTATCTTGTTATTCAGACAAAAGAGATTGCTTTACATTAAATCTCGAAATGGCTGAACTAAAACAAGAAGTCAATGAATCACCATTTAAATTCTATGACAGAATACAAAAATTGTTAAACCTGCAAATAGCATATTTTGTAAATAAAGAAGTAGGCAACCATTTGGTACTATGCGAGTACGTCCAAAAATTAGCTTTACGAGTTTTATTAAGAGGGCTACAGGAACCATTAGGTTCTCTTATGAGAACGAAAAATCCCACAACTTTGGGTGAGGCACTTAACATGCTTACAAACGATTTCCAGTTTAAAAAAACGGATTATTCCAAACAAACCGTTCCAACATTCCACCAAAAAACCAATATATGCCAATCCGTAAACCAATACCTAACCATCAGTCTCAACAAAACCCTTACAAACAATTGCATCAACCACCACAACCCAATTCTAACTATGGACACAGACAACCTTACAATCAGACACAAAAACATTTCGTAACTAATTATACTCCAAAAGCAGATCAAAGTTATCGACCCACGCCAATGAGCATTTCGACTAGACAAACGGGCACCGCGATTAGACAAAATAAGTTATACCAGATGACCAGCAAGCAGGTTGACCAAGAAAGCGATGACCACGCGATGTACGAACTGACGAGGCAAATACCTAATATTTCCTTATCAGACCAGGATGTAACAGACGAAAATTCGGAAGAACAATGTTTTGACTACAACCACACTGACGAAGACTGTGAAGATAACCACTTAACCTCTCAATCCGAAGAGAATTATTTTTTAGAGATGACCAACTCAGGAACCGATTTTCGATAATGAATCTGAGGAGTGATAACAATCACTTACCTTTTATATACGATCCGAAAACTAACTTTAAAATATTAATCGACACAGGTAGTACACGATCTTTTATAAGAAAATCATTAGGCCTAGAATGTTTTAAAACAAGTATAATTAAAGAACCCTTTGAAGTAACCACTGCACATGGCGTTTCAAGAGAAAACTTTAGTTGTAAACTACCTTTGTTATTTAAAAAGGAAATGAAATTTTACCTTTTTGACTTCCATAAACAATTTGATCTATTGTTAGGTTTGGATAACATTAAAGATTTGGGAATACATTTAGATTTTATAAATAATAAGCTAATCTTGTGTGGTAAGAAGATTCCTATTCATTATTTTAACACGGAAGAAGACGTATCACAAAAAGAACAGACTCTGTTAAACAACAAATTTCAAGTTACATAGTACAAGCTAGAACCAGTCAAATTATGAAAATTTCAGTAAATAATATAAATAACGGTGAAGGAGTGTTAGCATATAAACAAATAAATGGGTTAGAAATTCCTCAATGTTTAGTAACAGTACGTAACGGCGAAGCTCTTTGTCCCATTACTAACAACACAACAAGAAATATTAAATTGACTATAAATGAAAGATTTAAATTAGAACCCTAAGTGATTACAATATTTATGAACCAAAAACATTGGACAATAGAATTAATTTTAATATGACTGATTACAAAAGTCGAAAAATATTTTTGATTTGTCAAAAATTAGAGTAGAACACATGAATTCGGAAGAAAAAATTGCCATTACTAAATTAGTACAAGAGTACGCAGATATTTTTCATGTTGACGGAAATAACTTGACCTTCACTAATCAAATAAAACATATAATTCGAACCACAGACGAAATTCCCGTATATTCTAAAAACTACAGATATCCAGAAATTTATAAAAACGAAGTTAACAAACAAATTGATGATATGCTGAATCAGGGAATTATTCAACCTTCTCAATCCCCGTGGAACTCTCCAGTTTGGATTGTACCCAAAAAGCAGGACGCCTCCGGTAAACAAAAATTTCGACTAGTAATAGACTTCAGAGGCCTAAACTCAAAAACAATTGATGACCGATTTCCTTTACCAAATATAACAGATATTTTAGACAAATTAGGACGATCTCAATATTTCTCGACATTGGACTTAGCTTCAGGATTTCACCAAGTGGAAATGGACCCAGACAGTGTAGAAAAAACAGCATTTTCAACAGAAACCGGACATTACGAATTCTTAAGAATGCCTTTTGGTCTAAAAAACAGTCCTCCCACATTTCAGAGAATTATGAACAATGTTTTAAGGGGAATTCAAAATGAAACATGCCTAGTATATTTAGATGACGTCATAATTTATTCGACCAGTCTCCAAGAACACATACAAAGACTTAGGGAAGTTTTTGACAGATTAAGGAAAGCAAATTTTAAAATTCAGTTAGACAAAACCGAATTTCTTAGAAAAGAAGTAGCGTATTTAGGTCACTTAGTAACAGCAGAAGGTGTCAAACCAAATCCAGATAAAGTGAAAGCAATTAAAAACTACCCAATTCCAAAAACCACCAAACAAATTAAGGGATTTTTAGGTCTATTGGGATACTATAGAAAATTTATTAAAAATTTTGCTGGAATTACTAAACCTTTTACAAACTGTTTAAAAAAAGGTGCAACAATCAAAATAGACGATCCAAATTATATAAATTGTTTTGAAACTTGCAAGAATATATTATCTAATGAACCTTTGTTACAATATCCAGATTTTGAAAAAGAATTTAATTTAACTACGGATGCTAGTAATTTTGCGATCGGAGCAGTGCTTAGCCAAAATAAAAACGGAGCTGATTTACCTATAGCCTATGCGAGTCGAACGTTAAGTGATAGCGAAGTCAATTATTCGGCGATAGAAAAGGAATTACTTGCTATAGTATGGGCAACTAAAAATATTTTCGGCCCTATATCTACGGAAGAAAATTCAAAATTTATTCGGACCATAAACCTTTACAATGGCTTTTTCAGTCAAAGAACCAAATTCTAAACTTCTTCGGTGGAGACTTAAATTAGAAGAATACGATTACCAAATAGTGTATAAAAAGGGCAAGTTAAATCAAAACGCTGACGCACTTTCTAGAATACAACTAAACGTTAGCGATACCAGTCCAGTGAACTCAGGATCAACGACCGATCAAGACATTCAGCAAACAGTAGCAGAATCAGTAAACTTATATTTTCCGGAATTAGACGAAGGACTTCCAGAAGTAGACGATGCTCAATCGATGTTAGCCAACATAGATGAAACGGAAGATATCTTAGTCGACTTGGCAGCAGCAGAAGATAACGCTGAAGATAACGACCAGACGTTACATTCAAATTATGAAGGTAACACAGTGATTGAAATGCCAATTTTGGATGAACCTGTTAATTTTGGAAAAAACCAGATAATAATATCTCTTGTAAACTATAACCCCAAAAAAGTAAAAATACAAAAATTATTTAACAACAGTAAAATTCCAAAATCTAATGATCCTTCTATAAATCCTGTTCCAGGTCCCTCCTCTTCCTTCAGGGAGTAATTAAAGATAAGCTAGAGATAATTTATGTAGAAAATAAAGTTAATATTAAGAAAATTAGGTATACTTCAACCAAGTATAATTTCCACAAAATAATTGTTCAGTGAAATATAAAAAAAATCATCAGTTCTATAATAATAAATTACCATTAGAGCCAAAAATAGAAAATATGTGGGCATTTGAAAGTGTAATAGACGTAAGTTGTAAAATTAGAGCTAAAGAAATAGTATATTTGCTGAAATTGCTTATTGTAAATGAAATAGACTATAATATTTATAAGTTGTTATTTGTACCAACCAAATATGAATCAGGATATATAACTGTAATTCCTAGAGTAAAATATATGTTAATGTCTAAATCTAAGTTAGGTAAGGTTAAACTCTTAGGTTTAAACAGTAATTGTAAGAACAAAATTCATTCAAAATCTCTATGCTCATTGGAACAAATAACTAATCATAATCTTGATTGTGAAACATCTATAATACAATCCGGCAAGACGGACAGCTACAAATATTCTGCATTGGAGATTCCTGAAAATTTAATATGGATTCCTGAAATGAACCAATATTTGGCAATTTTACCTCAAAAGGAAACTACAGCAACTACACTTCGAAGGATCTACTTAATCAGTCCCAACAATGATTCAATTCTTTATCAAGATAAACAATTGTATCATTTAATTTAGACGCTATATCAAAAATTCATCAACATTCAGTTACTACAAGAAAAATCAGCATTTGGACCATCATCATATTCGGAAGTCTTCTCCTGGTGATTATTTATATTGTGTTTTAAACGATTTTCGGAAAGGACCAACGTCAACCCAGCACTCAACCACCCCGGAAGTTTTGTTTTAGGGATGGAGGAGTTATATAGACAATTATTGTAAACTTTGCTAGATTTAGTGTTAGACTTAGCTATATTTAATGCTGACAGTTTAGCTTTTAACACAGTAAGCATTTTCATGTACCTAGAGAAGAAAGAGCAGAAGCTCAGTGTTAATCGAGGTTTCACTCAGTTCGCATCTCAATGCATATGAGACGAACTTAAATAATTATAATAAGTTTTAAGTGAATATTAAAGTCTTATTGTAATTAATAAAAGTTTTTTTTAAAAGCGACATCCTCGAAACCATACCATAACTTATATATATATATATATATATATATATATATATATATATATATATATATATATATATCAAAAGTAGGGTTATAAACTGATTAATTATTAAAATCCCTTATATAGCCTAAGATACTCAAATTCATAATTTTTACGTTGTGTAGCTGCCTCGGTGGCCTTTTTTTTTTTATTGATTAGCTTCTTAACATATGCTCTAGGGGGTATCCCCGGGCGTGTGCCCATTATACCCCTATAATGCTGCGCTTCGCATTTACATTTTTTTATTATCATAATTTACATCTTATTTCTATCTTAACCTAAACGTATATCTAATACAATTTTCAAACTTAAATTTAACTTTTATTATAAAAATGCATCTGCCATTTTGTATTTTTTTCATAACCAACTAAATCTGCCATTGTGACATTGTATTTATCTTATCCTACCTATATTATAATACTATCTTAATTCTATTACAAAATAAAACCAAAAACTGTCAAACTGAAAAGAAAACAAAAGCAAGTCCATTTTTAACATATCTTTGTTAATTCTTGCGGAAAATATTTTTACCTGAACCATAGTGACAGCTATGCCTCAGGTACACTATTTACATTGTGCCACTCACACTATCCTTTTAGTTTTTTAGTATTACAGCCACAAACTCTCGGAGAAAATTCGCCGCCTCGACACTCGCCAACAACACAGATACGTCACCGCGGAGGGACAGATCCAGGTCTTCAAGGTTTCTCTCTAGTTGTTCCCGAGCCAGTGTAAATCTTACACAGTCCAAAAGTGTGTGCCAGGAATCTTCATAATTACTTCCACAATCACAGTGAGGTGAACTTCTCTTTCCGAACTTATGCAAGTACGCATTAAGGTCTCCATGTCCTGTAACCATCTGCGTCAAGTAATGATCGGCGTCAAGCCACTTCAACTTCCGTCTGCCTACGATCTTCGGGAACCACCTGTACGTTGTTCTTCCACTTTATGTTTCATCCCATCTTTTCTGCCATACTGTTGTAGCCCACCTTGTCAACACTCCTTTTGCCTCACCTTTTGTAAGACCCTGTTCCATTTCCCGGTCTTCTACCAGGACTCTAGCTCCCACACTGTACTGGTACACTTTGTACCTCCTCAATGCTACTAAGTCAATTGGCATAGTCCCTGCTACTACCAATATCGCCTCTCTCGATACTGTTCTGTATGCCTCGGTGGCCTAGTGGATAGCGTACTAGGCTTTCACCCCGAGGACCCGGGTTCGATTCCCGGCGAGGGTTTGGCATTTTCATACGCTATAAATCATCCCATCGTGCACAATAGTCGGACGTTAAACACCAAAAAAAAAAAAAAATTTACGTTGTGTACCTACACACAAGCAAAATTTAATACTAATATAATTTTAAAGAGTTGCTCTTCCCTGCATGCATCAAAATTTTTATAAAAATAATTAAACCATAATCGTGAAAAAGTATGCAGTCAGACATGCAAAAAGAAGTATTCACGTTTTTTGGCCAGTCCCGCACTGCCTAAGTTTTTTTATCTTATATTTTTTTAATATTGTTTTACCATCATAATCAGCTTCAAAATATGTAAACAAATAGCTTTTTTGAACATTTTCTCTCTTTATTTGTTTCACCCAACTTTGGGGTACACTAAATCAACCACTTTTTAATGTTCTGTGCCTTCCTCATAGCCCAGTATTGCTTCATTCGTTGTGATCTTGCTTTTCTTTCTTCGTCAGAGATTTGGATTGTTCGCTTGGATTTGACTTTGCCTTGGAACCGTTGCTTCTTGTCCTTGGTTATTGTTTTGGCTGTTCTGTTCATGAGCATAGTGTCAGTGATCTGCAGTTCTGTTATGTCTTTCTCCGTTTCTCTAAACCAAAGTGGTTAGAACATTTTATTATGTTGTAAATAGAAAATGAACCGTGACAGCAGATTCATTTTCATATTTTCGATTTGAAAATTTTAAATGCCAACTTATGCCATTTCTAAATCTGTATACGATGGTTACATCAGATTTTCAAATAACATGAAACAATTTTTGATATTGTTAAACATTTAAAATAGGCCGATATTGAAAAATTCATTCAGAGCAGCAAGTCATCTAGGGCCGGTCTGATTTAGTCCATATGTGGTTTCATCTTATTCTGAATGTAGTAAGATCCCCGCAAGGGGGTGCAGACTAGCTGCACCTATTGACAGGACTTAGATGTCCCTCGTTTAATACACACGTTCCCAAAACAAATGTTAAACACACACTCGTTTAACAAACTCGTTAGATATTCCCGAGTTTAACACACACACGCACACTTACAACACTACACTTACGACTTTAACACTTTACACTTACATTTATGGAGGTGATAATAGCCTCAATGTGCTTTTCGCCTTAAAATAACAAAATGAATTTAGTAAGAAAGGAACTCCAGGCACTGCAATCGCCTTAAGTACTTTTTTTTTGTGATTAACGTCTGACTATTGTGCACACTTGGGCTAATGCAGACGGTGGGATGATTTTATAGCGTATGAAAATGCCAAGCCCTCGCCGGGAATCGAACCCGGGTCCTCGGGGTGAAAGCCTAGTACGCTATCCACTAGACCACCGAGGCGGCTCGCCTTAAGTACTAGTTCAGTAGATTGGTGCCCTTAGTAAGTTCCAAGAACCCATTGACTAGATCATCCTGCTGGAGGTACCTAGATACCTATATACCAAAACCCCTCAGCCTCTTGTTAGTAAGAGCCTCGCTGTCATGAATTACGTATCCTGCCGTTTCCTCCTCTTTACTGCATAACCTGCACACGGTTTCTTCGTGATACATACCTATCCTGTTCACCTGCACCCTCAGACCACAGTGCCCTCTAATGAGCCCCATGATTCTCATGAGTTGTGCTCTACCCAAGGGTATGCATTACGGATTCAAGCGTGACGCGAAAGCAAATGTTTATACCCATGTTTTGTCAACCACGGCCATACAAGTTTTCACTTCAAAAATACATTTTTAATCACTAAACAAACCACCTCACTAGAGTGAGCGTATGGATGCGTTAGAGCGTTCCGTGACGGCAAACTGAATTTTTCCCCGTGCAAAACATACCCCGCGATTAGAAGTAGTCACGTCAAGCGTACCGTGACTGTAGAGCGTTTCGTGACGGCAAACTGAATTTTTTTCTAGTGCAAAATATAGGCTACACCCATACCCCGCGATAAGAAGTAGTCACTTTAAGCGTTCCTGTGACGGTAGAGCGTTCCGTGACGCAAACTGTATTTCCTTCCCGTGCAAAACATACCCCGCTATAAGAAGTGGTCACTTCAAGCGTTCCATGACGGTAGAGCGTTCCGTGACGGAAAACTGAAATTTTCCCCATGCAAAACATACACCCATACTCTACGGATAAGAAGTAGTTACAGCATTCCGTGACGATAGAGCGTTCCGTGACGGCAAACTGAATTTTCCCCGTGCAAGACATACAATCATACCGTGATAAGAAGTAGTCACTTCAAGCGTTCCGTGACGGTTCAACGTTCCGTGACTATAGACGGTTACATGACGGTAAAGCGTTCCGTGACGGCAAACTGAATTTTTCCCCATGAAAAACATACACCCATACTCTACGGATAAGAAGTAGTTACAGCAATCCGTGACGATAGAGCGTTTCGTGACGGCAAACTGAATTTTCCCCGTGCAAGACATACAATCATACCGTGATAAGAAGTAGTCACTTCAAGCGTTCCGTGACTATAGACGGTTACATGACAGTAAAGCGTTCCCTGACGGCAAACTGAATTTTTCCCCATGAAAAACGTACACCCATACTCTACGGATAAGAAGTAGTTACAGCATTCCGTGAAGATAGAGCGTTCCGTGACGGCAAACTGAATTTTCCCCGTGCAAGACATACAATCATACCGTGATAAGAAGTAGTCACTTCAAGCGTTCCGTGACGGTCAACGTTCCGTGACTATAGACGGTTACATGACGGTAAAGCGTTCCGTGACGGCAAACTGAATTTTTCCCCTTGCAAAACATATACCCATACCCGTGACAAGAAGTAGTCACTTCAATAACATGTTTTTTCTAATTTTTGGAAATCCGCTTTCATCGCTCCAATGAGACAGCTGTATGCTGCATTTTTTTTTTTTAATTACAACAAATGTTCACGGCTTGTAAATCATATGTTTGTATTACTTGTAAGCCGCCTCCAGGTCTGACTATGAAGGCTATTTATCTCTTCTGCCAAAGTGTCAAGTTTTACGATTGGCAACTCACCCGACAAAATTATAAGTTAAAAATAACCCTGGTTAGTTAGATACACTAAAGCCGTTTATTTAGGGACACGCCGACACTAGCCTACCGGTGGGTGACGTCCGGCCAACAGATTCCTTCTTTAAATATTTCTTTTGTAGAGGAAACGCTGTAGTAAAACTTACTTCACGAAAAAAAACGAGAATGAACAAGTGTTATGGGTTCATTCAACTCTGGCCACGAAATTTGTATGCGAGTACTGCATAAGAATTAAATCCAATGACTTTATAAGTAATTAATTTAATTTTTACACCCTAAATTCGAATTAAATTACTTTAAGAAATAAGTGGTGGCAATACTTTTAAGAGGTGGTATGAATTACCTCCAAAAATTCGGCTGTCACAATTTATTTTCAGTTTTTTCAATTGACGATAGATTTATAGCTAAAAATTCCCTATGAAGGTATTTTTTACCTTTGTCTTTATTTTATGCCATTCAAAGTAATGAATACCAGGAATCAATGCAATACACAAAAGAAGCTAAAGTATTACCTTGATTCGAACTTGCGTATTAGTTCTCGCTATCTAATCGATTATATGGCTATGAGCGCCTTTCTATGAAGGTTATCATAGTCTATAAAACTGATGATAAGGATGATGAAGATGATGATGATAATGATAAAGATGATGGTGGTAAAAATGATGATGATGATGATAAGAAAGAAGGTGATGATAATGATAAAAATAAATATGATAATAATGATAAAGTTGAAGATAAAAATGAAGGTGATGATAATGATAAATATGATGATGATACATTTTTTTGTGTTTAATGTCAGACTATTGTGCACACTTGAACTAATGCAGACGATGATGATGATAGAAATGATGATATTGATAAAGCTGATGAAGATGATGATAAAAATGAAGGTGATAATGATAAAGTTGATGATAAAAATGAAGGTGATGATAATGATAAAAATGATGATAATGATGAAGATGATGATGATGATGAAAATGAAGGTGATGATAATGATAAAGTTGATGATGATAAAAATGATGATAATGATAAAGATGATGATGATAAAAATGAATGTGATGATAATGATGATGACGATGAACATGATATTGGCGGTGGCGTGTAAGTGACAATGTTCAGGATTATGATTATTGTGATATGGAGGTGCGATGGCCATTTTTGGTGTTTCTTATTTTCAATCATTTCTTTTACAACATGTTATCATTTCATCATTCTTCTCCCTCATAGTTATCTCCTTGATGTCCTCTACTTTTATGCTTCTCACAAATCTCATTTCTTCTGTCATAAGTTTTCGACAGCTCCATATTTCACGGCCTTTTTTGGTGTTTCTTATTTTCAATCATTTCTTTTACAACATGTTATCATTTCATCATACTTCTCCTCATAGTTATCTCCTTGATGTCCTCTACTTTTATGCTTCTCACAAATCTCATTTCTTCTGTCATAAGTTTTCGACAGCTCCATATTTCACGGCCATTTTTGGTGTTTCTTATTTTCAATTATTTCTTTTACAACATGTTATCATTTCATCATTCTTCTCCCTCATAGTTATCTCCTTGATGTCCTCTACTTTTATGCTTCCCACAAATCTCATTTCTTCTGTCATAAGTTTTCGACAGCTCCATATTTCACGGCCATTTTTGGTGTTTTTTATTTTCAATCATTTCTTTTACAACATGTTATCATTTCATCATTCTTCTCCCTCATAGTTATCTCCTTGATGTCCTCTACTTTTATGCTTCTCATAAATCTCATTTCTTCTGTCATAAGTTTTCTACAGCTCCATATTTCACGGCCATTTTTGGTGTTTTTTATTTTCAATCATTTCTTTTACAACATGTTATCATTTCATCATTCTTCTCCTCATAGTTATCTCCTTGATGTCCTCTACTTTTATGCTTCCCACAAATCTCATTTCTTCTGTCATAAGTTTTCGACAACTCCATATTTCACAGCTAAAAGCGTAAACACTTGTATTCCTTTGACAAGTTACAATTACATACGATATATAGTTAATATCGTTTCTAGAAGGAACTACCCTAAGGTTCCAAATTCCATTTACCATCAAAGTTTTTTCCTACTACCTGGTGTAAAAGAAACACTCTTCTTATCTGCTTTTATTCTTCCAGTCATCTCAAAGTCTTTCGACTTGTCAATACTACATACACTTTATCCCATTCACGATCTTTCTCTTATTTACACAAATTAAGATCCATCTACCTTCTAACACAGTGTTCACGCCATATTTTACAAAAATTAAACTGCTGCACTAATATGTTTTACTATGTACGATACACTTTTATTGTAAACGTATTTTCATGAAATGGTGAGTGGTTTCCAGAAATTCTTTCGTGGTCAGTACCACGATGGCGCCTCCGTATGACCTATTTTTATTAATACCTCAAACTTCCCACTCTTTATACTTCATCGGTTGCAAGTGTAAAATTAGATTTAAAACCGGACGCCACGAACAATAAATTATCTCTTTCCCTTTTATCTTTTACTGGCAGCATGAATAACATCAGGCTTATTAATCTGGTCGTGTTTAATTTTATTATTAAATGTACAGCTTATTAAATGTATAAAATAACATAGATGAATAATGAGCCTAGAATAAAATGAGACGGATAACATATGGAAAAACAGATGTTTACAGAATAGTGAGTATATATTCTGTTTGTAGAGAAACATTTAAATGAAATAAATATATAATGACTGAACAGTAAAATAAAATCTTACTTTTTTCTGTTATTTTTAGGCGAAAAGCACATTGAGGCCTCCCTTAATGCAAGTGTGAGTGTAAAGTGTTACAGTAGTAAGTGTAGTGTTGCAAGTGTAAGTGTGTGTTAGACTCGGGTACCGTGAGGAACGTCTAAATCCTCTCAATAGATGCAGCTAGTCTGCACCCCCTGCGGGGTAAAATCTTACTATTAAGATCGCACTTTACATAAACTTTATCAAAGGAATTAAAAGGAAATACAATAAATAAAAGTTTCTGTTATTGAACTAAAAATAAAAATCATGAATCCTTTTTTTTATTTTAATTACGAAAGTTGTTCGAAAGCACGACAAATTAACATAGCTAGTTTTATTAACATAACCTGAAACTTATTATAGCCTATCAGCTGTTCAATGAAATCAGCTGATCTTTACGAATTAACCCATCCAAGTACTAACCACGCCCAATGTTGCTTGACTTCGGTGATCGGACGAGAACCGGTATATAATATAACTAACAAAATTAAATTAACGATTCATTTCGTATACTTAAATCGGTGAGATTTCTTCGTATTTTCCGTAGTGTAGTGGTTATCACGTGTGCCTAATACGCGCAAGGTCTCCGGTTCTATCCCGGCGTAAACAAAGAGATTTATAATTTATAATTAATTATTATGGTTATAATGGCAGGCTCTCGGTTGCCGATAACACTTAATTTACCAACGATCGAATTCATCTGAAATCACGATAATTAGTACAGCGGACAGGGGTTAGTACAGGACAAGTGTTTGTTGATAGTACACTTGTGTACTATGGGTGGGCACTGATTTACTGTAATGAGTTTACGTAATTTTAGCCAAACGCACTGGTAGATCGTTTTGAAATTTTATACGTACCTTGTACAAAGCCCAAATGACGAATGTATAATTTTGTTCATATTTACTTTCGTTTCAAAAATGGCGGTCTCTGATCTGGCCAAATTCATTGGCCGATTGTTTTGAAATTATGTACAAAGATATCTTGTATAAAGCTCAAATGACTTATATATGATTTTCCTAGTTACTTCCGTTTCAAAATGGCGGCCTCTGATTTAACGATGACGAGTGTGTGCGATTTTAATCAAACGTATTGGTAGAGTGTTTCCAAATTTAATACGAACGTACCTTGTGTAAAGCCTGAAAGATGTATGCGTAAGATTCACTTTTGTTATAAAAACGGCGTTCTCTGATTCAACCTTGAGAGTGTACTTGCTGGTTATTTCCAGTAATACCAGGCGAACGTTAAGACGTGAAGACCTATCGTAATTTGGACCGTTTCACGGAGAAAGAGCACAAAAATTCTACTAAAGAATGTCCAGCAATATTTTCCGTAAATATACCTGTTGAATAAACGGAAGAATCACGAGCGCTCTCTACATTAATCAAGGATATACTAAGAGGCCTTAGAACTACTAGCATATAACTATTCAAATTGTTATTCATTTTTATTAATACTGTCTGTATTGTGTTCAAAGTGAACCTACACACAATGGAGCAAGTACGGATTCAAGGCGTATGAAGTTTTTCCTTCTGCAACCAACGCCAAAGCGTGGGAAGGGATGGTATTGTCAGAGTGGGATAATTAATGGGCATCGTTTACACTTTGCAAAATTACAAATATTTCCACTAAGGCGTAGGTAGGCGAATCAAGGTTCAAGATCTGCCACAATAAATCTTTTTAGTTCGTGCTGGTGTTTTCTCCTTTTTCATTCAAAATTTACCGGTTTTACATACAATAGCCCGCCGCCCCAGAAGGGACTGTTTTCTTAAAGATATCATTTTTGAAGTGAATACTTCTTATGGCGGGGTATGGATGTATGTTTTGCACGGGAAAAAATTCAGTTTGCCATCACGCTCTTATATATATATATATGTAGCATATACTTATATACTACTTCTTATGGCGGGGTATGGATGTATGTTTTGCACGGGAAAAAAATCAGTTTGCCGTCACGCTCTTATATATATATATATAGCATATACTTATATACTACTTCTTATGGCGGGGTATGGATGTATGTTTTGCACGGGAAAAAAATCAGTTTGCCATCACGCTCTTATATATATATATATAGCATATACTTATATACTACTTCTTATGGTGGGGTATGGATGTATGTTTTGCACGGGAAAAAAATCAGTTTGCCATCACGCTCTTATATATATATATATAGCATATACTTATATACTACTTCTTATGGCGGGGTATGGATGTATGTTTTGCACGGGAAAAAAATCAGTTTGCCGTCACGCATCACGCTCTTATATATATATATAGCATATACTTATATACTACTTCTTATGGTGGGGTATGGATGTATGTTTTGCACGGGAAAAAAATCAGTTTGCCGTCACGCATCACGCTCTTATATATATATATAGCATATATTTATATACTACTTCTTATGGTGGGGTATGGATGTATGTTTTGCACGGGAAAAAAATCAGTTTGCCGTCACGCATCACGCTCTTATATATATATAGCATATACTTATATACTACTTCTTATGGTGGGGTATGGATGTATGTTTTGCACGGGAAAAAAATCAGTTTGCCGTCACGCATCACGCTCTTATATATATATAGCATATACTTATATACTACTTCTTATGGCGGGGTATGGATGTATGTTTTGCACGGGAAAAAAATCAGTTTGCCGTCACGCATCACGCTCTTATATATATATAGCATATACTTATATATATCTTATGGTGGGGTATGGATGTATGTTTTTGCACGGGAAAAAAATCAGTTTGCCGTCACGCATCACGATAGATATATATATATATATATATATATATATATATATATATATATATATAGCATATATTTATATACTACTTCTTATGGTGGGGTATGGATGTATGTTTTGCACGGGGAAAAAATTCAGTTTGCCGTCACGCAGCACTCTCTTATATATATATTTTTGTTTTAAAATGTATTTCTGAAGTGAAAACTTGTATGTTCGCGCCATTATATTATTTACCCAGTCCAACTTAATTATTTAGTTTTATTACAAGTGTTAACTGTATAACAGTGACGTTTTATACGTTATTATATATTGGTAGGTGTGAATAATAAATATTTAAATGCCATTATACTACTTACCCAGTCCAACTGAATTATTTAGTATTCAGTTTTGTGATATGTGTTAACTGTATGCTACAACAGTGACGTTTTAATAATATTTTATACTTCTTAATATAATATTTTAAATTTGAAAGTTTATGTGTGTGTTTTTGTTTGTTATTCAATCACACATTAACTACTGGACCGATTGAGATGAAATTTAAAATTAACATGATTTAGGTATCTGAGAAGGACATAGATGTATTCCCGTTTTAAAAATCTGAATCCCTGTTATTATTTATTATAAAATTATTGTTTATAAGCTTACATTTGCAATGATTTTAATTGAAACAATCTTATAATTCCAAACAACCTGCCTTTCCAAATTAAAATATTGTAGTTTCCATTGAAGTTGGCATTTACAATGACAATTAATAAGTCACAGGTTCAGATATTAAGAGTAGCAGGAGTACATTTGGGACTCCGTGTTTCTCCCATGGTCAGTTACAGCCTATTCTAGTGTCGAGTAGCAAAAATTTAAGTCTTGGCAAAAAACCATAAAATCATATAATATTGTATTTAGAAATATATTAAACTGAAATGAACGTATTCATGATTTTGAAAATCGACTATAAATTTTATTTTGTGGTGTAAAATATATAGCCATAACCAGTGATAAGAAGTAGTCACTTCTGTCGGCAGTCATGCCACTGCCACCTTCTTTTACTTTATCTTCTTTGTATTTCGTTAAAATGTTCTAGTTTACACTAGTTAGACAATGAAGAAGGAAGATTGACGTAAAGCATTCAAAAACAGCTAAGTATACTTAGAAAGTACTGCGTTGTTCTGAAGTAGATACCATCAAACAGATCGCTGTCAATAATAAACGTGACGTTGAACTTGTGAAAAGAATTTTAATTAAAAAGCAGAGAGCATTAGTAATTACGCTCGTAGTACGATATACAAAGTACATACGTCAACTAAAGAAACTAAAAAATATTGTAAAATACCATTTTTACCAATATAAAAATTATAAAATTGGTAATTTAATCTTAGATAAAACTAATTATAAACCAGTTTTTCATTGTATATTGCCAACAATATCTGGTAAGTGTCCTTGTGAATGCATAGGACAATCTGGAAGAACTGTTATTATTTTTTTTTTGCGGCGAAAAACCGTTAGGTTATCATAGCCTTTAGGCAAAATAAGAGTATACAAAGACAACAACAACAAACTATAACAGTAAAAATAAATTAAATAAAAATTTAAATAACAGGTATAACTATATTGCAATAACGAATACTTAAGAACTAAATACAATTTAAATAACAGGTATAACTATATTGCAATAACGAATACTTAAGAACTAAATAAAATTTAATAACAGGTATAACTATATTGCAATATCGAATACTTAACAACTAAATAAAATTTAATAACAGGTATAACTATATTGCAATAATGAATACTTAAGAACTAAATAAAATTTAAATAACAGGTATAACTATATTGCAATAACGAATACTTAAGAACTAAATACAATTTAAATAACAGGTATAACTATATTGCAATAACGAATACTTAAGAACTAAATAAAATTTAAATAACAGGTATAACTATATTGCAATAACGAATACTTAAGAACTAAATAAAATTTAAATAACAGGTATAACTATATTGCATAACGAATACTTAAGAACTAAATAAAATTTAATAACAGGTATAACTATATTGCAATAACGAATACTTAAGAACTAAATAACAATGAATAAAATTATATAACACTCGAAGAACTATGAACACTCGAATTAAGAAACATTTTAATTGTTGGAAGTATGAAAAAATTACTCAAATTGTGTCTTTTTTGTGTTTAACGTCCGACTATTGTGCACACTTGGGCTAATGCAGACGATGTGATAATTTATAGCGTATGAAAAGGAAGCCCTGGTCGGGACTCGAACTCGGGTCCTCGGGGTGAAAACCTAGTACGCTATCAACTAGGCCACCGAGGCGGCCTTCTCAAATTTTTCGAATTATTTATTAGGACCTGGTCATTCCTTCAATTTGAACAACATCAGTGTAGTACATAAAAACCAAAAAGGAACAAAGCAAAATAATTTAAACATATATGTGAAAACCTAAATTTTAATTTAAATGAACAAACCAACTCCTTTCCCTTATTCAAGCGTATTGTTTAAGTTTAGAGGTTTTCCCATTCTGTTGCTCACTGGCCTTCATAGAGTATTAATCTTCCTTTTTTACCTTCTTCCAGTTTTAACATCAACTGTATTAGCATATAAGTACACTTTATAATTTTTATTTTCACCGTCTGAAGATGCCTCACGGCGAAACATGTCACGGAATAGTAAAGAATTTTTGTGAAACTATGTGTTATAATTTTCCTGGATGTTATAGTTTCATCAAGTATATACCGACTGTTTGTTCAATAAATAATACGTAGAAAAAGTGCCACGAAAGTGCAAAAACCAATTTTGAGACACACACACACACATATATATATATATATATATATATATATATATATTCAGATGCTCTGATTTCAAAATAGTTTCTTTTAACTGTAAGCCCACCTGTCCACACATCGATAAGACTAATGTGTCTCAAGTTTCGTGACTTCTAAGAAATTAAAAAAGACTTAAAAGTGACTTTGACAACATTTTTGAGCCAAAATGAGAAAACTGAAATCAAAAGTAGACTATTTTTAGACTTATTTTTCGTGATAAAAAATAATCGATGCACGTAACTGTCCCGCTGACGTGATGGGAGCGAATTTCTAAAAATATGTTGTATCTTAACCTATTTTCTAAACTCCGATTTTACCATGAAACCGAAATTAAAACTGCATCAAAATGAATTGAAAATATGACAATGAACCCTGCCGCCGTCAAAATAAATTTCTTAATTTAAACGGATTTTGAAAGTGGAAAATGCTAATTTATGCAGCTTTTAACGCTGATTACGACGATGACCAGATTTTCAAAAAACGAAGATAAAACCGTTATGGATTCTTAAATATTATATATTGCCGCCATTTTGAAACTTTTGAACGAATTTAGCTGGTTAACGAACTTTTATCGATTTTTCGACCACGTTTGAATTATTTTTTTTTTTTTGCGGCGAAAAACCGTTAAGGTTATCATCGTCGTCACGCGAAATGGAAGTATAAAAAACAATTAACAACATTTTACTTAAATAACAAGTAAAAATAAATTAAACAAAAATTTAAATAACAAGTAAAACATTACAATAACGAATACTTAAAAACTAAATAACAATGAATAAAATTTAATATCAATTCGTAAAAGTATATATAAACATAACAGAATAGTTCTTTAGAGAAAATAAATAAATAAAATAAAATATAAAAGGGATGTAAATTGTACCTGAAAAAAAATAGATAAATAAATAAAATGTAAGTACAATGTACAAAGCAAAATTAAGAATAAAAATAATAACAATAACAACAATAATTTAAATACGTTTGAACTAAATAGGACTAAAATTGCGTAAGTGAGCGTGCTAACGTTCGATAAATTTAACGACTCTCAAAAATGAGTCTGGGTACTACCATGATGGCCAATAGTTGATTTTGCAATGGAAAAATGCCTTACACCTCTTTCAGGGAAAGGAATAAAGTAATTATTTTTTTATAATCTTGTCGGGTATCGTTTTTTACTACGAAATATTCCTTTCAACAAACGAACTTTACGCACAAAAATACTATTATTTTCTCAATACACTACACTGCGCTCTTGATTAAAATCGATTTTGAGATTTTGATAATATAATTACCAATTTCAAATCCCAATGAGTCCAAAATATTGCTTTTTTTACTTTGATGCCGGTACGCCTGAGAAAATCTTTGAAGATCAAACTAATCGGCCGATTTGGCAAGTATGTGTAGTTCAAACAGACCACGGAAAAATTTACTATTTTTTTAAAAATGATTCGTTTTAAGCCCGTTTTTTTGTAAAGAAACTTTTCAAAACAGAATTTTGTTTAAATCTTCTCTAACAATATTCATATCATTTTGCTCAAACATACAAGTATATAAACAAAATATCGCTGTATCTCCAACAAATGCAGTTTAAAACATATTCTCATAGAAAGCGTCTACGAAAAAAGTTTCTTGTATGTGGAATTAGGAGCGAAATAGGGACCCTGCGTAGAGAGTAACTCAGGAAAACTACAAGACTCATTACGTGGAACTGTAGTCTGAAGATGAACATGGTTAATCTGAACAGGATGGGAATGTACCACGGAGGAACCGTGTGTAGACCATGAGGAAACTAATCTACGCTTTAATGTACTTGCCAGCAGAGGGTGAAGAGTTTCTTTGTTTCCAAGATCCTGCGGACCTCCAGCAAAACCACCTGATTAGTGAATGCTCAAACTGACTGAGGTTCCAGTATACTTAACTAAAATCCTAGACACTACACGATAGTCTCTTTGGTTGCAATACCGCGGGCATTGAATATAAACGGACTAGAAGTACAGCACTATTTTAAAAACGTGCTCGATATTAGCGCCTAAAGCCCAAGTAGTTTGACTATCTGCCGCTACGAATGCTGCATGCTGCAAGGACAGTGGGTGGAGTCGTTTGAAAAAACAGACAGTACTATTATCTATTTAACTGTAGTTGAATACTTTGCCGCAAGATGCTACCAGCAGCGATCACTCGCATATCTCTTGTAAGGGTTATTATTCTAGTACGTTTGCATTCAATGTCGCTGGTTATGAAACTATAACCTCTAAAAATACCTGACTGTAATAAAAAAACAAAAATTACCTAACCTCTCAATACGATTTAGGATAAAATGATCGCTGAAGGTTTTTGTATTTATTCACACAAACACACACACACACACACACACACACACACACACACACACACACACATATATATATATATATATATATATATATATATATATATATATATATATATTTAATTTCTCCACATTAGACCCAAGCTGCACCTATTAGGATTTAGACGTTAAACGCGGTACTCGAGTCTAAAACGCACTTACAGTTGCAACACTACACTTACGACTTTAACACTAACCTCTCAATACATTTAGGAGGCGATAATAGCCTCAATGTGCTTTTTGTATTTATTCTAACAATAATTTTTTTAATTTGGAACATTGTTTTGAATCACTGTAAAACGACCGAAATTTGAGCAAATTCTGATTAGATAAATTAGACACAATTTCCGGTTTTTCTGCCGATGTTTTCCGAACGGCATTTATTTTGCTGATTGACTGTAGAAAAAAATTTACCTGATGTTTTTGTACCCGTTGTTTTAGTTGATTTAAACGGCTTAGAACACGGCGAGGTAAGTTTACGTTTTCTTAATGCTGTATTTACAAGCTACGTACAATGTGCGGTCGTCGCTCTCCACAGCCTATTGTATAGCCTATCTATTAATACTTTCTCCCACATTATCCAAAACTGTTTACGTCTACAAGAAGTTAAGCACTACTATATAAACGCTGAATTAAACCAAACACTTAATAAAAGCTTGTAAATATTTACTTCTCAAATGTTTATAATTCATTTTTAACCGGCAATTTGGTCCGCTATACCAATTATATAGAAAGTAGGGTGATCTTAAAGAATCGATTTTTACACTTTGATCGATAAAAATCGAACCTTTTTTAAAAATTAATATTTTTTATACATCCAACAATCAACATTAAAATCTGCATACAAGCCTATTAGCACGTTAAACTTTCATTTTAAAATACGAAAATGAACCACGACAATCGTCAAAATAAATTTCTTAGTGTCTACGGTTATTTAAAAATTCAAAAATGATAATTACGTAGTTCTTTGACGATGGTGAAATCAAATTTTCAAAAACATTAAAGACAAAAAAATTGTATTTTCTTAAATATTTGAAATTACCACCGTTTTGAAACTGTTGAGCGTATTTTGCTGGTTAACGAACTTATCGATGGTATTAATAAAATCGATTTTCGAGCAACGTTTCATTCAAATCGGACCAAAAAATGCGAACGTGAGAGCGTTCCGTCAAAATTCACAGTCTCTTAATATTGGCAATGATTAAAGATTTAGATAACCTCTTCAGCCGATTTCGAGAATAGAAGCGAAATGTTTTAAAGATGACCTTGTAGAAGATGGCATAAAGAAGATGTCGCAAAGACAACTACGTAAAAATATCTGATTTTTAATGAGTTTTTGTAATTGCTTCTAAACCGCAAATTACTTGTGTTTCATTACTCGCATTTCATTACTTGTATTTCATTACCTGCATTTCAATACTCGCTATTTCATTACTTGAATTTCATTACTTGAATTTCATTACTTCTATTTCATTACTTGCATTTCATTACTCGCGTTTTATTACTGTATTTCATTACTTGTATTTCACTACTTGCATTTCATTACTTGTATTTCATTACTTGCATTTCATTACTCGTATTTCATTACTCGCATTTCATTACTTGTATTTCATTACTCGCATTTCATTACTTGTATTTCATTACTTACATTTCATTACTTGAATTTCATTACTTGTATTTCATTACATGTATTTCATTACTTGTATTCATTGTATTTCATTGATTGCATTTAATTACTTTAATATCATTACTTGTATTTCATTACATATATTTCATTACTTGATTTTATTACTTGAATTTCATGACTCGGATTTCATTACTTGCATTTTATTACTTGACTTTAATTACTTGAATTTCATAAATTATATTTCATTACTTGCGTTTCATTACTTGTATTTCATTTCTTGAATTTCATTACTTTAATCTCATTACTTGTATTTTATTACTTTAATTTCATTACTTGTATTTCATTGCTTGCATTTAATTACTTGTATTTCATTACTTGAATTTCATTACTTGCATTTCATTACTTGTATTTCATTACTTACATTTCATTACTTGAATTTCATTACTTGTATTTCATTACATGTATTTCATTGCTTGCATTTAATTACTTTAATATCATTACTTGTATTTCATTACATGTATTTCATTGCTTGCATTTAATTACTTTAATATCATTACTTGTATTTCATTACTTATATTTCATTACTTGATTTTATTACTTGAATTTCATGACTTGGATTTCATTACTTGCATTTTATTACTTGAATTTCATTACTTGAATTTCATAAATTATATTTCATTACTTGCGTTTCATTACTTGTATTTCATTTCTTGAATTTCATTACTTTAATCTCATTACTTGTATTTTATTACTTTAATTTCATTACTTTATTTTAATTGCATTTAATTACTTGTATTTCATTGCATTGCTTGATTTCATTACTTGACTATTTGCATTTCATTACTTGTGTTTCATTACTCGTATTTCATTACTTGTATTTCATTACTTGTATTTAAAATTAACTACACTGATTGATTTATTAATCTTCATATGACCAAAATTTGAGCAAAGTCCGATTTTGCTAGCTTTTCAAAACAAAACACAGGCATGCTGTCATTGGTTATTCTTCTGAATCATGATGTACACCCTCACAGTATAACACAATAGCTTTTTCAGGAATTTCTTTAGCAAGTTTCCGAACAAACAGGCTTATAAGGAAAAGACACGGTAAAGAACTTTAAAAAATTATACGAACAGCTGTAAAAAGCTCCCACATACAAAGCCTTTAAAATGATATATCAAAAACACACACACACACACTATATATATATATATATATATATATATATATATATATATATATATATATATATATATAGCGTATGAAAATGCCAAGCCCTGGCAGGGAATCGAACCTGGTCCTCGGGGTGAAAGCCTAGTACGCTATCAACTAGGCCACCGATATATATATATATATATATATATATATATATATATATATATATATATAATAATAACAAAAAGCGAAAAAATAATTTTCATGGCTGACAAAAAAAATCAAAATGGCTGGCAGGGTTCACAGATTATTAAGTAATAATTTGCAAAACAACTACTGATATGAAAGTGTATCAATACGAATATAGTCTACACCTTTCGAAGTTCACGCGACGTGAAACTTGGCTCAAAGTGTTCTAAGATCCTATAATAATTCTTTTGGCCACCAGAATTTCTTAAAATTTATTTGTTGAAAACATTCTTGAGCTCAAACGTGTTTGGCCGGATTTCAATTATTTTGTGGTGGAGATTTTAAAATCCCAACATTATCACTAGCTTGTGTTAGCGCTTAAGTGTGTGCCTTTATTTATAATATTGTTTTTTAATGTATTTATAAAGACTGGGGGAAAATAAATTTACTGAGTAGCCAAAGAGGAAAGGTAATCGTAAATATTATTAAGTGTAATCAAAATAACCGCTGCACCAGCTGTGTTTGACGTGATGGTAGGGAATTTCCAGAAATTATTTTTTTCTTACAGAAAATTTTTTTGAAATTTTGACTTCACCATCACAACCAGTGTTAAAATCTGCATAATTAGGGTATTGTGTTAAGTGTTACAATTGGGAATTTGCTAAACAATAAACAATTGGGAATTTGTTAATCAACATTAAATTAGAAAATTGCAAATCCACAAACAATCAAAAATTTTCTAATCAATAAGCAATTGGGAATTTGCTAATCAACAAAAAATTAGAAAATTGCAAATCAACAAACAATCGAAAATTTTCAAATCAATGAGCAATTGGGAATTTTCTAATCAACAAACAGTTGGAAATTTGTTAATCAGCAAAAAATTAGAAATTTGCAAATCAACAAAAAATTAGAAAATTGCAAATCAACAAACAATCAGGAATTTTCTAATCAATAAGCAATTGGGAATTTGCTAATCAACAAACAATTGGGAATTTGTTAATCAGCAAACATTCGAGAATTTTCTAGTCAACAAACAATTGGGAATTTGCTAATCAGCAAACAATCGAGAATTTTCTAGTCAACAAACAATTGGGAATTTTCAAATCAAGAAACAATTTAGAATTTTCAAGTCAACAAACAATTAGGAATTTGCTAATCAACAAACAATCGAGAATTCTCAAGTCAACAAACAATTGGGAATTTGCTAATCAACAAACAATCGAGAATTTTCTAATCAATAAGCAATTGGGAATTTGCTAAACAACAACAAAAATGGAAAATTGCTAATCAACAATCGAGAATTTTCTAATCAACAAACAATCGAGAATTTTCTAGTCAACAAACAATTGGGAATTTGCTAATCAACAACAATCGAGAATTTTCTAATTAATAAGCACTTGGGAATTTGCTAATCAACAAACAATTGGGAATTTTCTAATCAATAAGCAATTGGGAATTTACTAATCAACAAACAATTTCGAATTCACTTTTAATTTTCGAATCGTATTAGAAATTTGAAAATGAACCATGACTGCCATTTGCGAAGTTTGATTCAAGTCGGACGAAATTGCCAATGTTAGTGAGCTAGGACACACGGTGCTAATTTCTAACACACACATGCGCGCGCGCGTAACGTGTACAATGCTGCGTGTCGTAAGTGGTTATCGTACAGTTTCCTACGAGGCCATCAAACCCCCACTGAAGCTAATGACTGATGAAAGAGCGAGGCTCTACCAACGCAAGCAAACTGCTGAGCAGTAGTATAGTCATGCAGTGGCAACTAAAGAAGAACGAAATCGGTCTCTGAGCTCCTAGCAGAGACTGTAGGACGAATCAGCAAGCGGACATTGGACGCACAATCTCATAAGCAACATCCAGATTGGTTTACCAGAAAGCAAGAAGTGGTCTTCTACCTCACACAGGACCTAACTGGGCACGGTTGCTTCAGAGCTTACCGGTTCCGTTTCCGGCTGGAAACAAACTTGGCTTGTCTTCTCTGTGTTCCAGCAGTAGAGGAAGATACAGAGCACGTATTTCTCTGCTGTCAGAGATTCGATAAGGACAAGACAAACATGCAAATATATCTGCGAGGCAGCATTACACCGGGAAATCTGGTTGCGACAATGATGACTTCAGAGGCTAGCTGGAGGGCCATTGCAGGATTCACCTTTAGTCATGAAGAGACTGAGGATTGAAGATCAAGAAAAGAGAGCCAACGATGCAGACGGATAGACGGACAGCCAGTTCACCACCCCGCGAAGTAATGCCTGGCGACGGTTCCATGGGGTGGTTTGCAGAAGAGGAATGCTTTTGATGGTTTTTTAGTGGGTAGCAATATCTTCAACTTAATTTGGGTTCAAACTTAAATCCCACACTCTGGAGGAATGACGGTTCTCTCCCAGGTAGTCTATAGAAGACTTTCCCACCTTTTTGGCATCCCCCACACGCACGAACACACACACACACACACACACACACACACACACACACACACACACACACACACACACACATACACGGCCGCTCATATCCCATATTCATTTTCCAATGAAAATTCCCTAATAAACCGTTTCACCTCAAAAAGAATTCAAGTTTTAACAATTATACAAACGTAGTACTTATGTTGAAATGATAGATAACCTTCGAACACAGCTGTCTCGCTGACGCGACGGCAGCAAATTTCAACAAAATTGATATTTTTTAAAATCCCGATTTCATTATCCCAATCAGCATTAAAAATATGCACATGTAAGAATTTTAAACTTTCAAATTACATTGAACATATGAAAACAAACCTTATCCAAGTCAGATTATTTTTTAATGGAACTTTAAAAATTCGAGTTGCTAATTTACGTAAATCTAAACGTTGATTACGACGGTACAGCCAGACTTCCAAAAAAGGGCAAGTTAAAAAATAAATGAATTTCTAAAGACTTGAAATGTCTGCCATTTTGAAACGTTTGAATATTTTTGTCATGTTTATGAACTTTATAATGTTTCTATCGTCGTCTTTATGCTAGTTAAACTAATGCGCACGAGAAATTGTTGAATATCACGAGCAACGCAAATAAAACGATTTTTTTTTTTAACGTCCGACTATTGTGCACACTTGGGCTAATGCAGACGATGGGATGATTTATAGCGTATGAAAATGCCAAGTCCTCGCCGGGAATCGCACCCGGGTCCTCGGGGTGAAAGCCTAGTACGCTATCCAGTAGGCCACCGAGACGGCGTCCTGAATAGGCTCGTCTAGTCGACTACTTTGTCTATTCATTTTTTATTTTTTAACGTCCGACTATTGTGAACACTTGGGCTAATGCAGACGATTGGGTGATTTATAGCGTATGAAAATGCCAAGCCCTCGCCGGGAATCGAACCCGGGTCCTCTGGGTGAAAGCCTAGTACGCTATCCACTAGGCCACCGAGGCGGCCTTTGTCTATTGGCTTTACCGAGTATGGATATTGGATTTTTTGTGATTAACTCGGTGTATTTCGTATTGAGGCTCGAATAAATCAAACCTATCCAAAATTAATTTTTTATATATGAAAACACTGTATGCTAGTATTCAATAAATATATCACTATCACTATATCATTAACAGTTTACGATACACTTGTGAGAGGCTGCTGGATCGTTAGACGTTGAGCGTGTTGCATACCTTGTTAGTTTATACCAGTAGCTCAAAGACTCCAAGTATTCGCGCATTCTTAATTACTTGCCCGGCCAGAGCTGCAAGACAGCGTCTTTAACCGTGTCTACTAATTTCATTAACCGGTAACAGTAATATTTCAGAAAATTATTACTGGACCAACTTTATTGGACATTTTATGCTCTTTTCCTACGATAGGTGTTGCCGTTGAGTCAGTATTACAGGATATATCCGGCAGCTACACAACATCGTTAAATCGGAAACCGCCATTTTACTTAGTACAAATTCTAATCGATTTTCTTAGATACTATTCCAATACCAACCGCCTCGGTGGCCTAGTTGATAGCGTTCTGGGCATTCACTCCGAGGACCCGGGTTCGATTCCCGACCAGGGCTTGGCATTTTCATACGCTATAAATCATCCCATCGTCTGCATTAGCCCAAGTGTGCACAATAGTCGGCTAGTAAAAGTAGCGATACTTTCTTGTGATATTTTTATCCCTAGGGCGTAATAAACAATTTTAAAAAGTGTAAAAAATTATTGTTGTGATGTGATATTGTTATATTTTGGAAAATCGCTACATAAACATCAGCGAAAACAGCGATTATCGATTGTTTTCATAGCCCAAGTGTGCACAATAGTCGGCTAGTAAAAGTAGCGATACTTTCTTGTGATATTTTTATCCCTAGGGCGTAATAAACAATTTTAAAAAGTGTAAAAAAATTATTGTTGTGATGTGATATTGTTATATTTTGGAAAATCGCTTCATAAACATCAGCGAAAACAGTGATTATCGGTTGTTTTCATAGCCCAAGTGTGCACAATAGTCGGCTTGTAAAAGTAGCGATAATTTCTTTTGATATATTTATCCCTAGGGCGTAATAAACAATTTTAAAAAGTGTAAAAAAATATTGTTGTGATGTGATATTGTTATATTTTGGAAAATCGCTTCAAAACATCAGCGAAAACAGCGATATCGATTGTTTTCATAGCCCAAGTGTGCACAATAGTCGGCTAGTAAAAGTAGCGATACTTTCTCGTGATATTTTTATCCCTAGGGCGTAATAAGCAATTTTAAAAAGTATAAAAAATTATTGTTGTGATGTGATATTGTTATATTTTGGAAAATCGCTTCATAAACATCAGCGAAAACAGCGATTATCGATTGTTTTCATAGCCCAAGTGTGCACAATAGTCGCCTTGTAAAAGTAGCGATAATTTCTTTTGATATATTTATCCCTAGGGCATAATAAACAATTTTAAAAAGTGTAAAAAACATATTGTTGTGATGTGATATTGTTATATTTTGGCAAATCGCTTCATAAACAGCGATTATCAGTAAAAACAGCGATTATCGATTGTTATCATAGCCCAAGTGTGCACAATAGTCGGCTTGTAAAAGTAGGGATAATTTCTTTTGATATATTTATCCCTAGGGCGTAATAAACAATTTTAAAAAGTGTACAAAAATATTGTTGTGATGTGATATTGTTATATTTTGGAAAATCGCTTAAAAACATCAGCGAAAACAGCGATATCGATTGTTTTCATAGCCCAAGTGTGCACAATAGTCGGCTAGTAAAAGTAGCGATACTTTCTCGTGATATTTTTATTCCTAGGGCGTAATAAGCAATTTTAAAAAGTATAAAAAATTATTGTTGTGATGTGATATTGTTATATTTTGGAAAATCGCTTCATAAACATCAGCGAAAACAGCGATTATCGGTTGTTTTCATAGCCCAAGTGTGCACAATAGTCAGTTAGTAGAAGTAGCGATACTTTCTTGTGATATTTTCATCCCTAGGGCGTAATAAACAATTTTAAAAAGTGTAAAAAAATTATTATTGTGATGTGATATTGTTATCTTTTGGAAAATCGCTTCATAAACATCAGCGTAAACAGCGATTATCGATTGTTTTCATAGCCCAAGTGTGCACAATAGTCGCCTTGTAAAAGTAGCGATAATTTCTTTTGATATATTTATCCCTAGGGCGTAATAAACAATTTTAAAAAGTGTAAAAAAATATTGTTGTGATGTGATATTGTTATATTTTGGAAAATCGCTTCAAAACATCAGCGGAAACAGCGATATCGATTGTTTTCATAGCCCAAGTGTGCACAATAGTCGGCTAGTAAAAGTAGCGATACTTTCTTGTGATATTTTCATCCCTAGGGCGTTATAAGCAATTTTAAAAAGTATAAAAAATTATTGTTGTGATGTGATATTGTTATATTTTGGAAAATCGCTTCATAAACATCAGCGAAAACAGCGATTATCGATTGTTTTCATAGCCCAAGTGTGCACAATAGTCGGCTTGTAAAAGTAGCGATAATTTCTTTTGATATATTTATCCCTAGGGCGTAATAAACAATTTTAAAAAGTGTAAAAAAATATTGTTGTGATGTGATATTGTTATATTTTGGAAAATCGCTTCAAAACATCAGCGAAACAGCGATATCGATTGTTTTCGTAGCCCAAGTGTGCACAATAGTCGGCTAGTAAAAGTAGCGATACTTTCTTGTGATATTTTCATCCCTAGGGCGTTATAAGCATTTTTAAAAAGTATAAAAAATTATTGTTGTGATGTGATATTGTTATATTTTGGAAAATCGCTTCATAAACATCAGCGAAAACAGCGATTATCGGTTGTTTTCATAGCCCAAGTGTGCACAATAGTCAGTTAGTAGAAGTAGCGATACTTTCTTGTGATATTTTTATCCCTAGGGTGTAATAAACAAATTTAAAAAGTGTAAAAAAAATTATTGTTGTGATGTGATATTGTTATATTTTGGAAAATCGCTTCATAAACATCAGCGAAAACAGCGATTATCGGTTGTTTTCATAGCCCAAGTGTGCACAACAGTCGGTTAGTAGAAGTAGCGATACTTTCTTGTGATATTTTTATCCCTATGGTGTAATAAACAATTTTAAAAAGTGTAAAAAAATTATTGTTGTGATGTGATATTGTTATATTTTGGAAAATCGCTTCATAAACATCAGCGAAAACAGCGATTATCGGTTGTTTTCATAGCCCAAGTGTGCACAATAGTCAGTTAGTAGAAGTAGCGATACTTTCTTGTGATATTTTTATCCCTAGGGTGTAATAAACAATTTTAAAAAGTGTAAAAAAATTATTGTTGTGATGTGATATTGTTATATTTTGGAAAATCGCTTCATAAACATCAGCGAAAACAGCGATTATCGGTTGTTTTCATAGCCCAAGTGTGCACAACAGTCGGTTAGTAGAAGTAGCGATACTTTCTTGTGATATTTTTATCCCTATGGTGTAATAAACAATTTTAAAAAGTGTAAAAAAATTATTGTTGTGATGTGATATTGTTATATTTTGGAAAATCGCTTCATAAACATCAGCGAAAACAGCGATTATCGGTTGTTTTCATAGCCCAAGTGTGCACAATAGTCGGTTAGTAGAAGTAGCGATACTTTCTTGTGATATTTTTATCCCTAGGGAGTAATAAACAATTTTAAAAAGTGTAAAAAAATTATTGTTGTGATGTGATATTGTTATCTTTTGGAAAATCGCTACATAAACATCAGCGAAAACAGCGATTATCGATTGTTTTCATAGCCAGTACATATACTTGCTTCGGCAGAACATATACTAAAATTGGAACGATACAGAGAAGATTAGCATGGCCCCTGCGCAAATAAAACGAATACGAGCAAATAAAATATCAGCTAATAACGCACATAACACACCGTGCGTCAGCTGTTTTCCAACAGTACTATTACTGAAGAACAGGTTTTAATTGAGCTTGTTATATTGTTATAAAATTAGGTTATGCTGTTGTGGGCGAAATCTTGGCATCGTCACAGATACGTCTGTGATGCAACCTCTTAGACAATTTTAGCCCAGACTGTACGAGATGGCTATTTATCTGTGATACATAGCATTTGGAGCTGGAAGATATTGTATATACATTTATATAAACAAAGGAAACGTTGTGCAAAATATTTCACTAATTTTCAAATTTAATCTTTGTGTAGTTTCAATCTTATATTTTGTTCTATAAAAAAACAAAATCCAAGACAGATCCTAAACCAGAAATTTTCGAAACATGAACGATTTTTTTTGAGAATTCTATTGGAAAATGAATAATTGTGATAGGATTCAGATACAGGGACTTTGAAATTAATTTTTGTTGTTATTTTAAGGCGAAAAGCGCATTGAGGCTATTATAGCCTCCCTAAATGTAAGTGTGTGTAAAGTGTTAAAGTCGTAAGTGTAGTGTTGTAAGTGAAATTAGGTCTAAAACCGAACCTAGCTTCTAGATAACGTTTTGAGGAATTGTTCAAAATTATTAAAATAATTAGAAAATAATGTTTCTAAAGAAAAATTGTCCCGATGTTTTGCCAAAATTGTATTTGGCATCTTCGAAGTGGCCACTTTTGAACTAAGCCAAATCTCAATTTCATAATGCCGGTACGCAGCTGTAACGCTAACGTGATGGAAGCAAATTTCCAAAAGTAATTTTTTTTATCTTACCCTCTTTTAAAAATTATGGTTTTACCATCACAACGTCATTAAAACTTGTATTACCATTCCGAATTTCAAATAGCATTGAAAATACGAAAATAGACCCAGATCGCCTGCAAATAAATCAAATTTCTTAATTTTAATGAATTTTGAAAATTCAAAACACTAATTTATGCAGGTTTTAATTACAATGGTGAAATCAGATTAAAAAAACTTTTAAGAAAAAACGTTACTAATTTTTAAAGATTTTTAATGGCTGCCATTTTGAAACTGTTTGGCGAATTTTGCTGGTTAAAGCATTTATCCAAGGTCTTACCAAAATCGATTTTCGCGTCACACACACACAAAATCAAATTTTAATGACCTTCCAAAAAATGATTTGGAGAGGTTAGGATTGGCGCTTATTTCAAAGACACCGGGTTTGGATCTTACCATGATGTCTGTTCCAATTGCTCATTTTCCAATGAAAATTCGCTGCCACTTTGAAAATGTTGGATGAATTTTGTTGGTTAAAGAATTTATCCAAAATCGATTTTCGTGCTAATTTTGAATCAAATCACACACACACACACACACACACACACACACACACACACACACATACAATCAAATTTTAATGACCATTCACAAATGAATTAGAGTTTCAAAAATGAATTGGCGCTCATTTCAAGGACACCGGGTCTGGACCAATGTCTGATCTAATAGCTTATTTTTCAATGAAAATTCGCCAATTTCCAACGTTCCCGGACCGGACGTTTTGGAGTTAAATTTGATCAAATTCGATTTTCAGAAAATCCTACTTTTAAGTACTAAAAAATCTACTTTTGAAATTTTTTAAAAAAATACCCGGGCGGGAAAACTTACACGCTCTAAGATTTCATCAAAATCGGTCAATTAGTTTAATCTCCGATGATGTGCATCAACACATACACGAGGACAGACAGTTAAATTAAAGCCACATTTTTGGATTCAAGGGACCTTGAAACGTAAAGATGTATCAAAATCTCAAGTTCACTTGTTTCACTATCATCATATTTTCCTTATACTTAGTATAGTGAGCAAGTAAACAAAATGTAGACTAGTTTATTGAGAAACAAAAATTGGTAAACACATGCTAATTTTTTGTATTTATATTTTTTGCATTTACTAAAAATTATTATCCAACCGTTGACCTTCAGTTAAGGAACAGACAAACAGAAAATTATTATTTCCAGTCCTAGGCCTTATGTATTTGTATGTTTAATCTGACCTTTGTTTTTGTAATCAAAGTTCCATCGACACCCTGTATTATACAGACTGGGTAATGTTATACCAGTTAACGAGAACACATTGTCAGGGATGCTCCAATCAGGGGGAGAATAGGCAATTTAAGTACACGAAAGTGTTCCACATTTTGCATTCTGCCGTACAGTCTACTACATTATTAGCTTAGTGTATATTTTAAAGCTACTAATACGGGTCAACGGCGATGTTAAAAATTACACCATTTTTTCTAATGCATATTTTAATCTGAAACTTTACAGATAATTTTAGTTGATAGCGTACTGGGCTTCCACCCCAAGGACCCGGGTTCAATTACCGGTCAGGGCTTGGCATTTTCATACGCTATAAATCATCCCATCGTCTGCATTAGCCCAAGTGTGCACAATAGTCGGACGTTAAGGAAAAAATCTATATTTTAGTGTAAAGTAGGTTAAAAAAGTAAACTCGAAACTTCGTCACTCAACTTTTACGCCCGAAGCTTTTTTTTGTTACTTTAAGGCGAAAAGCACATTAAGGCCTCCCTAAATGTAAGTGTGAGTGTAAAGTAGGTTAAAAAAGTAAACTCGAAACTTCGTCACTCAACTTTTACGCCCGAAGCTTTTTTTTGTTACTTTAAGGCGAAAAGCACATTAAGGCCTCCCCAAATGTAAGTGTGAGTGTAAAGTAGGTTAAAAAAGTAAACTCGAAACTTCGTCACTCAACTTTTACGCCCGAAGCTTTTTTTTTGTTACTTTAAGGCGAAAAGCACATTAAGGCCTCCCTAAATGTAAGTGTGAGTGTAAAGTAGGTTAAAAAAGTAAACTCGAAACTTCGTCACTCAACTTTTACGCCCGAAGCTTTTTTTTGTTACTTTAAGGCGAAAAGCACATTAAGGCCTCCCTAAATGTAAGTGTGAGTGTAAAGTAGGTTAAAAAAGTAAACTCGAAACTTCGTCACTCAACTTTTACGCCCGTAGCTTTTTTTTGTTACTTTAAGGCGAAAAGCACATTAAGGCCTCCCCAAATGTAAGTGTGAGTGTAAAGTAGGTTAAAAAAGTAAACTCGAAACTTCGTCACTCAACTTTTACGCCCGTAGCTTTTTTTTTGTTACTTTAAGGCGAAAAGCACATTAAGGCCTCCCTAAATGTAAGTGTGAGTGTAAAAAGTTGAAGTCGTAAGTGTAGTGTTGTAAGAGTAAGTGTGTTTTAGACTCGGTTACCTCGAGGGACGTCTAAATCCTCTTAATAGGTGCAGTTAGTCTGCACCACCCTTATAAACCTCGATCGCATTATTTTTTTAAAATTCATATCACTGGACAGAATTCGTTCAAGGCTTTCGGACAGTGCTTATTTCCTTCGTAATTCTGTCCAAGTTCGTGCTATAGAAATTTCAAAAAGAAACATTTAGATGGGACAAAGTTTTAGCGAGTTTGACACTAAAAGAACAGAAATCGATTTTTAGGTTAGAAATGTATTTTTGATCATGTTCAGCTATTTAAGATTTAAAAAACACCGGATTCATATTCAACACCCTCGAAAACATTAGGTATGACCAATTTTAGATATTCTCAGTATCTCGAAAACTAAGCGTTATTTTTTGGGGGGCTTTAGGGGTCTTAGCGCTAACCCAGTTAGTTAACCTAACGTCCGATTTTACCGGACATTTGTTTTATAAAATCTAACCCTAACATTCTTTGGGTCTGCAATGTTTTTTAAATACAATTTTAAAACACATCAAACAGTAAACAATAAACGGTTTAACATAACCAACGTTGGGCTAATAATAATACAATATATTTGGTTCGGACAGTAACGGTCTGCATTTGAACAAAATTTGATCAAAAACGTTGGAGTCGATTTAAAATGAATATTTCTAAAAAACTTTTTGACGAAAAAATTTCAAGCTTTATTAAAAAAAAATTAATATCCTTAGATGTGGGCAAACCTACGTGTTACATTTCATAAAAACCGAACAATTTCGCCAAGCAGTTTTGTTAAAAGTAGTAACAAAGGTTAGTACTTTTTAAGGAATACGAGTTATATACGAAACAACTGAGTTAAACACCCAACAACCGAGTCGAGTTAAGTTACAAAGTTCATTGAATATATATATAATTTATATTAAATAATATATATTATTTATTGTACGGGCATTGTCCCCTATAGGTCCCTTTTTATATATTTTTATGTATAAAAGGAATTTGGTATATATATATATATATATATATATATATATATATATATATATATATATATATATTCTTTTATTATTAACAAAACACATTTAATTATTAATAAAAAACATTTAGTTTATCGTTTTCGCCATTAGAAACAGGTTTCCTACTTTCGCGAGGTAATCATTTTGAGGTTATGTTTGTCACTTTTATTTTCACTTTACAGTAACTTCCCGTTGATTCCGTACATTTTTATTTTGAATAATTAGTACTGGATGTATATCAAAGCGTTTTAGTGAAAAAAATACCAAAATTGACGTAAGTCCCCAAAACTCTGTTTTACAGAAAAATACAGTTTTGAACCCTTTTGTAAGAAAAAATATTTACAAATTATGGTAGAATTTATCAATCGTAATCCTTCAGTACACAAGTAAAAACATATAGGTATCTCTACAAAAAATTCGGCTACAAACATAGCAGCTATCAACAAAAACCAAATATTGTTCAAACATTAACGTACAGATTGTATTGTAATGATTTTGAAATGAAAATTATAATTTGGGAATAAATCGAAAAATTGTAAATTCTGACTGTCGCTATGGTTTGTTTTGTTTTTGCAATTAATTCAAGGACAAAAGAAGGTATTTAAAAGCAGATGGGATGAAGTCTATGATAGTTTTTTTTTCAGTTAGAAAGAATATGTTATTTTAATATGTGACAAGTTGTACAAACACAGGTGGTTTGTTAAGCTTACTCACCGCTTTTGTTCTTCGGTGAAGATATTCCTGTACATTGCACTGAGGATACCGAATGCCACGAGGAACAGCAACAGTTCCCGGTAAATGAGTTTGTAAAGACTGCCTCTCCACATGAACAGCAGACGGGTGAACCCGCCGCTGGTGGAGGACGCCACCTCGTACTGGTAGCTCACTGTCATCACTACTGGCTACTGGCCCGCGCCTCGACGCACTCCGAGACCCGCTACGATACGTCACCTTACCGCTTCCCTCACTTCTCCACGTGTCTGTTCTATTCTTGCATATTGGTAAAACATTGTATTCGCGCGAGCGTTTAAACGTTAAACCAATTCCGTATCTCAACGAGATGTAAGTTGAATGCATTCTTTTTACACGACTGCCAAAAAAGGAGTGTGTTATGCTTTTCGTGGCTGGGTGTGTGTGTGTGTGTGTGTGTGTGTGTGTGTGTGTGTGTGTGTGTGTGTGTGTGTGTGTGTGTGTGTGTGTGTGAATGATGCTCTATCATAAAGTCTTAACTGCTCATCCGATTTTGAGTTCGTTTGATTCCTCACTTCACCATAAGTGTCACAGGCTACATAACTTTCATCCAAACCACCCCAATGGGGTAAAATTGGGGTGAAATAGATAGAATAAACTTATAAGTAATTTCTGATAAATAAATTGCTAGGATGAAATAATAAATTCTTAACTAATGTACTAATACAATCTTAATTTTTTTAGCGTCCGACTATTGTGCACACTTGGACTAATGCAGACGATACAATCTTAAATAACTGATGTACGGGTTAAAAGATAACTATTAGGGACTATACAGTAGGAATTACCCAGATTCAACCACTGAAAGCAATAGAAAAACACTAACTTCGGAACCAATAGACCTAGAGTTACCACTCAAGTTTCAGCTGATTCAGCTTTGAGCTGGGAAAAATGACACCCTGCACACAAAAATCGGCACAGCCAAATCGGAAAAAATGGTAGGTAAGCTAGCGATAGGCTTTGCTGTATCTCGATATATTTGCACTAAACAGCCCTTGGTTGCATTTATTGCATGAACTTGACAAGTAAATTCATAATTTATTAACTAAATACTCGTAAAATATTCTTCAGCATTTATTCTAATAACTTGTTTTCACCTTTTTGAATCAATCATATTTCAGATTTTCATTTCGTTTAATTAAGAAATATATAATTTTTCTGTATAATTTGTTTTGTATTTTGTGTTTTATTAACTAGAGAAATTTGCACTCGAGAGAGATCGTCTACTTAAAGGCTAATGGTATGAAACAGTAGTTGCCAAACTCAAATAAATATACACAAACTCTGTCCCGTTAAGATGGAATAGTACAAAAACCCACTTAATAAAACTTGCACTCTCTCCTAAAACTACCGATAAAAATAACAAAAAATCGGTTTATTATCAAATTTTCACTGGAAAAATGAGCTATTTGAGCTGCTTCACGGTAAGACCCAGACTGCTGACCTTGAAATGGGCACCGATCCTGTCCTCTGTATCACTTTTAGAGGGGTTATTAAAATTGTACAATATATTACAGTGTAAATACGTTCGGGTGTGTGTATGATCACGTTCGCAAATTTGGTCCGATTCGATTCAAATTTGGAGCAAAAATCGATTATTTTAAAAGTTTGGGCAAGTTAGTTAACCAGCGAAATTCGTCTAACAGTTTCAAAATGGCGGTCATTTCATTTTTTTTAAATCGTAACTTTTTGCCTCTTTTGAAAGTGCTATTTCAACATTGCAAATATTTTTTCATGTACAAAAGTTCATAATTGAAATCAGTTTAAAGAATTTACCTGACCTCCGTCACGTAAATTCGAATATTCAATGGAATTTTAAAAGCCAATTTAAACAGATTTTAACGCTGATGGTGAAATCGAGCTCTCAAGAAAAGTGTGACGTAGATAATATAAATTTTTAAAGATTTGGAATTACAGCCATTTTGAAACGGTTGAACTGATTTTGCTAACTAATCATTTACGCACAACTATTACCACTATTTAAGGCACAAACTATTACCAAAATCAATTTTCGTGCCAAGTTTTGCATCAAAGCAGACCAAAATCATGAAAAGTAAATAGACCCATAGACTCACTCGCTCGCTCGTTTTGGTAGGTATCGCTCCCTCACTCACTCACTCACGCCAACTCCACTCCACTCCACTCCACTCCACTCCACTCCACTCCACTCCACTCACTCACCACTCACCACCACCACCACCACCACCACCACTCACCACCACCACCACCACCACCACCACCACCACCACCACTCACTCACTCACTCACTCACTCACTCAATCACTCACTCACTCACTCACTCACTCACTCACTCACTCACTCACTCACTCACTCACTCACTCACTCAAATTTTAAGCAACATCTGATGAACCAATTTTGCGAATTCAAGCAAATTTACTGGTTTTTTAGCGATAATTTCCAAAATGAGATATGGAAGAATAACACATAGCCTAAGTGTTAGATGGATGTTCAGTGTTTCACTGGAACCTTTTTAGATAATTCAATTGAATACAGACAAGTCCATGCAAAGTTTGTTTCCTTGCATTTGAAAACTGCCGAAATTTAAAATTTTCCTGGCTTGCTGTATATAAGTGCTAAAGTTATGTTACCAACACATGGTTTGGCATATAGTGCACATATGCATCCATTAAAATGTAGCCCATGCAATTTTTCAAAAGTCAAAACCAGCTTTTATTAAAACTGGTTTAATTACAGCCAAAAAACAAAAACATATTTTACTAAAACTTCAATTTCACAATTTAGAATCCAAGTTAGTTCACTAAATTTGATAAGAAAGTGGTGTACCCTGAGAATATCAAACAACCAAAAATAACCGATTTCTCTTAACACATAAAATTAATATTAACAAATAAAACTTAAAACAACTTCACATCATACACCCGGCATTAACATAAACAACAGTTATTCACAGAACTGAAACCTAAGATCTATCCATTCTGTATAACAGAAACGCAGTCAAAACACATAAACAAGCAATTTAAAAAAAATCGTAGAATCAAAAAATGTACAGCAGTGTTTTAATCACTGTGGTTTTTTTCTTGTCGTTCACAAGATATTTCAAAAAAATTAATCTATTGCAAAATTTAAAAGTGTACAATCAAACCCATTAAACAGGGCAAACTGTACTTTCAAGTAGAATATGTATTGATTGGTACGTTTCTATACATTTGTTTGGAATGTTGGAAAAAAATTTTGTTATATGAAATTCTTAGTGAGTTCAATAAGATTTTCACAATTACTTACAATTTTTGCAGTTTTAAAAAGATAATTTTTAGTGCCTTTAAGGACAATTCATCAGTTTAAGCACCAATTTCTTTGAAAACATTAGCTAATTTTAATAAAAATTAACAAATTGAAAACTGGTGTACATCCATTTCATACAACTGTTTCTAGAAGAAACACTGTTCCGACATTTCACCAAAATTGTGTACCTGTCAGTTTCAAAGTTGGCAGAAGTCCAAGTCAAAAACAACAATGTGTGTGTGTGTGTGTGTGTGTCTGCACTCAAGCATTCAAAATTATTTTGGTTCAATTTGATTAAAACTTAGGGCACAAAAATCAACTATGGTAATATTTCGAACAAGTTCGATAAATTATTTAATATTTTCAAAATACACTGAGCGAATTCGATGCCGGTGATGGTTCAATTTCAAGTTTTCAATGAAATTTTAAAGTTTAAAATGCAAATTTATGTATATTTAAGTGCTGATTTTAAAGTATAATCAGATTTTTTTTTAATGTAAAACAAAAAATCACCTATCAGATTTTTTTAAAATCACTTATTCATGACAGCAAGACAGGTGCATCCTATGGTTTTTTTTACAGTAACCTTTATTTTTGTGAGTCCATAACTAATTTCAAAAACCCATCAAACATACAGAGGATAGCCATGGAAAAATTAATTTATTTGGTTTCTAGATTTTTTAAAATTTTAATAGCACATTGAGGCTGTTATCGCCTCCCTAAATGTACGTGTGAGTGTAAAGTGTTTAAAGTCATAAGTGTAGTAATGTAAGTGTGTGTGTTAGACTTGGGTACCACGAGGGACTAGAAGATCTGTTAAACCTGACAAAGTTTTTTTTTCTTTATTTTAAGGTGAAAAGCACATTGAGGCTATTATCGCCTCCCTAAATGTAAGTGTGAGTGTAAAGTGTTAAAGTCATAAGTGTAGTGTTGTAAGTGTATGTGTTAGACTCGGGTAACACGAGAGACTAGAAGATCTGTTAAGCCTGACAAAGATTTTTTTCTTTTTTTGGTTATTTAAGGTGAAAAGCACATTGAGGCTATTATCGCCTCCCTAAATGTAAGTGTGAGTGTAAAGTGTTAAAGTCATAAGTGTAGTGTTGTAAGTGTATGTGTTAGACTCGGATGCCACGAGGGACTAGAAGATCTGTTAAACCTGACAAAGATTTTTTTCTTTATTTTTTTGTTATTTTAAGATGAAAAGCACATTGAGGCTATTATAGCTTCCCCAAATGTAAGTGTGAGTGTAAAGTGTTAAAGTCATAAGTGTAGTAATGTAAGTGTGTGTGTTAGACTCGGGTACCTCGAGGGACTAGAAGATCTGTTAAACCTGACGAAGATTTTTTCTTTATTTTTTTTGTTATTTTAAGGTGAAAAGCACACTGAGGCTATTATAGCTTCCCTAAATGTAAGTGTGAGTGTAAAGTGTTAAAGTCATAAGTGTAGTGTTGTAAGTGTATGTGTTAGACTCGGGTACCACGAGGGACTAGAAGATTTGTTAAACCTGACAAAGATTTTTTTTGTTATTTTAAGGTGAAAAGCACATTGAGGCTATTATAGCTTCCTTAAATGTAAGTGTGAGTGTAAAGTGTTAAAGTCATAAGTGTAGTAATGTAAGTGTGTGTGTTAGACTCGGGTACCACAATGGACTAGAAGATCTGTTAAACCTGACAAAGATTTTTTTTATAGTTACAATACTTCTCACTTTATAACCACAAGAAAAATATGCTATTGGTTCGATGACCTTCAACCTACAGCTGAAGTTGCACCCAATATTATTTAAGAAGATGCAGATATATGAGAGTCTATTTTCTCTTGAGAACGAGCTCTAAATAACATCACTATTTTTAATATTTAAACGCTTGACTTAGACACAATTCTAAAGGAGAATTTAAATAAAAATGAAAATAATGTAAAGATGTCCGAGTATTCAACTTTCTTTCTTTACTCATCACAACACACGGTGTAACACGCATTTACTGATGTAAACTAATAAAACAATCCACAAACTAAAGTTCAAACAAATCTTAATTTTTTAATACTTTTTCCATTCACTTCCGTTTCAAGGTGACAGCCTCTAATTTAACAAAGACATGCACAACCCATTGTTCCGAAATTTAGTATGAAAGTATTTTCTATAAAACCAAACGTCTAAGGAGTAAGATTTTTTCCCGTTCATTTCAAGATGTCTGCCTCTCATTTAACAATGACGAGTGTAGTTGTTGACTGTTTCCTGTAATACTGGCTGAACTGCAACACCTATCTTAATTTTGACCGCTTTATGCAGAAAGAGAAAAACATGTCCAGTAACATTTTTTCTAAATATTATGGTTACCAGTTACATTGGTGGAAAACATTACGAGTGCTGTCATAAAGTGGTGGCCAAGCAACTTATTAAGAATATACTGTGAGGTATACCGTTCTTTGAACTACTATTTATAATACATAAAAAAATATAATTTTCTAACAAAGATATTTTTTTTAATAAATGATTCAAAAACGTTTCTAACATTCAATTATAAGTCCCAAAATCTGGTTTGGAAGATATCGACATAACCAGCCTAACAACAGGGCCTGCACTGTTATTTTAAATTCTTTTCTATTTACTCTCAAACAATAAGTTTTTTTTATTTCAAAATTTGCAATTGAATTATATTATGTACCTTTATTTTTGAACAAAATCTGACTATACAATTTTCAAAAATTAGGATAATTTTTTGGTTTATCTTGAGAAATACTGAAGCAGATTTTTTAAAGAAACAGCAAATTAGACAATTTTTTTTAGGGGGAGGAGATATTTAAAGACTACTTGAGTTTACATATCATTGTATATAATGATATCATTATATTATATCAATATCATTATATTATATCATTGACTTTATAATCATATTGAGACTATACAAATTTATAAACAAATTTGATCAGACAGTTTTGATGGTTTCAAATTAAATACATATTTTTTTTTCAATTTCTGGTTAAAAAAGAATGTTTTTTTTAATTACTAAAAAGAAATTTTGTTTACACAAAATGTTTTCAAAAAATTAAAAATGGTTCCTACATATGCAATGCATACGCTATATATCAAATTGTCAGTCAAATGTTTGCATATGCTGTATATTAAAATTTCAGTAAAATGTTTACATATGTTATATCAAATGTCCGCTGTTTATCAAATCTCCAGAATAGTCAATTTATTTTTAGTAATAATTTCCATTAAGAAAATTTAAAATACCTTTATTGTCAAGTAATATTATTTGATAAAAATTACTTTCTCCAGTTCAATGTTGCCTATTTCATTTTGATACAAACACAAGTGCAAAGGATTGTTAGAAAAAAAGGTTATACAATGTTACTGCAACAATGAATTTTTATCTCCAAATTTTTTTTTTTTTTTTTTTTTTTTTGGAGTTTAACGTCCGACTATTGTGCACACTTGGGCTAATGCAGACGGTGGGGATGATTTATAGCGTATGAAAATGCCAAGCCCTCGCCGGGAATCGAACCCGGGTCCTCGGGGTGAAAGTCCAAAACTAAGACCTGTAATGTGTACACTATATTCTTTTTATATTCTTCTTCTTTTCTGCTAGGATTATTGTCACTATGTTCAGTATAATGATCTGCCTTCCCTACCTTCGTCAATTGTATTTCCGTTGATGCGTTTCGGAGAACCTCCATCTTCAAAAACTATATCTATACTGGTCACCAATATTATGGCCCGTCCTATTTATAATTTTCTATCTCCACCTTGTACCCTCCTCTATTCAACACATGTACATTAAACCTGACATGCTCGCTTCTGATTGGCTCTTCAAAATCATATGTTTTCTTTCGCTTCTGATTGGCTCCTTTCAAACTTTTTCTTTAACGGTCATCCCTCCTGTTAATTTTTGAAAATTTTTAGATTTTTAAACGTAATAACTGCTTGCAACGATATCTGTTTATTTATTATGTTTTCTCTCTTTAATTTAGATTTAAAAATTTCCAAATTTTCTAAAATGTTCATACGTCTTCCTTTTTCTGCCATATGTAGTACCTTCATGGAGTTTTCTATTTCTCGAGGTATGTGTCCCTCTTTTATTAAATGTGATTCATAATTTGAATCATTTTTGCCGTATTTGAATGATCTTAAATGTTCTTTAAACCTAGTTCTAATTTTTCGTCCTGTTTGTCCTATGTAGACTGCCTCGCATCCACACTGTTTTCTGTATACCCCATTCTTACTATATTTGTCCTTTTCTTCTATATTCTTTATCAGTTTGTCAGTTTGCTAGTCTAGAATAGCAGCTACGGAATAACATATATCGTCTGTCATACATTTTAACCTATTCATTCTTCGAACAATAAAAAACCTATTGCTGTCCATTGCTAAATCAAGAAAACGCATATTTATATTTAGTTCTATTGATTCTTAAACAACAGGGTAAGAAATGTCACCAAGTTAAAAGATGTCACAGAACATGTAACTGAAGAGGAGTTTCACAGTTCATAATACGGGAGAAAAACAATTGTTGGAATAAAACGATACAACAGAGGAAAAGGAAACAAGGGCACTCCTAGATGGGATGGTTGATGGTCAAGTAAGGTCTTTAAGAAAACACTTCACTTAATATGCTGTATCTAACCATACTTAAGTGTTATAAGTGTCCTACGTACAATCTTTCTCCTTTTTTTACTCAAATTTTCATCTTTTTACTGTCTGTTATGAAGCATATTTCACTCCACTCCATCTAAAATTATTGATTAAAAATTTTTGAACAGTTTCAAAAACAAACCAGATATAGTACCAGGGAATCAGATTTGAGAGGATTCACAGCAAGTTCAGAGGAACTGGGATTCAAAAGTTAAAAAAATTCACAATAGTATATTCATCCATAAGTAAAGATACAGAGGAAATGTCTGGCAAGGTCAGGTCCAAAAAACAGGCAGGGTGATGCCTGGGGAGGTATGTCTGATTTTTAATATAGCACTGGAAAAAGTAGTGAAGAATGCTGAGATTCAGGTAGGATAAACTATACATAGGGTGTTTTACCGAGTGTAATAGGCAGTATACGGAAAGTAGATGGGGGATGACAGTTGCGAAGGTCCTATTGTGTAGAGGGGAGATGGATTTTCTTTTCTTTTCTTTTCTTATGAGATGATTTTCTAATGGTGAGTCCCAACGAGACTTTCGCCGTCACTTCAATGTCCTGCCGCGCAGGCCGATTCCAGAACGTAATACGATTTTGAGGTGGATGCATAATGTAAACACAATGGAATCATTGATGAAAAAAACCTCCAGGGCCAGCAAAAACTGTTCATACACTTGAGAATGTTGAGCGTGTGCATGTCGCTACATTAGAGAGACCCAACCATTTGCTAAGGAAGCGAGTCTTAAACCTTCGCATTTCTGCCTCTACGGTAAGAAATATTTTGATTAAAGACCTCAAGTTCCATCCGTATAATGCCCACACTGCTTGAATTTCGATGGAACATGTCTGACAAGCTTTCCCTGGAAAAGGAACCTCTCGTTTTGGAGATGTTCCTTGGCCCCCCTGGTCCCCGATCAGACAATCCCGGATTTTCCTTTCTTGAAATCATTGTTTATGTTGAAAAACCACCCATGAGAAATGTTACAACTGTTACAAGATTCAATGCATAACTTCAGGGAACATATGAAACACGTGTTCAACCGGAACAGCGCCATCTACGCGATGTTATTTTTGCTACTTAATTTTTTGTAAGATTTTCTTAAAATTCCAAATTTGTAGAACACATTGTTTAAAAAAATTATTTTTTTTGAAAATTTTAAAATGTGTGGCTTTTTGAAAATCATGCGATTCCCGGTAAACACCCTTAATAATAAGTCAGTACAATTATTAGCTCGTGCAGATGACTTGAAATTATTAAACATAGTGCAACAACGGTTAGCGATACATTCTTAGCAATGGAAAGATCTGCAACCACCATGAGACTAAGAATTAACATCAGTAAAACAAAATATATTGTGACTGGCAATATAAGGACCAATATATCAAGATCGGGCAATACAATGTAGAAGCTGTCCAGCAATTTAAATATCTGGGATCAATAGTTACTCAAGATAACGATTTAGGGGAGGGAGTGAGGTACAGAATTATAAATGCAAATAGATGCTATTATGGCTTGCAGAGATACTCAAAAGTTGTTTATTAACAAAAACCAATAAGTTATTATTGTACAAAACACTAACACACCCATTGCTTATTTATGGTGTGGAAATATACGCAGACAACTGTAACACAACTGTTGGTGTTAGAAAGGAAAATACTGAGAAAAAATTATGCTACAGTGAAGGACGGGGATTTAGGAAGAATCAGATACAATATCGAGCTAAATGCACTATATGAAAAACCTGATATGGTGAAGTATGTAAAATTGGCAAGACTGCATTGGGCAAAATACACTGTCAGAATAAATGAGATCATCAAGAAAATATATTCCCTGACTCCAGACCGGAAAAGAACATGTAGAGGACCGAGGCTAAGATGAGCCAAGGAGTGAATCGAGATGCTGGAGCATTTAATATCATAGGTTTTTTTTTTTTGGTGTTTAACGTCCGACTATTGTGCACACTTGGGCTAATGCAGACAATGGGATGATTTATAGCATATGAAAATGCCAAGCCCTGTCCGGGAATCGAACCCGGGTCCTCAAGGTGAAAGCCCAGTATGCTATCAACTAAGCCACCGAGGCGGCTTAATATCATAAGCCGCTGGATTACTGCAGGAGACCAAAACAGATGGCAACAACTTCTGAAAAAGACCAGGACTCAGAGACGAGTTGTAACACAAGGATGATGATGGTATTCATCTATGGATTTATGGACAGTCAAGGACGGGGATTTATGGAGAATAAGATACAGAGCAATCTGATTAAATTGAGTAATGGTGAAGGAGTATAACATTTGGAATGGATAAGAAAATTGAAAAGTTAGATGAATTTATAACAAAAAGAATATATAAATAAGATATTTTATTATAGTAAAAATATTATAAAAGATTATCTTCATTCCTGATATATTCCCCTAGATCCGCTTGGTGTATGCAAACAATTGCCATAGGGTCTGCATTTTTACATTCAGTAGTACTTTTCCCTGCTACACCAAATCCCTGTCAATTACAAAGTTTAAAACCAAAAATTAGTCATTTCTTTTAACAATGCCTATTACCTAACATTTCTTTATAGAGTTTTATTATAACTAAGTTGTGACAGAAGCTGCATAATAAAAATTTCTTTTAATGGTCCTCAGTTATAAACAAAGAACTTTTATATTTTCTTATGCATGTGTGTGTTTATCATATCAGTAATGCACCTCAAAAAATGATGGCTTAAATTCTTAACATTCCCCAATAAGCTTTCTGAGCTATAGGATTTACATAATTTTTTTTCATCTACAGTTCCTAAATGTAAAATAAACACTTTGTTCAAATAACATAATTTTATAGATCAAACTGTGTTATACTTACACCCATAATTTTATTTTATTAAAATATAGCAATTAATTTTTACATAAGAAATTTGTTTTGTTTTATGGAAGTCTTTATGCTAGTTAAACTAATGAAAAAAAGTGATTACAAGGAAGAATAAAAAGTGGAAAAAGCCAAAAGTAATAACTAGATTCAAACCCACACATAGGTCAAACATTTCTAGCATACTGCATGCTACCTTACTGAACTACAAACACGCACCTAAATGTGAAAAAATAACCTAACAAATAGTGTACACATATTTGCACTAAATACAAACATTTTACACCTATAATACGTATATTTATCATCAAAACTTTTTACTGATTTGTATTTTACAAGTAGTAAAATAATAAAATACAGCAGAAGGCTAAAGTTTACAAAATTAAATCTTCAAATTAACAATAGCGCTCCAGAACAGTAAAAACATATAGTGGTGAAGATATGAAACAAACGTAAGCCTTTGCTAACTAGAGTGTAATTGTCCATGTATTAACTTACTTTCTTAACCTCAAAACCTCACTGTTAGCGAGAAATATGCAGTTCAAAATCAACAGGGATGTGAAGTATGAGATGCATAAAAAGCAAATCTAAACATTTGAAAACAATCAGGTAACACTTTCAAACGTAATTAGGAGACAAGATTCAGACCTGTTTTGATGAACCGATTAACTTGGCATGTTTTCATATCTTCCAAACCAAATTTTTTGAGAAAAACTGTTTACTGTACTTCAGCGGCAAAGTTTTTCAAAACCATTAAAGCCAATCTTCAATCTGTCATCATATCTTTATCTAAATTTATAAATAGACATTACTATTGATAAAAAACATTAGAATGGTTTATATTACTTATAATATTTGCTGTATTTTACTTACCAAAGGAATGTCATTCATAGAGTACACAATTACCCCTTGAAACCTCGGTGTGTTTTCTGTAATCCTTCCTAAACCGGCTTTGTTTATATTATTTCCATAGAGAAACTGTTGTTCCGCAGAGGATTTTACCCATATTTTATACTAAAAAAAATGTAAAAACTGTGTGAACATTAACTAATATTAAATTAAAAGAACAGACATTACATTAATCCTCACTACTGAATTGGTTTGGTATTTATAAATTAATCTTCTTTTATCATCCAAATTTTTTTTTTATTCTAGTGAAAATCATTAATAATAAAGGTAAATAATTATGCAAAATATTAGCAGTTCAGAACTACCATTATTAACCATACAGTTTTTGTGATGCATGTAATACTATTACTTAAACTTTGTGAAAAATTTAAACATACTATACAATCTACGTATGTACAATTTAATTAGACAAGGAATCAAAGATGGAAACAATATTAATTGAAAAAAAACTTTACACTCTTCGCGAAAACATTATGATAAAGTCTGTATGTGTTTAATATAAATGTAAATAATTTTAGTCTTCAGTCTGAATAAAAAACAATTACTGGTACAGACCGGCTCTTTAGTTTATGAAAAAAATAATGAACAATTTAGGTCTGTACTATAAAAAAGAGTAATTCTTTTTAAAAGTAAAAATTCTTACCTGTGCATAAGGAGCGAGGTATGTCAAAGCAGTAATGTGTAACATGAACAGACCTTTCTTTGTAAACTTTCCGAAGCATGTTCCTACACTTATTAAATGGTCAGGTCCTATATTGCCAGCCATGTTTGCAATTTTTTCTGACAGGTAATAAACTCTGTCTTTCCTTTCTCTAAAGCAATATGCTCCATCAGGACGATCAATTAGAAATTTTATATTTGCTCCAATACTGAAAAAAATGCAATATAATTATAGTACAGTCTTGATTAACCATCACTATCTGGACATTGGGATGATGGATGATAGAAGTGACGGATAACAATACCTTCAGTGAATGATAAAAATAACATACTATACTCTATTTACAGCACAGACTGTTTTATTGTTTTTAAAAATGCAGTAAAACTCTTAAATTTTCTATTTAATTCTTATTGTCTTATACAAATTTTATGTATATAGGTCTTTAATACAGTAAATTATCTGTATTTAACCTTTCGACAAATATTCACATAACATATCCGAGATCACCACATGCACCGCTTGGAGTACTCGTGTGACTGTTACGTGACCGACTCATATGCTTAATGACATTATCGTAAGTAATATGAGTGTTTATCTTTCAATAGAAACATGCATGCACTATTTCCGAATTTGTTGACACTATTTGAAATGTTTCTGTCTCATTCCACTAGATGACAGGAATGTTCACTTTTTGATTATATATTGCTTAGGGTAACAATTAGTGTCAGCTGCCATCACCTATGCTATAAATAAGTCATGACCAGTTAGAGTGTTTTGTTTCATCTAAAAGGTTACTTTTAGTATTTATTAAAACTTATTTACTACGGAAGACAAAAAATGTCAGATAACAGAATTAACCTGACAGTTAAAAGAGATTCTGCTATATTTCTAACCAATATATTTTAAGTAAATTGATTATAACCTTAATTTTAAGTTTGTTTTTAATTAAAGGTTATTATCTATTTTTCATAACTTATGTAAGTTGTCAAATTTTTACTAGATCAATACATTATGACAAAACAGATTTTGGAAATTAATTATTAACAACAGAGTGACCAATATAATAGCTACGTACCTAGATTTTTTAGTTATGTTTTTTTTTTTTACTGACATCCATACTTAATGCCAAACTGATGAGGACGAGAGATCATTGTTAATGGTAATGGTAAAGCAACTAGAATAACAGTGGCTTCAACTAAGAACCTTGAGGTCCATAGTTCAGAGCCGCAGTAGACTGACCAATGCTTTAACCACTAAGCCAAGATATGATGCAACCGACCAGCTTATTTATTAATTAGCTTAATAACTTTTCTTAATGAAAACCAATTTAACTTATATAACTTAATAATGTTAAAGAAGGTAAGGTTTAGTTGCCCAAACAAAAAATGGCAGCTGAACCTATTAGTTCAGTTTCGCTGCCGTTTACATGATGATACTTAGTATTGAAGAGATAAAACACATAAATAACATTTCATATTGAGAAAAGCTTATCACAGTGACTGGTCACACTGTATGCTTTAAGTCACAATATCAGTGTTTTATTAGGTATCTGTCATGATGAAATTAAGTAGGCCTAACGTAAATTTATGGAATATTTATTTTTATAATTTAATGCAATTCTGAATGAAACTATTTTATGACATTATTCGGATATTATTTATACTTTGCATGGAGCATAAACAATTTACTGGGCTACGTGAAAAGTATTTTGACAAAGTTGGATGTAGTCAGTTCAAAATAGCAGCTGCATTATATCTAGCATTGGAATGCTAACTAGGCCAGTAATCATAATACTGATTAGTTAGCTTAAGTTTTCTTCTTTTTTTCTGTCTTTTGGTAATACCCACCAATAATTTGGATTCTTATATAAATAAAATAAAGCATTTTGGCAAAAAATTTGAAAAAATAAGTAGTATACACTACACATTTACCTATGATTTTTTTAAAAATTACATTCCAAAGGTTAATAAGACCCTATCCTTTTACTAGAAAACTCTGGTGCAGTTCAAGTAAATATCTGGTTTGATTTGCATGGTCACCTTAACCTTATAGCCTAAGATAGTATAAGTTGAACAATATTCCTCCAATAACTAAAGGTTTTATAGACGAATATATATTTGTATAACTGTAAAACTTTTACACTCTCCTTACAACTTTGTAATTAAGTGATCCAATAAAATCTCTTATCTGCGAGTACATTTGTGAGGTTAAGTTCGACAAATAACAGCTTATCTAATATAGTACACTAAAAATTAGAAACTGCATTGACAAAACTTACTACTTTGATAACTTTTCAAACAACTGTTTTGTTCTCTCTTCGGAAAGCTGCCTCATGTTAAACGTGTACAATTCACAAACAAAAAAACAAACTTTAAAACTGTCAAGTCAAAAATCAAAAACATGTGGGCATGGTGCGCTAACCGAAGCTGGTGATGGTATTAACCTATTAACCACAGATCAGACAATGAAAACGAATTGTTTTTATCTATCATGTAAATTAATACTAACAACCAATATATTTATCTAAAAGATATTAATAATAATAATTTAAGGACAATTTTTTAAACTAATAAATAAAATGCCATTATGTATGCTATTCTTTCTATAGTAACTCAAAATTCGGTTGTATAGAAATGTTGGTAAAATATTAGAGAATAAAATACTGTATCAATGGTTATTATTTCAAACAATGTTCACAATACCCTTGTTATATCACTTATTATTCTTATGATATTATATTAAAATTGAAACTGATGATCTGCTTGTTAATTGTATATATAAATAAATAGAAAATCTGAAAATAGGTAATTGGATTAAGTCTCATTAAGATAAGTTTTATTTTATAATTATTACAATAAGAAATAATAATTATAAACGATTTTTTTTTTGGTGTTTAACGTCTGACTGTTGTGCACACTTGGGCTAATGCAGACGATGGGATGATGTATAGCATATGAAAATGCCAAGCCCTCGCCGGGAATCGAACCCGGGTCCTCGGGGTGAAAGCCTAGTACGCTATCCACTAGACCACCGAGGCGGCTAAGTATAAACGAAAGGACACATCAGTTCAAGGAGGCTCATATTCGATGTTTCAAGCGCAGTTGTATCCCAATATATATATATATATATATATATATATATATATATATATATATATATATATATTTATTTATTTACACACACACATATATATATATATATAAAAAATGTCGAGCAGCGCTACCTGTAAATATTATTTAGAACTAATTAGAATTAGTAATAAATTCCAGAAAGTAAAAGGTGTATGGTATATATACAATTTTTATAAATTTTAGTTTTCTTTTATACTTGTGTGTAATTAATTTATAAAAATTTTAATATTTTTTGCAAAGAAAATGTGTTAATTTATATAAAATAATATATGAAAGTAGCCAAAATCAAGATTTCTATAAAAAGGAGAATTTTCTTGTAACAATGTTTGTAAATCAAATTATAAGCTAATTTTTTAGGTTTAACTAAATTTGAAAACATATTGTGTAATATATTTTATTTTTGCTGATAATACATTATTTTTCTATTTCAATTTTGTAATTATGCTGGTAAAAAAGAGACAGCAAGAGCAAGTGATATCTTATAGCAGTTTACAGAAGATAAATTATTATTCACAAAAGTTTGTTAACCAGCGTAATTCACCCAACAGTTTCAAAATTATGACAATATCAAATTTTTAAAGTCATAACCTTTTTAAAAATGTTTTTGAGAATTTAATTTCGTCATCATAATTGGAACTAAAAACTGTGTTATTTTTAATTTTCAAAATCTATTGAATCTACATATTCTTTGACAATAGTCAAGGACTCATTTTTGTATTTTCAAGGTAGTTCAAGAGTTCAAATGCTAATATATGCAAATTTTAATGCTGATTATGATGGTGAAATCAGACTTCAAAAAAGGATAATAAAATTTGCTTCTATCATGTCAGCTAGCTGTTTGCCACGATAATTTAATGATTTTATTTAAAAATTCCAACATCCTCATATAATATTTTAGGTTAATTTGTGCTCCCTAATTAACATTTTAAAAACACCTAATTAAACTTATCACAATGTATTCAAGCTATTGGGATATGGCTAATAATGCTGAAACAAAACTACATATTGTGTGTGTGTGTGTATATATATATATATATATATATATATATATATATATATATATATACATATATATACACCAAGAAATTAAATATTCAGTTAAATTTATGTTTCAGATAACAGCTTATGTATCAGTAAGTTACACACACACACACACACACACACACACACACACACACACACACACACACACACACACACACACACACACACAAAGAAAACAGTTAATGAAGATATCAGAAATGAGAATACTTTGTAAGAAGGCCTCAGCCTAATCGTAAAAGGAAGAATAATAATTCAGAGAAACACTGTGTATCAAATAAAATAGAGTCAGCAAACTTGCAATGCTGTAAGGTGAACATTTATAAATAAGGTACTAAAAAATCTATATAATAACAATGCCCAATATTTGAAACATTATTACTCTTTTGCATTTGTCCCTTCTGAATGAATGTATTCAAAATTTTACTTGTAAATTAAAGATAAGAAAGCTAAAGTAGTTTATTAATAACTTTTATTCCAACAAAACTTACAAAATGATAAGACATAATTCTATATTTTAATCTAAAAAAAAACAACTTTTTTGAGCATAGTTTATTCTAATAGATAAATTTACTAACTACTTAACATTACTGTTCATATTTGTTTTAGTAATAGCCTATTGTCTATTAGTTTTTTCTGATAAACAATTTTTTTATGTCTAATAATTTATAACTATAGTCAAGTAATTTCTTTTTTTTCTTTTATATTAACTTTTAAAATAATAGATTTTTTAATTTTTTTCAGTGTTCACACTGTGGTAACATCAAAACAAAATAATTTTTTAAACAAAATTTTAACATAGTCTATACATATTTTTCTTATATTTAAAATTTAATTTGAAAATGTTTTCATGATTGTTCATATTATTAAAGTAACCTGATCATTCAAGTATAATTCAAACTGAATATAGCAGGAAGCTTCTAGCTAACTAAGCGTATGACCTTGCTCGGAAAGTATGAGGAAAGGGTATGCCTTTTCATATGAGGAAAATCCAACTTTCCTTTACCACTATTGCATTAAATTTTGTTTAGCGTAACAAACTGTTATTAAAGTAATTACTGGTAATAAAAAAATTATTTATTGGCCTACAATTGTGCCATTCAAAAATTGCTCTTATGATTATGAACACAAAAATCAATGTTTTGTGCAAGACTAGTACAACTACAGTCAAAGCAAGGTCGCATATTTAGCTAACCATCTTCAAACTGGATGTTGTTTACTCTATATTTTTTCTAGATTTTGGTGATGAACATTCGCAAATAACCAGTGTTAGGTTGCTTAATAAAAATAAGTTATCAATCTGGCAAGAGCTCTTTAACCTGTAAATGTGTTTGTATGTTATTCACACTGGTTGACACTATACTTGCTCTTAGTTCTAATAACAGATTGGGCCTAGTAACTCGATGGTAGGCCCAATAGATATAATCTACAGGATGGCACACAAATAGCTGGCAACTTTATAAAACCGACAATAAAGAAACAATCTGTTTCAAATAGCACATGTGTATTTTATATTTCTTAAAAATACCAGGAGATGTTGCCTAATCTTTGTTATTCATTACCGTTTTCCTCATCAGTTATACTGTCGTAAGGCCTGATAACTGACCACTAACGTTACACCATGTTACAGACTAGATTTTTATACTACGCCAGTAAATATTTTGAGATCGTTGTAACACCTGACAGATCCAAAAACAAAATCTTTATTATTTAACGTTTTAGAAAAAAAGACAAAGTAAGGGAAAAGAAATAACTCTTAGCTACTGTTTCTTCTCCGGGAAATGTTGAAGCTCTGTATTGCCGTGCAACATAGTCTGGAAAGTCTATATGTTTGTTGTCTATAAGTCTGGAAAGAAATGAGTATATTTGTTTACAATAACAGAGCTATTTATCTGGCTTCAGTTATTACACCTGCAAGTAGAGATTATTGCACTGGTCAGAAGGGATAGATGACGTTCTTTCAATATGTAATAAAACAAATGTTCGCCTTTAGTCACCAAAAACACCATATTGTGCGTGAAACAGTACAGAGTATAGAAGTCAAATGTGGGAATTCAAGAAGACATCTGCCTCACAACCATCAGGTTGAAAAAGTAAACTGAACTTAATTATATTTGAAAATGATTAAGTAAAACGATGTATCAAGCTCATTACATTAAAAATATGTAATATATTTTTTTAAAAATAATTTTTGTTGGATTCGTATCATGTTTTTAATGGGCTTTTGTTTCTGAAAAATTACAGAACCGTTAATTGTGAAACATTAAATATAAAAACATACAGTAGTTGTCCAATATTTGATTTACTTGTTTCCGAAACAATGAAGAATAATACAAATAAAACAAGTAAAATTCTATCACACGCAGTACTTTGTTTTATAAGATGTTATATTATTTCGTTTGTTTGACTATGATTTACTGTTCTGAGTACTTCACCACCAAATGATACAATCAGATATGATACAGGCATTACAAGCTCATTTTACTATTGAAACATCTACCATTACAGTCATGGCCATCACGATAAGCAAGTGTCAAATTTCTCAAAATCAGCTACCAAAATATTTTGTTCTTAAATTTGTGATTTGAGACTTCGATTCTTACTATAAAAAGATCATAAATCAAGGATTCACTAAAAACTGCTCATTAAAATAAAAAAAATAACAAAACTGATATTATTAACTATTTTTTGAGCATTATTCTTATCATGAAACAATTTTCAAAGTACAATGAAGAATATTTCATTGTCCGTCAACTAACGTTTATACAACTATAATTGTATCTGCCATAACGTTTCACATTACAGTAAACTGAAAACAAATTTTACACCTCTGATCACCAATGTAGATCACATATGACATACGTGTGTTCAAAGACCAGTAAAACGTGTGTCTATTTTACTTCTGTTCACAATGAACATGTTACACAAGTTTCAATATGAAAATATCAAACATATTTTTCTCAAAAATTATGTAAACTGTATGCTCGAAGAGGATATATTATATTTTATACTAAATCATATTTTTTTCGTACATATATCCATTCGTTGAGATGATTCTTGACTGTCCAGAAACCTTGTTCTTCAAATTCTGAAACAGCATAAATTGAAGTATTTGTTAGACAACTGCATATGACACAAGCATAAGAACAAGTAAAAAATTTGCAAAGTAAAAAGAACTATATCGCTGTAAATATTTTCATGAGGAGTAAACTTACTTCTGGTCCATTTATGAAGAGTTATGACACAAAACACTGTATCAAATTTTAAATTTAAAAAAATTAGTTGGAAAATAAATCTTGTCTATCATGAGGTTTTTTAGATGCAACAAGTTCTGGATATTAGATTAATATTAGAGGTAGGGATAATATAACCCTAGGCACTGCAAATAAAGGACCTATTGTGCAACCAAACCTCTCAGGTTCTAGTTCAGTAGACTGGTACTCTTACTAAGTTTTAGCAGTCCAGCTGGAGGCTCTCAAGGTTCTGAAAACTTACTCTTAGCCTTCTACTGGCAAGAGCCTTACAACTGCAGGTTATGTGGTCTGCACTTTCGTGTTCTTTTTACACAACATAAGATTTCTCCTGTGGTATATTCCTATTACATTCATGAGCACTCTCAGCCAAATATATCTACTGTTCTTCCAAGCCCTCCTTGAAGGAACTTTTTTAAAGACATTTACTATTGGGATGCCCTCCCAGGTTATTCCATCTTGCTTATTTATCCACCTGATAGCAGACCCAGAAAAACCCTTACTGCCAGCTCAGGTCCAATAAACTCAGATGCAGATCCCAGTCCAACCAATCTGTCCGCCTCCTCATTACCTCAACCTCTTCCTGTCTCAGAACCCAGTGAGGAGTAACTGTTTTCCTGGGAGCGCTGGTATTCTTCTGATATTCCCAGACCAGCTTAGACTAAGTTGTGAAACTGCAAGTGCTTTAACTGCTACCTGACTATTGCTATAAATGTCTTTTTTATAGCAGTCTTTTTTTTTAAAAGCCTGCTTCAAATTCTCCTGAATACAGTCACGATGGCCATTACCACTGCCTGGTATCAAGCCATGCGCTCCAGCACTTGTTTGTTTTGGAGCTATCTGTATGTCATACAAGATCACCAGAATTTCTCATCACATGATCTTCCTCCTCAAATATCATTTTGATACCAAAATTACAAAATATTGTTTAACCATCCAGTCAGACCCTATCATCAGTATCAGGTTTCCGACCTTTTCTGTGATTCTTGCATGCCCCAAAGTTAAGGCTGGCCAGACTCCATTTTCCTGCAGTGTATAAGCTGCTCTACATGCCTCTCCTGTGACACACACATCAATAGATAGAAGCCCAAAAACAATCTTCATAGCTTCTGTTGGTGTAGTGTTCATGGAGCCAGTTATACACAGGCAATCCTGCCTCTGTAAAGAGCTTCCTTGGTGTACTCTCTGCTCAGCCTTAGTTCACCACACCACAGCACCACAGTACACCGTGAACTTTACCTATCCAACCATCACTCTTTGCCATCATTGACTTGTTGGATTTTTCCATGACACACAAAAGGTGTACATTTCATGTAACCAACACCAAGCCTAGGTATTTCGCCTTGTTTGTAATGAGGATTATCTCCCTAAAGAGCTTAAAGCCTCCTAGATAAGGATAAAGAAGATGATCCTTTTCCTTGTGAAGAAAACTATTGTAGTTTCCCTATGGATAACCCCTAGGTTCTCTAGGCAACACTAGGTATCTACTTGCAATAATGCTCTCTTCATGAGATCCACTATGGCGTCCCTTGGATAAACACTACCACATCACCTCCAATCCTTGATAGCTTCTCTCCGACAAGAGAAGATCCAATAGCGAGTCCACTACCAGGTTCCACAGAAGAGAGGACAAAACCCTGCAGACAGCCTCTGACAACATTCACCTCTTCTAGGGCTTTAGCTACAATTATCCTCTCCTTCAGCATGTCCTCCACTCAGCCACACATGACTGATATTTGTTATGAAGTGCACCCTTATAGCCTTTTCTGATTTGTGTAGACATACTGACTAAACATGCAGAGGAATCATGTTTAGACAGTACATGTCTCTCTACTAGTTTCTCTATAGCCTTCAGAATGAATTGTCAGACTGAAAATTAAGCAGAATAATTAAATACGCTAACAGTAATAGTGTCTTACACCAGAAAGTCTTTGTGATTTTCTTTTAACAAAAAACACTTGTAATATAGAATTTTACTTAAAGTTCACACAAAATTTAAATCTTATTTACATTTTTTACTAAACTCACTTTTGATTATTAAGTTAAACAGCTTAGCTTGTGTTCGTTATGCCAAACTCTTTGTTCAGTACGTCTAGATCTCTGAAACAATAAAACAAAAACAGAGATAAACTAACAGATCTTTTTATTACTGATACAATTTTCAAATATTATTTAATGAGTACTCCTACCTGTGGTTTTCAGCATTATCATTTTCATACTGAGTATGACGGTAAAATCAAATTTTCAAAAAATGTAAGACAAAAATTATGATCTTTTTAAAACAATTTGAATGAAAAAATAAAAGACACAACTTTTTACTAACTTTTACAACTATTTACAACTTTTACTAAACTATTTTATGAGTAATTACTTTTCAAGTAATGTTAAACAATTTAATCATCTGTTCAAATAAAACTCTTTATGCAAAATACCATACATTCTGTAATATAAACGTTTGCCAGAACTTTACAACAAATATCACACCAATCCATTTACTATAGAATGAAGTAGTCAAACATGTATTTAAAGTACACACTAAGGTTATCAAGGGGGCACCACCAATATGCAGACTAAATTGCACCAGCCACTCAGAACATGGCATGTGCAGTGTAATGCTTATAGTGTACGATTTAGGCACTCCTTTTGAAATGTACTTGATGTTCAAACGTAAAAATTACTTGAAATATATTCTATTTACTTTTACCCACAGGAAAAAGGTCGAGGAGCGTAAAAAACCCATCTAAAGTAGATGCTGTATTTTTAAAACCATGTTTTTGTTGAGGTCCATAAATACAAAAATAAGTAAAATATTGAAAAAATACTGAAAACCCCATTATTTACTCAAAATTAATCTAGGTTTATGATTTTTTCAAGATTTTTCTGACAAAATTAGAGGGGAACATGAAAACTTGAACTTTAGGAGAGCTGTAACAGCTCAATATAAACTCTATATGTGCAAAAACTATTTTCAGAATTAGTATCACGTGTAATTTGAAATGACATCCCACCTTAGATAAATAAAAATCTTTGCCATGCAGATTTTACTCTTTACTACCTCTGGATGGAAACATACAAACTTATAATCATCCATGGTTTTGATTATGGATCTTAAGAACGACGAAGGTACCATGTGAAAATGGATAGAATTGAAAGGGCACATTATGTGTTAGTAATCCTCGACTTGCATACTAGTATATTGTTAATCCATTTCATAATTGATACTTATACGAGGTTTTTTTCATTTAAGAATAATAATTAATTTTATTACAAGTAATAATTATCAGTACTTGTATATCTTTAGTTCCTTCAATTATTTTAGAGTTCGGTTCCAAGCTAACCGTATTACAAAGTACTCAATGGATTTATAAATTACCTTTTATTGACAGCAGTTAGCAAATCTCTTCTATCAAGAAGCGATATCACTAGTCTTAAAGTTGACCATATTGTGTCTGACATACTAATAGACCTCTCGCCTTGTAAGCCTCGACCGGCAGCTTGCTGGTTTAGTGCAATCAGTAAGTGTTCGACAGCTTCCCTAAAAATAGAACACAGCTGATCAAGGATTCAGAGCTGTATTTACCTATGGGCGAAGCTGGCAATCGCTGGGGGCATCACCTCGGAAAGGGTCCATGAAAAGGAAATGAAAAAAAATATAAATGAAAAAAAAAATGAAAAATGAGACTCAAACATAAAAAGTATATAAATGTTAGTGAAAGTTTTGCATTTTTATGTAATAATTCTACATTTTGCAAAACTGAATAAAAAAATAATAAGATAAGAAGATATTACTAATGCGAAATTTATTAAGCGCACACAAAAATTATTTCGTGCAAATTAATAGGCAGTTGTAAACTACTTTACAAAAAAGATATTTAAAAGAAATTCTCAAACTGCAGCAATTTAGAATTAATTTTCAAGCTTACCAAATTTAGCACTGTTAGGACTTGTTATACTTTTTAAAAATTTAGTTTTTAAGTGAACAGTGTACACTGAACAACACAATTTTTAAATAAGTGAGCCAATAATTAATTTCAAAAAAATAAAATTTTAGTTTTTTATTTAAAATTGAACCCCTATTTATATTTGATCAGAGACGGTATACCAAGGGCCTCAATTTTCAATTTGCCCAATATTTGTAAATACGGCTCTGCAAAAACAACACTGTGCAACTTTTTTACAATTTACTTTATTGAAAACAGATATAGTTCTGATTTTATTAGTAGTATTCTTTTTTTCATTTATTCCAGAACTGTAAATCTATTTTATTTCCAATCTGGCACACTGACTTAAATTATGTCTTCATGTAACCAAAAAAACTGAGCGAAACCTGAAAGTTTATTATGAACTATTTTTTTGGTCAATAGTATCCAAAAAAAGATTTCTTAGGAATATGTACTAAAGATTACTTTTAAGTTAAATGTGACTGAAACAATTAAGAGGAAATTCAGACACATTGTGGATTAAAAAGGGTTTTATATTTTTTTTTACTTAAAATAGTCATTATTGCAACATAGCCACCGGATTACATATTTAAATAATTGAGATTATAACCAATTTTCTTCTGTCTACTGGTCTTTTTAACACACCTTGTAAAGGCTACTGCGGTTTCGAAACCCCACTGTTTCATCTTCAGGCAGTAATACAAAATGTCAAATCTCTCTGTCAAGGTTGTCATGAAGTTAACGAAACATTGGAAACACACGTCACAAACACTAAACAATTTTTTTAATAAAAATGCACGATTTGTTGTGTTTTAATTATTGTAATGTAATTGTTTTTTGATAACGTTGCAACAACTTCAACAGAGGTAGTTTAAATTTTATATTGCAGCCTGAAGATGAAACAGTGAGGTTTTGAAACCACATTAGTCTTTACAAGGTGAGTAAAAAAGACCAACAGACAGAAGAAAATTGGACATAATCCTAATTACTAAAATAGTCTTGAGATATTGGCAAATAATACTATAGCTTTGTGCACATAGAATGTATGTATGTAGCTTACAGACACATAGAATGTATTAAGATATAAATCCTTTTTTTATCTCAATAAAATTTTTTTTTTTTTTTTTTGGTGATTAACGTCCGACTATTGTGCACACTTGGGCTAATGCAGATGATGGGATGATGAAAAAGCCAAGCCCTAGAATCGAAGAAAAACGCTATCCACTAGACCACCGAGGCGGCTTTATCTCAATAAAAGTGACTAGATAGAAAAATGGATTTATTCATCAAAATTTGAAAGTTAGTTTATACATACTTTCTACGCATTCCATAAGGTAAAACATAAAAGTATACTTAATGTTATTTTTTCAAAATTTTACTTAATTACTCCATTTGGAATCTAACTCATGAAATAAATAAGATAGTTTGACATGATGTCAGACTGATACAAATACTGAATAAATAATTTTAAAAAAAATGTAAATATTTCAGACTTTTCTAACATAAAATTTGAAAAGCCCTCTTACAATTATTCAAGTATGAATATGTACAGAACTATAATAATATACTTTGTTCCTTTCATCCAAAAAAAATATTAATTTTAACCCTAAAAGTATAAAATGTGGCAATCAATATCTAAAATATTAGTTTCAGTGCCATCTAGTTATATAAGAATCATTAAAGAACAACTTAGATAAATATTACAACACTGAAATTGATGCTTTCAGTTTCAAAACTATTTTTTTAATGAATTTTACGCCTGGTATGGTAAATTTCATGGTGCAGTGTAATCTAACTAAGTGTAATGGAAGGAAGTGAAGAATTCATGAAACAGCTGATTGTTCAAACAGCTGGTTATTACAGATTCCAGCCAGTGAGTAACAATAATATATATTATAGTCACACAACTTGACCCCAGTTGATTACTTAGCTTGAATATTGAAAGGCGAGAATGGAATACATAAAAAATAAAATAATGTTAGAATTAGAAGTTTAATGAATAAAGTAAGTGAAATATTATTTTTAAAGCTACTTACCTATACTATAAAATATATAATAATGTTTAATATTCAATGGAAAAATTGTTATTGTGTAGTCATGTAGCATTTAGCTAATGTTCTTTTAAACAGCTGTTGCTTCAATAATATTAATTCCATTATGGTTATATTTATTGTTTTTGTTTATATGGGTACAAAAAATAACATATACGTCAGTCTGTCTGTTATTGTATTCATATAAACAAAACAAAAATAAATATGTCAGTTGAAATATTACTCAAATTTTGTGGTCCAGTGAAATCGAACTGAGGGTAACGTAACAAAAAAATTGACAACCGAGGGGGAAGTACAAGTCAGCAACCTAAAGTCGATACCAGATACTGGAGTTAACAGCGGCATTAAGAAGTACTCACTTGAAAGGCACAGTCTTGTCGCACAATTTAATTATTTTAATAACTAGGATTCAGCACGTATATCAGCAGTTTTTAGTTTACAGTACTGGTCACATCTGGTAGTCCATAACTAAATTTCTTTTTAAAATTTCGCCATCTGATTTTTTCTGTTCAGCTGTTTCATTACAAAAAAAACAATTTTAAAAAGTATAAACAAATAAAAAAAAAAAGTTGAAAGAACAGACATAAAAAAGTAGACAATATTTAAATTTAAGGTTAAAATTGACTTTTTAAATGCATCTTTAATAAGGTTTGCCACTTTCAGAAGTTTTGTCAGTCCTCAAGTTAAAGACTTGTAAATCTGTCCTATTGCAGCAAATTAGTCGGTGTCTTTAAATTTGTATGAACTAACTTTAAAATATTCATATTTTTGACCATTAACACTTAATAGAAATCTATTACAATTAATGAAATATTAAAACATTTGTATAAACCTGCAATTTTGTGGAAGTATATACATGTTTTAATATTTTATTAATTAAATCAAAGTTTTTTAATTGCAAAATAGTAAATCCAATTTGTAATGATGTTCTTGAAAGTAAACAGGTGACTGCGATGGATGAATAATTAATTTACCTATGGGCACCAAGATGTGTACATGTGATGCCCAAGTTGTAACGGGCACGGACAAACCCTGGCGACAGTTGCAAAGCATGATGATAGGCGTCCACAGCTTCTTCAGATCGGTCACCATTAGCATACGTTGCGCCCAGCCTGTTCCATAATCTCGCATCCTGTTTAAAATTCAATATGAATAAGTCAAACTGTTCATTACAATTAAGCGTTTTAAATATTACATAAAATAAACGGAAATATATAGTGCACAAATTTTCTTACAAGTTTCTAATTGTCCTAAAAATTTGGTTGTGAAGCTACATGCAAGAAAAACAGATTATACACATTTTCTCGAAATTAGTTCATCATGTTTTGCTCAATTTATGAATTTATATAAAAATTCATAACTAATTACAGTGTACTAAATTTGAAATAAAAGAAATTCATTGTGTGGAATAAATAAACTGAAAAAATGAAAATAAACTTTTGGGAAATCTGATGAACCAATTTCAAGATATTAGGACTTTCTAGCATTATTGCAGATAACTGCTAAGTCTTTTTTTATGGAGAATGCAGTCCATATAATTCTTTTGACTACTTACAGATTATATTTGAGCAACATAGTTGAAGCGAAAATTTTAATAAAATCCAAATTTTTAAGTTAATTAACAAACAAAAATAAAAGCAATATTTTTGAAAAAATAAAATTGCCTACACATATTATCAAAACTGGTAAATTTTATTTATGCCTAATCTTCAGTGATATATGCTGCACAGACACGTACACCAAGATGCATAACAGACATCCAAGTTAAACATATTTCTTTAGATTCTGAGACCTACATACCAAACTGAAAAAGTAAAATGAAGATAATTTTATACCATAAAGTAAATTATACTAAACACAGTACTAGTTTTTCTAAATAAAAGCAAAATTTTTTAATAACAAATTACTCACATCAGGGCGAATTTGTAAAGCGGCTTTGAAGCAATCCGCTGCTTTGTCCTGCTCATTCGTGAGGTTGAACAGGACACCTAGTCCACACTGCACATCTGGATCTATCGAGTCCAACGGGTTCCGACGAGCAGCTGCTATATACAAGTCACACACTTCTTTGTGCAGATCCCTGAAATTAGTAGATGTTTTTAATACTCAGCGATTGTACAAAATTTAAAAGTATTTTGATAACATTTGAAAACTGAGAATAAATTTTTAAAAACAAACTCTTCTTAACATATGAAATATTTGAAGTCACAAAAATAAATAACACATTGGTAACACAAAAATAAATTAACACATTGGTAACACAAAATCAGACAACACTGAATCTTTTACAACCTAAATAACCTTGTCACAACTGTTCTGCTGACATGACGAAAGAAAGTTTTTAAGTAACAATATCACAATAATTTTTTTATTCAACACTATTTTGAAAATAAGGATTTACCATCATAATCTTTGTTAAAATTAGCAAAAACTAATCATTTTAAATTACAACTGAAAACAAGGAAATGAATCCAGACTGCCATCAAATTTATTTAATGTTTTTTTCAATAGAATTTAAAACACTGATTAACACAATTTTCAATACTGATTATAATCATGATGTCAGATTTTAAAAAGTTAAGAACTTTGTAAGATATGGTAGTAGACACCATTTTAAAATGGTTGAACGGATTTTGCTGGGTAACAAACTTTTCCAAGCTATTATCAGAATTGATTTTTGTACTAAATTTGAATCATTTCATTCATTTCAGCACACACACACACACACACACACACACACACACACACACACACACACACACACACACACACACACACACACAATTTATACAATTTTAATGACCCCTCAAAGGACAGGATCAATGGTTCTGGATCACACCATGATGGCCGCTCTAACAGTTCATTTCCCATTGGAATTAAATTTCTTATTAGCTAGTTAAATTCAATAGCTAATAAAATTTCTTGCTGTAATGGCTACTCCAATAGCTCATTTTCTACATAATGTGGGTAACAGTTTCTTACCTCACAAACAAGGAAAGCACAGTGAAAATGTTACCTTGTCATGAGAGTCGAGACACCGTCTAATTTATTCTGGGCTTCATTTTGCTGTACCATGTCTCTGTAATTTGGATTCACATGCAACCATTCCTGCAATAAAAAAATGTTTATTGTATTTAATATAAACAATAAACTTGTTTAACACTGCTTAGGCATAAAGATTGTATCTAGTAACGGTACTACATTAGAAATAAACTTTTACTTCAATTAAAATTTTTTTTTTTTTTTTTTTTTTGTTAAAACCAACCACTGATATGTCTCGAAAATAATGACCACTTGTCAAATGTACTTTTCTCCCATATGTAAACAATTAAATAATTACACGCTCACCTTGAGAGCACTACACGCTTGCTGTTGGTAATTCTCATTAGTGTAACAAACAGCCAACGACATCAGTGCAGTCAAGTTTGATGGATCCAACTGTAAACACTTCTTTAAAGCCGCAATCGCCTTAGGATCCTACAAAAAAATGTTAAATTGTAAATTTCAAATTAAAATTAACACCACTAAACTATTTTCAATCTAATCTATTAAGTACAGTAAAATTTCCATGGTAACAAGTTCAGATATGAACTCGGTATAACCAGAACGTATACATAATTTTTTAGTCACCTGTTAATCTACGCCCTACTGTTCAACATTTTATCCTCTCTTTATGTTTGTGGTTAGATTGAGCTTTGTATTCCCGGTGTACGTTTTTCTTCTATGATCGATTTTATTAGAAAAGCTAGAATCTTGCTCTACAATTATATGTTAATTTGTCTAAGATAATATGAAAATAACCCCTCATTTTCTGAAGACCAAACAAGCCTACTGATTCAATAACCTAAGCAGTTATAAATGTCATACCATTTATTCTAGAAATGCTAGAAAATAGTCATACATATCTTAATCTAATGACATTCCAGAATGTCACTACTCTTTTTCGGGTAAATCGCTGGAAACATTCCAGAACATCAATACTATTTAGCACAAACACCCATACGATGCAAACAAAAAACTTTATCATTACCACACTTAACAGAATAAGCACAATTACGACCTTCTAATAAACGTTTTAATTGAGCATGGGGATAATTTTCAAATTCAAATTCCTCAAACAATATAATACGATGAAAATCTAAATTTAAAGATTGCATAAAAAAATTACCAACACCAGGATAAAAAATAAATTTTGAATTACATTCACCAATTATTTTTTCAACAAAAGTTGTCTTACCAATATCAGACTCACCCCATATGTAAATAGCAATTTTTTTGTTTAAAAAATTAAAATCATACAATTTTTTTACCTCATTTTTTTTTACAATTGAGTTACCTGTCAAAAGATAACATGAATATATTCAAGTTAAACAATTGAATAGGCCTAACGAATAAGTTTATAAAATTCTATTGTAGTACAAACGTATTGAGTAATATCACTCCTAACAGTCAGCATAAACATAACATTAATAATCTTAATAAATCACAAAATCATCTACAAATACGAGGGTCATTCTAAAAGTACAGAACATTTGAACTGATGAGCCACACAGTTTTCCTACCCCACCAATACCTCATTAACATTCCCATTACTTTGTGTTAGCCAGATACTAAAATCTAACCTCATTTGTGCTGCAACTTTAAAATGTTTTTAAATGCAAAAAAAATTGCCCTCATCAAAATTTATAGGCAGATAATCAAGGTTTATGGTAATGTGATGAATGAAGCAATATTATATTGGAGGAGAAACGAATATTTCTGATGCTGGGATCGAAATGGTATCCTGCTCATCAACAAGATACCTAGAGTGGAGACTGTAAATGCAGTGGTCTACTGTCATACCTCTCGCCAACTAAGCTGTGCAAAACAAACTGTTGTTCAGCATATTTGTGCTTTTTCATGAGAATGCATGTCTACATGCTGTTTCATTGACAAATAAGCTACTCAAATACATGTACTTTCCAAAATGTTCCAAATTTAGATCTACCAACAAAACAATTTCGATGTTTAATTTTTTTTTTAACGTCCGACTATTGTGCACACTTAAGCTAATGCAGACGATGGGATGATTTATAGTTGTATGAAAATGCCAAGCCCTGGTCGGGAATTGAACCTGGGTCCTCGGGGTGAAAGCCCAGTACGCTATCAACTAGGCTACCGAGGCGGCTGAGCATTGTTTGAAATAATAACCATTGATACAGTATTTTATTCTCTAATACAGAAATTTTACCAACATTTCTACACAACTGAATTTTGAGTTACTATAGAAAGAATGGCAATTATTTATTAGTAAAAAAAATGGTCCTTAAATTATTATCATTAATATCTTTTAGATAAATATATTGGTTGTTAGTCATTAATTTATATGATAGATAAATACAACTCGGTTTCATTGTCTGATCTGTGGTTAATAGGTTAATACCACCACCAGCTTCGGTTAGCACACCATGCCCACATGTTTTTGATTTTCGACTTGACAGTTTTAAAGTTTGTTTTTTTGTTTGTGAATTGTACACGTTTAACATGAGGTAGCTTTCCGAACAGAGAACAAAACAGTTGTTTGAAAAGTTATCAAAGTAGTAAGTTTTGTCAATGCAGTTTCTAATTTTTACGTGTACTATATTACATAAGCTGTAATTTGTTGAACTTAACCTCACAAATGTACTCGCAGATAAGAGGTTTAACTCGATCACTTGATAATTACAAAGTTGTAAGGAGACTGTAAAAGTTTTACAGTTATAAAAATATATATTCGTCTATAAAACATTTAGTTATTTGAGGAATATTGTTCAACTTATACTATCTTAGGCTATAAGGTTAAGGTGACCATGCAAATCAAACCAGATATTTACTTGAACTGCACCAGAGTTTTCTAGTAAAAGGATAGGGTTTTATTAACATTTGGTATCTAAATTTAAAAAAAAAATCATCGGTAAATGTGTAGTGGATGCTACTTATTTTTCGTAAGTAGCAGGAATCGAACCCGGGTCCTCGGGGAGAAAGCCCAGTACGCTAGCAACTAGGCTTTGATGTTTAAAGTAAGCAAGTGGGAGTCTTAATTTCTTAAAATTGTTTATACAGATTATGCTTAAATTGGTCAAACATTTACTATAAATAAAGTTCATACATATAAAATAAGTTTGAAGTAAAATAAATTTACTAAAAAAAAGGGAAACTACCAAAGCTTATGAAAGTAACTAAAAAGATGAACATTAACCCTCTGAAGAGTATTGACAACCTGGACATCACAATACTGGGACTGTTAAAGAGTGAGAATATGGAATGAATACAAGCTGAAAAGATTAAAAAAAAAACCTTTTTTAAACTTCAGCAATTAAACTGGGCTTGGAGGATAGGCCTTTGAGCCCAGATCTGACTCCCAAGTGTTACCATTTTTCCACAAAACGGAAGGATTTCTACAGAAACTACTATGGAAGTGACCACGAACTGAAAGAGGGCATTAATCACTGGTTCAACTATTTGGTGGCAAATAAATATGTAGAAGGTAGAGAAAAGCTGGTGAAACGCTGCAAATTTTTTTTTTAATTTGTATAGTGATTACACAGAAAAATAGTTAAGGTACTGAATGTGTGGTAAAAAAGTTTTGTGTCATTATATTAAATAAAAATATTCAGAGAAACAATTTTTTTTTACTTTTATAATGACCTCGTTAAATGACTTTTAACTCCTCCGAAAGACCAAACCCTGAGACTCACTTGTTCGTTCTCTGCCTGTGCGGTGCCCAAATGCTGCCATACGATCGGGTCATCAGGTTTAGATTGTGCAGCTGCTTCAAAGCACAACACTGCACTCGGTAAGTCTCCTTCTTTCAAACGTTTTAACCCCTCTTCAAAAGCATCTGGCAACTCTTTCATCGGATTATCGTTCACAAACTTGTAGTCCTACATAAATCAATATGAAAGTTTTACCAATGCCACTAAAAATTCTTATCACTAACAATTAAAACGTTCAAATTATTGATTCTGATTTAACCAACAAATCATTATTTCATATTTTTATGCACATTTTTCTATTATCATTTATGAGAAAACAGGTTAGGTACTTATTTTATCTTTTTGAGATTCAAACCAGTTTTATTACTTATCGCCAGGCAGGAATGTCAAACACTACATCAACTGGGGGTGTCGTATTTTTGTAAACAATATAATTTCAAAATTATGTACACTAATGTTTACTAAAAACAAATATTTTTTACGTTAAAAAAAAAAAACAGCCAAGATACAAGTATCCCCCCCACACACACACATTAATCTGTGGCATATTTACCAAAGTAACAAATACAAAATACAAAACAAATAAACTTACTTTAAAAGCGGCCGAGTAATCATTAAATTCTAAATTCCAAGGATGAGGCAGTAAATCATCTTCCTTAGACATCTGCTCCCACTGCTGAGCCAATTTACTCCAAAGCTGATCTGTGAACGCTTTTTCATTCACGTCTGTAACATATTAAGAATATGTTTTTTTAATTTTTCGCTTCTTTCGTTTTCACACTGCCAAAATTCTGGTTATGAAACCAGAAATTTTCAGAAAGAAGCTCATCTTGTTTTTTCTTTGAGAAAATACTAACATTTTTAAAAACTTTTTCCGTAAAGTACGCTAGGTTAAGAAAGTACAACATTTATAGTTTTTCAAAAATAATTAACCACAAAATATATAACACAACTAAGTAATTTACCTGATTCAGCATTACTTGTAGATTGTGCTCCTAACAGCTGACTTTCTGAGTACTCATTAGCCCATATGTCCGATACTTCCTGTTCACCTCCACTTAGTACCTCCCCATCTTCTATTGACACTTCTCCATCACCAATCTGACGCATGAATTTCATAAACTGCAAAAATATGTACAGTTTTTAACTATAAATGTATGATACAGATACCATGTTTTATGGACTATAAGATGCACATTAATTTTTATGCAATTTTTTAAACAAAATAACTTTTTTACCGTTTTTATTATTTTGCAAAACCAGATTTAAAAAAATCTTAGTTTATTTTTATTTTTTTCCATTACGAAACTAGCTACTAACCCAAATATTGTTCTGTTACCGATAACACAATCATTTTCAATTCAAGCTCACTGGCACTGTCTGCAATGACACATAGTAGACTAGACAGTGTTCTGGGTTTGTGATGGCAGAATAGGAGGGAAACAGTGAATCCCCGCAACTTACGTTCGTCCCATTGGTGCACCGCTGCTGCCAGTTGAATCCAATGTTACCAGATAGATAGGTTTCCCGCGGCATCAAATATATGGCCATTTAAACATAGGAAATTTAAATCAAACACTGGACATTTTTATATCAATTTTGAATATAAGATGCACCTGAATTTCTGAGCAAATTTTTTGAAGAAAAAAGTGCGTGTTATAGTCTGTAAAATACGGTATTTACATGAACGTAAAGTATAAAATGTTCATGTAAGCAATAGAGCTTCACACTTGCTACATTGCTTGCAAGAAATGTTACTATATTTCTGCAAATATTAACCATTACAAAAACTTAAACCTACATATTTTCAGACTTCAATATAAATTGTGCTGTAATTTCTTACCTAATAATATTTTAAATTTAACATTATATTGTAATTAAGTTACCTTTGAATATGTGAACTTTGGGTCATCTGCAACTTCTACAATTTCATTAGCAATGTCTTTCAATTCTGAACTATCTTTGTTTAATTCGGCTTTGTAATCTTCTACAGAAGTATCAACATAACAGGGTGCAGCAGGATCGTCTCTTTGAAACACAAAATAATATTTTAAAAACAGAACGGTGGCAATCTAAAATAAATTGGTAGCTTAAAACTCAATCAAACTAATTTTTTGCTATATATAAATAAAATGTTTGCTATTACGTTAATGAAAATTTGCAGCAGACAAACTGACTAAAAACGGTAACTATATAAAACAGAAACCTCTAAGAGTTAATACAATAAACAGAAGGATTAAACAAATTAAAAAACATTTCCAAATTTTGTTCAACCACAGACTTAAAGAATACTTGAAAGGTAAATAGTATACATCTACCCTCTACATTTAAGAACAAAATTTAGCCGCCTCGGTGGCCTAGTTGATAGCGTACTGGGCTTTCACCCGAGGACCCGTGTTCGATTCCCGGCTAGAGCTTGGCATTTTCATACTCTATAAATAATACCATCGTCTACATTAGCCCAAATGTGCACAATAGTCAAACATTAAACACCAAAAAAAAGAACAATATTTCTAAGAAAGTTATTAAGCAATTTTCACATGGCTACAGGACAGTACTGCTTAGTAGAGCATCTCAACAGAAAAACGACTTACTTAGTCTATTGACAAGCAAGGTCAAGAATGGTGTTCATCAGATTGAACCATTTCAAACAATAACGGTATTACATTACCAGTGTACAAAACCAATTTTGAAAATACCCAGCCTTAAATTTACTACATGGTGTTACAGCTAGAAGTTGTAACTACCAATGGTTACTGTTGAGGATAAATCAACTGAGTTACACGCAATGTTTGTCACTTCAATATGAAAAAATGACGTGTTTTCATTTTGAATTTTCAACCATTTTTTAATTTCCACAACTAAAAAATACATGAAAACGTATGACTATATTTATTAGAAAACGTGTCATCTGCAGAAACGAAGTGCAAAAACTAGCAAGTGAAACTTTAACCTAAAACATAAGATGTTCTTTATTAATTAATGTACATAATTTTAATTAAAATTATTTTGAAAAGTATTGAAACTTACAGCTGAAGATGTTCATTGGATTCTAAATATTCTTTAGCCCACTTAGGGCCAAAACCAAGTTCATACACTTCACCTGGACCACTGCTCTTATCTTGATTTGGTGCCCAAATACCAGCTGCCTGTTCAACTTCCTGGAAATATAGACATAAGAAAAATCAACTAAATGAGAAACAACTTTTATTTTTTTTAAATTTAATTTCTTAATAACTGTAATTTGTGGGGAAGTCATTACACTCATGCAAAGTTTAAACTCAATCAGTTCATCCATTATGGAAATATAAATTATACATAAAAAATAAAATGGTCACTATCTTGGAAAACAAAGATTTTTTTCAGATAAGTTGTATTCTTATTTTTTTCTTTATCTTGACTTGCAAAATCATTTCTTAAAGTATGGTAGGTTACTATGTTCAGTATAATGATCTGCCTTCCCTAGCTTCGTCAATTCTACTTTTGTTGATGCGTTTCGGAAAACCTCCATCTTCAAAAACTATATCTATACTCCACTATATCTATACTATCCAAGAGTATAGATGAAGATGGAGGTTCTCCGAAACGCGTCAAAGTAGAATTGACAAAGCTACGGAAGGCAGATCATTATACTGAACATAGTGACAATAATCCTAGCAGAAAAGAAGAAGAATATAAAAAGAATTTTGGTAGGTTAATTACAAAAATATATGAATAATTTTGTTTTCACCAAAGGCACATGCCCAAGGCACTAATTAAATTTTTTGCTTACTAATTAATAGCTGCTTACATTAAAATGTTTGCCAGCTTCAATATACTGATCAGCCCAGCAGCTGTTATCCAGTTCTGCAGCTAATTGTGCCACTGGTGGAGACTGAACAGGTCCTGTTCTTGACACTCCCCCTCCTCTCTCCAGTTCCCTCATCTCTGCTAACAAGGAATCCATGCGGAAACTAGGAGTGGCTTGTCCCAGAGTCTCCTCAAGGAACTGCTGGACCAGCTAAACAAACACAAAACTATAAAAATATGGGAAACAGTTACTCAATATTTATTAATCTAAACTAAAACACGATTTTTAAAATATAATTAATATTAAACTGCTTATAAATTAATATCAGTTTTTCCAATACTTTTATAAAACATTGTTTCTGGAATATAAATACTATGAGAAACAATTAGAAAGCAACTCATGAAAGCAGATTTATAAAATGAGCATGATGAAGTTGTATTAAAATTTTAGGCCTAATACAGGATTTGTTATACCATTAAGACACAAACATTTTGGCAAGTTCATCTTTCATTGTATGAATTTCTGAAAGAAATTTGTTCGTAATAATCGTTTCTGTGAAAGATGTGGGAACTGGGTTTATTAAAATATAAACTGGTCTTCAATCAAATCCAGTTCAGTTAATTAGAATGTAATTAACAATAAAAATATTAAAACTACACCAAGATAAAATATATGATTTTTATTCAGGAAATGTGAATTTTAAAATAGCGAAACTTTTAATAACAGTACATTTTTGTTTAAAATTAATAATTTATCTGTACAATAAATAATTTTATTACTTTAATTAATCCTTTGCAAACAGATGGCCAGTACTGCTGGCAAAGTCCCACTTTTATTCATCCTGGAATAATTATTGTGGATTCACAGCAGTATTCACAGCTCAGATGGCCACTTACGTTTCTATATCAGCTTGGGCATCACCACCTTGGAATTGTTTCTCATTACAATCTGGGTTTTTAACAAATTAAAAAATTTTGAAAAAACACTTATTGTCATACACAAAGGCAGAAAATATAATTTTTATTTATGAGTGTAATTCGTATAGCTATAATTACATAATAATTATAACATACTAAAAAAAATGTAATGTACTGTAATATTAACTATATACTGTTAATATTGTAATATACTGTTCTTGTTTTATATATTATTATTATTTGCGTATAGACCCTGTTGGATCACGCAAAGCACTCTTGTCTTGTTCCTTCTAATCCTCTACACCTCCCTCATCCTGTCCCCATGGATCCTCTTCCGCTCCTCCGTCCATTTTACCCCTGCTCTCTTTGGGATTTCATTCTCTGGGACCTTCCAACCGAGCATCTTTCTCCTGTATGCATGCCTGTCTTCAACGTCTGTTGAGTCTATTTCTGCGTCATGTAGATCTATTCTGACTTGTGCGATCCACGACGTTGTTGACTTGACTCCTTGTATATACTTAAGGATTCTGTTGGTTGTTTAACAAATAAATTTTTGCTAGATTTTATCCCGTAAATACTTCTAAATTCTAAATATTTTTTGTCATTAACGACTATATTTTCCTCGGTTCAATCTTCTACACAAACCATTTTCACCCAAAAACATTTAAAAACTGTAATAAATTAATATTTTGTTTTATTGGTAATATTTGCAACTTAAAAAACACCAGCTCTGAACAGACTCATATTAGTAAGTCAAATGTAGCACAATACCGATAAAGTATAGTTGAATATGCCTTGTGTTAATAGTGCTCAGAATGGAGAAAAGGTAATATCCGTTAGTTCAACAATACCTGGTAGGGTTTCAGTACGATCTAGGCAAAATCAAACAAAATATTTTAATATAAAAGCATATCATTTTGTTTTGACAGGCAATCTGGCCATCTGAGCGCTTGAGTGATTTTAACTTGGCCTGCACTGCTGGCCATCCCACCTGAGGAACATAACCAGTGCAAAATATTCCGACCTGACAAGGATATAGATGCGGTTAGTACTACTGGCCATCCAAACCCAGAGAACAAATTTTAAAAATCATAACCAGCAGAGTTACAACCAGCAGAGTTAAGCAATTGGCACAGCCTAATTTCGTAATATGATCCTCAAATGTTACCTCAAGCAAAATATTAAAAAATATTATTTCAAACTATAGATAAAAATATAAGTAACAAACATTAACTAATAACAAAAAATATAATATTATAACTAATTACACAAAGGCATACCTGGTCAGAATCTGAAGTGGCAAAACCATCGCCAGGTTGAAAAGGGTATCGAAATCCTTCTTCTTTTAAACCCCTGTCTTGCACAAAATGTGAACCCAACCGTACTAAAGAATTTGCTCCCCCACATTCTCCTTCAACCAAGTCTCGTAAAGCCATGGCTAACCAAATATAAAAAATTAATTAATTCTAAGCTCTTCAACATATGTCTAAAATTGAAAATCAAACAAAAAAAATAAATAAAACAAACAGTCTAACATGTAGATAATATAAGTAAGAATGGTATGGTAATTAGGCCTATGTCGTAAGTTTATATGGCATATCTGCAAACAGTGTAATGTAAAAATTAAGTAAGAAAAACTGCTAACTCACTGATAGATAAAACTCAATATTATTAAACTTTATTTGATTATCTTAAATTTAAACCTAAACAGAACTTCAAAATATAAATTAGCCATTATTTTTCATTTGGTCATGTATTATAAAATCTTAAACACTTTATTAGTCTAACTTTATCCCAGGTAAACCCACTTTATGAAATTTTTGGACATGTTTTCACATTAACACTTTGGCTAAATTTAATTGATATGGAGGGAAAATTAAGAATTTATATAAATTCAACTTTCAATTTAGGCTCTAACTGTTCGAGAAAATGCACATATGCCTAATATCACATACAGGTTTTTCCAATACAAAAAACAAAATAAATTAACTAAATGTGTAGCTTATTGAGGTTATTTTTCTACATAAAAAAGGCTCTACAAATTTACTTTTATTATGTACTTTTCCAATACTATGCAAAATTAGTAATATAAACTGTATAACTATGACAGTGATCAGTTATTTAAAAAAACTAATAACCTTCAAGAATTTGAAAAGTTGATTTTTAAAAAACTAGTGTTAAACAGCAAAAATAATCAAAATTAAATTTTACAACTGCAGTATTCATTTCTGGCCAGCATAAATATGACAAATTCTAAATACCATCTATTTATACTGTCTTTATTTTATACTTACAACAAATATTTAAAATTTTTGCCTTTAACCTATTTTGACAAGATCAGGACGGTTATTGCCCTAAATCAACACTACTAGAAAATAAAGGAAATTAGAGTACCTAGGTTAAATATTGGCAGAATTGGGTAATGACAAACTATTCCTAAATAAATTGCCTAAAACCATTTTTTCATTGTCATCGTGGTTGTCTACTGCAATGACCCTGAATTTTTTATTTCTCGAATTAAAACAAAAATCTCGTGACTACAAATAAACCCAAACACACTCTCACCGTGATTGAAATAACAAGAACAATAATTGACACTTGACAGCGTAGTGGGCATACATGATCACAGATACAGCAGTACGATTGCAAAGAAAATTTTTGTGTCCAAAATCATAGATAAACTATAAGTAATGCTAAACAATCTAGTACCTTATCTATGGAATCTATTATAACAAGAACATTTAAACTTTTCAACCGATTTAATTATTTGAGGATGTAATTGAGCGATAGAGCCTGACTAAAAAATTTATTATTTAAGAAGTAGTAAAAAAAATAGCACGGTTCAATAACAATTTTTATGGCTGTATATTTTTTTGTAACATTGCAAAAAATTTACCCTTACTAAATATTTATTCTGATGTGCAATAGTTACTGTTTGGAAATTCGCTTCTTCATGTCAGTAAATCAACTGTATGCTATGATTGTAATATTTCATAGCTTTAAGAAACATAATTATACCACATATATTATGTTTAAAAAGATAATAAATTAACTCCCTATAATGAATGCTGACAAGACAACGCCTTAAACTACACATCATTCTTTGTCAGGTTTATTGCCTAGCCATTTAGTAAACGGTCTGCAAGAGAATTTGTCATGCATGTTGTCCTCTCCAACAGTCTGCCAATAAGAGACTACAAACTGTTGCTACTCAGCCAACGTGAAGGAAAACGTAATAAGTAGGCTGAGAGAGGGTTGATTGGACCTCTCACTCGCACATTTTTTTTTCTCTGCCTCTTTGTGTTCTTACCAAGCCCCTGATCTACAGTTTGAAACCAATAAAATTGATTATATATACAAACACATATTATTAGTATTAGCATTTAAGTGTTCACAAGTTTTGAATCAATTTAGAACGTTTTGTTTGATTTTTGATAATAGTATGGATAAAATTTGTTACCAAACAAAATCTGCTCAAAACCATTTTAAAATTTTTATAAAAACATACTATTTTTTAAAATCTAATTTTATTGTAACCAGTATTAAAATATGCATAAATTAGGATTTAAAACTTTCAAAATCAACTGAAAACTTACAAATTGGAATAACTACAAATATAAACCTAATATCAGTAGGGACTCATTTCTGTAGTTTCAAAATTAAAGAAAAAAAAATTATGTATATTTTAACAATCGTAATAACAGATTTTCAATAAAGTGTAATAAATACAAAAAATGTTATAATTTTTATGGGAGTCAGGTTCATTTTTTTTTCATCTATATTAAAATCTGTATTAATCTGATATGTAATTGTTACTTCTTGGAAATTCGCATCTGCTATGACAGCAAGCCAGCTGTACGCCACAATTAACAAAATGGTTTAATTAAATAATCATGCCATTTATTTTACATCCACAACAAAATAAAAAAATAACAAAAGAATTATTCATGTCATTAAAAGTAATTACCTACCTATGATGAATGTTGACAAAAGACAGCGCCTTAAACTACACAAAATATTTTGTCAGGTTTGGTTTGAATCCAATAAAACTTTGTTGTGTGTATAAACAATAAATAAAACCAACAATTTTTTTTGTAAGGTTTAGTTTGAATCCAATAAAACTTCGAAATGTGATCTCATACAAGGTACAACATCAAATTAGTAAGACCTCAGTGTATAACAAGAAAATAGGAAATTAAAATTAATTACAAATTATATGATATTAAAATATTTTTTTATTTCTGATCTTGATTTTGCACTTTTAACATTTAGGAATATAATGTTATACAGGATAAAAACCCAATTATTTAATAATGGTAAAACACATAAATAGGAATATATTAACATACAGTCATACGATCAATGTCTGATTTTATGGCCCATTCATAAGATGTTTAGGAATATAGCGATAATATACCATTTATACCTTTCCAATAGAAAACTATTTTTATAAAATATAGTATATTAAGTTGATCTGTTAAACATTTCCTGAACTGTTGAAACTTGATATTCTATTCCAGTTCTCCAATGTATATAACCTTATCACTAGATCCGGACACAACTGTAACAAAGGAATTTTAATTAAAAATTAAGATTATATGCATTCTGTTAGTTCATAAAAAACTATAAAACCAATCATACTTACTAATAGGTTCCTTTGGATGAAGGTGAACATCATTTACACTGCCATTGTGTCCAGGAAGTTTATACAAAATCCTCCTGGTAGTTGTATCCCATATGTATACAAATCGATCTGCCGAACCTGCTGATACTTTAGAACCATCAGGAGCCCACGCACACCGAAGCAAATTCTGTAAAAATAAGTAAATATTTACCAATAACTATATAGATAAGTTTAATTACTAATCATTTAAAAATTCAGAATTTTGATCATCACGCTTTTTTTAATCAAATAATATCTGCAGCAGTTTATTAGACCTCTGAGTTAACTGACCTTTTCAAAATTATGTTGGTGACCAGAAAGTATCTTGACACATCTTTCTTGAGGAGCAAATGGCCTAATGTCCCAAATCCTTAATGAATTGTCCATTGCGTTTGAAAGGAGATAAGATCCATCAGGAGATAAGCTTAATCCAGTAACAGTATCATTGTGACCCCTAAGCCTCTGAAGCATTGAATTTTTGCGCAAATCCCAAATCTAAACACATATAAAACATTGTGAAACTTTACATAATAAATATAGTTGTACATTAAAAATATGTTTTAGAGCCAAGAGAAAGTTAATTATTTGTACTTGGAAAGTCCCTATGAATGGTTCTTCATGGTCTTTTCTTCACAAGGAATAAATACAAGGGCAAGTAAAAAAGTAAAGAAAAATTTTAATTTCCCTCCAAATGATAAGTATGTCAGCACTGATTGTTCTGCTATAACTCATAACGTCTATCAGCTGTTCATTGAAAGTACTGTTCCATTGTTAGCTAAATGTGATTGTATTTAAAAGACTGTGTAAAATGAGTTCGCCTTTGTCTCCTTGTCCTGGAAGAAATGCAAGTCGTGATGTGTTTTCTCAATTCATAAGTGTGAAACCCAGCAGAGATTACTCATCGAATGCAGCAGCAATATGGAGAGAGTTGTTTGAGTGGAAGCAAGATCTATGAATCAATTGATTGCTTTAAAAGTAGTAGGATTTCTCTCTGTGATGAACGGCAGCCTGGAATGCCTTCCAAACTAATGACAATATTGAAGTGGTTAAACAAATGATTCTCAATAATTGACGAATTACAGTTGATAATATTACAAGTGAGTTGAATGTCAGCAACAGCTCAGCATATTTAATTATCCAAGATTCTTTAAACTTTCGAAAAGTCTGTGCTTGCTGGGTTCCACATCAACTGACCAGCATCCACAAATAAGATCATTTCAAAATTTCCCAGAAGCATTTGGAACATAAGAAGGAGACTCATTTCTTACACAAATAATAACCGCTGATGCGACATGGGACCATCATTTTGAACTAGAGAGTAAGCGACAAAGTTTGGTGTGTAAACATCTTTGATCACCCCTAGAAAAAATTTCTCAGCTGTCTGTAGGAAAGGTTATGATAACGATATTCTTGAATATGGATGGTCCAATTTTGGCTGACTTAAAGCCTAAAGTTTAAATAATAAATAGGACAGCTACTGTGAGCTTCTGCATTTATTGAAATCAAAAATCAAAGACGCAACTTTCAAAAAGTGTGATCTATCTATAATTCGGTCTACAACGTTCTACGCCGTCTTCTGATCTCCAACCTCCACCGATCGCGGTCCCACCACAGGTCTTCTGGTAGATCCCTTTTTTTTATTTCCTTTTCGACTTCCTCTCTCCAGCTCAGTCTCGGCCTTTCTCGTTTTCTTCTTCCAGGTGTTCGCCATTGCATGATTTTTTTGGGAATTCGCTCATCCGGCATTCTTTGTACATTCAAAAAGCGTGATTTTGACCTCAAATGGGTACAAACACAGTCATATGCCTTCAAAAACTTGGTTTTCAGCTGCTAGACCACCCTCCATATAGTCCAGACCAGGCACCAAGCAATTTTCATCTTTTCGGCGCATTAAAAGAACAGTTGCAAAGGCATCATCGATCTCATGAAGAGGTCATACAAGCAGTGCAAAACTTTTTGAACACCAGGCCGAAAACCAAAAACCATGAAAGGAATTCAAATGCTGGTAAAAGATGGACTAAGTGCATAGAAGTAGGAGGGGATTATGTTGAAAAGTAATGCTAGTATCATTTATGTAAGTACAATTTTACTTTACTTATTGATTTACCTTCGTATTTACTGCTGTGTATCCAGAAATGGGACAGGCACTATATGTGACTGGCAGTGGGGATGGGTTGAAGACAATGCAACGGGTATTTTAGAACGGTTGTGGTGACACAGCTGTTGTTGAACACAACAGTTGTGTAAAAAGAAAATTTGTAGTTGTAGATGGCAGAATGACTGTCCATTTTCATTGCCAAGTTGTATAGTAACAATTTTTCCCGCTGAACCAACTAGAAAATTAGCAGCAAATATTTATGTTATTTTTGATTTCCGTTCTTATCTCTTTTCTGTAACATTGTATGCTTTGTTTGATATGAGCTTACGTGTCACAAGTTCAATAACTTAGTTTATAGAGATGAAAGTTCAAAAAACTGACAGAAATATTACACATAATCTTTATTTTGGGCAAGCCGCCTCGGTGGCCTAGTGGATAGCGTACTGGGCTTTCACCCCGAGGACCCGGGTTCGATTCCCGGCGAGGGCTTGGCATTTTCATATGTTATAAATCATCCCATTGTCTGCATTAGCCCAAGTGTGCACAATAGTCGGATGTTAAACACCAAAAAAAAAAAAAAATTTTTTTGTGCTAGGAATTATTTACTATTTTATTGAGTTCACTTATCTGCCAATCCTAGCTCTATTATTTTTTTTTAATTATGCGTTTTAGATTACATCCATTATCAAAACTTATTGTTATACTCCAACGGAGAAGAGTACAGCAATTACTTTTAACAATTAAGAGTAATCTGAAACAAACAAACCAAACAACTGACCAAGATAAGAATGGCAGATGAGTGAGATAAGATTGGCCTAATCGAAAAAATAAATTTAATTTACTAAAATTAAAGTAAACTAATTTACTTTTCAATTCCTTTTATGCATGTAAAAAAAAAAAAATGTTCAGTGTTTTGTAATTTGTGTAAATGACTATGTACTACACCTACAACAGTCTACTTACTTTACCCTCTGGGCCAAACATTTAATTTTCTTTTCTACTAAACGCTACACAACTTCTACAAAATTTTTAAACAAAACTGTTACTTGAAGTAGGCTTTTTAACCTTGACACAGCGCCCAAATCTAAACGTTGTTGACAATTGTTTAATAAAATGGTTGTCGATGCACAAACGTTCAGAACATAACCATTGTACAATTTAAGCAGTTTACCCCACGGAAAATAGAATACACGGTAGGGGCCATGGTGGGTATGCACAATAAATTACCGCACGCATGACGTCACTGGATCGAACTCTTCACTGCTACTATATGTAGTTTCCCGCTAAACAATTCGATGTTCTGTAAATGTAGTTGGAGATTCAGTGTGATTATTTAATCTGTAGGTGTTGTGTTTTAAATAAAAGGTGTCAACAACAATACTGCATGATAATTTTGTTTTGTGTTCGAGGTTTAATAAATATAAGAAAAGATTTAAGTATGTTTTGAATCCTAAAAAACATATAATGTATTTTGTTTAGTATTGTATAATTGTGCATGCATAACAATGCCTGGTTATTATTGCCAATTGCTATAATAATGATAAGAATTGTAAAGAGAAAGGAATTACGTTTCATAGAATTCCTAAAGATGAAGGCCTGAGAAAAGTGTGGGTTCATGCGTGTAAACGAGCAGATCATTTTAATTTTGATAATGATAAAGTCTGTTCACTTCGTTTTAATGACGATGATTTCGAAAGGGATTTTAAATCCTAATTATTAAATACAACACCTGTGAAATCCGGTTCCATTCCACGTTTTAACATTTCCACCATTGAAAATAAATGTGTTGATTCTGAACGAGCGACAAGGATTAAAAAACATGAAAACCAAGAAACATTAAAAAACTTATTGATGAGTCTGAAGGAAATCTACCAGGAAAATCACCTGTAAACTGAAATGACGTAGGTGCAATTGTAACGTGTAATTCTGTAAATGAAACCCACTTTCCATAGTCAGTAATTTTAATACAAATATCGTTGTAAATAATGCCTCTGTAGAAGAAATTAAATGTTTAAGAAATGAAAATTTACTTTTGAAGGAATAAATTCAACTTGCATTACAAGAACTGGCCTCGGTTAAAAATAAATATGTGGTTTTACAAAGCAATGTTACTAAGTTTAGAATATTTTTTTCTGATAATCTGACGAAGAGAAGGAGCCTTAAATGATTTGCAAGCTAGTGAAGATGATGTGAAGTGTGATCTATATGAGAACTTTGATCTACCAAAGATGATGGCTGGCTATATAGCGTATGAGTCAAGAAAAAAAAAATCGTCTCAACTTTTGTATACGGTCATCCAACAAACAAGTCATCCATAATAATCAAAGGGATTGGCTGTCAACTTTGTCAATGTGCTATTTATTTATTTACTACCAAATTCATATTATGTATAAAAATATACACAAAAAAGAACCTAAAGGGGGCATAAAAACCTGTACATAGGTTGGTCCTTTGTAATTTAATTTATTACTAATTTTTTATTCCAGATGTATGTTTTCACAGTCAAACAAATAATTGTCAAGGCACATCCTCAGATACGTAATTCATAGTGTGATGTGCTTTTAACTTTCAAATAAAAAATATCTCAAATTTTTCAATCTACGGATGGACCTATAATTTACTTTAATATTATGTAATGTTGTATAAAATAAAAAATTTCTGTTTTCACGATGAGCGAATTCAGTATGTCAAGTAATTAATAGCGTTATACAAAAGGAATTATTATTGTAATTACTATAATACAGTTATTAAAACTAACATTATAAACTGTTTTCTACTAAACATTACGTCTGAGTTTGACCCAATAACGCGCCATAGCCGGCAAGTGGTGGGGAGGACATGCGTGTGGCCCATACCTAGTATTTTATATACCTTGGTTTTCCCCATTTCTAACTGGTAGCCATTTGGGCTCCTAACAAAATTTAGCTGTGGGACTCACCCCTCCTTAATGATACTCAATAGTAAAAGTATGACATTATACATTCATTTTTTTTTTTTTTTTTTTTTTTTTTTTTTTGAACAGAAGGGATTGTAATAACATTTAATATTTATATACAGTTTTATATGAAATTATATTATTAGTTGATACTTTTTATTCCTAAATATAAAAAACATACAATATTGTACATACTAAAATGAACTATCATTTTAAAGTTTCTGTTTTTAGAAAAATAACAACCCTTCAACATAGGAAGGTGATTTAAACTGGACAATAAAAATGACATTAATTTTTTTTTTAATTTGTCACTTGTACATTCAGCGTATTATTTGTACATTCAATATGTCACTATTTTACAACTACAGATTATTTTACATCTGTTAATATTTTACAATAAGTCCGTTTAATCCTTTATTTTCATCTGATTACTTAATTCCTTTCACAAACATAAATTACTTTAAAAAATGGTTCTTGATTTAGAGAATTCTTTAATTTGTTTTTAGAAGTTTATACTTAAGAAAAAAATCTTTTACAAGAAACTTGATTTGCACGAAATTCGAGTTTTTAATCGACTATATCAGTAAATAGAAAATTTATTTTACCCAGACATGCATAGTAGAATAACTTTAATATTGCCTACAAGTAATGATATACCACATATTATATTAATAGGATATGTAATATTACCTACATATCTCATGGAAGACTTAAGTACAATAACTGTTAATTTAATATTAATAATTTTAGTGATTATAATTTTTTAAAGAAACATAAATAAATAACGTTTGTCATTATCAGTAAAACAAGTTTTGTTTAACAAACTATATATAAATTACTTGCATCTTTGTTAAAGTATTTGAAAGTATTACCTTAAAATATTTATTTGTAACTAACATCTTTTAAGTGAAAATAAAAAAATTAATATTTTTTTCTAAAAAAAAAATAATGTTACAAGATGAAGCAACAGCTAAAAATATCACTATTACTAATGTCTTTTTTATTTTTGTGTAACAATGTATACATCAGATAATGGATACATCAAGGTGTATGTATGATAAGAACTCGGAAACTGGCACATAAAGCAGAACAAGTCTTTAAATAAAACTATTGCATCAATTTACCTTGATATCATTATCAATCCCCGCAGATATAACTTGCTCAGCTGTATCACTAAAAGATACTGAAGTTACTTGATATGTATTGTTCAGCGTAACTGCTTGTCCCTTCTTACGTGGGTCCCACACTTTAATGGAACAATCATCTGATCCGCTCACAACCATCTGATTTCCTCTCCTCGTCGGATGACATGAATTCACAAAGCTGCTGTGGCCTTGAAACATACATTTTTTTAAATTAAAGAATCAACGCACAAGTAATGTACAATTTAATTTTGAAACTTCAACTGTATGTCTGAAGTTTCTTACACTATCAGAATCCTAGAAATAAACTTAACAGCATGTACAAACAACTTTCCACTGCATCAGAAATTACAAATAATCATGGCACACAGTCGTAGATGCCATTGTTGAAGTAAACTTCCAAAAGTATTTGTCTTTACCATTTTTAAATTCTGATTTCACCGTCACAATCAGCACTAAAATCAGCATATATTAGTTTTTAGTTCTCAAATTACAATGAAAATACAAAAATTAACACTGACCGCCACAAACAAATTTCTTAATTTCAAAAGAAGGTAATTTACTCAGTTTTTGACACTGATTATGGGTTTAATTAAAATTTAATCAGGTTTAACAGTGGATTAAAAAAAAATTAAGACAAATAAGTTATTAATTTTAAAGATTTTAAAAAAGTGCAATTTTGAAACTACTGAAACAATTTTGATGGTTAATAAACTTGTCCAAGCCATTAAAAAAATAGATTTTTTGCCTGGTTTGAATTAAAACGGACAAGTGAGTTTGACTACACTTGATGAATGTGTGGTCAATGTGAGTTTGCTCTCTCTCTCTCTCTCTCACACACACACACACACACACACACACACACACACACACACACACACACACACACACACACACACACACACACACACACACACACTCTTTAAAAATACACACACAAATACCCTCTAAAAGTGATCTAGAGGTCAGGATCAGTGCTCATTTCAAGGCCCTAGGTCTAGGTCTTATCATGATAGCTGCTCCAATAGCTCATTTTTTCCAATGGAAATGTCCTACTAAGATCGAATTAATCACTCACGAGTACTTTGTGTCATGAAGTAAAACCAAATGAGAATCAATTAAATGGATATTAAAAAAAAAATTACGAAACTTTATAATAATGTATTCTTTACCCTTTCACTTTAAATGACAAGTTTATAGCAAACATTAAACACCATAAAATGATAAGACTAAATGAAAGGTCAACTGATAGCCTGAAAATTAAATGCATGGCAATTTTACATTGAACACTGCAGTAAAAAAATATTGCATAATAGTATTTAAAAATACATCATACTAGTACAATAGAATATGAATTTCTGTACTCCAATATTTTCCAAATTCTTAATAAAATTAATATTTACTGTATTACTTAAAAAAACTACAAGCAATATACGCACATATTAAATACAAACTGACCTTTTAACTTTTTAATTCTTTGGCATGTTTGAAGGTCCCACATTGCTACGGTGTTATCTGTGCTGCAGGTGAAGAGTGTGTTTCCATCGGTAGAAAAATGAAGCTCCGTTACAGCTCCAGTGTGGCCTGTCATCACTGCAATGTTCTCACACTCTCCGTAAACATTCCACATAACTGTAAATTTAATCATAACAATTGTATATTTTTATTTATACTAACTAATTACAAAGCTTGATCATAAAATATGTTGTTGTTTCCTAAGGCTAGCCTGGACTCCAGTCCATCAGCCTCCTTGCCTCCCAATACAGTCGAGCGAAGCTCTTCTGTCGTCTCGAATCAGCATTCAATCTAGGGCATGTCAGCAGGTGTTCCTTGTTCATATATGAGTTCGTCTCTTGGCACAGAGGGCACATTTCAGAGGAGTAGACTCCAATGTGCTTCAAGTGGGTGGCGAGACAGTCATGACCCGTGTCAAGACGGAACTGTGCCACTGACGGAACTGTGTCTCCTTGGTTTTTCCTTCAGTCCGTCCCATTCCTCATCTATATTTTCCCAGCGTTTGCCTTTTGCTATGCTATTCATTTTTTCTATATGCTGTTTCTTCATTGTACTTTTGAACATGGCTTTTGTCTTATTTGGATTGGGAAAATGTGTTGGGATAGGAGTGAACCTTTCTTTGCCAGCTCATCTGCAGCCTCATTTCCTGGCACACCTACATGAGAAGGGATCCATTGGAACACTATATTTCTGCTTAATTTTTTAAGCATTCAAAACATTTTATGTATTTCTTTAAGACTGTTGCCCGCTGATGATGATAGGGCCTGCACTGCTGCCTTGGAATCTGTCAGTATTACACAGTTTTGGTGTTTATGCGAAGTGTTCAGCAGAAAGAGAAGAGCCTTAGATATGGCCTCCCATCTCAGCGTCAAAATTCGACCTGTTCAGTCCAACCGGGTAGTGGAGGGAGAAATCCGGTGCTTCCATCCTCATACTTGGATCCATCTGTGTAGATTCTCAACCATTGGTCGGAGGGGTATCTTTCTTCTATTGTGGAGATGGCCAGTTGTCGGAGAAGCGATGGGGGGCATTCTCTCTTGTTAACTTCCTCAACCAAAGACAAATTTATGTCTATCTCCAGAAGGTCAATTGGGTTAGTTGGTATGGTATATGGTTCTGTTCATAAAATATAAATAAATAAATAAAAATAACTTTAATATAAAATATTGCGAATGAGTTTTTTTATAGCAAAAACTGCTGATGCTACAGCCATTTGATAAGTTCAGGACTTGATACATCCACTGAAACAGACAATGTCAAGTTAGAACACTTTTTGACTTGTCAATTGGCTTCCAGAGTCAAGCAGAGTAGAGCAAGGTTGTATTTACTCTGTTTATCGTGAATCATGGATTTCGAACATGTTAATATTGAGTTTTATTTTAAGTTGTAAAAAAATGCCAGATAACCTGAAGAAATGTTAAAATCAGTATATGGCGATAATGTAGTGACTCTGAAAACTGTTTACAAGTGGTATGAGCAATTTAAAAGCAGAAGAAAATGAGTCAGTTAAGATAAGCAATGATCAGGGTGTTCACCAACCTCAAAAACATGCAATAAAGTGGCAAAAATTGTTCGTTCAAATGGGTCTGTGAAAAGCATTTTAAATAATTTACAAATGGAATGAGTGAGTGCTTATTTTGTTTTCAAACTTTACTCGCAATCACAAGGGTAATCGTGTGTCAGTTTGCATGGAATGGAAGGATCATCTTTATTCGGATCTAGACTTCATGGTCAAAATTGTAACTAGAGATAAAAGTTGGATGTACTGCTATGGCCCTGAGACGGGTATTCAGTTTCCAATGTAAAACCAATAATTCCCTTCACCCTACAAAGACAAAGTCGAATATCAAGGTCATGCACTTTGATTTTTGTAACAGTTAGGGCATAATGCAATCACTGCAAACTACAAATTTTACAACAGTGCACCGCATTATTTGTGAAATGGTGTATGAAGAAAAATTAGCCAACAGCTTCTTTCTTCAACACGACAAAACGTTCTGTCCTACTTTGCTTCTGATTCATAAGTTTTTGTCTGTCTACATCTGCCTTACCTACCAGATTTTTTCTCCGTTAATTTGTCCAACTGATTTTCTGTTAACCGTTCCTTCGTTCTTGTTAGTCTAACAGACATTAACCCTAATCTATAGTCAACAAAATATTTCGTTCCCACCTGTAAGAAATCTCATTTTCTGACAACGTTAACAATTAAGTCCAGTGCATCACTCTAGTAGACATTTAAAGTATTACCATGATGTAAATGAACCTTTCTTTGCCAGCTTCTGCCATCTATGACATTTGCAGGTGGCTGGCTATTTACAACTTATTCTAACAGTTGATATATTATCACTCTAAGAGTATAATATTGATAAATGACTTACTTTTATAAAAATATTTTGTTTATTCGTAAATGAGGTAGCCTAAAAGTGTTATTGCCTTGTACATTGAAACTTTAACTGCTGTAATTGATTCACGTTTTGCCAGTATTGTATTATTTTTATATAAATGCCTATCGTGGAATTTTTAGTATCTTTTTTTTCTTTAACTTTTTTATAGCCATTACATCAGACAATAATGTCAACGTCAATGGAATTAGCAGCTATTTGAAGCTGCCTGAAACGCATAATATTAAACAAGAAGATAAGCTTTACCAGCTTTACTGGACTTAATTTTCATAATAACCAGTTAATGCAGTGATCAGTTTTTAAATAATGCAGTAACTTTAAGGCTACTATTGGTTGCTGTTGGTAAACAAAAACTTACATATTTGTCTATCAAATCCAGAAGAGGCTAAATATTGTCCTTCAGGATGGAACTTGACTGTAAATATTTCACCCTGATGCCCCTCCAACACCATGATGGGTGCCAAAAGGCCAGATGTTTGACCCTCTCTCTGAAAACATTAAAGTTTTATAAAATTCAAAAATGATCGTTCCTATCAAGCTCTCCTATTTCAAATTATAAGAGAAACCTATGTAATCATTTCAAACCATCATTATTACACTTTCATTTAATGGCAAATTGTCCATTTTCAAAAACATTGAATACAATAGAGCCGTTTATGTAACATTATCATAAATTATTAGTCAATTCCATTGAGAAACTCATTTAATAGCAGTCATTAAAGAAAAATTTCACTAACAAATTTATATTTAGCAATTACAATGACCTTCATGATAAAATCCACATCTTCAACTATGAAATGAGTGATAATCTTTATATAGAGAACACTTTTAGAGGCGTAGGTTAACATTTTATAAATATTATATATTGTAACAATTCACAATTTGAAAGTTAAAATGGTTGCATACAACAGGTTAAAACACAACATACGATCCAAGGCAATCACCATCAACATCTCAGATAGCTGACGTCACGGCACATAGCCCAATGCAAATACATATTTTTTTTTTTTTTGGCTAAACACATAAACTACTTATTTTTCCTTGTAAAATGTAAAAAAGAATTCATAAGATTTTTAACCTACCATGATCATAGTTTCTTAGACGAAAATACCTCAAAAAATTTTTAATAAGGAAGGTCTAACTGATATTATTTTTTAACAGCGTGTAGCCTAACAGTAATATTTATTTGTTACTTTTCCCTGAAAGTACTTGTTTTTTTTTAAGTAGGGTAAACAATTTTTTTAGGCCTAAAAAGTAACTGTGTAACAATTATTAGAAAACTGGTATTTCTATTTAGACTAAATATATAGACCCTATTAAGTTACGCTTAAATAGTTTTTTGGCAAAAATGCACTTTGGACACCCATATTTCATTTCAAAGATGTAGTATTGTTTGTTGTGATGTTTTTAATTCTGTATTTCATTATCAATTCCTTTTTATCTAGGAATGAGATTAATGAATTAATAAACAAATAAGTTTAAAATGTTTACAATATTTAATTTTAAATCTAATCCGAGTATAAAAAGTACAATAATATTATGAAATTATTTGTTTAGAAAACAATGCAGTATTTATGCACTTCCTGCATTTTTACCAGTTATGATTGTTACAATTTTTTTTTATTATGTACTTAGTACTGAATTAAGAGACAGCCAGATGAATTTAAATTCATCTTTGGAGATTAAATTTCACCTACAAAAGATTAAATTTATTATGATGTTACGATTTTAAGCCATTTTCAATGGAACTATAATGGTAACAATCGAGTTAAGTTAGGTAAACACCCAAGAAACAAATTGTTACATTAATTTAAAAAAAAAAAAAATTTATTTTTCCATTATTAATAACAAGCATTTAATTTATTGCTTTTGTGATGAAAAATATGTTACATACTTTCGTGCACCAGTCATTTTGAGGTTATGTTCTTCACTTTTATTTTTTTCTAACTTCCTGTTGCTTATGAACCTTTATATTCTGGATTATTAATATTGAGCATAAAGCATTTGATAATTCGACAAAAATGCCTAATGTATATTTTTACCAAAATAGGAATTTGTAAAAAGTTATGTGAAAAGAAAATAATGTATGACAGTAAAATAAAAGTAAGTATAGTGTAAAATAAAAGTAAGGCCTGTGGGAGTGTAGTCAACATGTGTATTTCAAACATATTTTGGTAATTAAAATTTAATTACTTTTAAATCACTGTACTACTTTATTTAGAACCAATTTTGTTATGCAATAACCAGTCCATCTACTAATAATAGACAAAGTTTGCATTTAAAAAACTCTGTACAGTACAGTTTTTGAGAGTGTGTCAAATTTTCTTTACCAATTTATCCAAAGAAAACTAGGGTAAAAATGCAGATTAGGGACTAAGGTCACTTTTCATAATTTTTGTACTGAAATGCTTCAAAATACGCCCAATATTAATAATCTAAAATATAAAAGTGCAAAGACAACAGGAAGTTACAAAAAAGTGAAAACAAAAATGCCAAACATAAACTCAAAATGATTATAGTGAGAAACATGTTTATACCTATGAAAATGATAAATTGCATGTGTATTAATAATAAATAAATACACATAATTAATAGTGAAGGGAATATAATTTTTCTTTTTTTAAAAGAACTTCATAACCTAACTCGACTCGGCAGTTGCATATTTAACCTAACTCAACTTGGATGTTACATCTTTAAATTCAGCGACGAACATTAGTATACCGGTCGCAACAAAACTGTAATGTTTCTCTATCAATTTAACAATTATTGCTGCATTTAAAAATGAATACGGTTGTTTAATTAGATGCAACATGATGCCATGATTAATAAGACATTTAAGAACACTACCATAAATTGACGAAAAGAGGCAAATAACAATGTTCACAATTAACAGCCAATTTTTCTAACGAAATATTTAGAACAAGAACTTTCATGATAACTGATTTATTATAAAGTCCTTATTAATTTAGTAAAGAAAATTTGGAAATCCATGTAAAATGAACATGCAAGTACATTCATACAAAGTAAACATCCATGATGTCAAAGTATAGGTTAGAAATACACAGTACAGTAATAAATAACCAAAAATATAATTTCTTACGCATTTACCTTAATAAATGTCATCTTCTGCGCCTCAATATCTCTCAATGAATTGATATAACACTTAATACAAGCAAAAAAATCCGTACTTTCACAAAAATCCTTAAATTGCAATAATACCAAAACTAACACATTAAAAAAAAGGATAACAATTTTAGCTGCGCTGAAGTTAGCGTCAACGATGAGACCCATCGGTAAATTTTTCCGGCCATTACTAGCTAAGCTAAAAACATGCAACGTAACTGAATGTGTAGGAGTAAAACTTAAGTAAGTAGTGATTTTCTTACTTTTTTATTTTACAAATAACAAAATTTCAATAAATAACAGTTTCACGTAGAAATATTAAAGCAATAATTACCTTATAAAAAAAATTATAAGGTTTAGCGAAGGACACGTTTTGTCTATATATTGATGTTATTTCGTTCTCCAGTATGAAATAGCAGACACAAAACCCATTAAATTGTATTGCTACACATGTATTTTAAATACTGTCTTAATTTTAAGTGTCAATGTTAGGCCTAAGGTATAAAACATCGCATATAAAGGATGTAGCTTATAAACTCGCGCTGGCAAAGTTTACACCCAACATTGACACTTTAAATGAATATAGTATTTAAAATACATGTGTAGCAATACAGTTTGTTAGTTTTTGTATCTGTTAATTCATTTTGTAATACAGTTCAGTGTGTTTATTTAATTTGAACTTTTCTGATATGTTTTTTTAATCTTTTAATTTTTTTTATAATTGCTTAATGAGTATACTTATAACTGTAATTTATTGTAATTTTTTTATTGATATAATAGTAGAAATAAACAAGCACTTTTTAAATTTATAGTCCGAGCGATTGTTAAAGTTAGATGTTTTTAGGTTAGCTAGTAATGGCCAGTAAAATTTACCGATGGATTTTATCTTTAACGCTAACTTCAACGATGTTAATTTTAAGGCCCTATTATTAGATAACTGTTCTACAATTTTAAGCATAATGAAGGCATTCTTTATGTATATGCAAAATATATACATATAGCCCAATTTACAAACTACATAATTTGAACATGAAGTACAAAATGGTAATACAAATTTACCAATGGTGGTAATACCATGTTTACCTTTACTGGTGTTTTTAAGTTTTTTTGTTTAATTTTCAAAACATCACTAGGCTCTTAATTTTCGTTTATAGAAGTATGTACAATAAAATACATTTTCCTTAGAGAAGCCAATGACTTATTATAAAATAGAACTTTTTATTTTTGTTTAGAGTAAACTTGCATTTTTTTTTTTTTTTTTTTTTTTTTTTTTTTGTTTAACGTTCGACTATTGTGCACACTTAGGCTAATGCAAAATTATGTGGCAAATAGTCTACTCCAAATGTTTTGTGCATCTTCTGCTTATAGTGAAAATCTCTATTGTACACTAAAATTACCATATTTCTTTTGAATAACTGCCCTTAAAATCGATTTATTTAGAATAAAATTATCTCATTTGTGGCTATTAGACTTTACTGCTTCTTTTCAAGTAGCCCTAATATCTAAGGACTTTTGAGATTGATCAGTAATCCTAAATTATTATAAATAAATTTTATGCTGAGCATTAACATGAGAACTTACATCTTCATGGAATTTTTTTACGGCTCTGTCAACAAGTGACAACTCTCCTCCTTTTCGTTTCATACTGAAAATCACAAGAACAACCGGCAAGTTAGGTTAGGATTAAACTTTAATAATTAATAGCCAAACACATAAAAAAGCCGCAACTAGCGTTTAGTTTATTGTTATACGGAATATGCCATTACAACGGCTTTGATGCCTTTGATCATTTGATGGCTACACTCACAGATTATTACTACACATAATAAATCCAAAGGTGAACATTACACAGGTATAAATTCACAGTTAAAAAACAGAAATTATTTAACCTATGAACATATCTTTGAGGAAACTAACGAATTTCAAATAGCATAGATAAACCAGTAGTGTGTTCCAACAGTTTTGGACAGCCAGATAATAAATGATGAGATTTTTCTCCAAATCTGTGGTTTTCTGTATTGGCACTATTGGCAGTTGTTTTGATTTGTTTATTTACTAATGTATGTTAATTGGTACTGGAACAAATTGGATTTTGTGCATCTATGGTTCCTATTTTGAATTGTTATTATGTCAATTAATTATGGGAAATTTCACTTGTTTTAATAGGAGAATTAATAACAACGATATATATGCATTTAATAATAATAAATTAAGAGTATATAAAGTGAATACATATTATGAAGATACATCGATATTATTTTATATTTTAAAGTAATACAATCAGCAGTAAAAGAAATCTAACCTTAAATGTGAGACATGATAATATGTCATTCCATGTATGGTACCTTAAAAGGAAACCCATAACCTTGAATTCTGCTAATATGACATGAATAATAAAATGGCAAATAATTAATATGCATGGTACGTTAAATGATCTTCATAGTCCTAGTATGATAAATCAATGTTCAAAGTCAAATTAAAGTCACTAATTCAGAGGTTATAGGCAAAGCATTTCTGCAAGTTAAAATATTAGGATCTTCTAATTTTTGTAGTTCTGAGATTTAAACAATGACATCTTCTGGATCATCTACAGGTAAGTCTTACTTTTTAGTAGACTTTGTATTTAAAAAATTAATTTCTATAAAGATAAAACCATAATAAATCCTATAGGCTACATGTTGAGATTAAATTGAAAAATCAACATGAAACATAGCCTATAATCATTTAATAACATACTAGGTAGTTATCTTTTTCATAAATCTAAAATTATAAAAATGAATAGACCCTACTATCAAGGACTATTTTGGTAATTGTAGATACCACCATTATCTAAGATTTTTTTTAGAATATACATTATTCTGAATATTATGGTGAAAATATTTTTGTAGGAACTCAAAAATTGTCACTATAGTAATGTTTTAGAATTGCTAGTTGTATGGAATAAGATCACGATTTAAAAAATTGCTTTCAGTCAATACGCAGTGTAGGTTGTTTCAGTAATGTTTTTGCCCAAAAGCAATAATCCAAAACATGAAAGTGCGAAAAGCACAAGAAATACAATAAAAATCAAAAATAAAGGTGTTTTTGATTGCTAAATTATTTATTTTATTTATTATTTATTTGATTTACTAAATTACAAAAAAATCTAGAATTTGCAAATAAAGGTCGGCTGTATATATTAATAGCCTGTACTAGAAACAAGTCTCCATATAGGCTTCAGTTATGCAATTTGACAACCACTATAATTGGCTGTATTAGCACAAACTTCACATTATAGTATAGTATTTACTATGTACCTAACTTGTTCAATTAATTTGTACTATAGTTAATTTTATTTTATAGTTTTTTATTGGTTTTGCTATACATACCTATTTAATTTATATTTTTATAGGAAATCCACGAAACAAAGTGGCTTTGAAACCAGGTCATTCGCTTATGGACTGGATAAGACTTGGAAATTCAGGCAAAGATCTTACTGGTGTCGGTGGAGCTTTTCTAAATGTCTCTAAAACAGAGCTTGAACAACATAACAAACGTAATGATGCTTGGTTGTGTATCCGAGGTGAGTTAGTTTGCATGTTCTTTAAAGATTAATAAGTTCATTATTACCAAACATCTGTTGAAAAATGAGCCATTGGAGGACCCAGACCAAGAAATGATAAAATCCTGTGGAAATGATCACTAATCTTGACTTTTAAATTAATGACTTTTGAAGGGTTGTTGAAAATGTTTGTGTGTGTGTGTGTGTATGTGCGTGCATGCGGTATAATTGAAATTCTTTTTATATTCTTCTTCTTTTCTGCTAGGATTATTGTCACTATGTTCAGTATAATGATCTGCCTTCTCTAGCTTCATCAATTCTACTTTCGTTGATGCGTTTTGGAGAACCTCCATCTTCAAAAACTATATCTATACTGGTCACTAATATTATAATTTTATAATTTTCCTATTTATAATTTTCTATTTCCACCTCCTCTATTCAACACGTGTACATTAAACCTGATATGCTCACTTCTGATTGGCTCTTCAAAATCATACGTTTTCGCTCGCATCTCCGTGAAGATGGAGGTTCTCCGAAACGCGTCAACAAAAGTAGAATTGACGAAGCTAGGGAAGGCAGATCATTATACTGAACATAGTGATAATTGAAATTTATCAACAAATCCACAATATTTCACCAGTTTTTGAAAAATCCTTTCCACTGAATTTGTAAGAAATTATCACATATAGAAACATCAAGTGCATATGGGTACTTCAGAATAAACAACATGATTGTGTCTATAAAATAGTGTACACATTTTTAAAAGTAAATATTTAGAAATAAGTTATTAACAAAGGAAAACTGGTGACTTGTTACCCCATCTTCTTGTTCTGCCATTATCTACTCAGAGATAAAGTAAAATCAGACCTGATGTTTAACCATTTGTTAAGAAAAGAATAATTTTACAAATTTTTTTTCATCCTTACTAAACAGATGTCTCATTTTAGGAAAAGTTTATAATGTGACAAGTTATATGGACTTCCATCCAGGCGGCGAAGAAGAGTTGATGAGAGGCGTAGGAAAAGATGCGACAAACCTTTTCAATCAGGTATATTTATACCTTACGTCTGTTAGAATAAATCAGTCCCTTTGACAACTAATTTAATACATTTAAAAAATAAAAAAGGCCTTTAATTTAAATTTATAGATTGATTTGAATGGCTTAATGTGGTTTAGGTACATGCTTGGGTGAACTATGAGTCCATTTTGCAGAAGTGCATAGTCGGACGTCTTGGACCAGCTCTCGAAGAAAACACCTTCAGTTTTCCTAGCTCATCACTAACCGCACCTCATACTGTGGAAAAATGTAAGCATTACATTATATTTTAAATTTATTTTGTTTTCTATACATTTGTGAAGGTTTGACTCACTTATAATAATTATAGATTATACAAAAATACAATCTAAGGAAGAATCTTTCAGTTACTGATCAACATAACTTGTGCTTTTGTTTTGACTAATTATAATATATTTATACTATATTATTTATTTCTTACAGTTCAAAGTATAACACAGAAAGTAGTGTGATCGTGAAAGAAATCAATCCTGAGATTTTGATGGGTGTATTTGTTTTCGTATCTTCTGAATCCGAAATTGTAGTTTTTACTGATGTGAGTGTGTATGTGTCTTAATATTGCTGGAGACTTATTGAATTGTCTGACAAAATTTGGCATGTAGGTGTACAGTTCATTAAATATTGGTTGTGAAGGAATATAAACACAGATAAGGGGCGTGCAGATGGGCACATTTCGTCCTAGCTTATGTAGCACTGTTTGAGCCTATCTTCTAGGCTTACGAAAAATACTAAATTATTGGTATTTTAGTCATTGGTTTTGAAAAAAATAGTCATATTGTGTACAAATGTAGTCATTAGTAAAAAAATATAATTTCAAGTTTATAATATTAGTTGTACCATAATATCTTAGAATCTAGGATACAGGTTCAGTGACTACTGGGTTGCCAACCAGTTGTCAATTTGTTAGGATGCATTATCAAGTTATATGGAATTAACTGTAGTTTGCCCATGTTAGGATTACTTAATTAGGTTTACAGGTTTTTGTCATTTATAAAAGTACATAACTCAGATGAGTGTAGGAAATTTGAAATATGTAAAAGTAATTTACGTTATGAGAGTACAGCAGAAAAAAAATAAACCATAACTGCTCTCTAGCTTTATTTTCTCCCGATTGATTCTCAAACTAAATTTTTGTCTATTTAAAAGTAGGTTAGCCGATTTAAGTTATGAATGTTGAATGATCAAAATCTGATAAACCTGTCTAAAAAAAATGAAGCTTATTTTCCTTGTTTTTCAGTAGCATCAAAAGGCAGATTTTTTTAGGAAATTTAATGTGAGGAGTTTGTGTAATCTTGTGTGCCATTTTTTTTTTTTTTTAAAGATAACCGAATGGATGAAAAAATTTGCTTAATGAGGACAATATTGTTACCAATGTATTAATCTGTAACATACATCATGGTATACTGTATCATTATATTTATCACTTTTATCAAATGCACAGTAATAAATATTTTTTTCGAACAATTTTCATTTGTTATTTTTACAACAAAAAAACAAGTTTTTAAGTTGTTTTGGATTGTCGATTTATTAAAATTGCAAAAAATTTGAGCGAAATATACCTTATGTGTGGCACATGCAACATAGTTAATGGGAAAAAGAAATAATAATATACTGCATTGTATAGCAAGAAATTGAACAGTGTTATAGTATGTGTTTATAAACTATGAAATATGTGGCATTCATAACTTTCCATGTTGGTGATACATAAACAAATAGAAAAAGAGGTTAGGACTTTTTTTATGAAATGGCTATCTGTTAAACATAAAAAGCATGAATTCTGTAAATAAAATAATTCAAATTATACCATTGGCTTGTATTTAATTACTATAATACACTAATCTCAGTACTAGTAAAATAAGATAAAGTAATCTCAATATTTGTAATTTTCAATACTTGCATTTTAAAATTATTCCACTTATCTTCCTAAGTAAAATCATTGTTGTAGGCCTACTATTTCTTGTCAATATGAACGTGTTAAAATACAAATAATTATATTTAATACTTTTATGACCTGTTAATAATGCAGTGTAATTTATTATATTTAGGTTATTTAATACTATAGGCCTTCTTTGTCCTACTTCCGTATTTAAAACTATAACCTATAAAATTAGTGACAAAATTCTAACATTGTGTCTTACTGAAATATTTATAAATGAAACCTACTATAATCGGATTTTATGTTCCATATCTAAATTAAGCTTCAATATTTATTGTTCACTAAAAGCAGTTTTTTATTTCATGATATTTACATATTAGAACTGGCCTAGATAATCTTATTGATTCTACATTTAAAAACTGATTTTGTCAATAATTATTTATGTCTTGGCTATAGTAATAATTTAAATATTACTTTTACATTATTTTTTTAGCAATTAGCTTTTTTGGTATACACACAATTATTTGTTATCAATGGCTGCATTGTATCCCTGCAATCTTACAGGGACATTTTATACTGCTCCTGGAATATTTTTTACAAACTTTTTGTTGGTTTTATTTTATTGTAGCCTAAAAGCCTAAAAATGGAAGAGTATGAGGTGTGAGAGTTCTCTGGTGTTCTGAAGATCCTGTAGATACCCCATTTATGTAGTTTCAATAATGCAGTTCTTATTTTTGGTATAAAACCAATCAGAATGCTTAGCGTATAATATATAAAAGAAGTGGAATAAAGTTTACAGATTTCTGATAGTAATAATACTCTAAACAAAACATCAACTTTTGTGATTGTAAGTAATGTGCTCTCAGCAATTCTGTTTTTATTTTTCGCATTTTATTTTATTTTTTATTCCAGCAACATCAGTTAACAATGTACAGTCACCTACAATTCCTAAGCAGATTCAAATGGACTGGTTTCAACAAATTGGATTCATAACTTTGGTGTTTTATACAAAATGTTCAAATCCTCAGGTAATTATATTTAATTGGCTAAATAATGTAACCTCAGTTTAATGTTCTATATACCTGCTCGATTGTGTTTCCAGAGGTGACCTTGTTTAGGAGTAGTACCGAATAAGAAGCCTATCTTAGTTGAAAGTAACATTGGAAAAGAAAAAAAAATCCTGATTCAGATTTAAATGCAAGAGCTTTTTTAAGTTCTTTGAACCTCTGATTTGATTGTAAAGATAGAATTAAGTAGTAAAAGGCGGGATGGACAGATCTTCCCCTCTGCGACCACTGCTATTTCTAGGCATGACATTTTGAGCTGAACTGAGTAAACTTGGTAGTGTAATTTAGTTTCTTCAGCCGGAATAGTAGCGTACAGTAGAACTTCATCAAAAATGATCTAACTGTATGGTAAACATTCTATGAGCGTTGTGTATAAAAAATTTTTGAAGGAGATTGAACCAGTGTTCGCATTAAAAGAAGACAAAGTATCTCATGAATAGAAGAAGTTGTTCAGTGAATTGACCAAATGATTCAAGAAAACTGGAAATTTATTGTGTTGTGTGTAGAATTTCCTGAAGTTTCAAAGTCATTTGTTTACATGAACATAACAGAACATCTGTATTACTAAAAACTGTAGATTTAGTTTGTTCCAAATACAACGATGATCACAGATGTCACCAGATAGCATCAGTGTTGATGTACCTCACCCATTATGAAGCTATACGTAAAGATTTTTTTAAAATCAATTATGAATGAAGATGAAACCTGAATTCAGTAGGTTACACTGAAGGAAAAGGATAATATCTGCAATAGATTCACTCAAACTCACCATTTAAAAGAACGATCACAGCAATGCATACACTCAAAAAAGTGGTAAAAAAAAGAACAATCACATTACTGAATGTACTTAAACTCGTCAAACAAAAAGAAAATCATTGCAATGGATGCACTCAAATTCCCCAAATAAAAGAACAATAACTGAAATGGATGCACTCGGAATTGCTAAACAAAAAGAACAATCTTAGCACTGAATGCACTTAAACTCACCAAACAAAGAGCACTTAAAAACTCAAAAGAAGAAGGTTATGATTACAATATTGGAACCACAATGTTGCTTATTGGCAACATTGGTTCTATGGAACTGTGGACAGCAATTGTTGTTCGTATGCTGCTGACTTGTTTACTTGATAACAGTTAATTGTCAGACTTTATGAAAATTAGTGGAGAGCTATGCAAAACAAAAAGCATGCTAACTCAGGGATTCTTCTGATTCATGACAAGTCTCATTCTCTCAGTGTTGCTATAATCCAATAGCTTCTTCAGGAATATTGATAACAAGTTTTTGACACCTGGCATATTACCCTGATTGTGCTACTTCCATCTGTTTCTTGAAGAGGACAATGATTCCAGACTAAAGTGGCCCATGGACGTTCAATGTGGGTTGCACAATATTTTGATGGCGGTCCCTAGACAGTCAAAATTATTGTACAATATTTTGGTTTGTGCAAAAAATTTTACTGTATGGAGGCAGTATTGAAGGTTGTGCAATATATTGCACAATCACAAGCACAGACGTACAACCACTGTTTAGTCCCCGCCAGACTTTCATGAAAGTCAACATGTTGAGTGAAAGTGAATTGTTTTGCGTGATAATTGCTGTGGCCACAAGTGCAAAAAAAGAAAAGAAAAAGGACTCGCAAAAAGGTAAAAAATGGACCAAACAATGGTTTATTTATAGGAAGAAGTATACCCACGAAAAATTACTCAATGCACTGAGAGTAACTGAACCAAATGATTTCCGCAACTTTTTATGGATGGGCGGAGAATTTGATGAACTGTGGTTACTCCTGAAATCAGTAAAAGGAATAATATCATGCGCGATGCAATTCCTACACATCAACGGTTGTCCATAACCCTATGATATCTCGGAACCGGGAATAGTTTTGAAGACCTGAAATTTTTAACTGCTGTTTCACTTCAGTCAGTACGTCGCATTGTTATGGAAACGTGCACTGCTCTGATCAACTGCCTCAAGGAATACATGATTTCGTGGTACTAGGCCTGGTCATTTCAAGATACGGGATATTTCGCAATGCTGCCAACAGACAGCACAATATTTTCCCATTCGCACAATATATTTTCAAGATTTTGAAAATTACACAATATATTGCCCACATACGATCAATTGCACAAACCAAAATATTGCAAAATAATATTGAACGTCTATGGAGCGCTTAATGAGAATATTCAAAACGTTAATGTCCATCTGAATTCACTAGCAGGAACATTCTGTAAAGGGAGAATTGCAAAGCTCATCCATTGATATGACAAATATCTTAATCTTAATGATAATTATTTTGAAAAGTGACCTTATTTGTACGTAACTTGTAGTAATAAATAAATTTTGTTTTATTCTTGTTTTTTTTTTAAATAAACAGAGTTTAAAAAAAAGCTCTTATAACAGTAAGTAGGTGTGGCAGTGTGTTATATTGGTTTAGATACTTTTGTTCTTAAAGCTCACTCCTACAGCCCCATATATTTTTTTTTCTAAAATCTTTAGTCTATTTATGTACTTACTTAATTACGTACCTAATTTAATAATATCATGACTACCTATATAAAAGTAGTAAAGTTTTAATGCTTATCAGTAGTTATATTTGGTTACAACATTGTTGTTTATATCTGTTTAATACACTAAGATACTTTATAATCGGATTTTAATTTTTGAATTTCAGTTTTTTACTATATCTTTTTGTACATTGTAATTTGCTTTTATTTGAGATATTATTTTTCATATATTATAAAATTATTTTTAAAAAATCAGTAGAAGACCTACCTTTTTCTACAATTGCAAATTTCTATACAATAATTTCTGAATCAAAATTTTATGAAAACCTGATGTTGTTATGATTTTTTTGAAAACATTTTTCATACGCTATTTATTTTATGTATGTAGCGTTTATAAAATCAGTATGTTATAAAATAGTTGTTACGCTAAACATCCTATGTAAATATATTACCTATTTTGTGAGTTATTTTATTGTACCCTTTGTTTTACGTTGAAAAAACCCTACAAATATAATTTTACAGGTTCATGTTTCACTGCAAAACGGAACACGATTATGCATTGAGCTAATGAAAAAAGTTCAGTATTTCAATTTGGAAGCTGGCGTCAGTTGGCCATGCTCAGTGTCTGTCGATATGGCTGGTAAAGTCCAAGTGAAATTAAATAAGAGGAAACCTGGACTTTGGCGAAGTTATGGAACAACGGAAAACAACGATTGTGTTACTTTACCTGAATACTGGCTTGTAACTATAACGAGTATCGTAGCAATAACTCATGATACCAAACAAATTGATCTTGTCTACAAAGAAAATGTCTTCAATTACATTCCAGTAGGACATCACGTTTTAGTAAAAGTAGTTATAAATGGTAAGCAATTAATATAGGTAATATAAATAATATAGCGTAAGCCTGGATTGTAGTAGTTAATATTAGCGTGATCAATGATATTAAAAAAAAATTGTTGAAAATGTATGTTTTCCTGAATATAATGGTGGAATTTTTTCTGCTATCTTAAAAAATAGTCATAACAATTTTTTGTGATATTAGTAATATGAATAATTATTCTGTATGATTAATTTGGTTGATTATCTAGAGGTATGATTGCCCTTAGCACTGTGATAAAAGAATCTATTGGGTAACTAGGACTCTGGTTCAGTAGACTTGTACATTTAGTAAGTTTTTGCAGTCCATTGATTAGCTTATTGTACTAGGTCATGGAAGCAAAACACCCTTTGGCTCCTGTTGGCATATGCCAGTTCTTATCCATCCTGCATAGCCTATGCTATTCCATTTTTTCCCTTAACGTCCCATACTTTATGGGACGAGGGATCAGCATTAACGGTAAGGGAAAAGTAACAGAGTAACTGCGGCTAGAACTAAAAACCTTTAGGTGCATAGTTCAAACGCAGCAGACTGACCAGTGCTTTACCACATCGACCTCCAAGTCGCCCTATGCTGTTCGACCTTAGCTTGGAATGAAGGTATCTAACTTAAGAGTAGTTAGGTCCAGCTATGGCACCTCAGGGTTGCCATACTTGTACTTACAGTGTGTGAACCCCTGAGGAGGTGTTGTAAGATAGTTTTTATTAAACAAAATTTTTTCTTGATGTAAAAAGCCACTGGTAGTAACTAGATTTGAACCTGTATACAGGTCTGAGTTCCACTACCTATGAGCTGACCATTATCTCATTTACTGAGTTACAAGCATGCCATTTTTATATAATTAAATTGGATATGAGAAAGTTTATGCACACACAAAAAAAATCTAGCACAATATTCTTGTATCATTAATTTAAATATACCTGTTTTTTATTAAATTGTTTTAAATCTTTACAGAGGAAGAAATGATAAGGCCATATACGCCTGTTACAAGTTTAGTCTCCACTGTACCTCCAGCTTTTGTCCGTCTAGTTGTTAAGGCTTACGATAAAGGATGTGTAAGCTCATGGTTGTGTTCCCGCCACCAAGGCGAATCTTTTCTTATCAGCGGTGCTCAAGGTTCTTTTAATCCTATTGTTCTCAGCTCAAAAACTCATCTCGTCCTCTTAGCAGCGGGTACTGGTATTACACCGATGATATCCCTTATTACGTGGGCTCTTCGCTCTTCAAGGTATGTTATTCATGTTCATTTTTAATGTACTAGTGAGTGTAGCTCTAACCCTTTCTCCTATAATCTGTTGTAACCTATAGTAAACCCTTCGTTGTATTGCGCTACCCCTCATCACTAGTCTGTAGTAATCTGTGGGAGCATATAACTTCATTTATAGGGGTCAAACTTCATTTATCATATTGGCCCCAAGCAACCACCGTATTGTTTTAAAACAATAATACAATGACATACATTAATATGGAACTGTATATAGCCACACTACATCACAAGCTCCAAAATACTACTTGGTGTTTGCAGGTTATGAAATATATATGACACTAATGTAAAGGAGTTAAGACCTTTAAATATTTAAGGAGTTTGCATGTAAGACCATTTTAGATCATAATTATACCTTACAGTGCCCAGGCCTGATTACACTGAGGGCTGGATCACTAAACCACGGATAATCACAGCTCTGCTGCACTTTTAACAGATCAAAAATCTCAATTTTTTTTATTATCACTTTGATTTCTTGTTGTTAAAACGTAAAAATAATATTTTTCCGTGTAACATGTAAGAAAGTAAGAACTAAAAAGTTTAGTGACTATTGTTTAATCAGAATAGAATTAATTTAGGGCTCCTAAATTATTATCTGTGATAATTTCTTTCCACAGCAAATTTTATAAATTTGTATATTTTGTTCATAGGTTAAAAGTGAATTTAGTATTTTTCAATAAAACCGAGAAGGATATTATATGGCGTGAACAAATGGAAAGGTTAATGTCAGACAATTGCAGGTAAGTACGTGAGTTCTTAGTTTTGTATTGTTCTCACAGATTTGTTGAGTCAGGAGGAAATAAGGGGGGAAATTTTAAAACTTAACCCATTGGAAACTGAATTTTACTAACATGTTATTGGCCTTCAGTACTGAATTTTTTCAGTAGTTTACACTAAGATTATGTGTAATAATAAAAGCAAGTAACCTACCAATTTTATCCTGCTTAATGTTGGTGTAATTGTTAACACATATTTAGCCAACACTTTTAACACTATATTAACATTTTTTTATGTTTATGTATTTACACTATGTACATTTTGTTTCCTTTTCAAAAATTTGTCTGACTATGATAAATTTCAAAACAATTTTCCAAATGCAAAGGAACACTACATTTTTTGCACTGGTAAATTGTTTCAAACCTTTTTACTTTTGCAGTACATACTCTACACTGTCTAGATGGCCTTGCTTTGCTTGTTGGGGGGATTTTCCCTATAAAATGTTCGCAGAATTCTAGTTATATTTGGATTAGAAGTCCACTGCCAATCATTTACTTGTAGGTTATGTGTAGTATTTGTCTGCAAGTTAGGCCTATTTTCACAGATCTCATCATCACTGTTATCACTATCACTACTGTCATTTTCAAAAATATCTTCTTGCTCTTCATTATCACTAATCTCACAACCACTTTCATTTAAAATATCCTCAACAAACTCACTAAATGCACTTGAAGAAATAAACAATTCTTCACGAGAAGCCATGTTTCTACAACTGTCAAATTCGTACACAACTTCACAAAGAAACTGGTGGAAATTAACGGGTAACAATGGAAATAAACGAAGGAAAAATATGCTCATAGATTGAAAATAGATTATATTTCTATATTCGACATTTAGGCTAGAAACATACGGCAAAGAAATCAGGGAAGTAGAGGACGGACATTGCCCGTCTTTAGTACTAAGCCATTGAGAGAGAAGGACGGGCAATATACGTCTTTCGTTACCAATGGGTTAATGAAATTCTTGGAAAATCAGTTAAAATCATTTAAATTTCAAGAAGAAAAGCATTAGTAAAGCTCTTAATTTTAACAACTTTATAGGTGTACATCTGTATTAATGAAAGAAACTTAAAATTTAGCTATGTAATCTTCAATAGTATAGCCATTGTATCTCAGAAAGATTAAAGAGGCAATTCTCAGATACCTGAATACAAAAATTTACTTCAATATAAATAGTTGTAGAATTTTTGAAATAGTAAGACATTTTGTATAATTTTTTCCTATTCAGCTTATTTGTTCATCATTCTAACTTTGAAGGGGGTTGATTGATTCAGGGGGGGTCTGTTGTGGGTCGATGAAATAAGTTCCATTTTTAACCCTTTAATGTGCACTTCATAAAAAATTTAAAGAGGATATCAATGTTCATTGTAAATATTTAGAAAATTTAAATATTCCATTTGTGCATTATAAAACCATTTGAAAGTTACATGGCCGATATTGATTTCTCACTGCAAGAAGAATTGACTGAACTTAAAGGGAATTTGTAAATTAAAAATCAACTTTCAAACAAGCGAGTATGCCGAATTTTGGAGCTGCAAAGACATTCGCACAAAGTGGGTCAGATTAACAAGTATCAGCGAACCACTATTGTTAGCATTTCCTAGTTCTTACTTGGTCGAGGCATTATTTAGCGATGTAAATAATTTATTGCCAAAGACGAGAAATCGATTCAAGATATCAGAATGTGGTGATTTACAATTAATGTAACAAATATTTCCCTGATTTAAGTAAGATAATCGAAGGACATCCACCGCAACCATCTCAAAACTATGTATTTATGTGATTTATATTTTATTTAATTTCTGCTTCTATAAACATAATTGTATCTTTATATATATATATATATATATATATATATATATATATATATATATATATATAATGTGAAATACTACTTATTAAAAAAAAATTATATTACTGAATTGCTCCTAATAAAAGCTTCATTTGCAGTTATAGGTTATTTGTGCAACACATTGTAAACATATAGGAGTCAAAACAAAAAATGTATTTGAGGGGTCGAAGCAGAAAAAAAGTTGAGAATCCCTTTTTTAGAGTTGATATGTGTTTATTATATTATAAACATTGTGTAAAATTATATTGTTTTCATTCCCTCCTTGTACTGTTTTTCAGGTTTAACGTAGAACATGTTCTATCCGAAGCAGGGACTGAGTGGATTGGTAAAAAAGGCCATATGAATGTTTCTCTACTGCAGTCATTGTTACCTGATCCTTGTAAGGATATTCCTTCTACACACTTTGTATGCATTTGTGGACCAAATCTCTTTACACAACTAACTGAAAGGTAAAAAATATTGTTTTATAATAACTGATATTTTCTGTCAAACAAAATATTTTTTTCCAATTTTAATGTAGCCTATATTTCATATTGTGTTGTCTTCTTATTTTCAATGTATTCTGTGTCTTCCAGTATTCATCTTTCTTCTTTTAGTGAGCTATTTTGAAGTAGTGTTTTCATAATAAATTTTGCAAATGTTTCATAGCCCCTCAATGTTAGTAATTGCTAATGTTAAAGATTTAAAACTGGTGGCATTCTTCTATCTGCTAATCGTACTTGTTTGTTTTCAGGTACCTGAAAGATGATCTGAAGTTTACTAGTGATAACATTCACTGCTTTCTTGGCAGTTAATTATGTAAATACAAAGGCTGTTTTATAATAAAATATTAAAAAAAAATATATTTCTGATTCTTTGTACATTCAATGAAATAAATTACTGATAATTAATGTGGTGAATAATATTACTTGTAATTTTATGAAATAATATTACTTGTTTGAAGGACGAAACACAAACAGGTAAAATAACTACATACCATTTTAGCAGTGGCAGTTTGTCAGAAACAACGGCGGCCTGGCCTTCCCAGTTACTCCCAACAAACTAAATAATAATGCAGATTAATTTGTATTTACAAATTATATAAATAAAAAAACTTTTAAAAAAATCACGTTTTTAAAATTGATTAAAAAGAATATAATAAATTCTCATAAATCCATTAGTCATCGAGATTTATAAACCTATTCATAATCACTCACAGTTTGTCTTAAAAATTTGTGACTGAATTTTTATACATGTGAAAATACTTGTACAAAAACCGTGGAGCGCATGAAATTATACAACTACTAGTTCTATTGTAAGCACCCCATGTTTTTTGTTTGTAATTGTACAAGTATTTTCATATCTGTAAAAATTAACTGTCACAAATTTTTAAGACAATCTGTGTGTGCTTATGAATCAGTATAGATTTATAAATCTTGATAAATTGACGGATTTATGAGAATTTTTTTTATTTCTATAATTATTTTTTACTTTTTAGTTTTGTTAATTTTTTAAAATACCAAATAAAAAAACAGATGGAATGTTATCATAATTTTTTTTATTTACTCTAAACTTTAAATTCCCAAAGGTAAAATTAGAATATTAGCATACTGCTCAATCCTTGACAAGTCAATGCAACTATAAATACTTTTTAAAACATATAAGTTTTGAAAAAAATATGGTCTTCAAAAAAAAACAAATTATGTTTCTATTAAACTTGCCAAAATGTTATAAAAATGCGGGTCCACGCTCCCAACCGGGAACCAGAGCTTAAAGCTGGTGCTTAAGACTACTTGGCCAACCTGGCTTGTACTGAACGACGACAGCATTACTGTCTATAGGGAGAAAAACAGACAGAATGTTGTTATCACAGATTTGATCATGCCAAAATAATGACCAAACAATTCCAGTAATAGTGCCCATGGCACCGTTCAATATTATAAATAAGCCAATACTATTGTATTGTCATCGAGTTTAGAGCTGTACACAAAATTTCAAACCTCTGGCTCATCGGGAAGTTAGTTTAAAATCGATTGCAAAATTCCACCCGGACAAAATCCAAAGTGACCTAATAAAAACGAGATAAAAAAACGCTAAGAGACATTATTCAAGAAAAGAAACCATTAAAAATAGAAGTGTACAAGTAAAAATTAGCACTGCAATATTTTTAGAGCACTTGAGGCTATACAAGTCAGCCTCACTTTCATACAGCCTAGAATACAGCATATTTTGTTGCTTTGTTTCAGTTGTGTGTGTGTGTGTGTGTGTGTGTGCGCGTGTGCATATGTGTGTGTGTGTGTGTGAGAGAGAGAGAGAGCAGAATAATTTATTAGCAACCAAAAAAATTAGCAACCAAACCTAAAAAAATTTCACATGTTGTAGATAGCACCAAACAAAATCTTTAGTATATCTTTCCAAATTACTAGTTGACACAGTTATTGACGAAAAGCCAGCAAAAACCAGCTCTTTAAATTTTAGTTATACTGTATATGACTATATGGTTCATAACTTAAGTTTATGTACAAAATGTTGCACTTTTTAATGTTTTTATTTATCCATTGGAATGCACATTTTTCATTATTTGAGTACAAAATATAATAACACATGTTAAAGCTAATACTTAATAATAATACTTAACAATACACAAATAATTAAATTTTTTAGTATATTCTACATAATACAAAAACAAAAGAACCGACCAAAATATTCTTAAACAAAATCAATATAACTTTGTACTGTATTGAAAGTACAAATCTGTATGATTTTCTTAATTTACAGATACAGAATTGTTATTTTTTTTTAATACTGTCAATATTTTGAAAATATAGTTCATAACTAAAGTTTACATACTGAAATGATGCATTTTAAAATATGTTTTAATTATCCATTTGGAAAGCACATTTTTGTATTATTTTAGTACAAAATATATTTTTTTTACTAACAAATGTTAAAGCTAATACTTAAAAAAATACACAATACTTAAAAATATTTTGTATTCTAGATAATACAAAAACAAAAGAATTGACCAAAATATTCTTAAACAAAATCTATATAACTTTGTATTATATTGAAAGTATAAAATCTGTATGATTTTCTTAGAGACAGATACAGAATTGTTACTTTTTTTGTAATACTGTCAATAGTGTAAAATTTTTCATATATATATATATATATATATATATATATATATATATATATATATATATATATATATATATATATATATATATATATTATATATATATATATATATTATTATTATTATTATTATTATTATTATTATCTTCATGTATAGACCCTGTTGGATCACGCAAAGCACTCCGACTCATGTCTTGCTCCTTCTAATCCTCCACACCTCCCTCATCCTGTCCCCATGGATCCTTTTCCACTCCTCCGTCCATTTTACCCCTGCTCTCTTTGGGATTTCATTCTCTGGGACATACCAAACGAGCATCTTTCTCCTGCATGCGTTCCTGTCTTCAATGTCTGTTGAGTCTATTTCTGCGTCATGTAGGTCTATTCTGACTTGTGCGATCCACGATGTTGTTGATTTGACACCTTGTATATACTTAAGGATTCTGTTGGCAAGTCTCGTTGTTGGGAGTCTACTTATGTGTCCATAGAACCGAAGCCTCCTTCTGATATCTGCTGCCAGGTTTGATATCTTCTCTGTATCCATCTTCTGTTAATCTCGGGCCAAGGATTTTCCTCAAGATTTTGCGTTATATATATATATATATATATATATATATATATATGTGTGTGTGTGTGTGTGCCTACAGATCCAAGTTTATGGTTCTTTTAAATCTAAGTTTGTTTCAAACAGTGTGCCTTTTCCCACAATATAGTTTTGTATAAGTTACTTTTCAAAAGTTGACAACACTAGCGTATAGCAGGTACTTTTCCTTCTACAATTAACAACAATCTTGGTAGTTTAATTCAATTTGCCATCTGTTTGAGGTGGAAACTCCACTGTTAAATCCTGCTGCATGCAAGGTGCCTTTATTTGCTTTCTCAGCCATAAGGAAGTTCACCCTATTGAAATTCATCAGCCATGTCATGTTCATTTACAGTAATGTGATGAACCAGAAAATATCAGGGTGTTTCCAAGTAACAGAACAAGTGTTCATGATAAAAAAGATAATTGATGAAGCTTTGTTGAAGAAAACTGCAAGTAAAGACTGTGAAAATCGTTGTCTGACTGTGTGCTAGCAATGTTAATCACAAAGGGCAGTAAGTCTCCTATAGAAACCATTTCAATGGAAAATTTGTGGTATACAAATGTTGTGCTCATTGGGGAGCCATAAATAACTATAGAAATTTATAAGTAAAATCAAGAAGCTTTCATGAATTTTTATGTATTCTGTCAACTATTGTCGTAGGAAACAAAACATAAGATTTGCCAACAAACCACGGAATCAAAAAGCAATCTGATATAGCTCATCCTATCTTCACCTTGTTTCTGAACATTTTGTCAAGACAATCATGGCAGCTATATTTTTAGAACTGAAAATAGAATGGAAAAATTCACATCAAATTTTTGCGTCAAGGGACAACGATTGGTGGAAATCGTTATTGCCAAACATTAAAAAACCTCTGAAGAGCATTCGAAGTAAGTGACGAGATGAAGCTTCAGTTTGTTTCACAACACTGGCCCAAACAGCCAATCACCATCAAGCTTTTGGATGTATTCAGATGGTATGTTCTCTATCATCCTCTCACAGCCAAATGATTTCAATTTCTTTATATGAAGAAACATTTAACGCTTCAAGGATATGGAAAAATAGGTGAGCATGTAGTTGAGGACACATGTACCAGAGTTCTACAAGGTAATCAAGGACCATGTCTCACGACACGCATCAGTCATATTGGAGACTGTCAAAAATTAGTGGAAGTATGTATGTCCATATATCATATGCTTTTTTTCATTAAAAAAAGTAAAGATATTTAATTTGTACATGAGTGATTTATTATTTTTACTGAGCACAGAAGGGTTGGGGCAATCATACAGGTAAAGCGGCTAAGATTTCCTCTTCATATTTTTGGAAAGAGGGAAAATCCCATAGGCGTAATAATTTTAGGGAGGCATCTAATAATAAGTGTATACATAATTCTTGGAGAGAAGCAGATGACGCAAAGTATATATTTTTTAAATTCCCTAATAGCTAAATATATTAAAAAAACACCTCAATGAATGTTCTTCTCTAATAATTTCTTTCACAACTCTGAAAAAACATAGTTACAACTTCTGTTTTGAGGAATTAATCAATTAAAAAATTGTTTATGTCCTAAGGCCGCGAGGCCACCAAATGCGGAGCAGAGTGGACTATGCATTCAAAACCAAACATATTGTTTTAAATGAAAGTGCGGCTGCAGAAAGCGTAACAGAGCTAAGCAGAGTCAAGCGGTGTTGCTGGACTCCGCTCCACGTAACTTCGACTCTGTCTAGGTTAGTTTTGAAGCTGACTCCACTTTCCCCACCATGTTGATCATACCTCCAAACTTGTTATTTCACACCACCTATGTTACCTTGGCCTGTGTTATAGTTTTTAAACATACTAGTTCCTAGAATCCATTAATATATAGGTATACAAGATACCAACTTGTTCTTTAAACTGACTGAACTTCACTTTCAGTTGCTGTTCATCTTCATTGCGCTATTGCACAGCGCAGCTCTGCTCCGCCTTTGGTGGCCATCTGGCCTAAAACTAATTATTTTAAATTAAAAAATGACAATGAACACAATATTAACAAGTTCTTTCAGTAAGTTGCTTGTTGCTTGCTTCTCTTCTTAAATGCCAAGAAGGCAATAATATGAGCAACACAATATATTGTTAAAAGTCCAATCAGGTCCGCATTATAGTTGCTGTCTTTATATCCATAATTTGTAAGCACTTCTTCACCCGTACTGATGCAAGGAACATTTGGAACTTCAGAGCAAGCTGTAACAGTTATAATGTAATCTTTTAAAATCATTTCATATTGTGGGATGACTAGCATTGATTTATTTTGGTAATTTGTGAATTGAATCCCCAATCGGTTTTTGGGAATGAATCTACTAACGTCTAAAAAGTATAAATGCAATTAGGTTGTGTATGTGCTATTGACGTTTTTGTTAAAAACTGAATGTTTGGAAATAAACGCAGTTGAAGTGTAGAGCAATTCACTTAAAAATAAATGATGCAAAAATATTATACGAACATTCTGACTTTCAATTACTGAAGTTAATTTCTCAAAATTGGTTAATCAGACTTCGGACTTACGTAATGAATATGACTCATTTATGTCATTTCAAATAAAAGAAATTTAAGATCAGAGAGTAAAAAACACTACAAATTTTGAACCGGTCATTATTTTTTGTGTTACCTCCAGAAAATAATTTCTTTTATTTCAAGTTTAGTTCACTGATGTTAATCATGTATCTTCTTACCACTTTCAGTTCAGGAACAACAGTCATATAAAGCAAGTCTGTAAGAATAACATAGCAGCAACCCTTTCAGTTCGGTATCCGCACAATCGTATAGAGTATGTTTGTAAGAAATATATGAGCAAAATTTTCGTTAACTGTTTTTGATAAAATTGAATGATTTAATTTAAAAAATTGTTCTGCTTATATATGCCAAATTTCATACAAATTTGGCACAGACAGACAATGTTAACAATGTGCACAGACAGACAAACATTTCTTTTCAAAGTAAAATAAGAGGGAAGTTTAAAATTGTCTTGGTTAAATTTAATAGGTCTGTTACTTATTTGAAATTTTTTTGAAAAAAATATAGTTAGAAAAATAATGATTTGATCAGTAAAAACATAATACTTACGAATTCTGTCAACCTGAGTCCACTGTAAAATGGAAAGTGCTTCAAGGCCATAGTAGAACATGGAGATGTACTTAATCCATGCATAGTATATGGGTGTATCACTATAAATTGAAAAACACAATTATTTTTATTTTTTTTTTATTTTAAGACGAAAAGCACATTGAGGCTATTGTTACCTCCCTAAAAGTAAGTGTGAGTGTAAAGTGTTAGTCGTAAGTGTAGTGTTGTAAGTGTAAGTGTTTGTTAGATTTGGGTACCACGAGGGATGTCTAAATCCTTTCAATAGGTGAAGCTAGTCTGCACCCCACTGTAGGGTCCAATTATTTTCAAAATATTGTAAACAATCACCAACAGAACACTTCACTAAATACTAAGTAATACTACAATACTTTACAACAGAAAAAGTACTAAATATTTTCTCATTCAATAAAGAAAATCAATTCTGATAAATAAAATACCATATTTTACAGACTATAAGACTTTTTTCTTTGAAATACACCTCCAAAATTCAGGTGAATCTTATACTCAAAATTAATATAAAAATGTCTAGTGTTTGATTTAAAATTCCCGCCAATCTTAGAGATGGCCATATATTCAATTCCTATCTCTATCTGGCAACATTGGGTTCAACTGGCAGCAGCAGTGCACTGATGCGATGAACATGAGTTGCAGGGATTTACAAACTTGTTAACACTGTCTTCCTCTCACACCATCATTGCAGTCTACGTTGCCAGTAAACTTGAATTGAAAGTGATGAGTGTTATCAATTCAATTTATTTAGCCATAAATACATAATCCCTAGGAGATACTATGTACCCTGAAAGAGAGAGGCATACCTCTCTGTGATCGGGAGCTAAAACTTATAAACTAACACTTAAAAACTAGAAAACAAAAAGGATAATTTTGCTACACAGTGCAAACAAAAGAATTATTTCATTACAATAAAAATTATGTAATTTTTATACAGAAGCCTTATATGCAGCTGAAACATTATCTCTCACAACCCAGAACCCACTGGAAAGGCTGGAGATCAAAGAAAGAAAGATATTACGAAAAATCTTAGACCCCAAATTCCGTAACAACCAATTACTCCACATCAGTAATGAAACTCTTTACCAAAAAATTGAAACACTATCAGACACAATGAGAAAAAGGAGAATTGATTTTTATGGGCACATCCTCCAAATGGACAAAAATAGACTAACCAAAAAGATATTTCACTACTTTCGCAGTAGAAGAGCCAAACCACTTTGGTTTAGAGAAACGGAGAAAGCATGACAGAACTGCAGATCACTGACACTATGCTCATGGACAGAACAGCCAAAACAATAACCAAGGACAAGAAGCAACGGTTCCAAGGCAAAGTCAAATCCAAGCGAACGATCCAAATCTCTGACGAAGAAAGAATAGCAAGATCACAGCGTATGAGGCAATACTGGGCTACGAGGAAGGCACAGAACATTAAGAAGTGATTGATTTAGTGTACCCCAAAGTTGGGTGAAACAAATAGAGAGAAAAAAATTATGTAGAGACATTGGAAATAAATGCACTTACATAAAAAGTTAACATTATCGTTTATGAAAAGTTATAAATATCTCATAAAGTTATCTATAAGTTTCTTTTATATAATTCAACAACATTTTTTTCCTTGTTTTAGAAGAAACAGACAAATTCTTTAGATGGGCAGGCAGTTGATTAAAATATCAGTAACAGTACAATATTTTTGTTAGTTTCGTAGTGGAAAGAAATAAAAACTAAGATTTTTTTAATCTGGCTTTGCAATAATAAAAATGGTAAAAAAGTTACGTTTAAAAAAAATTGCTTAAAAATTAAGGTTTGTCATAGTTTGTAGCGTCTTATAGTCCTTAAAATACCATAATTGATAGCTTTTATTGACTTATTTTCACTATTTCTCTCGCAACCTAGTAAAATTTCCCAATTTTTTAGCACAAAATTTACCTCAGTGACATAAATATTCCGCAGAACATAAGGCCTATTTGTTCAATAGGCACTGCAACTAAGGTTCCCGTAGCCACTGAATCAAACACAGCAGAAATAAAACAACCTGTAAACAAAGATTACATGAACTTAGTCTCTCAAACAACTTAGCAAGAACTGTCCATGTTGTAGTAATTTTTTTATTCTAAAAAATTTTTTATTTTTTTTATTCTAAAAAGAGTTTTACTCATTAAAAGGGGACATGGCTGATACGTTTTACTGATAACTTAAAAATCGTAGTTTTGTGGACATATATATCGCAGTTAATGAGTATATAACACCACTGCGGCGTTCATGAGTTAAGAAGCACAGTGATATAATAGGCAAGAGAGAATAATAAGAGTTTGGAAAATTAGAAAATAGGTAAATATTTACTAGTTCATCTTTTTTTCATTATTGTAACATAGCCACCGGACCACATATTCAAATGATTAGGATTATGACCTATTCTTCCCGTCAGTGGTCTATCAACTCACCTCATAAAGGCTACCGCGGTTTCGAAACCCTATATTTTCATCTTCAGGCCATACAAAATGTTAAATCCCTCTGTCGAGGTTGTCACAAAGTCAAACAAAACATTAAAACATACATCACAAACACTAAGCACAATTACACATTTAAAATATTCATCATGAAATTCGGCTTTGCCAAGCTACACGCGTGACTCGTACGTCGTTACATTCCGGACTTTGTGATTACCTCAACAGAGGGATTTAACATTTTGTATGGCCTGAAGATGAAACTATAGAGTTTCGAAACCGCGGTAGCCTTTATGAGCTGAGTTGATAGACCACTGACAGGAAGAATAGGTCATAATTCTAATCAGTTCATTTTTGAATGATTAAGATATTGGTGAATTACACACAGTACTTTGTTGTTACAAATAATTTAGTTATAATATTAACTACTTCAAAAAAATTATACTTTTTGTTTCAACTTACAAGTATAGCTTTGTTATTAGAACTTTGTAATAACTACCATTTACTTTTACATAACTTGATCTACCTACCTGTTTTATCAAAACTTATTGTACTTATTAGGAATACAAGTTATGATAATAAAGGTAATCCAAAATGCATCAGCAAGTGTAAAACAACAAAAGCGAAAGATGGGAAAGTGTACTTAAGATAATAATTATTTTTATTCGTTTCCAACTTTCAAAGATTCATTGTACTCAAAGTTCTCACCTCTCGTTAACGTCAAATAAGTGTAAAAAAGGAAACGTTTACATACAAAATATATTACCATAAGCCGTAGCAGTTACAGCGCACGCTATGACTGGAACACAAAACTGAAGGAAACCTGTGACTCCACCAAACAGTCCAGCTATCCAGAATACCAATGCAGAATACAAAATTGGTTCAATAAGTGCTCTTGGAAACTGAAACATGAAATATTAATATACAGGGTGAGTCAAAAAGAAAGCATATAGAAAATTATTGATATAACTTACAGAATCAATAGTGGTGTCATTTTGTACCAAGACACTTGGTAGTTGAACATCAAAGTGTCATTGAGTTCAGTGTGACTGCCATTATGGTGAAGTGGTAAACATCCCACTGGAATTCAATTTCATGCTACACTCATTTCAGCAAATCAGGTATAACTTCTGCAACGGGATTGTAAATTAGATTTCTCAGGTTGCAAGATTGTCTAGTGCAAGAGGGCAGAACATACACTCGATCTTTAAAGAAACCCCAGAGAAAGGAATCCACAGGTGTAAAGTTGAGGGAGTGAGTTGACTATGCAATTGGAAGAATCTAGGAAATTCCAACATAGGAAGAGTCTAGGAAATTCCAAACTTCCGTGAGGAAATGAGGTGGCGAACAGTCTTGCTGGTAGACGGTACATGTTCAACTTCATCTAACTCAGGAATCAAAAAGTTTTCCAACATATCAAAACACATGAATACCATTTACAGTTTTCTCCATGGAGAAAAAAGGTTTACTTGTTTACTGTTTCCTTTAAATTTACTAATGGTACAAAACACATTTCGTTTTGGGCTGTCACAAACGTGTTCAAGTATCTGCAATTTGTGGATGTTCAACTAGCCACTGATATGAAATGTAGACTCATCGCTGAAGATAATTGTGTCCCTGGAATGTGTCGTCTTCCTCTATCTGATGCAACATTTCAGCACAGAACTCTCCACGAGCAACCTTATCAAAATCAGTAATCTGTTGTACTATTGTAAATCTATATGGTTTCAGTATAAAAATTTACATTGCACTCACGAAACTGTCTTTTGTAGAACTCCACAGATGTTGTGTCGATTTTTTTGACTACGAGTAAAGCTTTCCCTAATCTGTTCAAAAACAGCATCAGCAATGTGAGGGCCTGGTGTTTTCACACGACGAACAGAACAACCAGTTTCAACAAAGTTCCTGTGCCAACTGCAAACTGTCCTTTTTGAGTCACTCTGTATTATTATTATTATTATTGTAACCGTCTTCTCTGAGCTAGAAATGGACGAACTCAATATAAGCGAAAAAATATTGACCAAGAACAAGGCTCGCACTCAAAACTTTTGGCTTAAAGGGCCAATATTCTTCCAACTGAACAGCTTGGCTAAACCTATTATTGACAGTCTACAAGCTAGAAATATCTATTGTTTCAAATTTGAATTACTCCAGTAGAAAAAAACACAAAATTCAACCAAACAAGTGGTGTTCCAGGAAATAATTAGACAATTACAATTAATTCTTGCTAAAAACAGATTGAGAAAGAATGCAATAGCTAGTAGTTGCATTCCTGGAAAAAATCAGCTAGAAGCAAACAATAAAGTTTTTAGCACACATTCTGAACCAACTAAAATGAATGCTTAAAGAATAACCTATACACGAGGTCTTTCCTAGGAAACAACCTATACTTTGCAAACAAGAGTAGAATATCTTATTATCGACATCACCTTACAGAGTCTCCAATCTGCCAGAAATGTTCAAGAAAGCTGGACACACTTCAACATACATTTCTTGGCTGCATTGAGGGAAATCCAATTTTGTACAAAAACAAAAAAAGCTGCTGCAGAATAAACATAACTAGTCTAATACGTGGTGTGTTCAGAAAGTAACGAGAATTTTTAAATTTCACAGACTTGGAGAGTCCGATTGTCAAACATTTTTTTTATTATGTTGGTATACATGCCCTTGAAGTATGATAAAACTTTCAGCTGTTTTCATTGTTGACTTTGTCTGTGACAGCCACTAAGGTTAGACGTGTTTTTATGAGCTCGGCGATTTTCTTTTGCTAAAAGAAATGGATCAAAGAATTTGTATCACATTTTGCGTAAAAAATGGAATAAAGTGTAACAAAGTGTGTGAAATGTTAACAGAGGCCTATGGTGAGTCTGCTATGAGTAAAACAAGAGTTTATGAGTGATATAAACGTTTCCAAGAAGGCCATGAAGATAACGAACGCCCTGGACGTCCCAGCACATCAACAACCGATGAAAACATGGAAAAAGTGAAAGAAATGGTTATGAATAATCGCCGAATCACAATTAGAGAGGTCGCTGATGATGCTGGCAAATCGATTGGATCATTTCATGACATTGTTTCCAGTATTTTGTGTATGAAACACATGGCAGCAAAATTCGTTCTAAAATTGTTGAATTTTGAAGAAAAACAGCGCAAATGGAAGTTGCTCAGGAGTCACTAAATGAAGTCAACAACGATGCAGAATTACTGAAACGTATTATAACAGATGACGAAACATGGGTTTACGGATATGACGTCGAAACTAAGGCTCAATCATCCCAGTGGGGGCATTCTGGCTCGCCAAGACCGAAAAAGGCTCGACAAGTGCGGTCGAACGTGAAGGTTATGCTCACTGTGTTCTTCGATATTAATAGCAAAGTGCATCATGAATTCCTGCCACCAGGTGAAACAGTCAATAAGGAGTACTACCTACAAGTTCAATGCCATTTGCGTGAAGCAATCCGAAAAAACACATGGATCTGTGGAAAAACAATTCATTTTGCGCCACTATAATGCACCAGCTCACACTTCATTGCTTGTTCATGAATTTTTGGCCAAAAACAATACTGTAACGATGCCCCAGCCTCCATATTCGAAAGACATGGCTCCATATGACTTTTTCCTATTACAAAAAATAAAGAGAACCTTAAAGGGCCGTCGTTTTACAGCTGTAGATGACATGAAAAGCGCGTCGCTGAAAGAACTAATAGCTATCTCAAAGATCGAGTTTGAGAAGTGTTTCAAGGATTGGAAGAAGCGCTGGCACAAGTGCATAATCTCCAATGGAGACTATTTTGTAGGCGACAACATCAATGTAGAAGAATAAATATTTTGTTCAAAAAATTAAAATTCTCGTTACTTTCTGAACACACCTTGTATTTTGGTGTCAGGATTCTAAGAACAAATCTCTGCTGATGATGGATACTGGATTGTACGTATTGCATCATGTTGACAATCTCCATAACAGTTGCTTGCACAAACTAAGGAAGTAGTAAATTTCAGTTACTGAATTTTGTTACGCAAGAAAATCTATTAAGTCAATTTTGAGAAATAATAATGCATTTTTTTAATTTTTTGATTTTTGGTCAGTAGCTCTTGTGAGTGTACATATCAAACTAAAATAACACTTTTTTTTTAGTTTGAAAGCTTATCATTGTTATAATAATATATTCTGTTAATAATAATAACAATAAAGAAATAATTACTTGACATGATAAACATCCTAAATATGCGTAATGAAACTTGCTTAGGTAGGTTTTCGTATGCCTTTGTGGCTCTAGTATCTAGTGCGCTTGCTTGATTGAAATATTTATTATTTTTTAATACTGCCATACCACATTTGGTCCATCATATGACTTCTTTTATGAAACAACATTGTTTCCGAGCAGACATGTCCATATTTATAGTAACTATACTTAAACATTTAAATTACATATGTAATAAAATATAGTTAAAACCTCTTCAGGCATCACTTCGAAGTGATTAGTTATGCCTAATGATGGAGCTTCAGAACATATTGTTTCACAAATGTACCAAACAGTGTGTGGTAATATTAAAATAATTTAGAGGTCCTGGATTTGATACCTTAGTGGTGTCTGAAGATAACTCAGCTGTTGACCTATAGTTGGTATTAATTCTGATTGAGTGACTGAAAATCTTGGACAATTGCTGGCTGGGCAGGTTCAGGCCCTTATGGGGGCTGTAGGACTAAATTTAATTCATTAAAAAAGTAAAAGTTTACGTTAATAAAAGTAGACTTACCAAAATTATCATTTTCGAAATATAATAAGGACCAGGCGAGTAAAGACCATTCCCTATTTCTCTTAATAAAACAGGTATTTCTGATGGAAACGTATGGTAAACACTGTATGAGAAAATAAATATTGTTTCCACAATTACTAGGTATAAACATCCCTGCATGTTCTGAATTCCTTTTTGGTCTACTGTGAGTCCAGTGTAAGGTGTAGATATCACCAATGCAATGAACTAAACAAAATGATTCACAAAATTGAATTAGTTTTATTGATATGGTAACGAATTAATTATTAATCTACTATTATTGTAACAGACCCTGCTTTCTGGTTAACCAAACTTATTCAGTTCATCCTATAATCATAGTTTATAATAGACCACTAATGGGCGTAGATTGGAAATTAGTTTTAGAATTTATTACTAGAATTGAAAGGGTAAAGTAAATACAAAACCTTTCTTTGTTAAGGATATAATATAATTATAAACATATATATAGCTGTCTTGCAGATTGATTAAAATTAATTTCCTAAAATAATGTTTCCATTTCACTTTGAAAATTCGATTTCACCATGTAAGTGGCATTACATAATGCATATTTTAGCATTTTAAATTGTCAAATTACATGGATAGTACTAAAACTAACCTTGACCTCCATTAGATGGTGAAATTAGATTTTCAAAAAAGTGTAAGATATAAAAGTTATTAATTTTTTAAGTTTTTAAATAACTGCCATATTGAAAAAAAAATCCATAGGGTAGATAACTTTATTTTTGGAAATTACGAATACCGATCAATGAAAATGAATTCACATTATGGTCTGAGCTAATATGTAAGGAATAAAAATTGTAGTACAAACGAACCTTGGATTTTTCAGTCAATTTAACCGTAGAATGAACGGGCGAAAAAAATTTATGTGAGTGGACGGGCTGGGTTTGACAGACCCAAGAATTAAAAAATCTACAAATAATTTCAAATTATTTTTATTGATCAAAAAATGTTTTTATATGAAACCTTGAAGTGTTTTTAGTAGTATAACACTATTTTAACAAAATAATATTGCGCCCAAATAATGGTATAAAAAAAAATAAGTAATCTTGTACATTTTTAACAAAAAATGACATGATTTTTTTAAAAATAACATTAATAAGGTAAGACTTTTTAAATTTTCATTGGGTTTGATTTTACCTAGTATATAAAGAATGATTTTAAGGAAAAAAATATTAAGAATTAATTAAAATATAAAAATAATATGTTTTTGGAGAGGACAAATAACTTAATTTTTACAGCAATCGCTACAGAACATTTCACTGTGGTTAAGACATAACCAAATTTTACACTCTTTTGCAAAAGTATTTTGTTTTGCTGTCTTTACACATGGAGCATCTTCCATGCTTTCCTAGAGCAGGGTCCTCTTTAGGTTGAGCTTCATATCCAGAAAATGTAGTTTCTAACTGCCAAATCTCTCGTGGGGGGTTGTTTTGCTGGGTTCACATGGTCAAGTAGGGTTGCAGCATCTGTTTTGACAAGTTCTTGTCAACAACAAAAGCACTATGCTTATATTTGTTTAAACTTGTCAATAGTATTAAAATGAACAAAAGTAAAAATTTAAAACAGTCCGAAAACACAAATCCTGCTATGTTAGAAAAAGTAACGTAAGCGGACGGCTGGGTCTGACAGACCCACAAGATATTCAAACACGTGACAGCTGATGACTAAGAGCTGAATTGACAAACATGCAAAAGTAGCGCATTCAGTACACTGTTTTAGGAAGGTACAGAGAGAAATAACAGTCTGCAATGCCAATGACCTTGAATCTAACGTAATCTCACAGACCCAGCCCGTCCTTTCTAGGGTTAAGCTATCCTAGGTCTGAGGTACATGTGGTAACCCCCCTCAAAATTGGCACCTTACTTAACAGATCTAACCACTGTTACTCAGAATCAATAATAGTATTACAGTTTTATTATAAATAATTTACCATATAAAAACCAATTCGTAACAACTGTTCTTGAGGATTTCTAAATATCACCATGGAAGATCTCCAAATAAGCCAATATAACTGGGTGGCCATGTTAGGGGTCTGTCTGGAAATTAAAAAAAAATACCTTTATCACAAAATGTTTTAAAAAATATCTACTTTTTACTATAGTGAGTTTTATATAACTTATATGGTAAATACAGAAGTTAATAATATTTCTTATTAAAGTGTATTTAAATAGCAAAAGAAGTGTTTTCAAATAAATTCTGTTTGTAAAAAAGTTTTTAAACCGCAAATGCTAGCAACAAAGAGCGAAAAGATTTTCAGAATGCCTTCTGCACAGGCTAAAATTTTTTTTCCTTTTACATTCATCACTAGATATGACAGCCCAGATCTTATCCCTACTAACATTTAAAACAATAAATTATATTGCATCAAGCACTTCAACAAATGAAGAAATGAAAACAGCTGTCAATAGTGTATTCTCACAGACTCATAAATATATTTTTTTTTAAAAGGGAAATTTACTATTGATAAATCAGATTATCGGGGAACAAACAATCAGATTATGTAGAATGGCATTAAAATAAAAAACATCAAAAAATAAACACATTTTAAACAAATATGTAGTACATTAATGTTTATATAAAAAAGGACCTTTATTTAAAAAAAAACTACCCTCATACAATTAGTTTGTTATATTTTTGCTACAAATAGGGCAAATATTAATACTCTAGAATGTAAAAATACTTAAAAAAACAATATTTGTAAATGTTAACACTTACATAGATTTATATTTTTGAAATTCAATATCGTCAACCTAAAAACAAACGAAAAAATTAATTCACAAGTTGACAAACATTTTTATAAAGCAACAAATTTGGTTTTAGAATTTTATTTATTCGAAAACTTTTTTTGTTGGAGCAGCCATTGTAATAAAACTCGGATTATGAAAGAGGCCATGAAAAATGCACACCGGCTTGGGAATCTACATCATGCTAACATTTGTTCAAAGTATGAATCAAAAATGTATCAAATGAAATTTTTAATGGCTACCGAAAACATCTTTATAGGTCAGGATCAGTGCACTCTGGTTCTGAACCATAATGGCTTTTTTTCAATGGGAATATTCTAGGGAACCACTTGAGGTTAACCAGTTCAACTCATAAAACTGCTAATGAGCCATTAAGATACAATAATTGGATTATCAATATAATAAAGAAATTACTTCAATTAATTGTGCTTAATGTATAATGTTTCAGTATGGTGATAACAACTAAGCTGGTTTCTAGTTTTATCATACAAGATATTGAGATGCTACAAATACAAAAACACCTAATAAAGTTCCATGACAATGGGCTTCCTTTATATAAATAGGTTATTTTTATTTTACATTTAATCTTAAATTATTAAAACTATGTTTATCGATAAATTTTATTTTCAAAACAGGAAACTATTGATAATGATAGACAAAGTTTTAATGTTAGTGTTAAAACTTTAGTTAGCTAAATATCAAAAGTAAAATGAATGGTCGACAAATATTGCACTAACTTTCTCGTGTTCAATTTAATTATTTAAAAGATACTCAGATAAAACACTTAACTTTAACAGTGGAAGAAAACATACATGTTGATATTCAGTTTAGAATTTATTGACAAATAAGAGACAATATATTTACTCAAAATCTGCTCGTGAGATATTGCTCAAATTTTGGGTCGTACTGAGACTCTTAAACCAAGTCGGTAAAAAAAATTACAGTTCTAGAGTAATTAGGAAAAAACATAACCTATTTATACTCGTTTTTATAGTAAATCTATTTAATTTTATAACTGTAACAAAGACTTGAAATATGAACTTATAAATATGACTAAAATTTGATGAATGTTCTCAAACCGAAGGGAAACATATAAGGTTTGATTTAGTTTAGGGTTAAAATTCAATCATAACCATTAGGATAAAATTTGAGAAAACCTGTTTATATAAGTTTTTTCAACGATTTTCGTGTGAAAAAAGAAAGTTGGTCAATGTATGTGATTCTGTATATACCACTGAGACTAAAATCGACCGTAAGTGTACTGCTTATCCACTGCTTGGAACTATTTGTCGTTTTTTTCATCAAAAGTAAAAAATTAACAAAAATATGATTTTCTTAAATCGAATCTTAACGATTTTCAACTGTAGACTTAAGTACTCATTGTATGGATTGTTGTTGCCACAAAAAATATAATTCATGAACTAATGACATATCCAATATTGACACTATTGAAATATGGAAAACAGTCTAACTTTTAGAAATTCCTCAGACTTTGCTGATAAATTGTTTTCGAATGTTTCAGGACTAGATTTTAAAGAATGCATTATGTGAATTAGTTCGTAAATGTTTTTACATCGTGTTAGTTTTTATTTTGAAATAAATTATTAAATAAAGATTGTGCTAAAAAAATATTTATACCAACTTGTGTTCTTACCTCGTTTAAGCCTTTTGCTACTTCCTCGGACAAGCAAATCTCCTTTTTTAATTTTTCATTGTGCTGCCGTCCCTCTGTTGAAATATAATACTGAGAACAGAGCCAAGCGACATGTTTCTGACTCTCTGCATCACTTGTAACAGCCAATTGTGAAACGACAAATTCCGCCAAATTGTATGAGTCCGGACAAACCAAATTTAAACTGCCAAAAAAATATACAAAACGTCAACAATTATAAACTTCCTAAATACTGCTATAAAATTAAGAAACAAACACAGCTGTCTATCAGCTAATATGATAGAAATCAATTTCCAAAAACTAACAAAATTGATATTTTTATTTTATAAACAAACATTTAGATATGAAAATAATTTTTTATTTTACAATAAAAAAATATAAAACATATTTTATTGCCAAGAAGCTTTTAAAAATCTGGATTCATTCAAATTTTAAATCATCTTTTGCAGATTTTTAAATAATGTAAAATTTGATTATTTTTTGTAAAAAATTTGGTATCAATTATTTTAATTATATTGAAAATAATTGCAAGATTCAATCAAACTTCATCAAAATCGAAATCAATAAATTTGTTTAGTCTCTAGCTATGTGTACACACACACACACACACACACACACACACACACACACACACACACACACACACACACACACAAATATCAGATAAAAATCAAGTTTTTGGGGTATAAATATCTAAAAAATTATTTTTTAAACTTACACCATTATTTATACAGTAAAAAAAAATCAAATTTGATAAAAAATAATGTTAAACTTGTTAACATAAATTTATTTAGTGAGAAAATTTTTGATTTAAATTTGAACAGTAGAATTAGGTAATCCAACTTTCATACAATAAATGATTTAATAATTACTTGCTGAAATATTGAAACAATTGTTTCGGATCGCCTTGGTACGCCAGTTCTCCACCAGGTGCCATCAATATAACATTATGAAACAAGTCAAATACACCGGATGCTGGCTGATGTATAGAACAAATGACGGTTTTTCCTCGTAAAGCTAATTGTCGCAGCTTCTCTACAACCATCCCTGCATTATAACTGTCTAAGCCTGTAGTCGGTTCGTCGCAGAACAATAAAGGTGGATCAGTCAGCATCTGTTACGACATAAAAAGTAATGACAATGAAACCAAATTATTGCTAGCTATAATGTTATAATATTGGCCACTCAGAGATGTTTATTCAAAAAAGTAATATTACATAAATAAACATGTCAATACATGAAAACAAACTTGTTAAAAAATATATTTTTTTCACCTTAATAGCTTAGAGAAGTTAGCCAGTCAAACCTGCTCATCCATTTGAAAATGGTGGTTATTCTTAAAAAGAAACCCATCATTTTTTATCTTGAACATTTTTGAAAAACTCATTATAAAAATGCATTAATTAGTTTTTTTAATTTTCAAATTTAATTGAAATTTTTACAATGATTCATCACCTATTAAAAGATCCTAACACTTATTGCAATGATGAAATCAGCTTGTCAACATATATTTACCCAAAGTTCTGCTTCTAAGCTTAAGTAGAAATATCTTTACTGCTACTTCCTCAATTTGCACTTTTGAGCTCCCAATATGATTTGAGATATTACCTTACAATTTTGAGTTGTTCGACTTTATTTCTCACTTCGTCCATTACACGTTCGGTAGGACCACCTAGCATCCCTGCTGGCTGTTGCAATTCACATCTTGTATGTTGCTTGGAGTTAGAGACAGTCAAGTTTCCTCTTCCTCTATGCTATTTTCACTTTTCAGTTTCATTTTTGCCTAAAGCAAATGAACATAGGGCTTGGTGTTGAAGTGCCTAAAGCATTGGTCAGTCTACTGTGTCACTCAACTGCGCACCAGTTGAACTGAACTCGTTCTTAGTTTGAGCTCCAGTTGCTCCAGTTACTTTTTCTTACCGTTTAACACTGATCCCTCATCCTCATTAGTCTAACTGGCATAAAGTATGGACTTTAAGAAACAAAAATAATTAATTTCCACCTGTTACCTAAGATTTGTTTAGTTTTGTGATTTTTGACAATTTGTTTAAAGCCATGAAAAGTAGTTGAGGAAATAAAATGTCCGTTCATACAGAGCCTCACATGTATATGTAATGGTAGTTTATACCTGGAAGAAGCCATCCAGAATTCATATATACTACTATAGTCCAGCCACTTAATAAATGGCCTTAAAGAGAATTTTTCACGCATGTGAAATTCTCCTAAAGCTCCCTCCAATAATGCAATGGCACAGAGTCAGTCAATCTCAGTCTACAAACTGTTACTACTCAACGATAGTGAAGGAAACAGAGAGAGCTGTGGTGAGAGAGTAGCGATTCGATTTTTGTCACACATTCTCTCTGTCTGTCTCATTGCTGTTTTTAGCAGGTCGTTTTTTAAGCGGCTGACCTATAAGCTCCCTCTTAGCCATGCAAGCCTTTGGTGTGCGCTCTCCCACTTTAAATTTAAACGAAGGGGATCTAACCCAAGAGCAGATAGTCGAAGAAAGGTTCGTTCCAGCTAAAGCACCTCGGGAGGAAATGTATTACAATATGTCTCTATATATGTTTCAGTATTACCTGAACAGCAAGTGAAACTCTTTTGCTCTCTCCTCCTGAAAGCGCTGACAGTTGAGTGTTACTGCATTTTCCTAAACCAAGGTCTGTCATTAACGACATTACACGACGATTTCTGTTAATTGAATGCAGTCGTTTGTCCATTTTTAAACGAGCCTGAAAAATATAACATGAATATTGGTAACACTGTAAGAAGAAATCATTTAGAGGTAAATACGATTATGATGTTTTGTACTAATGTAAACCTATGATTTGTGTACGATATTTCGGGAAGACTTCTTAAAACTATATTGGATGTGGAATCAGTTTTAAACAACAAACATAATAGTTTGTGTAATGTAGCAACAGACAGAATAAATACAAATTCCATTAAAATATGTTTTTTGTAAATTTGCTTATAAGATTAAGATAGTTTAAAATTTAAGATAAATAATAACTTTAAATTTACAACTTTGAAAGTTGTACTGAATTGTTTACAATATACCCATCAGTTGATATTGGAAGCAGAAAATGTGTGACCTATAGGCTAACAGATCTTTTAAACGTGCATTATCTCTATGACTATTATTTATATCTAACATAGGGAAAATGTTACTTTCTGCCATAACTAGTGGTTCTCCAAATTAAATATTCACTTGGCTAAGTAATAATCGAATATCCGGTCAAACTGTTTTTTTAACATGTTTAAAAACTTTTATTTGTGTAATGGAGTAGGAGTTATATTGCAATTGAGTAAAAACTACTTCTGCACCCTGCGGCTTTTAACTGTCAATGTCTCAAGTCTAACCGCTTCATTGCATTTAAATAAACAATTGGTTTCTGCAGTAATTTCAATTAAATTCAAAAATGTATAATCTTAAAACAACTCATAATGTTGTCTAAGCTTTTACATTATAATTATTAAACATGTTGTTAATTAAAACGCAATTTCTTACAAATAATCACTTTAGTAATTTGTATTCCTCGTAGTCTAAAAAATACATTTCAATATTAACAAATAAAATAAATAATGATTGATTTGCTATTATTTATTTTCACAGTAAACAAAGGCAACAAAAAATCTCACTTGAAATTATTCATCGTAAGGAATGGTAATAAAGAAAACCTCAGTTGAAATAGTATCATTGAAGGAACAGTGGTTTTATGAAATCAGTTATTTAAGGTAACATTATTGCCACCCCTACATAGCCATAGCGCAACAATACTTCCTTTGCACAGTATTGTTACTGTCCTAGTTACTGGTTAACTTACCATTAGTTGCATATGCTCCAAAACCGTTAGATCTTGGATTGTTAAATCATGCTGAGGCACAAACCCAGACAATTTTACCATCAGTTTTGCCGAGACAGACTTCCCGTTCACCAAGATACTTCCAGTAGTATTTCCTGAAAAATAACATTCTGTTATTTTACCGTATAAAAAATAGTTTCAATTTTCAGTTATTAATTCATAAAATAAATTTGAACTTTGTTTATAACAATAACATCAGTACTAAAACTTCTTTTAGCTTGTATCAAAATTCAAGTCTCTGTTTATTCTGCAAAACAAATTCTCCGGAACCGTAAGGTTCTGAAGAAGGAAAGATACAGGATCTGTGAGAAAATACTTATTTTTTAAGACTATTCATCAATAAGATCATGGAGTTTATGGATTTTGAAAGTCATATCTAGAGGTTAAAACATCATCATCAGGAATCCAGTAAGCCTATGTGGCTAAAGATTGCCGATTTTAACACTTGTTATGACAGTTGAAATCACATTTTCAAAAAAGTGAAATAAAAAATGGTTATGCGATGTGTTATTGTCACTTTTTGGTAATTTGCTTTCATTACATCTGAGTGTCACAATTATTTTATTATTGTACAAAATTGAAGCTATTGAGCTTACTCATAAATTGGTGTTTTCTAGTAATTTAAGCTGTTTATTTTATAATAAAAAGAAAAATTACCTGTGAACCTTTGGCTGATGGTTGCTAACAGAGTTGTCTTACCAGCTCCACTGAAACATTGTATTATATAATTAAATAAGCTTATATCGATTAGCAATACAATTTTAATACATTGTTTTTAAATATAGTAACTGTATTTGATAGATATAATATGTTTAGTTTCATATATGTGCACCATTATGATTGATTTAATTAACTTACAAAATAATAAAGTCTCTATTAAAAAAACACCAACAATACTTTCTAATGTCTGCATAAAAACATATTTGGGTTTTACAGATTTTAATCCACTGTATAAAGTTGATTGTTAGGTTAGGTTGAATGAGATGAGTCTGTGCAATGTTAAGTGATGAGTCACTTCAAGATTAATGTTGACTTAAACAATTTTGAAGATTTGATGGTATTGTATCAATATAATTTCTGGTAAATAAGTAAATTTGTAGGTACGCCTTTATCATTTTAATAGTTATTGTATAATAGACCATCAATTTTCTTATGTAACAAGAAGCTGTGAATACGTACCTTGGACCCATGATGGCAACAATTGTCCCTGGTTCAGCTATACCGCTCACTAAAATATAAACATATACATTCACACATTAAAAAAAGTTATAGTTTTATTGATGAGATGTATTTATTATATTTTATTAATTAAAATTTATTGAATTATAAATTTTTATTTTTATTAATTAAAATTTTTATAATTTTTAAAAATTATAAAATATTTTAATATAAAAATAAAATATTTTTATATTATTATTCTTCTTTATTTGTTTCACCCAACTTTGGGGTACACCAAATCAATCTTAATGCTCTGTGCCTTCCTCGTAGCCCAGTATTGCTTCATATGTTATGATCTTGCTTTTCTTTCTTCGTCAGAGATTTGGATCGTTCGCTTGGATTTGACTTTGCCTTGGAACCGTTGCTTCTTGTCCTTGGTTATTGTTTTGGCTGTTCTGTCCATGAGCATAGTGTCAGTGATCTGCAGTTCTGTTATGTCTTTCTCCGTTTCTCTAAACGAAAGTGGTTTGGCTCTTCTACTGCGAAAGTAGTCAAATATTTTTTTGGTTAGTCTATTTTTGTCCATTCGGAGGATGTGCCCATAAAAATCAATTCTCCTTTTTCTTATTGTGTCTGATAGTGTTTCAGTTTTTTGGTAAAGAGTTTCATTACTGATGTGGAGTAATTGGTTGTTACAGAATTTGGGGCCTAAGATTTTTCGTAATATCATTCTTTCTTTGATCTCCAGCCTTTCAAGTGGGCACTGGGTTGTGAGAGATAATGTTTCAGCTGCATATAAGGCTTCTGGTTTAATTACAGTATGATAATGCCTTATCTTTGTATTCCAGGAGAGGGACTTCTTGTTGTATGTGTCCTTGGTAAGTAGGAAGGCTAATTCAACTTTATTTCTCCTTATATTATTATTATTATATAAAATATAATTTTATGGGCACATCCTCCGAATGGACAAAAATATACTAACCAAAAAAATATTTGACTACTTTCGCAATAGAAGAGCCAAACCACTTTGGTTTAGAGAAACAGAGAAAAACATAACAGAACTACAAATCACTGACACTATGCTCATGAACAGAACAGCCAAAACAATAACCAAGGACAAGAAGCAACGGTTCCAAGGCAAAGTCAAATCCAAGCAAATGATCCAGATCTCTGATGAAGAAAGAAAAGCAAGATCACAACGAATGAAGCAATACTGGGCTACGAGGAAGGCACAGAACATTAAAAAGTGATTGATTTAGTGTACCCCAAGGTTGGGTGAAACAAATAAAGAGAGAAAAATAAAATATTTTTTATTTAAATACTTTGTTTTTTGTTTTTGTTTTAATCTAACTTACAGTTAATTAAAACTAAAATGAGGCAAAACAATTAAAATTGCTGTCATGTAGCAGTGGCAGTAACAATATTACAAGATACTTGTTTTTATAATAGAAACAATTAAAAATCATTTTCATTGTGTTTTATAATTTTTAAATTATTCATAATACACAATAAACAATTTAAATGTTAAATTAATATTCATTTTTATAAATTACAAATAATTAGAAAATTTATTATAAAACTCAATGGGAATATTTCAATATTTATTATTACTATAAAAACAACTATAATAAGGTACCCATAATGTCATTACTGTCATTATTAATTAAAAGTGCCATTCTGAACAAACAAAAAATATTATTTTATTTTATTATGAAAATTTTATTCTAAAAGTGTGTTAAAACCTTGTTTTTGGATGTCAAATTTTCAAACATTTTCTATGGGAAGGTCCACCATTTTGCTAGAGGGTTTTCCATAATCCCTGGAACAGTTTCTGCCCATAAAGCCACCCCCCAATGTCCCTCTGCTAAATCCACCCATATGATGAAACTCATAATGTGTGAATAAGGCAAAATCTTAGGGAAAGGAGAAGATGCACCTCGTCAATTGATTGGCATATTACTACACAATCATAAATACACAAACAAAACAAAGATAGACACATGTCCCTGTAGTAATATGTAGTAGTTACTACTTTTTTAATCGATTATTTGAATCTCGAAGTTTCTTCCAGTATCAGTAGACTTATACCTTTGTTAAGTAAGAGCAAACAAAGTAAAAAATATCATATGTACCATACTGAAATAAAGTGATAAACTTCAAAAATATCCTACATTTTTGTCCATTGCTATAATATAATTGCAGGCGGAGTTAAATACTTCCCCCCAAAACAAAATATTATGTTTATTTGTTATTTTAATTAGAGAAAAGTAAATTATGAAATTCAAAATTTGTTTAATATCCAAACAACCAACATAAATGCAGGATTTTAAAAAAAAGAAAAAAAGAGTTTAACTCATATATCCTATGTACATGCGTACTAGTATGTAATATATTTTATTCTAACAGTATATTATATATGCTTCTGAAACGATAAACAAAATTTTACCTTTGTTAAGAATGCGAACATTGTTATACTTCTGACTAAAAAACGTACTATTGACTTCATCTTTCTTTTGAACCCAGACTGACAAGTTGTGCCAAGATAATGTGAAATTTCCTCCAGTTAAAAGTCTTTCTTCAGGCTGAAGTAAAAGCACCGAATCTCCTTTGTAACTGTATGACATCTTTTCATTGATTTTGTTCTGGAAATTTATTTTATTATTTCATCACTTTTTAAAATTATAATACAGTAAGCAACGTAAAATGTATTTATATTTTTTAAATTATCATTTAAATGTTCAACAATTGGGGAATATAAGTGTCTTGCTGACATAATGGAAGCAAATTTCCAGAACATAGCAATATTAAAATATTTGTTTGTACTATATTTTTTTAAAGTTTACTATGGTAGCCTCATTATTTATGCATTATTTTATTCGTTAAATTAAAACAATTAATTTGAACAAAATTACAACATTAATTTAACATATTTAATAGTAGGCTTTAAAAAATGCGTTAAAATTTCTTTAATACTTACATATTTAATAATTTTCAAATTACTTTTAAGAAGTATTTTTATATTTATTAGAACACCTAGTTTCTAACAATAATAGGGCTTATTTTAATGAATATTTACACAAAACTTTTTCTATTAGAGTGTTTATTTAATTTCATTGCTTTGAAATTATTACTTTTAAAATAATAAATTATTTTGAATAATTATATAAGTTATTTTAAATTAAGTGTTATATAACCACAAAATCCTTTTCATGGTCATCATATTTCTCCAATCTTTTTTCTTTAGTATTCAGTCCAACTTATTTCTTTAAATGCTCTTGTTAAAAAAAAATAAGTTATAAGCAGTTATTTTAAAAAATACAGTATTTAGCCTACATAACTGTTAGGTCTATATATTTTCTTTTAAAATGTGGGTTAAGTAACCTGAAAACAAAATTTGTACAGATGCTAATTATAAATTTACCAAAGCAAAATCATGCCGAACTTATCACCTAAACAGAATGTCCACTACTGATGAATTCTTTTTTTAAGATTTCGAATTCATTCAATAACCTCTACTCACCAACACAGCGCTTATAAGAACTTGTAAAACACGTTAGGGGGAAGTTACATAATAGGTTAAAATTCCTTGACATTAATAATTTTTATTCAAAATAGTCGAATTATTAAATGTAATATTTTTATTGATATAACAATCAATAACTTTAAATCATAACTGTAAATCGGAAATAAAAGCGTGATACAAATATTTTAAAATTATTGCCAAATAAAAAAATGAAACTTTCAAACCGAATAATAAAAGCGGGTTACGGGAAAGTCAATAACAGTACAATAACAGTTTTTACTCCCGTTACCATAGACGTATCATTTAGACACATAGTGGAATTGTATAAAGTTGCCTACATCTGCAACACTTCCGCACATATCATGCTTTAAACCATAGATTAACGAGTGATAACTGATATTTTTTACGTTATTCAGTTATTTGCTCAACAAGACAACACTAATTAAATAATGAAATAATAATATACATGACATTTTCCCATAATACTACTAAACAGCTACAAGTGTTCCTAAAAAACATTACTGCAGTTTTTAAAATAATGTAATGCTATTTGTAATTAGTTTAGTATACTATTTAAATCATAACAATAGGCAACTTGGTGGCCTAGTTGATAGCGTACTAGGCTTTCACCCCGAGGACCCGGGTTCGATTCCCGGCCAGGGCTTGGCATTTTCATACGCTATAAATCATCCCATCGTCTGCATTAGCCCAAGCATGCACAATAGTCGGACGTTAAACACCAAAAATAAATAAATAAATCATAACATTATATAATTTATCTTTTCTTAGTATTTGATCTATGAACTGCTTTGCTATGCTAGAATACTGCTTTCTACATCGGATTGTTTTTAATTTTTAACGCAATGCAACTAAACAGCTGTTTTGTACCTACCATCCAAGTCAATGGGGACCTAAGTTCTCAATTGAATTAGAGGTGGATAAAATTTAGGTAATTTTCAAGGTTATTTTTCGTTTATTAAAAATTATTAATTATAGTGTTAACATTAATAGTTTTTTATTATAATATTTCAAAACTTAATAAAATGTGTTTCAGAAAGTGCTAATAGTGTCTTCAAGTAATAAGCACAAAATCAATAGTCTGCTTGTATTATTTTGACCTGTTTAACTTATATATTTTTCTTAACCTAACATTTAGCATATTATAATTAAGTTCACAGTATAATTTCATATCTAGTGTTTACTGTACAGTAAACAAAGTAATTTGTTTTATTATTTTCAAATTTGTCGCTCCTTACAATATTCAATATCCAGTAATTAAAGCAGTTGCCCATCATGTAACAGGTTATAAAAATTGATAGTTTTGTTCCTAATTCAACCTAATCCTGATTTATATATATATATATATATATATATATATATATATATATATATATAATATGTGTATTTCTTATATAGTACATTATATGTATTTCTTATCAACTTTAAGGAACACCAATACCCTTTTATATTATAATTTTTATTATCAGTTTTTTTAACAAAGCCTTAATCTTTTATCTAGGTAAACGTAATGCTGAACATCTCTTAACAGCTATTTTCAGAAAAGGTTTATTTACTAAAAACACTATTTGAAGATATTTTTCAGAAGAAAAAGACATTAAATTAAACCTAAATAAACAAAAATGTTATTAATTGATTTTAGAGATCTAGAACCTACATGATATGCTCGTAGATTTTTTTATTTAAGTAGCAAATCAAAACAATAGTTATAACAAAATATAATTATGTAGTTTTAGGCAATATTTATTCAATAGTTGGACACTACTTATTTTCATGATTTTAAAATAAATTGAAGCTTGGCAGCTGCTATTTGCAAAATTTCACATAATATTATTGGTTTAGTTGTTATTCACTAAAGACTAACCTTCTTCATTGAATTCAAGATTATTCTTTATAGAATTCTTATGTAAAAATCATGTTTTAGAACCAGTTTGAAGAAATAAAGTTACTGCTATTACCTTTTCTCTTGCCATTAACACTGATCACTGATATTGATTAATCTAAATGGCGTATTAATATAAACATAGAAAAACTTCAGTTGTTTAGGAAATAGACTATCTGGTGAGAAATGTTCATATGCAGATTTATAATAGATTTGTGTTCTAGGGTTAAATTAAAATAATTGTTTAAAGGTAGGATAATAAGTTTTTTAAAATTTGGTAAACACTAAGCTTACAAAACATTTCTAAAATCTTTTGTATTAGTTAACATTTTCCTTTTTTCATAGAATTTAGTATTTCAAGGAAAATTAGAACACTAATATAGTTTCACAAAAATCTTTTATTTAATGACATATCTTCATGAAATAGCCCCATGAAGCATCTTCAGAAATAGCCAATCTTCATAAGACTGAAGATGCCTTATGGTGAAACATATATCACTAAATAAAAGATTTTTGTGAAACTATATTAGTGTTTTAATTTTTTTTTTTTTTTTTTGTTATCGTGGAATTTCACCAAACATCGACTGTGTTTTCAATAAATAATTTAGTATTTTTTGTGAGATTAAACTTAGGTTATTATAGTGTAAAGATTTAAAATTTCTTGATTTAATCCATTTTCATTTTTGTACTATCTTTAGCGAAATGACCACAATGTTAAGATTGCCCTTACAAAGGGCTTTGCCCAGTGCAAACGTTATTTTTTCTTCTATAAGAGGAACTGCTACAAAGGCTCCTGAGAAACTGGAAGTGTTTATTGATGACAAAAGAGTTTTGGTTGATCCAGGCACAACAGTCTTACAGGTAGGCTAATAAAATATTCTGCCTAATTCAGATTACACTAGTAATTTAATCAAGTAGCGAGTGATTTATATGCGTGTAAGGAAATGTATAGACTTACTTCTGTTTATTGATGAGAATGTATATGAATTTATTGTTTTAAATTATTGTTGTTGTTTTCCAATGGCTTCCGCTGGCTCACGCCATCTTTGATCTTGCTTCCCAATAGAGGCCAGGGAGGTCTCCTCTTCTTTGCTTCTCTTCATCTAATTTTCTGCAGACCATGAGATGGTCCTTGTTCATGATGGTGTTTGGGCATTCACACAATGTGCAGTTGTCATAGCTTAGTATCTTAATTTTCTTCAGGTGTTCATTCAGACAGTCGTGCCCAGTTGTCAGCCGAAAGACCGCGACAGATGTCCTCCTCTGGAGGTCCTTGACCTTCCCATACAAGTCAAATACATTCTCATAAGGCTTGTTCTTTATGTCTTCCTTGACTTTGTTTGTAAATTCAAGATAAGATGTTCGCTTCAGTGCACTAATCCAAGCCTCCAGTGTGAGTATTCTTTTTGGTTTCTGCACTATAAGGGTTCCTTGTTTGGCCAGCTTGTCTGCCTGCTCATTCCATTGTATGCCTACATGTGATGGGATCCACTGCAGAACCAATTCCTTGGTAATGTGTTTAACTACTTTGTATTTCTTCTGGATCGATTCTATCATAGAGCCTGCAGATGTGTTGTCAGCAATTGCTTGTAATGCCGATTTAGAGTCAACTAATATCACTATGTTATTATTCAACCATAGCCTCGTTATTATTTGCCTCAATGCCTCATCGATTGCAAATAACTCCGCCTCAAAAACGGTGGCGTCCGAGCTTAATGCAAAATAGTGAGAAAAATGCTCACAGAATATTGTTTTAAATTATTTATTATGTATTGTATTTTAATATGTTAAATAAAAACTTTTAATTTTTGTTGTTTTCAATTAATAAAAGTAAATTATTTATATTATTGTTATTTTGAATTTCTTGTAAAATACTGTTCCTGTTCATGGATTTATTTTAGATGTATGAAGATAAATATTATTTTAGTTTGATATTATAAAGTACAGTCCTGATTATTCGGTCTAATCAAGACTGATGATAAGCAAACCAAAATGTCGAATAATACAAAGCTGGCGTTAGAAATTCAAAAGAGCAGGTAGAGGAGGCATCTAAATACAAAATTGTGTATAATATATAAAAGTAAAATTTAAAATGTATAATTAAAAATTAATTTTAAATGTTTATAGTAATTTTTTAAATGATTTAAGTAGGGTGGGGGAGTTTACACTATGATTATTTTTTATTTATTCTGAAATTGTCAGTGTTGGCTCTGACTTTATAAGATTCAGCTCTAAAGTATTATTGTAAATTCAGTATATTCAGAATATTGTATTTATATATAATAAAAAAATGGTTAAAAAATATATAGCATTCAAAATTACATTTAAATTAAAAAAAAAAATTTTGTGTCAGATAATATTAATTCAAGAAAACCGAAGGCCTATAATAGTTATTTTAGTATGTTAATGTAATGGTTTTGTTATGTTTATTTGATGTGTTATCTATTTAGTTTGCATTTAAAGTGTGAATAAAAAGAATTAATAATCAAGTAAAGTGTGTAATACTTCTTATAGCGTGATATTCACGCTGAATGTCCTTTTTTCAGCAGGTGTGATAAGGTAATTCTCCGTAAAATGTTCTTCAAACTATTATTAAAGTAGCAATAAGTACATACCCAAATGAAATGAGAGCCTTGATGAATGTAGCCTACATACCTTGTATAAAGTCACAAAATATTAAGCTCAATTAAAAAAATTATAGTAAACATTAGCTGAAAATTAAATTACCTCTGCCAGGGATATTCTTTCAAAAGTAGATTATAAACAAAATGGGCCAAGTAATATTTTCTGGGTTTTCTATTAAAAACTGCAATATTCTTGTTATAATTATGTGATTGTTAATGGAATTTAGACAATTCCTACAAATCTCAGTCGATGATTCCTTTTTTCAGTCAAGTCTACTCCTTGCTCTTCTTTCCGTAACTGAGTTGATTTTCGCACCCAATTAATCCAATCCTTTTATAATTCGATCATACCACCTTAATCTTAGCCTGCCTATTTGTTTATTTACTGCTATTTATTTTCATTAATATTGTCAGTTCTCTTTCCAGTATATGACCTATCCATTTTGTTTTATTTACAGGTATAGTATCGTGATGTAGTAACCATTATTCAATATTTATCTAAATTTTCCATACTCTTTTGTTTCTATAAATATAAACATTTTTCTTGCCAACTCTTGTTTTCAAATATTTAAAACTGCTTTATTTCCCTTTAACAATACTTGTGTTTCACGCCAATACATTGGAAAAAATTAAATCATAATTGATGTTTTTGAGTTTTGATCTTTTAATTCAGTATCTGTATTAAATTTTTTAGGCTGCAGCCATGGCAGGAGTTGAAATTCCACGATTCTGTTATCACGAGCGGCTTGCAGTTGCTGGTAATTGTAGAATGTGTCTTGTAGAGGTGGAAAAATCACCAAAGGTATACTTTATATAATTTATATATATATATATATATATATATATATATATATATATATATATAATTAATTTTTGTAAGCAGTCCTATTTTTGTTCTTGTCAAATGTCATATTCGTTTTATTTGTTAGTCTTTCTTAAATATATATAGGAAGATTAAATGTTAGTATTAGTCAAGTTATTCAGTATTAATAATTTTGCTTACTATCTGTAGGGAAATTGATTTTACATTTTCATTACACACACACACACACACACACACACACACACACACACACACACACACACACACACACACACACACACATTTTGTAAACAATTTAAACCATAAAACAAATTGTATATATTAAACATAGTAATAAATCATTATATCTTTTAAAACACCTTTTTGGAATACAAAAAAGGAATATGAAAATTGAAAGTATAAAACTAGGAGCAAAAACAACCAATTAAATAATAGTATGTAAAACCAAATAACACTTTTTTAGTGTTGAAGCTAGAATTTTTTTTACAGCCTGTCGCAGCTTGTGCTATGCCAGTAATGAAAGGCTGGCGAATCAAAACTAACTCAGACATGACAAGGAAGGCCCGAGAAGGAGTTATGGAATTCCTTTTGGTGAATCATCCCTTAGATTGTCCTATTTGCGATCAAGGAGGTGAGTGTGATCTGCAAGATCAAAGTATGGCATTTGGCAGTGATCGGAGCCGCTTTACTGATATTAACTTCTCTGGAAAAAGGTAATTGGTCACACTTTCTGCAGTATTTGTGTTATTTTAGTAAATTTCAAGTAAAATTGAATAATTGTTTTCCTTTATGCGTACATTTCCTTTAGTTAACTTTTTTTCCAGTTTCAAAAAAATAAAAATCTTTAACCATCCATGAAGTGTGATAAATTTTTTTTCCTTATAATATAAAGATTATATCAGGGCCCACTTGAAAGGCTGGAGATCAAAGAAAGAAAAATATTATGAAAAATCTTAGGCCCCAAATTCCGTAATAACCAATCAATACTCCACATCAGTAATGAAACGCTATCAGACACAATAAGAAAAAGGAGAATTGATTTTTATGGGCATATCCTCCGAATGGACAAAAATAGATTAACAAAAAAATATTTGACTACTTTCGCAGTAGAAGAGCCAAACCACTTTGGTTTAGAGAAACGGAGAAAGACATAACAGAACTGCAGATCACTGACACTATGCTCATGGACCGAACAGCCAAAACAATAACCAAGGACAAGAAGCAACGGTTCCAAGGCAAAGTCAAATCCAAGCGAACGATCCAAATCTCTGACGAAGAAAGAAAAGCAAGATCACAACGTATGAAGCAATACTGGGCTAAGAGGAAGGCACAGAGCATTGAGAAGTGATTGATTTGGTGTACCCCAAAGTTGGGTGAAACAAATAAAGAGAAAGATTATATCTTTAAAAATTTTTAAAGTAAAATTTTAAGGTTCTTGTTTTAAGTTGTTCGTTTTTGTAATTCGTAATTCTAGCAACTGAGCAGAACAGATATTTTGTTCATTAAATGTTGTTTGTTGCTTGTAAACGATACTTTTTCCTTTTTTTTGACATTATTTATGCCAGCTAGCCTGATGAAGGCAGAGGAAATTTGTAGAGAATCCAATAGTAGGGGCCTAGTAACTTCAAACGTGTACAGGTTTAAACTGCTAGCTATCTTACTAAGTTACAAGTATTCCCTCTAATATTTTTGTTTGTAAAGGGTGTTGCAAAGTATGTGTGTTGTATAATATTGGAAAATATAGAATTTTAATTATTAATTGAATATCAACTGTTTGTATAAATTTTGAATTTTTTAAAAGTAATTGGAGCAATCCAAATGTAACCATTGGATGATAACGTAGTTTTTTTTTAATAGTTTTTTCCATAGTTTACGATCTCATTGGAGCACTTTAATCAGTCCATACACCTCCAAGTCCAATATCGCTATTGAGATACTAGTGTTTAAGCCTCTTCTTCCATTCCCAAAATTTCGTCATCCTGGCTGCCCTTTGTTCATCAGTTATGGTGTAGGTCTTTTATTCAAATGTTGTTAGTTTGAATCGCAGATATTTATTTCTTAGACTCCTCTTCTCTGCTCTACCTTCAGTTTGAGACATCGTCAAATTTAATTCTTCCAAATCACTCTGGATATCCTTGAACCAATTATTCTGCATTTTAATTGTCCAGAAATAGCTAAATAGCCATTTCACCAGTCTGGTTTCTGGAAGGCGTGCTATACTGCAGAAAAATGCAATTATCCTTTTCCACATCATGTCTATTATTGACTCACTTTCTTGATATACCACTTCATTTGGTAGTAATCTCCGTTACATTTGGTATTTTTTGTTAATGATTGTTCTGACGATTCTTCTATCTGCTTTCTGCAGTTTATCAGTTGTTGATATAAGTCTTGAACTTGAAGATTGTTTCACTAGCATAAATTGCCTCAGGTTTAACAACGGAATTATAATGTCGAAATTTGGCATTCATTGAGAGCGATTTCTTTTTGTAGGTTGGACAGGTGAGTCGTTGCGCTTGTTTCAGTTTGTATGTTCTCCTGTGTATCGATGGTTTCTCGTCTGTGTTCCAGGCTATAATTTCCCCAAGATCTTGAACTTGTCCACAATCTTAATTTGTTTACCATTGCCCAGTTGAATGGCTGATGTTTCGATTCGGAAGTTCGGCATCATTTTTGTCTTTTCAAATGAGACTTGTAGTCTGATTTTTGCTACAATTTTTTCAAGTTCAACGATCTGAAATTCAGCCTCTTCCACTATACTTGCTAATAGGGCAAGATCGTCTGCGAATGCTAGGCAGTTAAGTGTTATAACGTAGTTTATTTTTATTCTTTATCCACTTAAATTCAATTATGCGAAAACATTTTTTTCTCTAACAATTATAAAAATTACACTGTATTTGTAATTTGTATTGTATTATGTGTATTTGTATATAATGCTTGTTCCAGAGCTGTGGAAGATAAAGATGTGGGTCCTTTGATCAAAACAATAATGACTCGATGCATTCATTGCACCAGATGTATAAGATTTGCTTCTGAAGTCGCTGGCATTGATGATTTGGGTACAACTGGTCGTGGTGCAGATATGCAGGTTAGTAAAAGTTATAACTGAGCATCAATTAATGCATACGGAGTCATTTTGTGCATTGGATGATAATGTTTCGGAATCAACTCCCAATCCAACTATGAAAGATCTGTGCATGTGTATAATCATTTTTCATAGATAGAAACTACTCTTTATTTGTACATGCCTAAAGTAAATACTAACTCATGATTCATTTCCAGAAAAATAAATATTGTACAGCCCACTACCGCACAGTTTCCCACTTTATGGTAGGCTTGGTCTGCCAGTATTAGGTAAAAAATTTGACTGTGTGAGTGTGTGTGTGTGTGTGTGTGTGTGTGTGTGTGTGTGTGTGTGTGTGTGTGTGTGTGTGTGTGTGTGTGTGTGTGTGTGTGTGTGTGTGTGTGTGTGTGTGTGTGTGATGTCATAATTTTATTGGTTTATGTTTAACCTAGTGGTTGAAATACAAAATGCTTATTCAGTCAGTACAGGAGACAATGCTGATAATATTTATTAATGATATTCTGCTTCACCGTATGTTTGGTGTATAAAATGTGGACTTTTAAATTTGATGCGCCAATTTTTGTAGTCAGATATAATCTATTTAAAAAGCATTTAAAACAAACATTTTTGTTAATTACAGGTCGGAACGTATGTAGAGAAGATGTTCTTATCTGAGTTGTCTGGTAATGTGATTGACTTGTGCCCAGTTGGTGCTCTAACATCTAAACCGTACTCTTTCACTGCACGGCCATGGGAAACACGCAAGACAGAGAGTGTTGACGTATTGGATGCTGTTGGTTCTAACATCATTGTTACTACAAGAACAGGAGAGGTCCTCAGGATATTGCCAAGGTTGAATGAGGTATATTAAATTAAAAGTTTAAATTTAGAACTTTGACATTGTTAGTCTAATGCCTAAGGGGGTGTGAACCATAAATTTTGTTTATCGATTTTGTTTTTGTATGTAACATAACTTTCTGGTTTTTATAGAACAATATGTAATAACAATATAATAAGCTAACAATTAAGTAATAATTATGTGGTTACTAACTCTCATTCTAGAATAGTGGAATGCAAGCCTAACCATATTTTACAAATACTTTTTAGAACTTTTCATAGAAATACTACTCATAAATGATATAATAACATTTAATGAAGTTTGTAAAGCACTAGTAATTCTGTACATATGTTTATAGGATGTAAATGAAGAATGGTTGTCGGATAAATCCCGATTTTCTTACGATGGTTTAAAACGCCAACGCTTGATCACTCCTATGTTGAAAAATTCATCAGGGGAACTAGTATCTGTTGAATGGGAGGATGCTTTAATTTCTGTTGCGAAGGCAATCAGAGCTGCAGAGTCTGAAGTGGGAGTGATAGCTGGAGGTCTGGCTGACGCTGAAGCTTTGGTTGCTCTTAAGGATTTGCTCAACCGACTTGGCTCTGAGCAGCTCTGTACTGAACAAGCGTTCCCGAGCGACGGTTCAGGAACTGATCTGAGAAGCAACTACCTGTTGAATAATAAGATTGCTGGTGAGTTGTGTTTTTAAGAAGATAATTCAACGGAACATCACTAATGTGTACTTTTCTAATTAATTCTAAGTCTTCTTAAATTTGTAGCTTTTGCTTAGTACCATTTTGTTAAACAGTGTTCAAATGAAACTGTTGTACAAAATCAGCTGTTTAGAAGTAGTCACTTCCAGTCTGGATATATACAAGAACAATATATGCTGTGAAGTATGCGTTACGAATTCAAGCGTGACATGAAAGCAAATGTTTATACCCAAGTTTTATAAACTGCAACCATGCAAGTTTTCACTTCAAAAATACATTTTGTTTTAATCTGAAAACATGGTTGCCTCTCTTTTCCCTTCCATTCCAATGAAAGTGCGGCCCCGTACTAGTTGCAGAGTATGTCTAGGAGCTCATGCGCCTATTGCACTGCTCATGTCGTTGGCCTTCACATTGGCTATTTCCCGCGTTAACTAGAGTGCAAATATGGATGTGTTAAGAGCGTTCCGTGACGGCAAACTGAACTTTTGCCCTGTGCAAAACATACACCTGTACCCCACCATAAGAAGTAATCACTTCAAAAACATCATAAATATTTTACACTTGGTTTCAGGTAATATGAAATGTTTATTTATGCAAGTTTTTATAAAACAGTCAAACTGCGTTATTTGTGTTTCAGAGTGTTTGGTTGCTATACCTCCTTGTTACGCATTTATTTGTCATTAAGCTGTTGTGATACATTAATCAAGGTTGTATTTCAGAAGCTGTCAAGTGTGTAAAGTGGTTTTATTAATCAGATCAACGTTCTGCTTATTGTTCAATCTTTTGTTTGCTTTAAAATCGTGTTTCTGTCAATAACAATGAATAAAGTGATGACTAAATGGATGGCGATGGCAGTGCTCAGATGAGTTGGATGTAGCGCCATCTTAATTGTAACTTGTTTCAATCATCATCTACCTCACCACTAACAACTGGCAACGCTTTTATTCATTAGCCTTTATATTTAAATTTTAATTAGTTTGTGCCTTTAAATGTTTTCATTCTACCAGTGTTCCCGAACTTTTACTTTCATTAACATAGTACTACATTTACAAATGATTCACTTTTTTAATCTGTTAATGTCCTTCAGGAATTCATCACTTGTCAAAGACTGAACTCATCAAAACAGTTAAAAATTTAAAGCTTAAAAAATTCTATAATTGTAAGTATTGACCTCAAGACTATTTAAAAAGTGATGTGCGTTCAGCTAGAAAATAAAATTTATATTAATTATAAAATAGTATTTTTCTAATTATTTTTTTTTCTATATTTTAAATTTTTTGTTGATTTCTTAAGCTTTGAATTAAATTTAATTTAATTAATTAAAATTAATTCTATATTTAGATGTACTAAAGAGGTAAAACTTGATATAATTGTTGTTTTCTTAAACCATATTTTTATATTAGCATTCAATAAAGCAAATAAATACATGTGGAAATCATAAAAGTGGTCCATAGGCATATTAATTAAGGCTGGCTATATTTATGTATTCAATGTTTTTGTGAGTGTACAAACTTTGATATATACAAATTGATGATGTTATAAGCAAACAAGTTGCATTAAGTTTTGTTCTGTTATGGACTATAGTGATCTGTCACTTAATGGTCATAATCAGTTCCCATACATAAGTGAGCTAAGTGTAACCATTCTAAGCAAACTGTAATATACATGGAAAAGTAGGAAAAAATGTATATTTTTGTAGGAAAATGTGTTTAAATTTTAATCATTCGTGATTAACATTCTGGAACCATAATTCTGGGTCAATTTGGGAATGATGATTTGGGACGAGTAAAAGCTCAAAATAATGTGTGTGTGTGTTTAAAAAATAATAAAGTGTGTTTATTCATTACAAAATACATCATTGAAAACATTAGGCTAAAATTACCTTAAAAATGTTTTAGAATTTGCGTCACGATCCGTTGTGAGGCCACTAATAAATTGCCCCAGTAATACAAAACAAGCTAGTAATACAAAAACATATTACTGAAAACTAAAACAAAATCATAAAACTAGAAAAGATATGTCAGCAGTAACAGGAAGGAAACACCACAGAACAATGAATAATGTTTAGTGTAAATCTTTGACAGCAGTTTACCTGTAATGTAAACAGAAAAACTACTGACTTTATGTGTGAAGAACAGATGTTTACAGTACAGGTTATGTTAGGCATCACTCCCTTTAATCAACTTTTTACTGTCAACCCTAAAATGCTAAAAAGTCGTGCAAATCTTGGTCAAATGACGTTCCAGATTTTCGATACTCCTTTTTAAGTAAATCACTGGAGATGTTGCAGAACATCAGTATTATTTAAACACAAATCCATACTCACCAGTTAACTACTATACATATTATTAACATTATCATAATTTATTATTAAAATAATTTAAAATTACAAATTGCAATTTAAAGAAAGAGAACATTTGAATTATAATTATATGTTGTGATAATAAAAAAAAGGCTTACTAAATTTACAAAAAAAAATCTTAGGGTATTTAAGACAAGGATTAAACAATAAAGATGTCTCTAAGAATAGATATTCAATACACTATTTAACAGCCAGATGGACCTGCTTGGTCTGTGTTTTAGTTATCATTTCCAATCACAGTGCCATATATATTATCTCTGAACTACCTCCAGCTTTATCTGTGGATAACATATTGATAGGCTAATATTGCTGATGCGCCAGCACCAGTAAGACTGATCATAAAACCATAACTGTGAATTTAAAAAGCACATCTCAAAATTCAACGCATATGAAACTGCATATCCCAGAGAGATCACTGTATCGTGTTAATGTTCAGTGTCATAAAGCAGTTCAGAATCTTAACTTTTTTTTTAAGTATAATGTTATGACAATTTGAAACAGGTATTGAAGAAGCAGATTGGATATTGCTGGTGGGAACCAATCCGAGATTTGAAGCGCCATTACTGAACGCAAGAATTCGTAAGAGTTACATCCATAAAGAGCTGAATGTTGCACTCATTGGACCAAAAGTTAACCTGACCTATAATTACACGGTAAAGAAAGAAATTGTTTATCTTCAGTTGAACACATACTTATCTAGCAAAGAAGATAACTGTTGCTGTGTTAGATTTTTTTTTAACGTCCATACTTTATGAAATAATGTTTGACTAATTTGCAGGAACCAACTGATTTTTTTTTTAATTTTTGGTAAAACTTCTTGATTAAACCAAAAAATTTACTACTGAAAGCTCTTTTACTAGATAAGTGTGCAGTAATTTCTAAACAGAAATTAGTTTTATTTAAGCTGCGTCATTTTTTTTTTTTGAAAATTGTTTGTTTAAACATTTTTTAAAATGTGTTATTAGAATTATATTGCTGCGAAAATAGTGAATTCAGACAACTTTTGTTTTTAAAAATATTTTATTAATTTATTTCTGTATGCTATTGGTGTGGCCTTTATGTTTAAAATCTAGACCCGAGATCTTGAAATAGGCACCCATCATAACTGTAATATAAATTTTAAGTGATCATCACTAATGTTTTATATATTTATATATTCATAATTTTGGCCTGATTGCGTTAAAATTTAGTCCCAAAATTATTTTCTATAAAAATATAATTTTTTGAAAATTTTATTTTCAATTTTCAGTCATTTGTTCCTATTTATAATGCAGATTTTAATATTTATAATGCTGATTGTAATTATGAAGTCAGATTTTAAAAAAGTTAAGGAGTTTTTAAACATTTTGAAACAGATTTTGTTGGGTATTAAATGATATATCCAAACAATTTTTGTGTAAAATTAATTTTTGGCATGTTGAAATGTTAATTTTTGAAAATTCCATCACATCGGCCAGACAGCTGTACCAGTACAAACTATAAGGCAGTCATAAGCTAGCAGATTTCCCCACTCCACCAGCATCAGAGCAATGACTGTTTAAATTGTGGTGGGTTTTTCTGCCATATCCTGTAATTAAGTTTAATAATTTTTCGTATTTATTTTTCAAATTTGTTGAATATTGTAATTGATGTGATCCGTTTTTCTGCTTTCACATTGTTTTATTACAAGGTATGAAATAAAATACATTTGTTTTTATCTATACTTATTACTTTATAGCATTTGGGAGACTCAGCGCAAGTCCTCAAGCAGCTAGCTGAGGGTAAACATGAATTTAACAAAACCTTGTCAACGGCAAAAAAACCTTTGATAATCCTTGGGGCTCAACAACTGACGCGACCGGATGGAGCTGCAATCTTGGCTCAGGTGCAGAATTTGGCACGGGTATTGTCACTTAATACACAGGTAAAACATACTAGCTCTTTATAATAGTTTATTTTATTTTCAATGAAATTTAAATAAAAAAAGGTTGTATTTACAGATGAAATATTAAATGACTAAAGACTTACTGTTTACAAATTTAGGCGGGAGCTGACTGGAAAGTGCTGAACATTCTGCACCAAGTTGCTTCGCAAGTTGCAGCTCTTGATATCGGTTATAAAGCTGGTGTAGAAGATATCCGTAGTCATCCACCTAAAGTTCTATACCTGCTGGGAGCCGATGAGGAGACAATCAGTCGGTCAGATCTTCCTCCTAATTCATTCATCGTCTATCAAGGGCATCATGGTGATGCCGGCGCTTCAATAGCGGATGCAATATTTCCTGGTGCTGCGTACACAGAGAAGCAAGCTACATACGTGAACACCGAAGGTCGAGCACAGCAGACATTGGTTGCTGTAACACCTCCTGGTCTGGCCAGAGAAGATTGGAAGATCATCAGGGCTCTCTCTGAGGTAATACAGTTTAAGACAAGATCAGTAGAGTCGAACGAGGTTATAATGAGATTTAAGGGGCTGACCAAAAATACTTGTCAGAAGCGAGCGCGCTACTTCCACGTTGCCAACGTGCAACTGTAAATTTGTATGTCGTAATGTCTCACATTACAAAAAATCCATTAAAAACCTTTTCACAACCCTGTGAAATATTTATATATTTCAGTTATAGGTCAAAAGTAAAATTTAAATGTAATATAATCTTTAAATACTAATAAGTTTTGCTATTAATGAGAAAATTTTAGTGTATAATGAATGAAAACTGAGTATGATTTTTTAAAAAAAGTGCTTGTAAATTTCTCACTTCTATATTGTTGAAATTGTTGATGAAGAAACTCCATGTTTTTTTCTAAACATCTAAATTTAATAGGCCTTGGTCCAGTTCTTGCATAATTTTGATCCAGTGCTTGAAGTTATTATTTTTTTTAACATCTGATGTGCATTAAAAAAATAAACCTGCATTAAATACGTAATTCCAGTAACCATTTGTTTTATGTGTGTGCTATGAAATTTAAATAGAAATTTTAAAAAATCAATTGACCAATCACAATTTCACTAATGTATTTGGTTTTTATTTTATTTTCTCAAAACAAAATTTTTATGTGACATTTAGTAAAATTGTAATTACAAAATTTCAATTCCACGTTTTATTTATTCATTATTTTTATTTATTAATTTAATTTAATTATTTATTAATTTAAATTGATTACAGATATTGGGTTACAAATTGCCGTACGATACTTTAAATGAAATTCGTTCAAGACTGGAAGATGTTGCGCCTAATTTAATTCGTTATGGAGATGTTGAAGAAGCTAATTTCTTTGCCCAAGCATCCGAATTGGCCAAGGTATGTAAACATATCATGTGCATGAAAATAAACAGTACTGAAATTCAGACAGCTGTGGTTATATCAGATTTTCCAGGTTTCTGTACTTCGATATAATTTGGTCTTTAACTATAAATATCATTGAGGAAAAAATGAAAGCATTCTTAGTTTCATGCTTGTAGATATATAGACAGTTATATATATTTAGACAGTTATTGTTGTTTTCCATGTATACACTTAGTATTTAGTTTGTTCATATTATAGGTCAGTATGCACACATTACTTCAGTTGAAGTAGACTCCAACTACTTTCTGTTGTTTTGATTCATTTGCGGTCATGTCATTTCATCGATAGAAATAGTCAGATGGTCTGTATCAGCAGCCTTACTTAGTGATGTTGATATTAAGATGATAAAGATATATGAAACCAGAACAGCCAAAATTAAATGATTTGGATATTCAGAATAATATAATTTAGAATCTGAATCATGTGTGCAGAATTGTTTTGTGTATTCCTACATCACCTAGACGGATCTGATTCCAAAAATTCCAATTTTTAATAATCTGTGCAATTCTGACAGCCGGTATATGCTAGCTACTTTTTCGTTTTACGTATAGAAGTGGGAATATTGGTGACTTTTCAGTATTTGTGACTACGGTGACTGACAATAAAATCACCTGTTATAAATGCATGCGACTTGTCACAACTGATATTTTAGACGATGTATCATATTTGTAGAAAAGTAGTAGATATTCCATACCCAATGTGGTGATTTAAGGAAATATTGCATGTTAATGTTTTGTACAGATTCAGCTTCTTAACTTAAAACCATACTGTAATTGCAGGCTAAATTTCTTCAAAGTATTATTAACAGTAATGTTGTTTTGATTTTTGTTATTTTAGTGGAGAATGATATAAGCTCTTTTGATTAATAGCAGGTTATGTTTTAAAGTAAAAATAAAATACATTTTATGTAATTCTTTAATCAAATTATACATTTTAAGAAACAATTATTATAAAATAATAATCACTTAAATTAATAATGTATATATTATTCTTTAATTCTGCTAGGAATGTTTAACTTGTAAACACGCTAAGCTGTCTTTCCTATATTTGGCAGTACGAAACACATCAACAAATAAGAAACTGAGAAATAATTACGAAAGACAGATGAGTGTAAGCCTTCTCAACAAAACAATAATTGTTTTTTTCTAACAATCTTGTAAAATATTCTTAAAAGAAGAACCATAAACTTTACGCTATACTTAATTTTTACATAAACAATTTAAACCTCTTTATACACTATTTTTGTGTAATATACATATATAAATCATATGTATTTTTGGTATAAGTTTTCCTTAGCGCCAATCTTGTTATTTTATCTCTGATGCTAATACAATATGTCAACGTACTAATGCATAAAACTAGAGAATATTTTCACCAATTCTAACTGTGATTTTGTCACCATGTCAAGTACGTTTGACTTGGAGAGTATTTTATTAACAAATGTATTTGCAAGATCGCAGCACTAGCAAACAGTGACTGATGACAAATCCAATCCATAGTTGCCACCTGTATCTTTCCTACTAGGCGATACTGGGTCACCACAATCTACTGTTACAGATATTTGTCCTGTTTGTTACTGTTATTGACTGTGACTTCGGTGAAATGTCACCTATCTTTATTTATGCACTTCCATGTAAGAAATTGTTAATACCGTAACAGAGTAGTATAGTATTTTCGTTAAATCATGTTTAGTATAATAATGTTAAAGATAGGCATATGAACAGACGTATGGAAAAAATTATGTTACATTTGAGTTAACATCGAAGACTGTTATAATTGAGTTAAACTGAATTAGCAAAAAATGAGTGAGAAATCTTATGCTTATTTTGGAAAAAATAGGCTATTTTTTCTTTTTTTATTTATAGCTTCAAAATCAGATTTTTTAAAGGAAATAGCTACTTGTGAAACAGTTTGTGCAATGTTTTTACACCATTTATTACTAGTATTTTTTTTATTTTTCAGACTGTGAAAACAAATTTGGATTCCAAACCTTTAGATGTAAAACAGAAATCTCTAGAAGATTTTTACATGACTGATCCCATCAGTAGGGCATCATCAACAATGGCCAAATGTATACAAGCAGTCGTAAAGCAGAAAGAATCTAAATATTATGAAGAACAATGCTCTTAGACAATTTAAGTAGTTATTTAATGTCATTACCCGTGAGCACATCATAGCAAATAAAAGCTTTCTTGGAACTGTAAGTCCAATGGAAATTATTTAAACTTACTATCGTAAATCTGAATTTAGTTGAAGAACCAAGAAACTACTTTATAGTATGCTGATAACTTCATTCATTGACTGTTGATATCATCGTAAAGTATTAATGTATGGTAACTTTTCAAGGATATTTTCTAACAAAATCTACTTTGAATTATTAAAAAACTACCATACGAAAAAATATCGTTCGCATTTCAAAGTTTTATCTGTATATAGAAATAAAAGATAGTAAAGTTCAATTTGTTGTTTAGTTTATCCCAATTTTTTATATTCTTTTTCCCTTCTAATTTATTATTGAGGCACATTGTATTTTTTTTTTCAATCAGCATATGTGCTTTAATTTACATTTTGGGAAATGAATTTTGTAGAAGAAATGTGAAGAGAATGTATATATATGTATGAAGAATATTTTAAATAAAAACTAAATTATGACTCTTATTTCCATTCTCAGTATCTTTACTATGCTCTTTAATCTTATGAGTTGGTTAAAATTTAATGTAATTATATAGTATTGGAATATGCATCGCCCTGTACTAAAATTCTTGCCTGTTTGTATTTTTTTGTTTTCCTATTACAGGGCATTCAGGTATTAACATAACATAATCATAATTTTGTGATTTTAGAGTCTCTCCCCGTAATCAAAAATTAGAATTCTGAGCAGTTGGACAAACAAGATCACTGACTGCTAAGTAGGTCAAAGTATCATAGCGAGCTGAGAGTACAATAAACAGTCTTTAAATCTGAGCTAGCAAAGAGATTGCATGAGCTCTTTATATATACATACATATCTTTCCCCTTGGTGTTAATAAGGTGGAAAAGATGTGGATATTTGTCTATTTAACATTCATGTGACCTAGCTCATTGTTCAGTTGTGTTGAGTGAAATGAATGTAGTTCAGGAACGAGAATTTAGGAAATTCTGAATTAATTTTTATAGTTAATGTACCATTGCGAGCGCTTGCAGCTCAGTGCGTCTCAGATCGATAAACAGATCTAATCAAAATTGTTGGTTTTTTCGTTTGTTACGTTGATTCTCCATTTTCATCAATCTGTCTTAACGTAAAGATGTTAAATGATAAAAAGTTAAAAACTATAAAAATGTACTGTGTGTTTTTATAGTTATTAATATCAGTTGCTATCCAAAAGTCTCAGTTTCAGCTATCAGTAATGAAGAAAAGGACCCAAAAAACATTGCTGATATTTTTATTATAAATGAAGAATCATAACACAATATATTAAAAAATAATGATAATGAAAACCCCCTGATTTTGAGATATATATTTGTTTTTTTGGTTTCTGTATCTAAAAGGTAGTTTTTTATATGTAAATCTACGCAAATCTCTGAACAATAAATTATTCTGGCAGATTTTAATAAAATTTAGTATGCAGGCATATTTGGATATATCTCAAAGCTATTTTTTAATTTTAAAAAAATGATATTTTTGGCCAGCAAATACTTATAAATTAATTTGCTGAAAATCATTTACACAATCAAAACATATAGGTTAGTAACTCACAAAAAAAATTTAATTCAACATCTACTAATGAAGAACAAGACATTTTATATAATTTCTCCAACATCAAATTTTGCTCTTATAAAGTTTGATAGCGTACTAGGCTTTCACCCCGAGGACCCGGGTTCGATTCCCGGCGAGGGCTTGGCATTTTCATACGCTATAAATCATCCCATCGTCTGCATTAGCCCAAGTGTGCACAATAGTCGGACGTTAAACACAAAAAAAAAAATAATAAAATTTAAAAAAATATTTATAACTGAAATATGTACACACCAATTTTAAATTTTAAAAAATTGAAGCAGGAGTAAAACAAACGAATACTGACCACTGTATGAGTTTTTTCCGGTAGGTCTTGCACTAGAATTTCCAGAAAGATAGCGAACCATGCATTTTGTCTCAGTATTGAAATAATAATAATTAAATTTTTGTAATCTACAGTCTACCTCAATTCTTTTATTTAAAAAAAACCAAAAATGAATAAATTAAGTTTTACAAACACTGTGTTTACCTCTAAAACAAAGCATTAGACTAGAATAGGAAGTAAAGTACAATTTTTTAATGTTTGCTAGCTCATAATTAATTGGGACAAAGGGTCCCAGATTTAACTGAATTTCCACATTTATAAAAAAAACAAAATATTTTTACATTAATCATAGTAAATAATGTATATAAAGAGAAAAATACATTAATATTAGTTTATTGCTACTTATTATAACAAAAACAATATATTAGATATGTCGCAATATACAAAATATGATTCTTATAAAACTATATTACTTGAAACTGTAGTCATTAATAAATGTTAACTCTTCGTCTGTGTTATAGACCTGAATAGTTTTTAAGAAAGGAACAATATCCAGAAATGAGTCTCTTGGAGTGGATTGGAATTGGGGAAAAGTTTGCCTTATTCTTAACGCATGGTTTTCATACTCCTTATTGGCTTTATAGGTGTTCGACTTGTTCAATGGATTCCATGCTCGAAAAGGTTTTTCATTAGCTATCATCAAACCTTGAACTGCGACTGACAGACCATACATTTGAGATGATTCCTTTTCCTTCCAGTGGCTTAATAAAAGATCTGAAATTGCTAATTTATTTGCTCCGAAGCTCACATCATTAATATTTGAAAATGTACCGAGATAATTTTCTTGCAGGAATCCAACAAAAAAATTTGGCTGCGTAGAATACATATCTACTATTTCACTTGGAGGATGGCTAAATTTGTAACTGTTTTTCTTGTTTTGATGGTTTACAGGTTCTTTTTTCGGATACAAAACTCTACCCAATCCATGGAATATATCCAATTTTTTATCCAAATCTGGAACTGTTTTCAACAACTTCCCTCTTTTATCTCTTGGCGCTTGGTTTTTATTTTTAATATTTTTATCACCCCCTGAACCGAACGTATTCAAATATAATTTTAATATGGCACTCCTTAAGTCACCATCACAACTGCTTGAAATGTCAAATAATTCATTTTTAGTAGGAATTATCAGACTTGAATTTTTCTTTTCCTTGTCTACAATTCTCTGCAATGCTTTGACTATTGATGTGTGTACAATTGGATTAAAGTTTATTGTCGATATATTACACTTACTTTTTACTTCAACGGTAAATAAATCTCTGCAAATTCCCCCTTCGCTAGTTACAAACACTACAGGAGTTTTACATTTTTTAGAACTAAATTCACTTAAGACATCATGGAAAGTTGATGGTTTCTTAATAAATATATTAGGGTAATCTTTTACAAAAATAATTTTATCACCTACATCCTTAGAACTGTTTAGTACATCACTATATCTACTAGCTCTTAATAAAAAGTCTTGAAACACTTCCGATGGATTTCGATTTATGCTAAAAACATCACCGTTAGCACTTTCAACATTGTTACAAACATCTAGTGGGGTAATCCATTCTATAACTTGCAAGTGTAAAAATTTACAAATCGTCTGCAGAGTAACTGTTTTACCACAACCTGGTGGACCTGTGATTAATAATATCTTTGAATTGCACTCATCAGTGATTGCTGTTCTTAACCAAAGTTCAAGTTCACTAATTTTCTTGGGATGTACAACTAAATCATCGATTTTTTTGGGCTTGTGACGACTTAACCATGTATCTAATTTTATTGGAATGGATTTATGGTTCAGTGTTATTTCTTCTTCTGTATCCATTTTTGACAAATTTTCCAATCTTGGTTTCTTCGGGGTAGGTGCACAAGCATTTTCAAATATTGGTGTGAACCAGCTCATTCTTTGGAAATACTATCCCTAAAATAAAAAATAATTTTATTTATTATTTTAGGAAAATAATTAAATATTAATATTATATAATAATAAATAACAATATAGTTATTTCTCCAAAAATACAGTAATTTTATCTATTGTATTTTTGGAAAAATAAAATATTAAGAGCAGAAAAACAAAATTTAAACAATGGTATTTTAGACGTCCTTGTAAATTCCTGAACATGTCTGTCCATCTATCTGTCAGTAATGCATTTCTTACTGGTAAATGATTACAATAAAATTTTGTGAATATGGTCTTTGTAGAAGCCTAAATTTAGGAAAATATTAGGATTGACAATGAAAAATATTTATGAGTATTATTTTTGTTTTAAAGTTGTTACTTAATAACGAAATAATAATGTTATTATAATTATTCTTTATTCGGTCATTCACCATTATTTTTTTATATAAAAATAATACACTTATTTCAAGAGCATGGACCAAATCTTATTTTTAAGGGCATAACTGAAAACATAAACATGCAAATGGAACATAAATCTAGGCCTATGTAAAAATAGTTAAAAGTAAGATTTTTTTTTCTTTTCCGGCGAAAAACCATTAAGGTTATCATCGCCGCAAAAGTACGAACAATCACTCATAACATATTCACTGAAAGGTCAAACAGAAATAAACTAAGACTTACATGTGATCAAGAAACCACAAATCATCAAGAAAACAAAATGAAAACCTACACAATACTAACATACTGTAACAGAACAAGGGTGTGTTTGAGACAACAGCAAGAAACAATGATGCATCAGTAATTCCTCTGTTCAATAAATTAGGGCCAGTTTTGCTTTCATTAATCAATTCTTGGGACACTTCAAGTCAATGTCTTTTCTGCTGGACCGATAAAAATTTTGGAAAAATAAAATTTGCAAAAGAATTGTAAAAAATTGACGCATAAACAGTAACAGTTTCATCATAACCTGGTGGACCTGTGATTAATAACATCTTTGAACTACTTATCAGTGATTGCCGTTTATAACCTAAGTTCAAGTTCATTTCTTTTCTTGGTAAGTACTACTAAATCATCAATTCTTTTAGGCTTATTATGAGTTAACCATGTACATAATTTTATTGGAATGGATTTGTGCTGTGTTTATTTTTTCTTCTACATCCATTTTTGACAAATTTTCCAAAATTTTGCAACCACTTCGCGCATATTCAAATCATACAAAATTGCATGTTTCAAATTGCATTGTTGTCTTTAACGGACAAAATTTTTAAAATCGAAATTTTGTGTCATGCATAATATTTAATGATCCCAACTTCTTCAGCAATCTCTTGTATGGTCAAAAAATTACCTTCCAGTATCAACAACAGCTTCATTCCGAGCAGTATGTGGACCCTAGCATACTGTTCACTTGCCACCAATGTGTGGCCATTTTTGAATAAGTTAAATCATTCTGTAATTTGTGTTACTCTTATAGCATCATCTCGAAACACCCAAAGAATCTTATAAATTGTTCTGCTTTGAGAATCACCAAGCTCTTGACAAAACTGATACAGTATCTTTTGCTTAATTTGTTCAGTCTTGAAAGAAATCAAAAACTGACGAACACTTGTAACAACACATCACTCGGAGGCCAGTAGGCAGCAACTGGTACACTCAAACGGTGTGAAAAAATTCAAGCATGCACATTACGCTGTTTTCTCCACTGTATGCGGAAAACTCAAGGTCAGATACTTTTTACACAGATCTTGTGCAAGTAAAAGTCAGGTCCAAGAACATGCGACACTAGCTTCCATACTTCTCCACCTGGTTACCCAGTACACTTCTTCCTAAGTCATTTTGTACTTTTGGAACAACACGATATGGTGTAACTTTCACAATATCAGAGCAGTTACTGAAGTGTCGACCTAGAATTGCAGCCATTTAAAAACATGTACCTTCAGGCACTGTTTATAGGACAGACATAAAGCTTAATATGACTCAGATTGTTGCTTTAGCTAATCTGCTTCTGCAACAGTCTAGAACTTTTAATTAGATATGCCCTAAATTATGCCTACATTTCCTGCCCCAGCAAACCTAATTTCAGTATGAACATTGGAATGCTCAGTGTAGTTTTAGTGTTTCATTATTGTCTACTTCAGCTTTGATACTGACATGATTATTATGTAAATGCACATCTGTCGTATACTTTTGTTTTTAGTCACTGGTTACCTAGTTTTAGAACTATTATTTTTTAGATACTTGTGTAGTTTTACATTTAACTAATGATTAGCAGGTTGTACCTGCGAGTATGAGGAGATATAAATGATAATTGGTGTATTTCATTTATGTTCTTCTACTTATTGTTAAGATTAAGCATACTCTTATGAGCGAAAATTGTTGAGAAGAGTGTAAAAATTCTGTTAGCTTATGGATAACATTTAGTTACGATTTTAATGAAACAATAGCACGACTGTATATTTTTACAATTTTTTTATTTTTGTCTTACCATATTCAAGGTTACACTTGTTAGAGCACTGTCCAGGCTACTTCACAGACTAAATAATAATTGTTTATAACAAAAATTATTATTATAATAATAAACAACTGTGTTATTCTAATAATCTGTGAAAGGATTATCCTCCATTATTATTATATAATATAGTTGTGAAATTATTATTAGAATAATAAACAACTGTGTTATTATAATAATCTGTGAATGGAGTAATCCTCTCCAGAGAATGGAGAGGAGAGTACTCCGAACAATTATTAATAAGGAACATTTGATGGGGAGACAGTACAGACTATTGCCGAATGCGGTCTTGTATCGGAATAACGAGCAGCTCACTACCATTTTTAGGAAAAGAAGATTGGCCTTCTTTGGACACCTGACTCGATTACCGGAGAGTAGACTTACGAAGAGATTACTGGACTACCAACTGAAGTGTAAAGTTAAGAACAACTGGTTGAAGGAGGTGGAACAGGACTTGGAGGAATTGGGAATAACCAGGGAGCAACTGGCAGGAAGAAGGGAAAAAGCGATCTTAAAAAGTCAGGAAACCCAATTACAGTTTAGGGAGAAATGTCCACGAAACGTAGTATATTCGGAAGAACTCAGACTTCAGAGATCAATAAGATTAAAAAAATACTGGGAAGAATGCAGAAAAACCAAAAGACTTAATTAAATTGACTGTGTGTGCTTCAATGTGGACTTAAAAAAAAAACAACTGTGTAATCTTTCAGTAATATAATGGATTTGCACAAAGTAGACTTACCAATGGTCTAAAGTATGCTTAATATTTGGTTATGATTATGCATGAGAATGATTAAAGCATTCATTCATTGGATGCTTTGGCATTCTTTGGCTCATTATTAAGATATTTACAGTATAAAGCTATACTACTAAGACACTAGCAAAAAATAAATTAATGTACAATTAGAAGTAACCCCGATTAGCCAAGAAATAGCCTAATGTTGTACACACATACATTAATTTTGTAATATGCACAGAGCAAAATTGAACTTTATATAATGCAAGATATATTAACCCAAAGAAGATATTAACCCAATAAGTTATCATTTAAGATTTTATTCAATTTTTGACAGAACTACTTTGCAACACCACTGCTATCTACACAACATGGAGTAAGCATGAATTCATATACTGTACCAACACCGGCTAGTTTATATCCACCATAACAGTAATTACAAGGTTAGTAACTTTCATGCAACTGCATTTGTTTGGTTACTAAGGTAATTGCTATGATGACACGTTAAGCCTCATTTAAAATAAATGATTTTTAAATATTTTTTCTTTAAGTTATTTTTAACAGAACTATACTGTGACATCATTGATGTTTACTTCGGCATGCAGCATGCAAGTAAATATTTCCCACGCAAGATTACTACGCCAATGTGACAAACCGATTTACTGCTCATGTGCGTTATGACATTTAAGGTAGTTATCCTGCTAATTCTTTTTAATTGTTGTTCTAATTTATTATTGTTCTGTTTAATTCTTTGCTGTATAATCTGTAGTGAAAAGTTGGTGCTCAAAGGTTAGTTAATAGCTTTTATGGAATATTAGCCTTGTGTCTATAATAGATTCAAGGATATGATTATGTAAACAGCAACAGAGTCAAGTTAGATTGATTTTTTTTTTAAATTTACATTCTTTTCATTATTAATAATACACATTGAATTAATCGTTTTAATGATAAAAAATACACTGTCTACTTTCACGAAAAACTAAGTCAAGTTAGGTGAACACTCAATAACCAGAAGAAGGAAGAAGAAAAGGAAATTTTATTATTAAAAGGGTTAAAACATAACATAAAGAATAGCAATATCAATAAAGATGTAGAGCAAAACATAGCAGACATTGAGAACACAATTGCATTAATACCTAAGGAAGAACAGGATCACGCAAGACATTTGGCAAGAGAAATCTTGAATACAACATAGATTAAATTAGAAAAAAAGAAGAAAGGGCAGCACAAGGCTTAGTAAGAACGTTAGGGGATAATGATGTTATTGTTACAAAGGCGGATAAGGGGAATGCAATAGTGTTGATAAATACGTAAAACCGAAGAGTTTATAACAAAGACAGAATGCAATAATGGGGAAAAAATAAAACTAATATATATCAAAAGGAAATTAGAAAGGTAGTCCAAATTCAAAACACTTAATCCAAGAAAACCAGTATAGATATATAAATATGAATCCAAGTGTGCCTGTAATGAGATCCCAAGTGAAAATACACAAAGTAAATCATCCGATTAGGCCAGTGATTAATTATAGGACAGCACCAGCCTATGAGCTGGCAAAATTTATAGAAAAACGATTAAAAGGTATGGAGTTGTTGAAGAATGAATACACGGTGAAGAATTCAATAGAAGTAGTAAACCGACTGCAGAAAAGAATAATTACCGAAGATTGTAGGATATTTTCGTTTGATATTGAGTATTTACACCCTTCTATACCGATTGAAGGAACCATCAAAATTATAAAAGAAAAATTAGATGAGAATTGTCAAAATAAAGGGTTAAACAACGAAATTATTAATGCATTAAAGGTCATTTTAAATCAAAACCAGTTTATATTTAACAGTAAAATATATAAGCAAAAAGATGGGTTAGGTATGGAGAATCCACTATAAGGGATCTAAAGTGAATTTTTTATCCAAGATTTAGAGGAAAAAAGAATAGCAAAAATATTAAAGAAGTTTGAATGTGTGGAATATGTAAGATACGTGGATGATTCACTAGTAATAGTAGAAGATCCAAAAGGTGATAAAGGGAAGCTCATACTGGAAGAAATTAATTGTATACACGAAAATTTAAAATTTACAATAGAAGAAGAGAAGAAAGGTAGTTTAATTTTTTTTTAGATTAAAGAATACAAAAGAAAGCACAAACAATTGAATTTGGAATATATAGAAAAGATACACAGATAATATAATTAACGCAAAGTCAAACCACCCATTAAAATAAACTAGTGGCATTTAGACACATGTTCAATAGATTATTAAATGTACGACTAAAGAGGAAGGAATATAAAAAAGAGAATACAATTTTCCAAATAGCAGTGAACAATGTTTATGATTTAAAAATTATAAGAAATCTGTTATGGAGAATTAAAAGAAAGAGAGAAGAAGAAAACAGCAATAAAAAAGAAGATAAAAAACGAAAATGGGCTAAGTTAACATATACGGGGAAAGAGGCATATAAATTTAAGAATTTCTTTAGAAAATATGATATAGACATAGCACTGGCTACAAATAATACGATAAGGAACAAACTGACAAATAATATAGAAGAAAAGCACAAATATAGTAAGAATGGGGTATAAAGAATATAGTGTGAATGTGAGGCAGTTTACATAGGACAAAAATTTAGAACTAGGTTTAAAGAACATGTAAGATCATTCAAATACAGCAAAAAATATTCAAATTATGTGCCACATTTAATAAAAAAGGAACACTTCCAGAAATAGAAAATCTCGAGAAATAGAAAATCTCGAGAAATAGAAAACTCAATGAAGGTACTACATATGGCAGAAAAAGGAAGACGTATGAATATTTTAGAGAACTTGGAAATTTTTAAATCTAAATTAAAGGGAGAAAACATAATAAATGAACAGATATCGTCACAAGCAGATATTACATTTAAAAATCTAAAAATTTTCAAAAATTAACAGGAGGGATGACCGCTGAAGAGAAAGTTTAAAAGGGGCCAATCAGAAGCAAGCGAAAACGTATGATTTTGAACAACCAATCAGATGCGAGCACGTTAGGTTTAATGTACACGTGTTGAACACAGGCATGTAAATAGAGGAGGGGTACAAGGTGGAGCTAGAAAGTTATAAATAGGATGAGCCATAATATTGGTGACCAGTATTGAAAGAGTTTTAGAAGATGGAGGTTCTCCGAAATGCGTCAACGAAAGAAGAATTGACGAAGCTAGGGAAAGCAGATTATTATACTGAACATAGTGACAATAATCCTAGCAAAAAAAGAAGAAGAATATAAAAAGAACCAAGTCAAGTTGGTTTCTTCAGGTTTTTGTAAAAATTTATATCCTTTTCATTAATTAATAACATGTTTAATCAATCATTTTTGTGATGAAAGACAGGTTTTTGTAAAAATTTATATCCTTTTCATTATTAATAACATGTTTAATTAATCATTTTTGTGATGAAAGACATGTGAGGCTATCTACTTTTGCGCAGTAGCAATTTTAAGGATATACAGATAACTTTTATTTTCCATTTTTTTGAACTTCATATAGTTTCCACACTTTTATATTTTGTATTATTACTTTTGGACAGGTAATAAAACGTTTAGGTAAAAAAATTGACAAATCATCCAAAAGTGCAAATTTACCCAGTTTTTAATGGAACTATTTTATGATCTCGTTACTATTGCATGGGATGAGCATAATTCATATGCTAACAGCATCTGCTTTACATCTGTCTAACAGTAATTTAAGGTTAGTAACTTGCATACATTAGTACTTGTTATAAGTTATGAAGATTTTTTTGTTTTATTATTAAATTAAGGGATATTAATCCACAGAAGATTAAATTCCTTATAATACACTTATTATAATACACTTTTATGAAATAAAGCATTTTGGCAGGAATGTACGAAAATATTCACATTTCTGGTTAATTACATTTGATACCATAGCCATTTTTTTTGAAAACTGATCTTTCTGTTATTAGATAAGCATATTAAAAGAACTTTGTCCTAAATGACACATGTAGTTATAAAACAAATAGTAGGTATGAATCAAATTCACTTTTTATACACAAACTACACTTTTGCCATTATTTTTTTTTGAATTCTCTAAGAAATGTATTCACCATTTCTTTCAGGAAAACATATATTTTCAAACACACACTAAAATAAATTTAACACTGAATTAAAGGCACTACCCAAATTTGTTTATTTTTTAACTTTAAGGCGTTATTCTTAAGATATGTACTACTGATCAGCAAATTAAATTTATGAACACAAAATACTTAATACTGTAATAAAGTCAATTAGGCCCAAAATAACATAACCTCAACTAACCTGGTCAGTGGTCTGTTAATAGGAACATAAATTAGTAATTACGAAAAATCATGTACACGTAAGAAGTACAATTAAAAGAACGTTTCGCTTAATAAAACTTCAAAACAAATATAAACACATCTGAAATTTAATTACAATGTTATTAAACTTCACGTAGTTTTATAGGTTATTACATTAAATAAACAGTTTTATATTTAAATGTTAGATTTCACTTTCATAGTTACAGCACAGATGTTAGGAGAATCATAGACGTAAACAATACAATAGAATATAGAACCATAGGTCTATAGAGACATTGTACAGTAATTCATTATTACTTATCTTCTTTGTGATATTTCCTTTTCAAATTATGGTTTTGTAGCATTGGTTTTTTTTAAATATAATGATTTAAAATATTTTAAATTGTTATTGGTATAATCAGAATTCCTATTTAAATGTCCCTGGTATACATTCTGTTTTATTCGTCTGTTAAACATATCTAATAAAAGTTTTAAATATTGATAAAATGTTTTAATGTCGTATTTACCAATTAATTAGTTATAAGTCTTCAGTATTTATATTATCATCAATAACTGTAGTGAGGCTCAAAAATAACAGAATCAGAAAAAATTAAAAATCGATTATAAAAAGCAATTTGTGCTCTAAATTGCTTTTATTAGGACTTATTTTTACGTGTACATAAAAATAATGTCCTTACTTTTTCTATGTTCGATTAGTGAAACCGTATTTCATACTATCTGTGCTTTTATCTAATCTCCAAGTTTCCATGTTGAGGTTAACCACTAACCACACAGTTCTATTGAGAATTTTTCCTTCTTTCACGATTGACATTGAACTGCTGAGTGTTAACTATTCAAGAACAAGAAACCGGTTTTTTGCAACTTGGTTGTCATTGTTTGTTATTTTGCAAGTGAAAATTGTATCATGGAAGGCATACTTAGGTGTGTAATTTATATAGTATATATAATTTAAGATAATTATAGGTTAAATATTTTTGTAGTCTTATTTAAAATTATATTTTATGTACTATCTAGGTTATGTATTTGATAATGCATGCTGATTATTTTTTTATAAACATATACACTGTAGATAGCTTGAATTAATGTATTTATCTTATAGGCCTAAAGTTTTTGATATTAATATTAATTATATATTGGCCAAATTGTATTAAGAATTCAAAATAACTTTTCTATATTTATATAAGAAAAACCACTCTAAGACAACATATTCCACTAACAGCTGAAATATTTATTTAATTGTTTACTGAATCAGTATTTGTATAATTAATCAATAAAACACCATTTATTATAATGTAATTGTACTATATGTTTGGTGAATTTTCATTAGCTGCTGCTATATTTTCATTCTTTTTTTTGCCAGATCATTTTATTTTATGCTCATTTGCAATAATCAAAAATATAAAGTGAGAAAAATCCCAGAAGATTGAATAAAAATGAGGAAAAGACAGGATTATATTAAAAAAAAAAAAAAAAAATGGGGAAAATATGTTACATGTGTAACCTAATCATTACTACTTGAAAGTTACTGTGTTTTTCTTACATAAACACTTTATTTAACCCTTTTGGTGCCAACATCTGATTTTACAAACACCTTTTTTATATAAATCTAATTCCAGCATTCTTTAGCTCTGACTATATACTTTAAAAATTTATTTTAAAAAAATATCAAGCAGTAAAGAATAAGTTGCTTAACATAACTAAATAAGGTATGGAAATTGACATTACACCAGTTTTGTCAATTATCAAAATTTGTGCATCAAAATGCTTTAATAGGCTCAGGCATAATTTTAATATAAAAGTTATATATACAGGCTAGTGCACACAATATAAAAGTGTGGAGACTACATGAAGTTAGAAACAAATCATAAATAGAAGTGACATGCATAACCTAAAAATTACTACTGTGCGAAAGTAGCTAACATGTTTTTAATCGTGAAAACAATTAATTTTATCTAGTAAATATAATACTTTTTTAAATTAAGAATCTAATGTGGTTTTTTATGGAATTAGTGTGGTATGAATAACCAAACATGGGTTTGTATGAAAGTAGTGACCTTGTAATGAGTGTTACAGCAGATATATTATGAGATTATGATAATGCACATGATAATATGGTGGATGACCTTGGCATAGTAAATCTAGCATGCTGCATGCAAATGTAAATGACTAAGACATTACACTATACTTCAATTAAAAATAGTATAAATTCGTAAATTATAGTAACAAATTCAATCTTCTGTGGATGAATATTTCTTAATTATTAATCCTACATAATTTTTAATCCTACATGATAGAAAAAATATTCAAAAATCGTTATGTTAATAAAACTGTTTTAATGTCTCAAATACCCCAAACAACAATAATACATTAACCTCATATTGGTCAAAACTGTCAAGGAGCAGTTTAAGGTATTATATTTGGTTAATATAGTGTGAGGCAGTGGGCTGGCTTAAACTCTACACCCATTGTCAATTTTTCTCTGCAACTCTTAGAGTTTGTCTGTGGTAGAGGAAGAGACGAGGCCCACCATAAATAACAGAGATCAGTTATTATTTGGGTCAAAAATAACAGTCTGGTGAATCTTTTTAAGTTGCGTACATAACCGAAAGTTTTGTTACTTTTTTCGTACTGTATACTGAGTGTGTCTACTTCAAAAAATAATTTTCATAAAATATTGTTCAATTTAAAATGTTAAAAACATGCATGGTATTAAAATGGTTAATATGCATAAGTAATTTAAACAGTTTTAATGAAAACAGCATTTTAACCTAAGCTAGGTTGTGCTAAATTTATTTAATACCAATATTAACTTTTACTGGTAACAAAAGTAGGTTATAAAATATGTAATGTTAAAGTGTGTATAATTAAAAAGTGCTGCAGTTGGATTAGGCAATTTTATATTGAGTTTTTTAAAGAAAATACTGTTTACACCGAGTCGCATTTAGTGCTCAGAACTTGTGGGCATTTTACAGTCAGCGCCTCCCCCTACCACTATAAAATTCATCCCTTCATTTACAAAAATATTAAAAACTTGTCATTATTCCTCAATAATCAGTACAAATATACAACTTTTTAAGTCATAAATTGGCAATTCTATGTGAAATAAATATTCAGAGAAAATATGTGAACCTGAAATGAGAGACGAATAGTTAAAATTAAAAATAAATTTATTCATTTTAGTGTAACTTTGAGTCTAAGTGTTCATACAAAATACATATGTAAGAAAGTAAGGATTGAGATTTTGTGTGCTTATCAATTTTTGCATTTCAATTTTGAATAGTTCTTAATAATCTTGCAAGTTCACTGCTGATGTGACATCCCTTTCAATGGTCATTATGGCTAAATAAAGTGTTCAACTATACATTCCCGATAGAATTCCTCAAGAATTATTTTTTTATGGTAGAAATGATTGTTCTGTTACATAGTGATGGCCAGAATATTATTCTGAGGATAATTTCAGTATTTGGAAATATGGTTTGCAAGTTAAACCTTTTGACCATTTTAAGAAAATGTAAGAAGGATCTTCTCTTTTCCTACATCTCTCTATTCTTTGTTTTTATCGTCTTTGTCTGGATCTGGTACATGCTCGAACAAGGCCATGTATGAAGAAGTATGATGCAAGAAAGAGGTGCTTCTGTGTGACGTGAAGCAATAATACTTGGCTGCTTGTTTGGTATTGTTAAAAAAATGTTGTTTTACTTTTTGCATAATTTCACCCTAACTTTTTAAAAATTTTTATAATTTTTTTTGTTTATTTATTAATGATTTATTTTTTTCTGTTTGCACCACTGAAAATTAGTCAGCCTATAGAGGATTACTGCCTTGACTTCAAACTAATTTAATTTAGTTTGACTATTACCATAATGGATTGTAATAGTTATACAATCTATTACCATGCAAATGCTTACAAGAGATCTATTGTATCAGGACATAATTGCAGAAATAGCCTAATATAGGAATTTTTTTATGAAATTGGGTTTTATAAAGGAAATTAACACCTTCATGATATCAAACATGAACGAAAAATATAATTTTTCCATAGGATACTAACAAAAGATTTTTAACAATAAGCACTGATTTAACCTTGAAAATTTACAGTAAATAAAACCAAAATCTAGCTAAAAAATGAAGTCTGTTAGATTGTCATTTTAAGTTTTTTTTTGCGAAGAGCTTCTGAGCTGGAATTTGTAGAAATGTAACAATTAATATATATATATATATATATATAATCCATTTTTGGGAGAAAGGTTCATTTATTACTTTCTGGAATTGTGTGTTTTAGGGAAGGAATGTTACTCGGGATGGGTAACCCTTTACTGGATCTCAGTGCCATAGTTGATGAAAATTTTCTTGAAAGATATAATTTAAAAGCGAATGATGCAATCTTAGCAGAAGAAAAACATATGAAGTTGTACGATGAAATAGTGGAGAATTATAATGTGGATTATATAGCTGGAGGGGCAACGCAGAATTCATTGAGAGTGGCACAGGTTAGGAATAATAAAAATGTTACTTTAAGTCTTGAAATAGCAACAGAATCATTTTTCCTTTGCTAAACTTTTTAACCTTTAGAGATGTTATCTATAAGGTCACTGCTTATCTGCACTTTGCCTAAATTAGTTGGGGGGAAAAATGTAGGCTCTTTGGTCAGATTATTTGATAGAAAAAAATTGTTACAAAACCTTATACCATGACTGAGGTATTTACTGATTATCTTTCTATTCAAATTTACATACTTTAAGTCTTGAAATAGCAACAGAATCATTTTTCCTTTGCTAAACTTTTTAACCTTTAGAGATGCTATCTGTAAGGTCACTGCTTATCTGCACTGTGCCTAAATTAGTTGGGGGAAAAAATGTAGGCTCTTTGGTCAGATTATTTGATAGAAAAAAATTGTTACAAAACCTTATACCATGACTGAGGTATTTACTGATTATCTTTCTGTTCAAATTTACAAACTAAAATTCTCTCATATCCCTTGAAGCAGAAGCAATAAAAATGTGTGCAATGTTTTTATTAGGATTATATACTGTTTAAATATTTATTATAACTTATTGGAATTAAAGAATTTTTATATTGTTTAAATATTATGATAATTTAAATTAGAGTGTAGAAACTTGTAATTTTGACACTGTTTGATGTTAAAAATGTAATTTGTTGAGTTGTTGTCAAAAAGTATAAATACACAATACTAAGAGAGACTGTGTATTTGAGTACAGTAACAAAAACTAATATAATCTTTGCAAACAATAGCAAAAACAAAAATAACCTTTCCATTCATTATAACAAATGAAACTGTTTTTTGTATAATTCATGCAGTGTTTAACTTAACAGATCTCAGTAATGCTTAAGCTAAAAATAAATTGTTATCTCGTTTGTTTTGCGCAATATTGTGTACTTTGTGTTTCGCGATGTATTAATAAGTTTTGAAGTGTAGTAATTGAAACCGTAATTACTTCCAATATCAAAACTTATTGTGTACTGTTCCTACAAATTGTTCTTTTTATCATGAAAAAAAGATGAATAAAGAAATATATATAAAAAAAGAAAGAAAAAACCATAGGTTGGTTAAATTTACTTACACAGGGAAGGAAGTGTATGTGTGTGTGTGTGTGTGTGTGTGTGTGTGTGTGTGTGTGTAGGTGTGTTTTAGAAGGGATGAGCAATCAATTAGTATAAAAGAACAAATCCATATCTTTTGCTAATGTTTGCTATATTGCTATGTTGATAATATTGTGTAGTCACATTGTCTATGGGCCTAAATATAGTGGGATAGACTAAACGTACAACTCAGTCTTGAACAACTATGCATTTCAACAGGAAGACAAATGATACATTTGTGCCTCTGTGGCTTTATAAGCAGTAATAATTCTGATGGCACGATGGCACATATCTGCCATCTTTCTTTTAATCTTCAATTGCATTCTGTAACACATTGTTAGTGCAGTAAATCAAAAGGTAGAATGTATTATATTTAAGGGAAATTATTATTATTACCTATAATTTTTTTGACATTCATCGTGTTTTTTCCTTTAGTGACTTAGAACCAAGATCCACTGTATTAGCCAAAATTAAACCATAAGGCTTTTTTAGAAAATTTGCAATTAAATATACCAAATTTAATTACCAAAACTATTTTATAGAAAACTAGTACACTTTAGTTCCACTTATGATGTGATATTTTATAGCCATTAACTTAAATTGCTCTGCATACTATGTTACATAAAATGAAAAAGCAAAAATGACGTTTTTAACATTGTTTTTCAGTGGGTGTTGAACAAACCGAATGTATGTACGTTTTTTGGTTGCATTGGACGTGATAAATTTGGACAAATTCTAACGGACAAAGCAGTGCAGGATGGTGTTAATGTTCAGTACCAATACACTGATAAAGAGACCACTGGTGAGACCCTTCATTCACATTCCTCAAATGTAAGATGATCACTCTATGACGCACAAATGTTCATCGGAATTATAGTTAGTTCTTTTATGTGACCAGCATAATTTATAAACATTCTTTTCTACTGGCTAATGTATTGAATGCTATTCTTTCATATACAGTATAACTTGTTTTAGGTATAAACAACTACCTAAATAAACACAAATTTAGATATTACTTTAATTATATAATGTATGCAGAAAGATGGTGATTGTGCAAAAATATTTTGATGGATGTATCCACCATTTTTAGGTTACCTGAATCAAAAAAGTAGTTGTACTTAGTTTTGTAAAACAAATCTTTAACATTAACAACAATCTTTTTTTTAATACAATTTGGAAACTATTAATTAAAATTAATTAATTAATAATTAAATTATTAAATTAATTAATTAAAATTTGGTCAGTTTTTCATAATTTGTGTGTTAAATTTACAAAAACCCTGATTGTCATTTTTTTTTTTTATTTTGCCATTCACTCTCCCATTGTAATTTTAAAAATTTATTTTATTAAACACTGACTTGAATTTTGAATCTGTATATAAATATTGAAAAGCAACCAATGCACCTTTCAAGATCCTTCAGATTTAAATTGAAATGCAGTTTGTTTTCATCATATGATATCTGCTCGTAAAAGATACTCGTGCACTGCATCTCTGAACTTGCACACCAAGGTTATAGGTTAAATACTGCGTTTACTGCTGTAAGCATTAACTTTTCCGCTAAAGCGATTCGTTCATTCATTTCACTAATTTGCATAAAGTACGAACGTGAAGCGAAGAATATTTTACCCCTGCATTTTTCAGGTATAAAAAAAAGAATTTTTTTAAGGGTGAGTAAAATATTTTAATTAATTTTGTGTTTTTAAGAATTAATTTCAGATGTCTTATTTGAATTTGAATGTACAGATTCAAAAAATAAGTTTATTTCTGGTGATATAAATATAGATATTTATACTACCTTTAGATAATATGTGTAAATTTATTGTGTGGTTTTTTTTTAAGAAGATATAGAGTAGTGAGGTTGGCTGGAATGACCTAGTCTACCACATTCAGTACAAGGGGAAAAAATAATTATTAAACTTGCATGATAAATTATTTGCTAATTCAAGTTTGCAAGAGCTGATGATAACAGCTTTTTATCTTAAAATACAGCGAGTTGTGTCGATTGATCTACAAACTGTATTATTGCAAGGCAATAACTGCACTTTGTGATAGCATTTTAAGCTGCATAATTAAAACATGAGTGTTAAATTATACTTTGGATAACTAATCCAGTCGTGAGACATCAAGCATGCTCAGTTATAAAGGAAGATGACATCTCAGTAATTCTTTCCTTTAATTGCTGATAACATTTTTTGGCCAAAAAGAAATGAGCCGTGCTAGTGACTTTGTGCCAAGTAGGGCCTTTCTCTTGAAGTGGTTCCAAGTGAATTTGAATAATTGGCAGCATTTTATGAAGAATGGAATACATTTTTTTAAACTAAACTGAGTCAGTGTTGTGGTTTTATGTTAATGGAAACTGTAATGACAGTATAAGATTTTCTTGTAATAATTGTTTAACTATATATTTTCATAAAGTTTTAATAGAATAATTACTCAAGTACTTATAGTACCTTCCTTATCTTTGATTAATCGCCCACTCTTACACGTAAATACAGTAGCACCGAGATAATCCAAAAATATCTAGTATAAAAACCGCTTAATAAGAGTCAAATATTACAGAAATTTTGATACTAAAAAACTCAGCCAAGAAAACAAAAAAGTAACCAAATTTATGAGAAATATAATTTAATAATACCAGTACTTGTTTTTTTTTTAATTAACCGTCATGCTGAAAGTTTAACATTAAAAACATTTGTAAACAAGTGTTTATCTATTTATGTATAGATAAGTGCAATGTTTTTTGTGTTCAAGTGCAACTGAAGGCCATACTAGAACATTTGCTATTATCAAATTTGTAATTATCATGCTAATCAGTGTAGGCTAGATATATTTAGATGCAATGTTTGTAAAGTTGTAAATTGTAAACCACAAACAAAATCTTAGAAAATTATAAACTATTTAAAAACAGTCTTAGATAATGTTTGTTAATGTCTGGTCTCTTTTACTGTGTGTAAGAATTTGTTTGTTGTAGTATCATAGTCTAAATTTCTGGCTTTGTTATATTGTTATTTAATTTATACATGTAGAAGTTTTGTTTTTTTTCTGAATTGCATATATCTGTTTATTTATATTGTACTGTATTATTAATCTATATATATATATATATATATATATATATATATATATATATACACACACACACACACACACACACACACACACACACACACACACGAGGTGTGTTCAGAAAGTAACGATAATTTAAATTTTTTGAACAAAATATTTATTTATTCTTCTACATTGATGTTGTCGCCTTCAAAATAGTCCCCATTGGAAATTATGCACTTGTTCCAGCGCTTCTTCCAGTCCTCAAAATGTAAAACGATGGCCCTTTAAGATTCTCTTTATTTTTGGAAATAGTAAAAAGTCACATGGAGCCATGTCTGGCGAATATGGAGGCTGGGGCATCGTTACAGTAATGTTTTTAGCCAAAAATTCACGAACAAGCAATGAAGTGTGAGCTGGTGCATTATCGTGGTGCAAAAGCCATGAATGTTTTCCCACAGATCCGGGTGTTTTTTTCGGATTGCTTCACGCAAACTGTGTTGAACTTGTAGGTAGTACTCCTTATTGACAGTTTTACCTGGTGGCAGAAATTCATGATGCACTATGCCATTAATATCGAAGAACATAGTGAGCATAACCTTCACGTTCGACCGCAATTGTCGAGCCTTTTTAGGTCTTGGCGAGCCAGAATGCCTCTACTGGGATGATTGAGCCTTAGTTTCAACGTCATATCCGTAAACCCATGTTGCGTCACCTGTTATAATACGTTTCAGTAATTCTGCATCGACATTGACTTCATTTAGTGACTCTTGAGCAACTTCCATTCGCCACTGTTTTTGTTCAAAATTCAACAATTTTGGAACGAATTTTGCTGCCACGCGTTTCATACACAAAACACTGGAAACAATGTCATGAAATGATCCAATTGATTTGCCATCATCATCGGTGACCTCTCTAATTGTGATTCGGCGATTGTTCATAACCATTTCTTTCACTTTTTTCACATTTTCATCGGTTGTTGATGTGCTGGGGCGCGTCCAGGGCGTTCGTAATCTTCAACGTCTTCACGGTCTTCTTGGGAACGCTTATACCACTCGTACACTCTTGCTTTACTCATAGCAGACTCACCATAGGCCTTTGTTAACATTTCACACATACACTTTGATACACTTTATTTCATTTTTTACGCAATATTTGATACAAATTCTTTGATCCATTTCTTTTAACAAACGAAAATTGCCTAGCTCATAAAAACACGTCTAAGCTTAGTGGCTGTCACAGACAAAGTCAACAATGAAAACAGCTGAAAGTTTTATCATACTTCAAGGGCATGTATACCAACATAATAAAAAAAAATGTTTGACAATCGGACTCTCCAAACCTACGAAATTTAAAAATTCTCGTTACTTTCTGAACACACCTTGTGTGTGTGTGTGTGTGTGTGTGTGTTACTTTGTGAACACACCTCGTATGTGTGTGTGGCTCACGCATGTCTCCCTTTAAATCTACAACCCAATGGGGCCCACCACCCTTCTTCCATGAAATTTTTGGTTTGATATTGCAGGGGTTGGTTTCAGAGATTTAGGTGTCAGAAAAGGGCATTGCAGCGATGGATTTCTTATAGGAAGTTAGTGAATCAGGTGACAATCATGTGCTGATGCATAGCATTTAAGCTAATGTGTCTATTCTACCTATTAGAATTTATAAGCCTTATATCTTATATATCTATATAAATAGAACAAAGCTGATCAGCAAAATTCCAATGCATCACCTTTGGAAATAGATTTAACACTGACCTAGGTTAACCAAAAGGATATAAACTCTATGTGAAGTATGTTTGTAACACAAAATACCACAATGAAATAAACGATAGTTAAATTAATGAATGTAAATAACAGTGAAATTAATATTATCGAACTATACTTCCAATAGTCAGTTATGACTCCCGTAGTAGGTCTAAATGTAAGCCAAGCAAAAAGTAAAATATAATTTGGAAAGAAGCGCTAGGTAGGAAATGAACAAATGGGCATCAACCAATCAGCAATAAAAAGGGGCAGTGCCAAGCAGGTGAAAACCAGGAAAACATTACCTTAAGAATACAAAAATATTTTTGTAATTATCAGTGAATAAGAAGGCTAATTTTGTAAAATGGAATGATTTTTTAACATCTGAAATTTAACTCAAATACTTAATGAGAGATTGTACCATACATTTTAAGTATTAATTAAAGTAATGATTAATCAAATGTGAAAAAAATTTGTATTTAAATAAATAGTATTTTTTTTATTTTTAAGGCAAAAAGTACATTGAGGCTACTATCACCTCCCTAAATGTAAATGTGAGTGTAACGTGTTAAAATCGTAAGTGTAGTGTTGTAAGTGTAAGTGTGTGTTAGACTTGGGTACCACGAGGGATGTCTAAATCCTCTCAACAGGTGCAGCTAGTCTGCACCTCCCTGCAGGGTAAATAAATAGTAAGGACCACTAAGAAATATATATATGTATATCAAACATAGCCTTATTGAACTGAAATATGAGAAGATAATATCCTTAACATTTGTACAAAATTCAAAATTGCATAATAAAATATAATGTAGTAAACACTATAATTATTGAACACTTTATAGGTTAGAAATCAAATATTTAAAAAAGTTTTTAAATTAACAACTCAAAAAAACAACAACAGGATATTCAGCTAGTACAAATTATATTATCCAACAAGATAAAAGAGGAAAGTGTACACAAATTATATTTACATTTCCAACTATTTTGACGGCAGTGTAACGTGCATTAAAACATATATTTTTTTGTTGGTATAAAAACACTTAATTAAATAAAAAAAAAACTGAAAAAAGAAAATATTGATAGTTGTCATTTAACTAAATTGAAAATACAATACCGTATGAAACCCATGTTATTTCGTAGAGGAAAGAATGTTTTGTAAAGATTGAATCATCCAAACTTTGTAAAAGTTCTTTACAGGGCAATTTTAGTACCCTCACTTACCATTTCTGTATGAATTAATTTGTAACTTGGTTGGTGTTTTAACGTGTTATTTTGATACTATGGTGGTGAAGTCAAAAGGCTATAGGATTGGTAGTACTGTTAAAAAATAACCTATTGAAGTAATGATTGTTTATTAATGATAGTACTGTATGGAAAATAGGTTATATGTCACAAAAATTGTATAGTAAAACATTATCTGTGGTCTGGCATATTTTGTTCAGTCACCGTTATATTCAGACTTGTAGAATTATTAGTCTTTTACTATGTAAAAAAAAAAAGTATTTTGATCAAATATAAACGAGACTGAAAAAATTTTGGTGACAGGAATGATACAACTTATTTTATAATATAGAGCTTACACATTGTTGTTTTATTTCCAAACGGAAATGGCACTTGTCCCAGGCAGTTTTAATTACGGAAAAGTTTTAGAAAAATATTTGAACTCGTAATATAGAGTCTTTGTTGTTTTAGGCACTTGTGCCAAAAATCTAGCTGCTGCCAATTGCTGCTGCCAATTGTTTCACACCTGATCATATCCATTTACCAGAGAATAAGGAAATCATAAGTAATGCTGATTACTATTATGTTTCAGTAAGTAATTATTATTACGACAAATAATTATATGTTATTTTATTAAATTTATTTGAGTGGAAATATTTCTTTATGCCAAGTAAATCTTCTCATTCCTGGCTTCTGTTAAATAAACTACTTCAGTAACTAGGTCTGTGTCACTAATATACGAAATTTCTAATGAATAATTTATGTAATTAGAATTATGACCTATTCTTCCCGTCAGTGGTCAATCCACTCACCTCGTAAAGGCTACCGCGGTTTCGAAACTATCATTTCATCTTCAGGCCGTGGTACAAAGTGTTAAATTCCTCTGTCAAGGTTGTCACAAAGTCAAACAAAACGTTAAAAACATACATCAGAAATACTGAGCACAATTACACAATTGAAATATGTACGATGAAATTCGGCTTGGCCAAGCGACACGCATGCGACTCCGTACGTCGTTATATTCTGGACTGTAACGGACTGTTAGAGTCCGGAATGTAATGACATACGAGTCGCACGTGTAGCTTGGCCAAGTCAAATTTCATTGTACTTATTTAAATCGTGTAATTGTGCTTAGTGTTTCTGACGTATGTTTTGTTTGACTTTGTGATGACCTCGACAGAGGGATTTAACATTTTGTATCACGGTTTGAAGATGAAACGACAGAGTTTTGAAACCACGGTATCCTTTACAAGGTGAGTGGATAGACCACTGACGGGAAGAATAGGTCATAATCCTAATTACTTAATTGTGTGGTCAGGTGACTATGTTACAATAATGAATAATTTTAGGTTAAATAGTAATAAAATATGTTTTTTTTTTAGAGTGGACTGTAAAGACATGCTTAATCTTAATTTCATAATATGGATTCAGACTCCCATATAGACTGTTATGTTGTTTTAAAACGTAGCAGTCCACTATTAAATATTAGATTAGTTAACAATCTTTATTAGACACTGCAATTAAAATCAGATTGTTTTTATCATATTCTTACTTATATTACTTTTTGGTGCATGCAATATTATAACAATATACATAATAGTGATGAATCAAGTAATGCCAGCCACACAATTACCTTTATTCAGGATTGATAATAAAGGTTGGATACCTGTCGAAGTGGACCAACCAGCCACAGTCTCAATTTTAACACCTCTTTGGCTTTAATTCTTCCTGAACATATTCTTAGAAGAATGTGTTGTAGCGTCCAGCTCAATGCACCAAGCACAAAGGTATATCAGTGAGCCCCAAAACAAACTAGGTAGGCCTGGATAACAGTATGTTCTGTTCCAAAAGTTGAACCGAACAATGTATATACCTTTATAGATTCTTAATGTCATTTGACAATTTTGGTATAAAATAAAGGTGAGAAATACTTGCCTTGTTGTAATTAGTTTTCTGGCCTATTTATGGTTAAGGATTTTGTAAAACTAAATCAGACACTCACTCTAGGGTAGTTTTCTAATTTGAATGAGTTAAATATTTCTAAATATGTATTTAAGGCTTTGCGATAAACGAGGGTGAATTTAATAAATAAAGTAATGTGAAATCATAGACAACCATCTTTCTAAAGAAAAGTCCACCTGCCGTTAATAAAAGTGTACAATTATTGATAACCGTTTTCCTATAATATCAGATTTTGTTGACTTCATTGTTGTTAATCAGACTCTGATTTAACATTCCATGCACTTGTTATTGAGCAACCACTTTGTAGTCAACAGGTGAGTGAAATAAAACACTGTCACCAAAGAGATTTTAAATTTTGTCTTACGCAAACAACCAGACAAAAGACGTAGTGGGGAGTAACTATAACAGCTGCTCAAAAATGTTAACTCACAATCTTCTTACCTCTTAACAGTTGACATGACAGTTCTCTTTTTTCTCTTATTACAAAATTTTTTGTTTTGTTATAGGGATTTTTCTTAACAGTCAGCATAGATTCTATTCTAGAAGTCGCTCAGTCAGCTTTACAAAGGAACAAAGTGTTCATGATGAATTTAAGTGCTCCATTTCTCTGCAAATTTTTCAAGAATCAACAAATGCAAGCATTCCCTTATGTTGATATACTTTTTGGGAACGAAACGGTAAGCTTTGTAGAATGTTATAACAATACATCTTAAGTTTGAATTAATGGGGCAAAAAAACATTGTGCAAACTTTTTCATATTTAATTATTCAGGAGGTCCGAATTACACTGCTGTACAACTAAACATGTATGGACTATTATCTCCCAATAATTTTATTTCAAGAAATATAAACCTAAAATCAGCAATGGAGAAAATGTAAAAGGCCTAATTATCAAAATCACATCATTAGATTTTAGTAATATATGAAGATTTTTCATTTCAAGGTAGGCCATTTGAAAGTACAGTGGTCACCATAATGTGCACTATGCTGACCACGTTATATCGAATAATTAAAAAAAAACCGTAGCTTGTAGTATATTACGTAGGCTAAATAAAACATAACTGCATACTTACTACAGTACATTTTTTTATCTATATTTCCTGAAGTAATAATATGGAATGAATTATAAATAATATGGAATAAGTAATATGAATGAGGCATTATTTCATGAGGCAATAGATAAAATATGGCATGTTTACATGCTGTGTTGACACCATTAGACAATATTACAAAAATGGGGTAGAGAATGACATCATCTGTTATCAGTAGTAATATTGCTCTGAAAGCAATATTTTGTACAGAACTGATCTAAGCTTTGCAAAAATTTAACTACAAATTTAAATAAATAGTAAGGGTTATTTGTACCCACGTGAGTCATCACACTTCAAGGATAGGGGACGTCCTATACCCATGTTATATATGATACCACAGTATAACTGGTGATCATTGTAAATTAAATCTATAGTTTACAACTAATGTAAAGCAATGAAAATGGCATTTTTTTATTTATCAATGAACTAACTAAGTTTAGTGCACTAACTGAATATGAATCTTAACCTCTCTTGAATGGCCCATAATTGTGATCATGGACAAAGTATTTTCTAGAATGGAATATAAAATCTTTTGTCTTTCCAATTATCATTTTCTTAAACATCTATGTGTGAAACTCAAAACTTACTAGAATTTTGGTAACTACTATTCTTAATTTGATTGCAAAAAACCTGAAACTGCCTGTTTGTTGTTCACAGAACAACTACAAGGAGCAGGCCTTATGAACTGTATAGAAAAAAACATCTGCAAACATCTGCCAGTCATAATGTTTTATGAAAGGCAGTCAAATATTAATTTAAATAAGTGACTATTTTCTGTAGAAAAATTAAAGTAAGAAATTATGTTACAAAAATTTTTTTTATGAAAACAACAAATGTGTAGTGAATGTCACTAGGTGCACTAAGATTTAAAATGTCTACTACGTGATCTGGTTGTTCTATGTTGTAGTTGTAGGCTCTTGGGAAGACAGAAAGTAGACAATAATTTATAATAATAATAACATATAATAACAATAATAATAGCATAACAAATAAAACTAAAGTAATAATTATTAAATTATTATTTTTATCACAAACCATGACAGTAAATATAATCTCAGTTGAAATAGTGTAATCCGAAGGAATAGCCGTAGTATAAAATAACCTGTTTAGGTGACCATTACCGCCATCTCTTTCATTACCATTAGCATCACAATATTTCTTTTGCATATTAGAGCTTATATCTTTACATTTTAGATATGGTATCAGATTTGAGCACTTGTGGACATTCTTTCAAAATGTAGCAATCAAAGTTTGATTTTTGTTTATTCTGTATTATTAGGAAGCTGCAGAGTTTGCAACCGAACAAGGGTTTGATGAGACTGAAGATTTAAGTAAAATAGCAATTAAAATATCAGAACTACCCAAGCTAAACACGTCCAGAAGGAGAATTGTCATAATCACGCAAGGAACGAAACCTGTTATATTATATAAAGGTTAGTGTGTTTAGTACTAATGCGTATTTAAATTGGATTTTGTTGGGCGAAGGATAAGTCTAAGTCTAAGCTTATTACCAAAATCAATTTTTCCATTAAATTTGATTTTTATGTTTCGAAATGTTCGCGTATGTTATGTTAATAAAGTTGGTCATTATCATTATAACTGTTTATATAGCAGTGTCCTTTGTAATGAAAGTCCGATTATCGAAATGCACTAAAGTGTGATTGATATCACTTTTTGCATCCTGAATAACAAAACATTTAATGAATTTTAGACATTAAAAAAAAAAAATATGAGGGTTGTACATTAAGTCCTTAGAAAAAGAAAGAAAAACATTGTTTTATTTTTCAACATAATCTCCCTTTAGCTCTATACACTTCTCCAACTTTTCTAAGGCTGCCAAAAAGTAGGGTTTCGGTAGTTCTTCAGAATAAGCTTCTGTTTGGGCAGTGACCTCCTCGTTAGACATTGTAAATGTACGAATGTCTACCAGTAGCACAAACTGAGGAGAGTTAGGCAGTAGCAATGAGCCTTTAATTAAACCTATAGGCAGAAGACCTCCTGGGGATCAAACCTTGGGTATAAAAAACACAACCCTTATAGTAGGCAGACAGCATCTGTACTTCAAGATTGGAGAGCTGTCACCCAAGAACATTAAGATCTGAGGAAAGGGCAACTAAGGAAATCCATAACATTCATTACAGGTCACTGTGGTCTGAGGAGCACGTGAACAGGATAGCAATGAATCGGAGAAACTGTGTGCAGGAAGGTAGAAGAAACTGCAGAATATCTTGCCAGCAGAAAGCAAAGGGTGTTTGACTTCGAGAACCCTGAGGACCTCAAACAGAATGAGCTAATCAGTGGACTGCTAAAACTCATTGAGTGACCAGTAAATGAAACTAGAATTCAAGAGGCTTAATTTAATAGTGAGAAAAGTTATAATTTTTAACACAAGTAATGTAATATTACTTGCTGATGATTATTATTTCGCTCATAATGTAATTATTATATTTGTTTTGCTTCAGATGGTGAGATAAAGGAATTCCCAGTAGTACAGCTTCCCCCTGAAGACGTTGTGGACACTAACGGAGCTGGTGATGCTTTTGTCGGAGGTTAGTTTATTTTTCGTTATAATAGCATAAATTTTCTGTTTTGACTAATTTAATTTAAGTGATGTAAATTAAATGTTGTATTTTTTTTTATTTATTTTTTTTTTTGTGTTTAACGTCTGACTATTGTGCACACTTGGGCTAATGCAGACGGTGGGATGATTTATAGCGTATGAAAATGCCAAGCCCTCGCCAGGAATCGAACCCGGATCCTCCGGGTGAAAGCCTAGTACGCTATCCACTAGACCACCGAGGCGGCTTAAATGTTGTAGCAAACTACCATAACTATATTTTATTTTGTCATATATTTTATCGGTCTATGAAGGTATTCGTAAAAACATTATTCCCCAAATTAACTTTTTTTAAGTACATTGAGAAAGATTTTTTTAGCATGATTTTTTGCTTAAAACGTATAAAGCAAAATAAATTGATTTATTTCCATTGTTGTTTTATTTAAATTTCAAATATTCTATTATAATTTTTTTTAATTTGTTGCACTGCTAACCTAAATTTGAGTGAAATGAAAAATGATTCTGTAAAATTGTTTATAAATTGATTATTTTTTTAACTGTAAACTTTATAGGTTATGTGATTAACTAGCCTACATGATTTTTATCTCACAATTAAATAGATTATGTCAGTTTCTACTAACTCATTACTTCCTTCACATCTGTCTATATTTCCAGATGTATATTTATCCGTATTACACTAAACATACGGCTTAGAGAAAATTTAATATTGATGATTGTCATTTTGAAAATTAATTTTGATTGTTTCAGGGTTCTTAGCACAATATGTAAAGAGTGAACCAATAGAGAAATGCATTGCTTGTGGAATCTGGACGGCAACGGAAATTGTTAAACGCTCAGGATGTACTTTCAATGGTCCAGCGAATTTTGACAAATAACATTTTGCCGTCAATTTATTCCCTCGTATATATTTTAACTACTGCAGGTTCACAAGTAACAAATTTAGCAATGGGTATATATATAATTTTTTACAAATTTATAATGTGTTTTTCGTACACTTTTTTATTGTTTATAGGTATTGGTTATTTTTTATCTTGCATTTTGTTCATTGGGCAAGTTATACAACGTGTACGTTATGGCTTTAAAATTAATTCTAAGTAGTTTTAATTAATTCAAATAAATTTTTTACATCCTTGGCAACTTTAAGGAAAGAAGTGAAACGTTCAGACGGTAGAGAATCTTTGTGATCCTTTCTAAAATTAAAAAAAAAATCCTAAATATTTCTTAAATGACAAAAAAATATTGATCGTATCTATCCGAATCAAATCATCTGCTTATATTTCCTATTCTAATAATCTTTTTTCTAAGAAACTTCTTTTGAACTTCTGCAAACACACCAATCTCATGTTCTGTATATCTGATTCGTCAAATTTGCATATTAGTTGTACAGTAGATTACAAAGTTTTACTTTGGTAGGGTTAGCCTTCAGGTAGATTGGCCAGCTACCTAAACAGGAGTTGCACCAGAAATATTTGTTTCCGTAATTTTCACAAGAATTGTCTGACATTTTTTTGAATTGTGAAAAACCTTAGCTGAAACTAATTGCTGCATTTTTTTTCCTTCTTCTTCTTCTTAAATAAGAAGTAAGGTTAATTTTGATACTTGTTGGAATACAGGTTCTTTGAATTAATGCTGTTTAGTCAAGCAAAAAAAGTGAAAGAAACAGAGGCATACTTGAATGCATTTCGGTATTATATTAAAAATATTATTGTATTTCAAGTGCAGATTTTATAGCCTAGTTGCACTAGTCTAGGGTTAGCGTAAAGTTTATCCCCTAGCTTCTACATTATAAAAAAAATATAGTTTGTTGAATTTGTTACAAATGCAATGTGATGTAATGTAAGGCTACTCAGGCTAATGGAAATATCTATATATTCATAATTTATTGTTTATGTACTTGTTTTTTTTTTGTCTGTTAAAAGTTATGTTTTAGCAATATTTTTAAAGTTCCAATTTGTAGTGTTAAACTGTTTCTTTTTTAGTATATAATTTCCGTAATAGAGGTTTTTAATAAATGAACACATTTGACTTCAAAGGTTCATATAGAACACAGGCAGTCAATCCAGTAAGTGTTCGCTGGTGATTAATGTGTTTAAGACATTGGTCATTCTCTGAACTGCGCAATTTAGGCTTGTAAATTTGAGACGCTGTTACTTTATCCTTTTTGATACTGATGATCTCGCGTTAGTCTAACCGGCATAAAGTACAGACATTAAGCGTTAAAAATAACCCGCATAGCAGTACTAAAACAAAGATCACACCGCCTAATGAACGGAACAAAAAAACATTTTTTTAAATTAAATAAAAAAACTATTTTTAAAATAACATATACTTTTATTATTATAACTTATTTATTATTTAAAAGAACTGTTTATTATTAAATAAAGTAAATTATTTAAACAATATTTTTTTAAACAATTTTAGAATATTTTTACTGATGACTTATCAGGTCATCCACTCTGTAATAGGTCTAGACTGTAATGTTGGTAAACATTAATATCTGGCCTTATCAAGAAGCCAGACTGAATCAGGTGATTCAACTGTAAACAACAGTATTACCAACTTTATAACATTTATATGATCACAGATCTTGTAAAAGCTAAATTTAAAATCCCACAGTGGACCAGTGGGCTGTAGAATGTTGTGACACTGTGCCTTAATATGAGCTGCTAGTCTGTTCCAGTAGAACCAACTAGCTCATATTTGAGCCGCTGGTAATATAGAGGATACTAAGCGACCATTAGAGGAGATATTTTTGATGATTTTTAAATGGTGGCAATGAACACATTATCACACCTATTGAAGTACCTAAATAAAAATTTTAATGTAGCATAATTAGTGTATTTTTACATGCTAGTCAATAAAAAAAAATATTTAAAAATTTTAAAAGAAAAATTTTCTAAAATTTGTTGTTGTTTTTAAAACAACATATTTGTAAAAACATAACACATTTCTAGTCAAGTCAATCAAAATTTTTAAATATTCTAAAAATGGTATAGGCTGAGTACCACACTAATAAATTAGATTCTATGCTAGTTATTTTAAGTGATGAGACATACTGGATTCAGAGATTGCATAAGTGATTGGTCTGTCTATAGTGACTCTAGTTGAGTTTGGGGCTACAGTATTCAGTAGCTCCCATTTTCTATCACTCCAACTATTCTTTCAGTGTTATTTCTTGACCAGCTACTGCTTTCAATTTAGTCAAGGAGTATAACGATTCCTCCACTAGAACCGTCATCGATGTTTCCTTTGCTGTATTGTCCATTTTCTCTTAAACCAGTACTCTTCACAATGTGTTGATATTCATTAGAATATACTGAAATAATAACTAGAGGAGGGTTAATAAAACCTCAGGCACTGCGATCAATGAACCTATTGTGCAACTAATTCTCCAGAGGTCTAGTTCAGCACACCCACTTGGTGTCTGGTTCAGCAATCCATTGACTAACTCATCCTGCTGAAGGTCCTCAGGGTCTTGAAACCAAATACTCTTGGCCTCCTGCTTGCAAGAGCCTTACAATCGTAAATTATGTGGCCTGTAGTTTCATCTTCTTTCCTTGCATAACTTACCACAGTGCATTCTTGCATTCTCAGACCACAGTGCCCTGTAATGAGTCCCAAGGTTTTCCTAAGTTGTGCTCTACCCAAGATATCAACAGCTGCTCTAAGTCCCCCTTGAGGAACCTTTCTAAACAAACGTTTGCTATGGAAATGCCTATGAAGGTTATTCCATCTTGCCTGGTCTGTTATTCAACTATTAATAGCAGATCAGCCAGAGACAGAGAAATTGACCGGCTCAGGTCTCATAAACTCAGATGCAGATCCCAGTCCAGCCAATCAGTGTGCTCATCATTTCCCTAATGCCCAGGAACCCAGTGAAGCCTGGAAGTCTTATCCATTGAGAGACTTTTTTCAGAGAGTTTAGGATTCTCTTAGATTTTTTGAAAGTAGAATGAATATGAGAGAGTTTTGTTTTTCAAGGTTTTAAAACTAAAAGTTATATGCACAATATTTTTTTATCTTTTTATTAAGTATTTAAATTGTAAAAAAATAATGTATTGTTAAAAAAATATATCAGTTATAAACAATATAGGTTGTTAGATTATTAGAACAAAAGAACATAGATTATTAGAACATATATCAGACACATCATGGGAAACTAGTCTTTCTGTTAAGAATATCTGAATTGTCTTTGTTTATTTTAAACTGAAGAAAGCTACAGTCTGCCTAAGACATAGTTATAATTATGTACTTAAATTGGTAAAATTATTATTTATAGTCTAGAATTATTTATGTTATATTTTTTAAGTGTTTCACAATTGAAATAAATTGATTTGTAGCAAAGATCAAAAGCACATTTAAGTTTCTTTAATTAATTAAATGACATGTTCTATTAATTTTTAAAGACAGTGGTAATGATTTGTATTTGTCACTCGTTCATTATAATGTTATGTTTGTCATAATGTATGCCATACCTTTTATGTTATATTTGTCATAATGTTTTGTTGCAAATTAATTTATTCACGTTGCTCAAAAATTTAAATGTTAAGAGTCATTTTAATAGGTTTTTGAAGGGTTGTAGTAATGGGCAATATATAGATGATTTGATAACACAGTAGGACACTGAATAATTCAGTATTTGTTTATATAAAAAAATTTAGGTTTATTTTTTCTGACCTTCATGTGCTGTAAAAAATAGCACAAAAATTCAAAATTTCTGTAAATTTTTAATTTATTTAAAAACAGAAAACAAAACATTTCTAGGCCTATGAACTTTTTTATTGTTTTTATGAGGGAGGGGTGGTAAAGTAAGGTCTGTTTTTTAATAATAATAAAATTACTATAAATTCATCGAAAAAATGTTTTGGTTCTAACACACTTGAAACTACTTTTCTGCATAATGTCCATGTTTGTTCAAATATTTGTCAGATCGTTCAACAAACTTTTGTATTCCAACTTCAAAGAAATCTGCCACCAGCAAGGAAGTTTCAATGACAGCAGTTATTTCGTCATCATTGAACCATTGGTCGTGAATTTTTTTAGGTAATGAAACCAAGTTGCAAGATGAAACTCAGCTGTATGATCTAATTGTTACTACTCAAAAGACCTGATTAGATTTGGAGTTTGTACAGAAACAATTTGCCTTGCATTATCTTTGGAGCAAAATCATACTGACAGTCAGTAGACCATGTTGCTTGTTTTGTTTAGCACGCCATAGTTTTTTAAAGGTTACACAATATGCATCAAATCAATTGTTACTGGCCTGGACATTAAGTCCACTAACAATTTTCTGTGTCAAAAGACAGTTGCCGTAATCATTCCTCTTGAGATTGTTCACTTTAACTGGAGGCAGTGTGTCGCATCATTAAGAGACACCTAAGTCATCTCCTGTAACAATGTGGTTCAACAATGCATCTCCTTCCTGATGATATCAACTCAGCAAGAACACACTTTTCTGTAATTCAATTTCTTGGAAACGATAGTGATAAAAACTTATTTTGAAACTAGTGTGGATTGAAATTACAATAACGAAATTGTAAAATGTCCGGTCCTCAAGAATTTTGTCAACTGCACACACCAAGTCATCAGAGATTACAGGTCGACTGCAGCAGGGCTCATCGTGCACATTGTCTCGCCCATTCTTCCTAACTTTACTATCGCCATAAACTTCACAGATCTATTGGTGAATATCCACAGATGGCATGTTTCTTGCAATTAAAAATCGGAGTACAGATTGTATGTTACAATCGGGTGCTTCTTATTTTTTTAAACACTGTAAACATGTACTACATAGTGTCCAGGCAGACGATATGGCTACAAGTAGTGTCTTGTCATGCAAGGTATGCCGGAAGCAAAAGTGTACTAGTGTTCTTTAGTGCTATTGCACAAGATGCAAACCAACATTAGAAACAGACCTTATTTTAAAAAAAACCCTTGTAACTATAGGATCAGCTCAAGAGAGATTGTCATGCAATTATATATCACACTATTATTCTGATAACTTTGTTATGAGCATATTGTTGTTCAATAAGATTTTATTTTATAAATATGTATTCTATTTGGCATTGTACTTATTAATTATTTTGTAATAATATTGATATATTTACTCATTGATATTGTGTTTCTTTAGTACCATAACCTGATTGTATTTTTCCACCAAGTGTAATAAGTAAAAAATTTTAAATGAATTTTAGAAAGTTTTTTTTTTTGTATCAAACAAGGTAATTTGACTAACAATACTATCACCAAGCTGAATCATGTTGGTGTTAAAATTCTTTTAAATTTTTTATTCTATGCTTTAATTTGAACCTTGTGTGTATAGCTGGAGGTTCATATTCTAAATTCAGTCTTTGTTGATGTTTTTTACTTGCAGTTTATTTAAACCTAATTTCTAATTTAGAATGGTGTGGTCTGAAATCAAAGGTGAAACATGTCGTTATTCTGGAACTGCGATACCACAGTGTTACAGGCAGTCGTAATGATCTTGTTTCAGAAAATTTATGAAGTGGGCGTTTAAGAAAAATACGAGTACTCTGAATTACAACTGTATGTTTGAGTTTAAGCTATACACGAAACGTCGTGATGTCGTTACACTTTATTATTTAATAAAATTTTTGGTCATTAATTTTATGCCTACAAAAAATGAATTTGTTTTTAGATTGCTGTAATGGTGCAAATGGCAAGTTGTGATACTACATATTTTAATGTTAATGTTTGGATAAATAAATTGTACGTCTTAAATACACATAGTTGCTCTCAAAAATGTATAAACAAATTTTCTCGTAATACTATAAATTTAAGTTTTAGAAGCATATTTCTTGTTACTGTGCTTCTAAAAAAATTTAATTAAATTTAACCCGATGAAGCAAAGTGATTTTTGCTAAATTGTGTTCAGTAATATTGTTGATAAAAAAATGTTCAAATTCACTTTCATCTCCCTCAACTCAACATTTTCTAAGCTGCCGTGTTTGAAAAGTATATTTTCTTTCACTTTTTTCTAACTTTTCTGTTTGTCTTTTACAATTCCAATTAATTCATCTGCTTGCAGTATTCAAAAACCATTGCAAGAATATAGTTGATAAGAGGTTATCCTGTTCAGCTCTGATACTTCCAAAATGTGTATTTATACCGCAATTCTACAATAATGAATGACGAATTTAAAGTTGAAAAAGTTTTGTTTTTTCATCCATAGATGTTTGTTTCAGCAAAATGTTTTTTTAAAATAGTGTAAGTAACAAATAAATTTCAGTTATAAAAAATTATTTACTTTATTATGTTTGATTATTAAATTAAAGTTATTAAAACAGTGTTACAAGAAATTGGAAAATGTTAGCAAAGTTTGCTTCAAAAAGGTATTAAAATTGAATACTTTATTTCTAATTTTTTACAAATTTGCACAGACCACTAAAAATTCTTGCCCCTCTCAATTAGATTCCTCAAATTAAGCTGATATGCATTACAAAATTCAAATAACTGCAGTTACAATATAAATGATGAATTATGGGTTTTCTCTGTGTTGTATGTTAAATCAAATTAATTTTAAAATACATACCTATCTTCATATTTCTTTACCAATGGAAGCTAAAAAAGTGATTTTTACATGAATGTCCATTTGTATATATGTATTAGTCATCTTAGAAAAAAACTCTGCCTTTGGTTCAAGTTTCAAAACTAAGTGATTCTGCTTTTTAAACTAGCAATGTAGCCCAAATATTAATATGTGGCTGATACAATATCTAAAAGTCATGATTCTGATTATACCACAAGTCTAAGTTTCACCAAGATTGCTGTTCCAACAGTTCATTTTTCAGTAGAAATATGATTAAACACAGCTTGCTTTGAAGCTCTACCTACAGCTGCTGATTTGTTTTAAGTGCAATAATACTCTGGAAATATAATCCAAATAAATGATGTGAATAAAAGTTTTTAAATAACTCCTGTTTATTTTATTTTTTTGTAGTTTAACCTCTGTGTTGGATTAGTAATACGAGATTAATATAATAATGGGAAAACCAACAGAGTAACTGGGCACCAACCTGCACACAGGACAATTCTTGTAGTGAACTGCATGCTGTCCTACCAACTGACCAATGGCACTAGTTCAATTCCTGTTAAAATTTAAGTACAATAACTATAACTGTTAATGATTAATATAATATTGAGCATTCATTAGTGTTTTCTTAAATGTTAAGGAAAAAAAAATACAAATTATTTTACCTCTAAGTTTTTATACCATTACGTTAAAGAATGATAATTCTTGTGACCAGGTAATTATGTAAATGATAATAACAATTCCCATGGCGTAATAGTTTATTAATGCACAATAATTATATTTAAATACACAGTATTTAATTTTAAGTGATGAGTACAGGGAAATTAATAACAAATAATTAAATTAAATCATTTTCAAAGTTTATATGCAGTTACATGAAGTATAAAAATTAAATACTTTTTGAAAAGTAAAACACCTTTTTATTTTAAACCTTTACACTTTTTTGTATTATAGGCACTTATGTATTTTTCTATAATAATAATTAGGTGTGTGTATATTTATTGCATCTTTTAAATTACATGAGAATTTAATTTCATTAAAGGTTATTTGCTTATTATAACTTATTGGTTATGTACAAATGGTTTGGAACATTTAAATAGAAAAATAATATAAAGTTTGCCAAATTTTTGGAAAGATATTGTAGAAGAATATAATTAGGATTAAAAGATTGACTTTTTTTAGAAATAAATTAATTGAATTGACGTAATGCCAGCTGCACAGGTATTTTGTCCAATAGTAATAATTCGTGTAATAAATACAGAAGCCAATCAGAATCTGTTTAATATCGTGTTTACAGTCTTATTCAATTTATTTGGTTCACCGGTTAAACAATTATTAAGAACAATAATTATCAACCTGAAGTTGTAAAGCAAACAATGTTGTGTTTTAAATGAAATAGTGTTTAACCTTTTTCACGAAAAAACAAATGCCTTTTATAGTGTAGTGTTTCCAGGAAAGGTAGATGTATTTTTGTGATCGAATTTCATATTCTCCTATTGGTACGTTGCCGTAGGATGCGCGGCAGTCAGCGGCCATCTTGTCAGTAGAATGTTTTGAAACAAAGTGCTGTTGTAGTGAAAGAGTGCTCCTTAAAATTTGCATGTTTTTAGTTGTTAGACAGTAGTGTTATGTGAAAATAAAGTGGTGTTTATACCGAAACAGTTTAACAATCAGTGTGTTTTAAACATACAACGTTTAGGTAAGTTAAAAAAAATAATAAAATATGTTTCCTTGAACAATTGAAGTTGATTCCGTTGGGTCAGTGAACATAAAGTGGTTTAACGTAATTTTTTTATTTGTCACTATCTGATATAACAACTTTTCGTTAATTTTAAACAATTATTAATTAAAAATTGCAGATGTATGCTGGAAAAGTAAGTATTTTTAACTTTAAATGTTAATTATTTATTTGACATTTCGTTAAAACATTAAAATGGCGACTTCTTGTGTCGTTTCAAGAATAGATTCAGCGCTTTCTTCGTGTTTTATGTAAAGTATGACTAATCGTTTTTAGAATTTTAGAGACTTTAAATGTAATAACGTTTTCAGATTTAAAAATTGCTTTACATGAAGGTGTTGGGTGTTAATTTCTTCTGTGTAATAGGAAAATAATAAGGGTAACTTGTACTTCACCATCTGTTCGATTTTAGTGAACGATGGGGCGGGGGCATGCCAAACCTATTTGCCGCTTCCCGGGCTCGTGGTCCCTTCACCCTTCTAAAGACTCAAACCTTAAAAAATTAACTTTCATTCTGCTTGCATTAATACCTACATAATGAAACATTTAGTTTTTCCTTTAAACAAGGTATTTTTGAGACCTATTACCTACACATAGTTTCTTTAGAACAATAACATTTGTTCTTTAGGTTAGGTAAACAAAAATAGCTTAACAGTTTTATAATTATTCTTAGCTTTCTTGAACATTATTCCAAATAAATGTTATGGATTTTTTAGTTAAAAAAAAACTAATTAGAGGAATTACTATTTAAAGGATATCACATTCCTTATGCAAAACATTATAACACCATCATTTCAGGAATTATAGCATTTCATTTAAACATCAAATAATCATTGTTTGTTAATATTCTTAGAAGTTTTATGTGAAGTAGATCTAGACCCTACTGTGTGAAACAGATTGTTTTCTGTGGCCGTAGATAGCCACGATACTATAAGACTGAAATTAATGACTAGAATTCATTGGGCATATTATATGTAATTTGATACAGAATTTTCAAATTATCGTATAATTCATTCCAATTTCTTTCACCCAAAACCATGCTAGGTTAGGTTTGCAAACTGCCTATTTTTTTTTTTTTTTTTAATTATAATTTATAATTTTACATTTATTACTTTTTTTGCACATTGCCAGACCAATATTGTGTTGGATCTTAACATAAAATTATTGGTTTTATACTTGATGTTGCTATCATACTTTGTTTACGATTAGCAAAGTGAGCACTAGGTTAGGCCTAGGCATCATGTGGATGTTATACTGTCAGGCAGATAAGTGAGGTTAGAATAGGAAAAGCATAATAACTTTTCTATGTAAAATGTTTTACTAACCGAAGTACTGAGTTAGGAAGGATTATATAAAATTAAATCTCTACCTAACCAATGCTAACACATTGTGCAATACAAAGGCTCAGTAATTTATATAATGAAAAAGACATAAATCTTATAATATTGTGATTTATTTAGAATAGCTGATAGAAGTACTTGCTATCAGTTTTTAATGTGCAAATTTCTCTTTTTTATACAGTTTTACTCTAACCTTAAGGAAAATTTATGATTTTCATGTTCATGCTGTTTGGAATGGTTAAGTTATTTATTTAGGGACTAGTATTGCTAGTTTCAATTTTAGTTTATATAGCTGCTTCGGTAGCCTGGTTGATAGCGTATTGGGCTTTCACCCCGAGGACCCGGGTTCGATTCCCGGCTAGGGCTTAGCATTTTCATATGCTATAAATCATCTCATCTGCATTAGCCCAAGTGTGCACGTCGGGACATTAAACAAAAACAAAAACAAAACAAAAATTTGTATATGTAGGCTATGCCAATAATTACTTAAAAATAGGTTTTTAGACTATTAGATCTTAAATAGGGATACAATTTCAAATTTTAAAAAATGAGAAATCTTCGTAGGTCTATTTCAATCGAGATAGATTGTTGAATATATCTTGTGTTATTTTGTTAAAGTGATGAAGTAGAAAGATTTGACTTATGACATACATTTTGAAAAAAATACTGTAGGTAAGCTCTTAAATAAGATTAGAAATTTAACAAATTTATAGTTAACTTAATGGTAGTTCTTTACAATTTCCTTCCCCCCCCCGCTTCTCGCCACAACATATATTACATTTAAATATATTGTTTGTTGTTTTATAGGATAGTTTATTACAAAGGTCGAAAAGCAGCATTCATCGTAAAAACATCATCGGATATGCTGGTGTCATTTTCAGGGACTGTCATTTCAAAGCCTTTGTGTTCCAACCCCCAGCTCTTAACTTATATTTAAATATATTATTACTTGTAAAATAGAAATTGTTTAGAAATTAAATTGAAAGATTGGAAAAGCAATCTGAACCCTATAGAAAAAAATTACCTTTACTTAATGCTCTCTCGTAAAAACACTAATATATTAAAAAATTATAATAACCAATACTATTAAGGTTAAGATTGAGAAAACATCATTTGGCCAGCCATCTTGTTGAATTCATGTTTAGGCAGATGAATCCGAGCAAGTAAAGTCATGGCCATCGGCTATTTGTAGCCAGGACAAACCAGAAGACTGAAATAGGAGCTCCTGATTTGTAGCCAGGACAAACCAGAAGACTGAAATAGGAGCTCTTGAAAATGACACCAGTATATCTGATGTTTTTTTAGGTGAATGCTGCTTTTCCAGCCTTTGTAATAGATTAAACTATGTTTATAAATCAACAACAAATAATATATTTAAGTATTACATAAATTGGAGCTATGGGGTGGGCACAATGAATAATTATCAGGAGTGTAACTAACTTAACTACAGTATAAAGGTTATAAGCACTACTGATTGAATTATCAAGTGTAAACATTTGATACCAATAGGTTTTTTCTTATATTTTATACCGATTAGATTAATAAGAATGGGGTTTAATAGAAAGTTGGGTAAAATTTACGACAGTAAATGCAGTTTTGACCTTGAGGTTCACAAGTTCAGAACCTATACTACTAAAGAGTTGGCGGAAAAAGAAGGATCCACTTTATTCAATAGCAGATTGACGAGAGTCTTAAAAACCTCGGATATGATCACCATTTATGACAGTGGAGTTTGTAAGTTTGTTTTATGTAGGACTCAGAGATGTGAAGTTTTTAACGTATATGATCAGAAAAAGGTTGGACATCATCGGAGCTGGATTTTAAAATTTCTAATTACATTTTTTAAAATATTAAATATTTAGCTGAAAATTACACCTTGTTTACATAGAACTTTCGCAGTGAAAATGTCTAAATTTCATAAGGAACACCGTACGGATAGAACTTTGCTAGTATGGCTGTAGTGGTCTTGGTTAATTTTAGTCATATTAACCAATTAACTAATATATTCTTAATATTCATAATATTATCAAAAACATTAGACAGGTTAATCATGAAAATTCTGTCATCTTTCTACGAGTAGAATGTACTTTTCTTCTACCAAGAAACGTCGTGAAAAGGTCGTGTAATTAGATAGTTAATTTTGATTATTTTTTTAAAAAAAAAAGTAGTAATTAAAAAAAATTCACTTAGATTAGTTGTCATCTTTTGGCTACCTTAATTAAAGATTCTGGGTTTGATGCTGTAAAACTATTAATCTTGAATAGATAATACAAAAAAACTGAATTAAAAAAATAACATTCAATCCACTATGTTTTGTAAACAAGTCGTACAAATCACTGTCATTCAAAGCATTGTATCGAAATCTGTACCTTCATGTTAGATTGGACTGACAAGTACAGTAGTTTAAACAATTTAAAAAAAAATATTTTGTTCTTATTTTAATGTTTTTAATTTACCTGCCAGCCTTATCTAACGTGGTTTATATGGAGATACAGTTTTCAAATGAAAAGATTTTAAACTGTACTGTAAGTTAGGTATGTTAGGCCTATACAAAACATTGTTGTTTAGTTGTCATAGGAAAGTATGTGACCATAATATTTTACTACTACAATATTCAGTTAATATGATAAACTACTGCAATATTTTTATTTAATAATTGTTGATAAAATTAGTTATATTGTAGAATTTTCAGTTTAACCTTTATTGCAAGAAGTATATAATAGTTGGTCACTCAATTACTATTTCAGCTTAATTTGATGTAAAGTAAACAAGATATCAAATATTCTTAAATATCTTCAAACCATACATATATTTTTTTATAAAATGTTAGGTTAGGCTAACATAATCTAGTTGAGTTATTTATTATTTGAATTAAAGCATATTTTTTTGTTTTCAGGATCTGAAGCTGATGGATCGTACATAATACATGGATAATAGTTGGTGTTTTTTTCTTTATTTTTTAATTTTTGGGTGCAATGGCCCTTCAGTTAAGTTTTTTTAGTGTAATAGTGTTTACAGTCGCAATATGTGATGAGTGATTTTAGTGAATTTGGGTAGCAATGTTGCCACCCTGGACCCATGTTCTACAACTCCCCTTGTAACATCTGGGTAGAGTATCTAACCCCGTTGTATTGTTTTCTATAAAATCTAGTTTTTGTTAAAATGAGAGAACAAGATACTACTAGTGACACTGTTTGGGGAAAATGGATTTTGGATGCAATCCGAAAGATCCGTTCCCAAAAGCAGCGGCCCTCTTCAGATAGGATATGTCATGCGGTACGTAGCCAACATCCTAACAGCGATGAAGAAATCATCACTCGTTTAGAGCAGTTAGTTGTCGCAGGAAGTGTGTTAAAAGTGTTCAATAAAGGGCAGGTTACGTATAAAGATCCGGGTGGCGTACAAGCTCGTCAGTTGAGTATTAATAAAGATACAGATTTAAGCAAAATAATTGTTCGGGCAACTAAAGAGTTGGCGGAAAAAGAAGGATCCACTTTAAAAAATATTGAAAAATATGTGCAGCAGTCTCATGTGTTAGAACGTTCGACTCCTGACTTAGATTTATCTACAATATTCAGGCTTTCTGCAAAACGGGCAGTAGAAAAAGGTCTTCTTATTCTTGATGGGAAATTGTATAAAGTTGTAGAACAGGAAAAAAGTGTTGATAAACCAAAAATACAGAAGACACCTAAAACTTCTCATGTTACTGATAAGGACTCTGAAGCACATCATGATAGCAAGGGTTCTGATTCAGACGAATCTGGTTTAAAAAATGTGAAGTCTCGCACTCCAAAAAACACCAGAACACCAAAATCTACGCAGAAGTCACCAAAAAAGAAAAGATCTCCAGAGAAGCATGCAGACTCACCGAGGGTAAGTTGCTTGCAAAAATATATTTTTGTATCTAAAGATCATATTGCATCGAAGTTTAATTTTATGTTTATGTATTGTTCATTGTTTGAATGTATTACACAAAACTTCCCAACCTTTTTTCAATTTTGTACCCTTTGAATTGGCTTAAATGTAGGAGTATTGCTTGCTATCCTCTTGCATCACCTTCGCCTATAAAAATTATAATTTTTTATTTTTAAATAATACAACAGGTAAATTTTTGTTGAAACAAAAAATATAAGGCCTATTTATATGTGCAAGTTCAGATTTTATTAATACAGTATTTTAAAGTTTTTGTTTGTTTAGAGTAACCTTTTTATTTTAGCAATTTAATGTGTGATACTGTATTGTAGGCAGACAACTACATCTTTAGGTAATAACAAATTTTACAAAATATTAAGATCAATGAGAAAGTATCTTCTACATTAGATATATATACTAATAAAAACAAATATATTACTATATTCAGGTAAAAATTTTTTAGTAATAATAATAAAGCTAGAACATAACATTTATTACAAAATTTATTTTACTCTTGTATTAAATTTTTTGTGTAGACTTATACATGACAATGACTTTATACATTCAAGTCTTGATTTTTTCAGTAAAAATGCTGCATGGAATTATTTAACGTTAACAAATATTACACAACAATAAATATCTTGAAACTTGATTAACATTATTAATTTATTGCAAGTCATAAATGATAGACTAAGTAGCCTAGTTGTGTTTTAATATGAATAGATGAATTGAGCATCAAAAGGTTTTGAAAGGGAATTTCATTTAATAAATCAACCAGTTAGGAGTAGTTGCTGGTAGGGGTGAGTATAGAGGGGTGAGTTTGTCAATGGTGTCTAGGTTTGCTTTCATCATCTGCTTTATATTTTATTTCAGAAGTTCAGTAATATTTATTAGGCTACAATTTTTAATAATATTAAATTTTGTTTTTGTTTATTATTGTATCAGGAATAAAAACTTAGTTTTAATTGCCTTAAAATCCAGATGTCTTATCTGTTGTCCAATAGAGAGAGCTGTATGCATTTATAGCTCAAAATAAGTCGGAACCTATTTGAGTTATTTTTATATTTAATTTTATTTACTTTCTCTCTGTTTGAAATAAGGTTAATGGTAAAAAAAAAATGGATTTTACTTGGATGTCTGTCTGTTTGTATGTTTGATTTTAATTTCATGTAGGAATTTTTTTATACTATTGGGTTAATTTTTAATGTTTTTCAAGTAATTGTTTTATACAAGATATGAGCTAAAAATTGGAGAACTTTATGGATAACAATTAAGAATTTTATATTTATGTTTTTGGTGTATGGTATAATAGATGGAAAAGTGATCAGCGATATATAGTTAGTATAACTAAAAACATTTATTGACAGTTATTTCAATCATGTTAGCTGATGTTTTCAAAAAGTGTAATATATACCCATAAAAGTGACTAACGAGTGTGTAAAAACTGTGTAATTGTCAATAAATATTATTAGGCTATTTTAACAATGTAATAACTAGACCACTGTATGAGCTATCAATTGTACACAGAATTTAAAGAAATATAAAATTCATAATAGTTCAAGTAGGGCCTATTTTAGAATGGCAAATTTTCCAAATTTGAGCTCTCAAATCGTGTAAACAAAAAGATTAATTAAAAAATACCCTGGATTAAAAACAAAATTGAAAATGTGATGCTTAATCAGAAAACAGTATAAAAAGTATACAAAAAAATTCAAAAGTTGTTTGTCATGTTGGAAGATCTAGTTTTATAACTGAAATACTCTATTTTATTATACAGAGAATATACATGGTCATACAGGTAAGAACCCACCTTTAAAGTGTTCCTAATGAATTTCTGTGGTGGTCTATTTAGAAAGCACCTATAGTTCTATACTTTTTATACTTTTTTAGAAAGTGTAAGGCTTACTTACATGTAAGCCAACATTGTTACTACATGGCTGTTAAAACCAACAAATCTTTTTTCATATATTGTTAGGCTAATATCAAGTTGTTTTGTCAGTGCGATGGAAAGTATTTAGAAAATAATTTATATTTATCCAATAACCATGCTAAAAAAGTTAAAATTCATTCTCAGTTTAAAAATTTCAAATCCACTCTAATATGGGTCTAAATTTGAGCAACATCTCATGTGCCAATGTTGAAAAATTTAGGACATTTCTCATTGATGCCACATGGGTAGTTTTAACATAGATTCGAATTTTTATATTTAAGCTATGTATACAGATTATGTTTAAATTATATTTCATCAAAATCGTTTTGAGGAAAATAGTTTTTATTGATTTTTTAATGTTTTTAGTTCAACAAATTAATAGTAATAAAGAACTTACTCAGGATTATGAACATGAAATAATTTTCAAGAGAGTGTGACTTGAAAATATTTTATTTTATTTTGATAAACAGCGATTTTTAAATAGATTTCATCGATAGAGGAACTTGTAATTTTCTTGCCACACGTGAGAATGTTAACACAGGAACAAAAACGTGTCCTAGTGATCAGGTTGGGGCTCATTTCATGTACCTGGTTCTGGTAGTAATTATTACGTAAATTTGCATAATGGCAGTTGAAATTAAACACGGTAATTAAAGTATTGTGTGCAGACTGTAGATTGTATTAGAACGAGAAATATTTGTCGAGCATGCGCACTGCAGTCAGTATATTGAATATTGTCTAAATAGCTCAGGCCATCGTGAGAGACAGAGAGCGAGAATCGTTAACAGGGTACTTGGCATGAAAGGAAGGCAACAGAACCTGGTTCATTAGAAACTTGTTTGAGTGAGGGGAAGGCAGCTGACGGATGGCGTCTGGCCTAAACGTAGATCTGGCAACGCTGTTGCAATGACACATACATGCACATGTCCTACTCGGCTCGGATCGTTTCTGTCGTACATTTTTTTTGTTTTCTCTTTTATGTTCGGCTCTCTGACACTTTAAAGTGTGAACTAAATTCCGTTAACAAATACCCAACCAAGCACGGTTTTAAAACCTGCTAACCGGTTTGGGTTATGGAGTTAAACAAGATTAGTTTTACAAGGTGTTTTTACTATGTTTTACAAGATTGTAAAACGGTAGTCTATCTACTAGATTAGTGTTTTCTTTGCTACATATCTTGTGATCGTGCAAAAGTTTTCAGGATTAGTTAGTACAAAAGGGTCTATATCAATAAAGACTAAACGAATTGACTGATTTTGATAAAACTAAGTTGTAGGTATAGTCTGCCCATTCTATTTTTTGTTGAGAAAAAACTGAATTTTCTTTAAAATTAACAAACATCTGTTTTCAGAGAATCGACTGCAAAGATTTTATCATTGTGCCACACTCTTTAATCATTGTTACTCACCTTTCTTGCAATGTATTGCCTACAAATTAAATTTGCTTAATATTATTGTTTTGTTAAATTTTGTGTTTTTATTCCTAAAATAAAATTGTTGGTCACAGTGAGTGTTATACCGTGAAACTTGCGAAACGCAGGAGGTGCACCGAGGGAGTTGTGTACCTTGGGAATTTTGCTCCGTGGAAGTTGCGCTTTGGGAGATTTGCGCAACGCTGAATTTGCGTTTCGCGGGAATTGCACCTTGGTATTTGCGTACCGTGGGCTTCGTATACAGTGGAAGTTGCGCTTTGTAGGATTTGCGCATCGTTTAATTTGTTTCGCAGAAGTTGCGTACCTTGGGATTTGTGCACCGTGGTAGTTGCGTACCTCGGGATTTGTGCACTAGTTGCTTACCTTGGGATTTGTGCACCGTGGTAGTTGCGTACCTCGGGATTTGTGCACTAGTTGCTTACCTTGGGATTTGTGCACTAGTTGCTTACCTTGGGATTTGTGCACTAGTTGCTTACCTTGAGATTTGTACACCGTGGTAGTTGCGTACCTAGGGCTTTGTGCACTAGTTGCTTACCTTGGGATTTGTACACCGTGGTAGTTGCGTACCTAGGGCTTTGTGCACTAGTTGCTTACCGTGGGATTTGTACACCGTGGTAGTTGCGTACCTAGGGCTTTGTGCACTAGTTGCTTACCTTGGGATTTGTACACCGTGGTAGTTGCGTACCTAGGGCTTTGTGCACTAGTTGCTTACCTTGGGATTTGTACACCGTGGTAGTTGCGTACCTAGGGCTTTGTGCACTAGTTGCTTACCTTGGGATTTGTACACCGTGGTAGTTGCGTACCTAGGGCTTTGTGCACTAGTTGCTTACCGTGGATTTGTACACCGTGGTAGTTGCGTACCTAGGGCTTTGTGCACTAGTTGCTTACCTTGGGATTTGTACACCGTGGTAGTTGCGTACCTAGGGCTTTGTGCACTAGTTGCTTACCTTGGGATTTGTACACCGTGGTAGTTGCGTACCTCGGGATTTGTGCACTAGTTGCTTACCTTGGGATTTGTGCACCGTGGTAGTTGCGTACCTCGGGATTTGTGCACTAGTTGCTTACCTTGGGATTTGTGCACTAGTTGCTTACCTTGGGATTTGTGCACTAGTTGCTTACCTTGAGATTTGTGCACCGTGGTAGTTGCGTACCTAGGGCTTTGTGCACTAGTTGCTTACCTTGGGATTTGTACACCGTGGTAGTTGCGTACCTAGGGCTTTGTGCACTAGTTGCTTACCGTGGGATTTGTACACCGTGGTAGTTGCGTACTTCGGGATTTGTGCACTAGTTGCTTACCTTGGGATTTGTGCACCGTGGTAGTTGCGTACTTCGGGATTTGTGCACTAGTTGCTTACCTTGGGATTTGTGCACCGTGGTAGTTGCGTACTTCGGGATTTGTGCACTAGTTGCTTACCTTGGGATTTGTACACCGTGGTAGTTGCGTACCTCGGGATTTGTGCACTAGTTGCTTACCTTGGGATTTGTACACCGTGGTAGTTGCGTACCTCGGGATTTGTGCACTAGTTGCTTACCTTGGGATTTGTACACCGTGGTAGTTGCGTACCTAGGGCTTTGTGCACTAGTTGCTTACCTTGGGATTTGTGCACAGTGGTATTTGCGTACCTAGGGCTTTGTGCACTAGTTGCTTACTTTGGGATTTGTGCACCGTGGTATTTGCGTACCTAGGGCTTTGTGCACTAGTTGCTTACCTTGGGATTTGTACACCGTGGTAGATGCGTACCTTGGGATTTGTGCACTAGTTGCTTACTTTGGGATTTGTGCACCGTGGTATTTGCGTACCTAGGGCTTTGTGCACTAGTTGCTTACCTTGGGATTTGTACACCGTGGTAGTTGCGTTCCTTCGAATTTGTGCACTAGTTGCGTACCTTAGGATTTGTACACCAGTTGCTTTCCTTGGGATATGTGCACTGTGATAGTTGCGTACCTTGGTATTTGTGCACTAGTTGCGTACCTTGGTATTTGTGCACTAGTTGCGTACCTTGGTATTTGTGCACTAGTTGCGTACCTTGGTATTTGTGCACTAGTTGCGTACCTTGGTATTTGTGCACTAGTTGCGTACCTTGGTATTTGTGCACTAGTTGCTTACCTTGGTATTTGTGCACTAGTTGCGTACCTTGGTATTTGTGCACTATTTGCTTACCTTGGGATATATGCACTGTGGTAGTTGCGTACCTTGGGATTTGTGCACTAGTTGCGTACCTTGGTATTTGTGCACTAGTTGCGTACCTTGGTATTTGTGCACTATTTGCTTACCTTGGGATATGTGCACTGTGGTAGTTGCGTACCTTGGGATTTGTGCACTAGTTGCGTACCTTGGGATTTGTGCACTAGTTGTGTACCTTGGGATTTGTGCACTAGTTGCGTACCTTGGGATTTGTGCACTAGTTGTGTACCTTGGGATTTGTGCACTAGTTGCGTACCTTGGTATTTGTGCACTAGTTGCTTACCTTGGGATTTGTACACCGTGGTAGATGCGTACATTGTGATTTGTGCACTAGTTGTGTACCTTGGGATTTGTGCACTAGTTGCGTACCTTGGGATTTGTGCACTAGTTGTGTACCTTGGGATTTGTGCACTAGTTGCGTACCTTGGTATTTGTGCACTAGTTGCGTACCTTGGGATATGTGCACTAGTTGCGTACCTTGGGATTTGTGCACTAGTTGCGTACCTTGGGATTTGTGCACTAGTTGCGTACCTTGGTATTTGTGCACTAGTTGCGTACCTTGGGATTTGTGCACTAGTTGCGTACCTTGGTATTTGTGCACTAGTTGCGTACCTTGGGATTTGTGCACTAGTTGCGTACCTTGGGATTTGTACACCGTGGTAGATGCGTACATTGTGATTTGTGAACGATTGGATTTGTGCACTACAAAGCTTGCGAACAGTGGCATTTGCGCATCGTGGGTTATGCACCGTGGAACTTGCGCATTGTGGGACATGTGCACCGCGGAAAGTACGGAAATTGAGTACGTATTGCGAACCGTGCGATTTAAAGTGAAAAATAACAATTTGAACCGATGTATTGGATGTAGCGTGAAGTGGTGTTTGTGCTAAATGTAATAAGCCGTTGTCAGATGTCCGGTTTTTATCGATATCTTCCGAACCGGATTCTCTCGAGATTCCAACACATACATTTTGTGTGATACTTTTATTTTGGCCAAAATTGGCGTGAAATCAAAATTCTAAGTTTTAGACTTGTTTTCTGACAAATTATATATCTGTGTTTGACTGTGAAAACGGGCATATCTCTTGTGTTGTACGAATTCAGTATTTCCTGTATATCAGGGGTTCTCAACCTTTTTTCTGCTTCGACCCCTAAATAATTGTTTTTATTCCTGTAGAACCCCATGCGTTTACAATGTATTGCGCAAATATCACCAATAAAGCTTTTATTAGGAGCAATTCAGTATTACAATTTTAAAAAAATAATTTGTATTTTGTATTGTTAGATATACATTCAAGATATAATTATGTTTATAGAAACAGAAATTTTAATAAAATATAAATAACTTAAATCATATGAATCACATAAATACACAAAATTTTAATGATTTGGTTGCGGTTGATGGCCTTCGATTATCTTACTTACATTCGGGGAAATATTTGTTAATATTAATCGTAAATCACCACGTTCTGATATCTTGAATCCATTTCGCAATAAATTATTTACACAGCTAAACCTTGCCTCAACCAAGTAAGAAGTAGGAAATGCTAACAATAGTGGTTCGCTGATACTTGTTAATCTGATGTATTTTGTGCGAATGATTTTGCAGCTCCAAAATTCTGCATGTCCCTTTGTTTGAATGTTCATTTTGAGTTTCAGATTCTCTTTGCTTCAGTCAATTCTTCCTCGCAGACTAGCTGCACCTATTTAGAGGATTTAGACGTCCCTCGTGGTATCCGAGTCTAACACACACTTACATTTTGGTATCCGAGTCTAACACACACTTACATTTAGGGAGGCGATAACAGCCTCAATGTGCTTTTCGCCTTAAAAAAAAATCCTTATGAAAAATCAGTATTGGCCATGTCGCTTTCAAATGGTTTTAAAATCCAAGATGGAACATTGAATTTTTTAAAATAATTGTAATTCAATCGACCCCCTTTAGACCCCCCCAGGTGTCCACCTGGACCCTGTTGGGAACCCCTGGGTCCATACAGTAAGTATTGAAAGCCCTCTTGTATAGGGGTTATAAACAAGCTGGTACTGTAGTAAGTTTTAAGACACGCAGAGTCGGCAGGCAAAGGTCGTTACATAACAAGAACGGTTGTACAAGGTAACAGTTTGCAGTACGAGGAACAGGACAGAGGGAAGCTTTTGTTACACCTGGGCAGACGCCGTTCCAGCGGACTGGGTCGGTTAATTTGTGCCAGATGGACGGTCACGATACCGTGCCATTGTTTTGGAGCCGAATAAATTGTTTCCTACACATGGCACAGCCTGGTCAAGTAATTATGCCTAACGTGCGCCATTTTGTATAATTTGTACGCGAAGTTATCGTGTGTTTTACTTACTGTAAGAGAGGTGTGGTATTGTTGCACAGTCGTATTTACCTACAGGCAAAACTGGCGTCCTCGAAAAGGTAATGTTAAAAAAAATATAAATAAAAAAATGAATATGAAAAAAATAAAAGAAAAAAATCAGAATGAAACAAAATAAAAATAAATGAAAATGGAAAAAAATAAATTAATATGAAAAAATAAAATAGAAAAAGTAAAAATGACAAAATAAAACAAATAAATTGAAAAAAAAAATTTAAAAATTAACATGAAAAAAGAAAACGATAAAATCAGAATGAAACAAAATAAAAATGAAAATAAAATAAATGAAAATGGAAAAAATAAATAGAAAATGAATATGAAAAAATAAAATAGAAAAAGTAAAACAAATAAATTGAAAAAAATGAAAAAAAAATAAAAAAATGAATATGAAAAAAGGAAACGAAAAAATCAAAATAAAACAGAATAAAAATTAAAAGGAAAAATGAAAATGAAAAAAAAAAATAAAAATGAATATACAAAAAATTTTAAAACGAAAAAAATCAAAAAAATTAAAATGAAAAAACAAAAATAAAAAATGAATATGAACCAAAGAAAATGAAAAATATCAAAATGAAAAATAGAAATAGAAGAGTGAAAATAAAAAAATTAAAATGAAAAAAATAATGAATGAGAATGTAACTTAAAAAGTATATAAATGTTAGTTAAAGTTTTGCATTTTTATGTAATAATTCTGCATTTTGCAAAATTTTGTAAAATAATAATTAGACGAAATGATATTATTTAATGCAAAATGTATTAAGGGCACAAAAAAGTTATTTTGTTGCTAAATTTTGACTTCAAATTTGAACCCCTGTTTATCTCCGATCAGAGGTAAGCCTAATTTTTCAGTTCGTCCGAACCAGTATCGGTAAATATGGCTCTGTAGGTTTGTGAAAAATTCGATTCTGAGCCAGAATGCCTCCACTGGGATGATTAAGCCCTAGTTTCGACATCATATCCGTAAACCCATGTTTCATCATCTGTTATAATACGTTTCAGTAATTCTGAATTGTCGTTGACTTCATTTAGTGACGCCTGAGCAACTTCCATTCGCCGCTGTTTTTGTTCAAAATTCAACAATTTTGGAACGAATTTTGCTGCCACGAGTTTCATACACAAAACACTGGAAACAGTGTCATGACATGATCCAATCGATATGCCAACATCATCAGCGACCTCTCTGATTGTGATTAGGCGATTGTTCATAACCATTTCTTTAACTTTTTCCACGTTTTCATCGGTTGTTGATGTGGTGGGGCGTCCAGGGCGTTCGTCATCTTCAACGTCTTCACGGTCTTCTTGGAAACACTTATACCACTCGTAAACTCTTGCTTTACTCATAGCAGACTCACCATAGGCCTTTGTTAACATTTCACACACTTTGTTACACTTTATTCCATTTTTATGCAATATTTGATACAAATTCTTTGATCCATTTCTTTTAACAAATTAAAAAGCTCATAAGAACACGTCTAACTTTAGTGGCTGTCACAGACAAAGTCAACAAAGAAAACAGCTGAAAGTTTTATCATACTTCAAGGGCATGTATACCAACATAATAAAAAAGAAAAATGTTTGACAATCGGACTCTCCAAGCTCGCGAAATTTAAAAATTCTCGTTACTTTCTGAACACAGTTCGTATATTTCGATTGGTTAGCAAGTAGAAAGAGCTTTAGCCAAAATGAATAAATTTTATATGGAAGTCGAAAAGCAAACATAGTGATAGACTTTGAAGTATTTAAACTCTATATAAAATGTTTTGGCAGATGCCCGGGCGATATTGCGTCATCCAGTGTTGTCAATGTGCCAACTTTCCGTAGTCATCTCCGGAGTTCAGACATGTGTTTGCATTTATTCATTCTTGTTTCTAACCTCAAAATATACAGGAGTTGGTGCTAAATCTTATTTAATTCAAAATCGTTTTCTAACTCCAAATTGAGTTTATATACACTTTTTCAAATGAAAAAATGGACTTAATTTTTTAAAAAAAGGTTATCCTCAAAATTTAAAATTATATTAATATTCGCAACCGAATTTGAACTAATATAAATTTACGAGTCCAGAGTATGTCTAAAAAACAAACTTTCTAGCGGTCAGGGTTTTTGTTTTGATTTTTTTCGTTTTAGGTTAGATTACATTAGAAACTAGAGGAAGGGATTGTAAGACCCAGGCACGGACCTATTGTGCAAAAAGTACTACTTCAGCAGATCGGTGCTCTTAATAAGTTCCAAAAATCCACTGACTGCTCATCCTGCTGGAGGTCCCTAGGGTCTTGGAAACTAAAAACCCTTAAGCGTCCAGCAAAAGCCTCAATCATGAATTATATGCCCTGCAGTTTCGTCCTATTTACTGTCTTCAACACGGTTTCTCGTGGTATGTATCATGTGCACCCTCACACCACAGTGTCCTGTAATGAGCCCCGTGATTTTCCTTATCGTGCTCTGCCCAAGATGTCTGTTTTTTTGTATTTTAAGGCGAATAGCACATTGAGGCTATTATCGCCTCTCCAAATATAAGTGTGAGTGTAAAGTGTTAGTCATAAGTGTAGTGTTGTAAGTGTGTGTTAGACTCGGGTACCGCGAGGGACGTCTAAACCTTCTCAATAGGTGCAGCTAGTCTGCACCCTCCTGCGGGGTCCCAAGATGTCTGCCGATTTACTTCCATATGGAATATTTCTTTTCTTACAAAATTTGTAACAGTCACTTAAGTTATAAAGCTTCATATATGACTAAAATTTTAGGAAAATCTGATTTAAAAAAAAAAAAAAAGTCAACCTGGTTAATTCCAATTATTCCTGAACCAGATATTTAAGATTCTATGTTTGGGTACTACGCGTTTTCTTTAGGTATTTATGTGCTACCTTTGAACGTAATGTTATAAAAATCGTTACAGGCTATTTTGAGAAAACCGATTTTATGAATTTTCCAAACAAAAAAATGTTTTTTTTTTAAATTAATGAAAATCATAAATGAAGTTGTATGACAAAATTTAAAACAAAATTTTGATCAACCGAGTTCTCAGTTTTTCTTATTTACTTTAGAACCGTATATTTTGGGGCTATAAGGAAACACTTTGTTTGGGTACTTACGGATTAATTTTTTAGCAAAATTTCATCTAAATCTTGAGAACCTAATTTGAAAAAAACCCTTTTTCATTTTTTTTTACCAAAAAATGATTCTAAAACTAAAAGGCGATCGGTTAGGTTAATATTTTGGGGCTATAAGGAAACACTTTGTTTGGGTACTTACGGATTAATTTTGTAGCAAAATTTCATCTAAATCTTGAGAACCTAATTTGAAAAAAACCCTTTTTCATGTTTTTTTATCAAAAAGTGATTGTAAATCTAAAAGGCGATCGGTTAGGTTAATATTTTGGGGCTATAAGGAAACACTTTGTTTGGGTACTTACGGATTAATTTTTTAGAAAAATTTCATCTAAATCTTGAGAACCTAATTTGAAAAAAACCCTTTTTCATTTTTTTTTACCAAAAAATGATTCTAAATCTAAAAGGCGATCGGTTAGGTTAATATTTTGGGGCTATAAGGAAACACTTTGTTTGGGTACTTACGGATTAATTTTTTAGCAAAATTTCATCTAAATCTTGAGAACCTAATTTGAAAAAAACCCTTTTTCAATTTTTTTTCCAAAAAATGATTCTAAATCTAAAAGGCGATCGGTTAGGTTAATATTTTGGGGCTATAAGGAAACACTTTGTTTGGGTACTTACGGATTAATTTTTTAGAAAAATTTCATCTAAATCTTGAGAACCTAATTTGAAAAAACCCTTTTTTTTTTTTTTTTTTTCCAAAAATGATTCTAAATCTAAAAGGCGATCGGTTAGGTTAATATTTTGGGGCTATAAGGAAACACTTTGTTTGGGTACTTACGGATTAATTTTTTAGCAAAATTTCATCTAAATCTTGAGAACCTAATTTGAAAAAACCCTTTTTCATTTTTTTACCAAAAAAATGATTCTAAATCTAAAAGGCGATCGGTTAGGTTAATATTTTGGGGCTATAAGGAAACACTTTGTTTGGGTACTTACGGATTAATTTTTTAGAAAAATTTCATCTAAATCTTGAGAACCTAATTTGAAAAAAACCCTTTTTCATTTTTTTTTCAAAAAATGATTCTAAATCTAAAAGGCGATCGGTTAGGTTAATATTTTGGGGCTATAAGGAAACACTTTGTTTGGGTACTTACGGATTAATTTTTTAGAAAAATTTCATCTAAATCTTGAGAACCTAATTTGAAAAAACCCTTTTTCATTTTTTTTTCCAAAAAATGATTCTAAATCTAAAAGGCGATCGGTTAGGTTAATATTTTGGGGCTATAAGGAAACACTTTGTTTGGGTACTTACGGATTAATTTTTTAGAAAAATTTCATCTAAATCTTGAGAACCTAATTTGAAAAAAACCCTTTTTCATTTTTTTTTCCAAAAAATGATTCTAAATCTAAAAGGCGATCGGTTAGGTTAATATTTTGGGGCTATAAGGAAACACTTTGTTTGGGTACTTACGGATTAATTTTTTAGAAAAATTTCATCTAAATCTTGAGAACCTAATTTGAAAAAAACCCTTTTTCATTTTTTTTTCCAAAAAATGATTCTAAATCTAAAAGGCGATCGGTTAGGTTAATATTTTGGGGCTATAAGGAAACACTTTGTTTGGGTACTTACGGATTAACTTTTTAGCAAAATTTCATCTAAATCTTGAGAACCTAATTTGAAAAAAACCCTTTTTCATTTTTTTTTCCAAAAAATGATTCTAAATCTAAAAGATGATCGGTTAGATTAAGTAAGTGGTTTTATTGAACGAGCGAAGATGTGTTTCAACTCGACCTTTCGGCATTTGGTTCTGCTTGCGTTTTTTTCTTTGTTACGCAATTTTGGCCAGAAGCATTGACCGATTGTTTCGAAATTTTTATATAAAGCCCAAACGACGTGTGTGAGATTTTTTCATTCGCTTCCGTTTCAAGATGGCGGCCTTTTATTAAACGATGAGTGTTGTTTCTGGGTGTTCCCAGAAATACTGACTGAACGGCGTGTTCTGTTACAATTTTGACAGCTTCGTGGAGAAAGAACGGTCTCCTGAACTTTATATTTCAGATAAAATAGTTTCAGTAAAATTTTTCGGTTACGAGAAGGGTGAGAGCACTGTCATGCAGCGTTAGCCAGCTAGCTGGATTCCAATAAACGGCTTAACGCAAGTACAGTAAAATCTCTACCACGTGTCTTTCTAACGGAAAATCTCTCTACAACGGCAAAATGTATTGCTTCCTTCCCATTCCTATAGTAAAATGTATAACGTTTTCTTTTGATTCCAACAGAATTCCAGGAATCTCATTTATAGCGGCAAAACACGTGCACACTTTCTACCCTATTCCTCAGTATGTAAACACGATATTCCAGTCTTAAAAATAGTAGTGCATTATTTTTTTATATTTTTACAAGCGTATTGGCGTCTGAACGGAAAATTTTATCGTTAGATGTAAAAGTTTTTTTTTTTTATTTTAAGGCGAAAAGCACATTGAGGCATTAAAATCGGCATTGCTGATTTTATCGCCTACCTAAGTGTAAGTGTAGCCGCCTCGGTGGCGTAGTTGATAGCGTACTGGGCTTTCACCCCGAGGACCCGGATTTGATTCCCGGCAAGGGCTTGGCATTTTATACGCTGTAAATCATCCCATCGTCTGCATTAGCCCAAGTGTGCACAATAGTAGGACGTTAAAAAAAATATGTGTGTGTGTGTGTGTGTGTGTGTGTGTGTGTGTGTGTGTGTGTGTGTGTGTGTGTGTGTGTGTGTGTGTGTGTGTGTGTGTGTGTGTGTGTGTATACACGCATACAGGAGAAAGATGCTCGGTTGGAAGGTCCCAGAGAATGAAATCCCAAAGAGAGCAGGGGTAAAATGGACGGAGGAGCGGAAGAGGATCCATGGGGACAGGATGAGGGAGGTGTGGAGGATTAGAAGGAACAAGACATGAGTCGGAGTGCTTTGCGTGATCCAACAGGGTCTGTACGCAAATAATATATATATATATATATATATATATATATATATATATAAGTGTGAGAGTATAGTGTTAAAGTCATAAGTGTAGTGTTGTAAGTGTAAATAAGACTCGGGTGCCACGAGGGACGTCTAAATCCTCTCAATAGGTGCAGCTAGTCTGCTCCACCCTGCGGGGGTAAAGGTTAGAGTTTTGCGTGAGTTAGAGAAAGGTGAAAATTTCCTTTTGCCGAAATTTTACTTTAGGTAGTTCTTCTGTTGGCTTGTTATTGAAAAATAAAAATAAAATAATGGAAGTCCTATAATGAAAAGAATAGCTTTAAGAAAATTGGAAAACCAGAATTTGAAGGGATGGATGGACGTTTTAATAATTATTGCCTTTTTCTTACAATTACAGTATTTTATTCATACAGTATTATTTAAAAGAAATTGTTTTTAAACGCTGTACGTCATTTAGTTTAATTTCAGTAAACTTTGCATTAAATATTTGCAAGTTAAAAATATAATACGTTTTACAAATAAAAACACTTTTTATTCACGTTTTGGTTGAACTATCTTTATAGCGGCAAAAACTGACGTTCCCTTCATTGCCGCTATGGAAAGATTTGACTGTATAAAGTTATTTTTTAAGTGTGTAATGGATTTTGGAATTTTACACCCTTATATTAAAGTTAGGTTTTCATTTTTTTTTTATCTGTTGCGAACTTGTACAAGTAAACTAACAAATCTGTAAAATTTTTATTACGATTGAATCTGTGTCCAATGCCTGTAGTATCAGTGCTTTTATTTATAATACATTGCATTAAGTAAACCTTGTGATTACCGTACAAATGCGTAATTAAAAATATACAGCGAGGTCTGCCGTTCTTTGAACTGATAGTATAAACTGTGCAAACACAGTTTGGCGCCACTTTTCAAACAGCTGAGCGTAGATAACACGCGAGCGATATCAACGCACCTGTCGGCAGTAGTTGTGTCACATGATCGCTGAATTCCTCAACGCGACTTATTGCCAACTTAGTGGTTTCGAATCGGGCGCAGTTTCTGAAACGTATTCCTTAAATTCACCTCGATAAATTCAGTTCGGAAATGTTTTTGATACGTGTAGTGTAACGATTGTGTTGGACTATCGAACTCTCCGTTTCACTACGGGTGTCGCCATGTTTGTTTTTGTGCGTGGAAATAACAGCGTAGTTTTAGTTGGACGCGTTGTCCGTGAAGTATTTTCACTGTTCGAATAGTTTTGTAATTAGTTCCGCGATAGTTTCGTCGCGTCACGGCGGTGTTCGGTGAACAGTGTGAATGACCTAGTTACACATCGCGTTGTGCGTTTTTAAATGGTTAGTAAAACGAAGAGGAAAAAACTAAACAGGAGTCGAGTATGCGCGGCGAACAAATACAAGGTTGGTGCGATGTTTTTAGATCTGTTATACGCGACGGATTGACGATTCTGTCGACTCATGAAATTGTGAACCGCTGTTCAAGACTTCGCCTAAATAAATCAGGTTATTCGTTTCAGTTCTGATTGTAAGTTCAAAATTTGCAGTAATCCGATTAACTAGAGGGCAATCAACGTAGATAAACCTACGGCATCGTAGGTTTTAAATACCGCGTGTATTAAATAACACGTTGTAAACGAACTTAATAGCGGAACGCAGCTGTTTCGCTGACGTGATGGAAGCGAATGGCCAACAATAATTTTTAACACGCTTCTATTCATTATTGTAATCAGTGTTGCTATCCCGTATTAATTAGCAATTCAGCAACCGTCAAACTACACTGAAAATGTGAAAAAGTAGGCTACATATTGTAGTTTTGTGTTTTCAGTGAAATATGAACATTGACAATGGTAATTTGCTTAGATTTTAACGTTAATTGTGATGGTGAAATCAGTTTTTAAAAAATGGGAAACAGTTGAAAATATTTTTAAATATTCAAAATGGCCGGTTTTTTTAAACGGTTTTTCGGAGTAAAGAACTTTTCCAAAACTGTTAACTGAATTGATTTTGAATCTAATCAGACCAAAAAGGAAAATGCTAGATTTTTGACGTTAATTGCGATAGTGAAATCAGTTTTTAAAAAATGGGAAACAGTTGAAAATATTTTTAAATATTCAAAATGGCCGGTTTTTTTAAACGGTTTTTCTGAGTATTGAACTTTTCCAAAACTGTTATCGGAATTTGATTTTGAATCTAATCAGACCAAAAAGGAAAATGCTAGATTTTTGACGTTAATTGCGATAGTGAAATCAGTTTAAAAAAATGGGAAACAGTTGAAAATATTTTCAAATATTCAAAATGGCCGGTTTTTTAAAACGGTTTTTCGGAGTAAAGAACTTTTCCAAAACTGTTAACGGAATTGATTTTGAATCTAATCAGACCAAAAAGGAAAATGTTTATTTCCCTAAACTATGAGGATTACTTACAGGATTAAAGTAAAAGATTCCCCGTTTAAATATTTCACAGTTATTTATGAGAAAGAAATGCGTTCTGGTTGGTTTTGCGGTTTCACAGAATTTATTCTATCCTTTTGTAACATCGCCTTGGTTTAAAAAACAAACAAGATGGTGGACAACAGTTAATTACTAACGGTTGTAGTACTGCTGTTAAATTGGTCACAGGCCGGTCGGATTATCTAACGAGTTTCTTATCTTATCGGGCAGGCAGTGCTTACAGTACGGACCATCAGTGATAGTCTTAATCTAAAATTTATATATAAACAGCGAACTGGTAAAGTAACGAGCGACTATGCGAATGAAGTGGAATTTCGGTTTTAAAGCAAAGCGTCTTAACGAACCAAGCACTTTTTCACTAAGCTTTTCTCCACTCCAACGTTTAGGTCAAATTTTAAAATCGGTTTTTGAAGCATTCTTCGCGTAGAATGTACTGAAATTTTGTGTGCGCACTTAATCCAGGAAAATAAGTTTTTGATGCATTTCCTTGTGTAGAATCTACTGACATTTTGTGATCTTACTTAATCCAGGAAAATCAATTTTTGATACATTTCTTCGTGTAAAATGTACTGACATTTTGTGTGCGCACTTAATCCAGGAAAATCAATTTTTGATGCATTTCCTGGTGTAGAATGTACTGACATTTTGTGTGCGTACTTAATCCAGGAAAATCAATTTTTGATGCATTTCCTCGTGTAGAATGTACTGAAATTTTGTGTGCGCACTTAATCCAGGAAAATCAATTTTTGATGCATTTCCTCGTGTAGAATGTACTGACATTTTTGTGTGCTTAACTTAATCTAGGAAAATCAATTTTGATGCATTTCATTTCGTGTAGAATGTACTGACATTTTGTGTGCGCACTTAATCCAGGAAAATCAATTTTTGATGCATTTCCTCGTGTAGAATGTACTGAAATTTTGTGTGCGCACTTAATCCAGGAAAATCAATTTTTGATGCATTTCCTCGTGTAGAATGTACTGAAATTTTGTGTGCGTACTTAATCCAATTTTTGATGCATTTCCTCGTGTAGAATGTACTGAAATTTTGTGTGCGCACTTAATCCAGGAAAATCAATTTTTGATGCATTTCCTCGTGTAGAATGTACTGAAATTTTGTGTGCGTACTTAATCCAGGAAAATCAATTTTTGATGCATTTCCTCGTGTAGAATGTACTGAAATTTTGTGTGCGCACTTAATCCAGGAAAATCCATTTTTGGAAAATGAATTTTTTGCGTACTTAATGAAAATCAATTTTGATGCATTTCCTCGTGTAGAATGTACTGAAATTTTGTGTGCGTACTTAATCCAGGAAAATCAATTTTTGATGCATTTCCTCGTGTAGAATGTACTGAAATTTTGTGTGCGTACTTAATCCAGGAAAATCAATTTTTGATGCATTTCCTCGTGTAGAATGTACTGAAATTTTGTGTGCGCACTTAATCCAGGAAAATCAATTTTTGATGCATTTCCTCGTGTAGAATGTACTGAAATTTTGTGTGCGCACTTAATCCAGGAAAATCAATTTTTGATGCATTTCCTCGTGTAGAATGTACTGAAATTTTGTGTGCGTACTTAATCCAGGAAAATCAATTTTTGATGCATTTCTTCGTGTAGAATGTACTGACATTTTGTGTGCGTACTTAATCCAGGAAAATTAATTTTTGATGCATTTCCTCGTGTAGAATGTATTGACATTTTGTGTGCGTACTTAATCCAGGAAAATCAATTTTTGATGCATTTCCTTGTGTAGAATGTACTGACATTTTGTGTGCGTACTTAATCCAGGAAAATCAATTTTTGAAGCATTTCGTCATGTAGAATGTACTGAAATTTTTTGTGCGTCTTTACTCCAGGAAAATCAATTTTTGATGCATTTCCTCGTGTAGAATGTACTGAAATTTCGTGTGCGCACTTAATCCAGGAAAATCAATTTTTGATGCATTTCTTCGTGTAGAATGTACTGAAATTTTGTGTGCGTACTTAATCCAGGAAAATCAATTTTTGATGCATTTCTTCGTGTAGAATGTACTGAAATTTTGTGTGCGTACTTAATCAAGGAAAATCAACTTTTGAAGCTTTTCCTTGTGTAAGATGTACTGACATTTTGTGCGCGTACTTAATCAAGGATAAATTTTTCAATATTTTTTACTTTTGAATAATTTACTTCAGGGTTAATTGTACCCTGTCGCCCGTATTGAATCTATTCTCTATAAGACTGACGTCAATTAACGATAAGCTATGTAATAATTTTAAGATAAAATTGTGTTTGATATCTCAATTGCGAAAGTACTTGTGTGTGGATTGTATCAGCTTTTATATACATAGGCCAGAGATCTTTTAAAAATGTATGTAAAATGTGAAAAGCTGACGACAATCCCACATGCAAGACACTTTCAGAAGGAACATTTTAAATCGTACACTACAAACGGTACAGTCCGGAAGTCAGCCGATCTATTTTTGTTAATAAGTGTAGTTGTCGTTTATATTTGAAACAAGGCGCCTACGTGTTTTAAAAGCATGTGCCAGCAAAAATCGCTATTTACACACATTGGGCAGCAGGCGTCTCATGCGGTCGGCCACACGTGGTCATGGGCCTAATACCGACATTCTGTTTGTGCACGTACGGAAGCAACACCAAAAATGTCAAAAGGCTATCGCAGAATGTCAGTGTCAGTAAAAAAAAAGAAGTCGACTGCATTTTGGTTAGCGCGCGCGCGCGTACATGTACATGCGTGTTCGAATGTGTCCTTTATAGATGCAAAAACTACAGAACCGGTTTCCCTGAAAATTTTACAGTTCTTATTCCTGTCTGGAGTGTTTAAGAGTGATTTCATCGCCATTTCGCCCCCCACGTTACCTTCTTTCAGTAGCACGTCCGCATATGTACGTTGTGTTCCTATGACTCTGGTCAATTCCCGTACTTATTCGCTTTCAATTTTATTGCTCATAGAACGTTTCCAACTTTTTTTTATTTATTATTCTCTCTTTATTTGTTTCACCCAACTTTAGGATACACTAAATCAATTACTTTTTAATGTTCTGTGCCTTCCTCGTAGCCCAGTATTGCTTCATTCGTTGTGATTTTGCTTTTCTTTCTTCGTCAAAGATTTGGATCGTTCGCTTGGATTTGACTTTGCCTTGGAACCGTTGCTTCTTGTCCTTGGTTATTGTTTTGGCTTTGTCCATGAGCATAGTGTCAGTGATTTGTAGTTCTGTTATGTCTTTCTCTGTTTCTCTAAACCAAAGTGGTTTGGCTCTTTTATTGCGAAAGTAGTCAAATATTTTTTTGGTTAGTCTATTCGTTAGTATTTTGGTTTTCTCAAATGAGATTCGGAGACCTACTTTAATGGCTTTTATTGTTATTATTATTAACAGAATATATTATTATAGCAATGATAAGCTTTCAACTCAAAAAAAAAAAAAAAAAAAAAAAAAAAAAAAAAAAAAAAAAAATGTGTTATTTTAGTTTGATATGTTAGAAGCCTTATGTGCAGCTGAAACATCTCTCACAACCCAGGGCCCACTTGAAAGGCTGGAGATCAAAGAAAGATATTACGAAAAATCTTAGGCCCCAAATTCCGTAACAACCAATTACTCCACATCAGAAATGAAACTCTACCAAAAAACTGAAACACTATCAGACACAATAAGAAAAAGTAGAATTGATTTTTATGGGCACATCCTCCGAATGGATACCATACCAAACAGTGTATGGTAATATTAAAAATCCTGGATTTGATACCTTAGAGGTATCTGTAACTTAACCAGAAGTCGACCTATAGTTGGTATTGATTCTGATTGAGTGACTGAAAATAAGGCTTCTGGTTTAATTACCATATGATAATGCCTATCTTTGTATTCCAGGAGAGGGACTTCTTGTATGTTTCCAACTTTTTTTTTATTTATTATTATTATTATTTTTTTTTTGTGTTTAACGTCCGACTATGTGCACGCTTGGGCTAATGCAGACGATGGGATGATTTATAGCGTATGAAAATGCCAAGCCTTGGCCGGGAATTGAACCCGGGTCCTCGGGGTGAAAGCCCAGTATCAACTAGGCCACCAACTTTTATATCTACATTAATTTATAAAAGGTAATGTTCGTATGTATGTCCTCAATATACGCAAAAACTGCAGAACCGGTTTCGCTGTAAATTTCGCAGTTCTTTTATTATCAGCGGCAGCAGTGTTTAGTGATTCACCGTATCTCTCCGTAAAAAGTTATATACCACCTACTGCTGAGTTCAGCGAGTGGTTTAAATGGTTTTGACCATTGGATTTAATTACATTCTGACATAAAATGAAAGCACATAATTTTTTCATAAACTACTAACACCAAAGATAAGTTAAAGTTATAGTATGATCTTATAAAAAAAAACATATTGTCTGTACAATAACAAATACCGTTACTGAAAAGGTAAACAGTTATTTTCAATTGACTGCTGTGTTTAGAGACTTGTTTGAATTAAATCCGATAGGTAGTGCAGTTGTTTTGACAGTTGGATTTATTTACATTCTGACTTTCATAAAGTGAAGGTTAAAATACTCATATCTAACATTTGTTGTTGTTATTATTTTAAGGTGAAAAGCACCTTAAGGCTATTATCGCCTCCCTAAATGTAAGTGTGAGTGTAAAGTGTTAAAGTCGTAAGTGTAGTGTTGTGTTTTAAACTAGGGTACCGCGAGGAACGTCTAAAGTCTAAATCCTCAATAGGTGCAGCTAGTCTGCACTCCCTGCAGGGAACATATCTAACAATAGTGATACACACACACACACACACACACCTGAACACAGTCATAAAACCGGAGGTATTATATGAAAGCGAGACACTAGCACTCCACACAAAAGCTACCATGGAGGGTATTTTGAAGGAAGAACGCAAAATCTTGAGGAAGATCCTTGGCCCGAGATTAACAGAAGGTGGATACAGGTTACACTCCTGGAAGACCACAGAGAAGATATCGAAGATATCGAACCTGGCAGCAGATATCAGAAGAAGGAGGCTTCGGTTCTATGGACACATCAGTAGACTCCCAACAACGAGACTTGCCAACAGAATCCTTAAGTATATACAAGGAGTCAAATCAACAACGTCGTGGATCGCACAAGTCAGAATAGACCTACATGAGGCAGAAATAGACTCAACAGACGTTGAAGACAGGCACGCATACAGGAGAAAGATGCTCGGTTGGAAGGTCCCAGAGAATGAAATCCCAAAGAGAGCAGCGGTAAAATGGACTGAGGAGCGGAAGAGGATCCATGGGGACTGAATGAGGGAGGTGTGGAGGATTAGAAGGAACAAGACATGAGTCAGAGTGCTTTGCGTGATCCAACAGGGTCTGTACGCAAATAATAATAATATATACACCTGACTGTGTGTGTGTGTGTGTGTGTGTGTGTGTGTGTGTGTGTGTGTGTGTGTGTGTGTGTGTGTGTGTGTGTGTGTGTGTGTGTGTGTGTGTGTGTGTGTGTGTGTGTGTGTGTGTGTGTGTGTGTGTGTGTGTGTGTGTGTGTGTGTGTGTGTGTGTGTGTGTGTGTGTGTGTGTGTGTGTGTGTGTGTGTGTGTGTGTGTGTGTGTGTGTGTGTGTGTGTGTGTGTGTGTGTGTGTGTGTGTGTGTGTGTGTGTGTGTGTGTGTGTGTGTGTGTGTGTGTGTGTGTGTGTGTGTGTGTGTGTGTGTGTGTGTGTGTGTGTGTGTGTGTGTGTGTGTGTGTGTGTGTGTGTGTGTGTGTGTGTGTGTGTGTGTGTGTGTGTGTGTGTGTGTGTGTGTGTGTGTGTGTGTGTGTGTGTGTGTCTGTGTGTCTGTGTGTCTGTGTGTCTGTGTGTCTGTGTGTGTGCTGTGTGTCTGTGTGTCTGTGTGTCTGTGTGTCTGTGTGTCTGTGTGTCTGTGTGTCTGTGTGTCTGTGTGTCTGTGTGTCTGTGTGTCTGTGTGTCTGTGTGTCTGTGTGTCTGTGTGTCTGTGTGTGTGTGTGTGTGTGTGTGTGTGTGTGTGTGTGTGTGTGTGTGTGTACACCTGACTGTATTATCAACCGTTGAACTGATATACCATAAGACAGACAGGACCGTAAGATTCAAAAGTAAATACAAAATTTAAAACAAAAATTTGGAAGAATGTTGAAGAATCGAAAACTGACAATCTATTCGATGTTTGTTGAGATTCTCAGCTTTAAATGAGATGCCATCATAATTCTATTACAAAATGAGGAGCATAGAAATAGAAATAGAAGGAGGAGTAGATTACTTCTAGTAGTACATTTTTGAGTAATAGAAATAGAAGGAGGAGTAGATTACTTCCAGTTTGCAAACATAAAAGTAGAAGGAGTAGATTACTGCCAGTTCGCAAACTTAAAAGTAGAAGGAGTAGATTACTGCCAGTAGTACATTTTGGAATCATAGAAATAGAAGGATGAGTAGATTACTTCCAATTGCAAACATAAAAGTAGAAGGAGTAGATTACTTCCAGTTCGCAAACTTAAAAGTAGAAGGAGTAGATTACTTCCAGTAGTACATTTTGGAAATGTAGAAGTAGGAGTAGTAGATTACTTCCAGTACACTTAGAACACTTATTAGAATATTTTTTAATTTTTTTTTTACAATTAGAGTCTAGTCAGTGGTAACATTCATACTAAATTTTATTTCAGTACTTTTATCTGTTCTTGAAATACTAATACTTCTGAAAAAAAAAACAAAATGGCGGTTAGACGAAAAACGAAGCATTTTAGGACAAACCTTGATATAATTTTTTTCGTCATTTTTGCATGTATAGTCATATCCCTAAATAAAATTCCCTGTTTTTTTAACACCCTTTATATCTTTATATATTCCAATAGTTTGAACAAAATCTGATGAACCAGTTTTGAACAGTCGGGTAAATATTTCGGTTTTGTGTGTAACTACGACGATGATATACGTACGTATAAGAAAGGCGTTCATTTCGTAGCCCGAGCCTTCCATGATGGCCGCTCCAATGGAAATGCGCTAACAAACAGGCAGTGGTGTGTGGCGCCTTTATAGTATTGTTTGTGTGTATTTATATCTTGTTGCCAAGGTAACGTAGGCCCTACAATGTTATGTCACTCGGTTCAAGTGTGCAATGAATAAATCAAATCCCCAATCGATTAAACATTTGTCGGCTTAGGCTTAGGGTTAGAGGGCCTGAAACGTAAGGCAAGTCTTTTGTTCTGTGTAACAAAGTTGTGATGCCATTTATTTACGGAAATATACTTGTATTTAGTCTTACTCGATCACTGATTAAAACATAATCGTGGCAAGTAACTGTCTGTCCGACGTGATGGAAGCGAATTTCCAAAAATGTAACAATTACACACGATAACTTTTTATATATTTCACTTTTTTTCAACATACGATTTCATCACCGTGATCGGCGTTAAAATCTGTTTGAATTAGCGTACTTATTGAAATTTTCAGTGAAATTAATGCCGATTTTAACGCTGATTTCGATGATGAAATCGGATAAAAAAATCGGTTTAATGATTGGGAGTCACCCGCGTGGGCGCGCAGACACGCACGCTCCTATACATATACACAATCTCTCTCTCTCTCTCTCTCTCTCTCTCTCTCTCTCTCTCTCTCTCTCTCTCTCTCTCTCTCACACACACACACACACACACACACACACACACACACACACACACACACTCACTCACACACACACACACACACACACACACACACACACACACACACACACACACACCAGGACGCACGCACACACACTTACAAACGTGCATACATACACACATGCGCGCATGCACGCACACTTGCACACATACACACACACATGCGCGCGCGCGCACACACACACACACAAACGCGCGCGCACGTGCATACACACGCACACTTTTACACATACATATACATGCCTGAGCACGCACGCACACTACACACACATATATACACGCATGCGTGCGTGCGCGGCGACATTTTTTGATTCGTACATATTTATTGTTAAATCAGTTTTGAGTTTTCAAAAATTGATAATTATAATAATGACATAAACTTGCATCATATTGAAAAAAACTGACAATTTCTCGAATTGAATTATTCCAAAAAATTCCCGTTCTATTCTATCTGGAAAACTGTCCAATTTGTCAAAATCGGTTATCACATTTGTCTCAGATTTTTGTTGTGAAGGGAACTGAAATGAGTGTAGGGCATTTTAAGTGGACAGAAAATTAGGTTGCAGTGTAAAACTAATCAAACCGGACGCTGGTCAGGGTTCATTTATGTTGTGTTTTGGTATTACGAGCGTTTTTAAAGCATTCGTTTTGTCAATTGTGAAAATGTGATGGAAAACATTACGTAACACTTTTACATTTACTCTATAATTTCACGGGGCTTATATTAAAAAATTTGGTATGAAATCTCAGTAGCAAAAATAAGTAAACGCAAAAAGTCATAAACGATTTTGATCAAATTCGGTCATGTTTGAAGTTCTAATCAAACATTTGCGGTTCATAAGGGGATTTCGGGGAGACGCAAACCCCGACAGCTGTCAGGGGTTTGTTCTGGGACTCGCTTAATGAAGTATATGACAGAAATTTTATTTATTTATTTTTTTTGTTATTTTAAGGCGAAAAGCGCATTGATGCTATTATCGCCCCCTAAATGTAAGTGTGAGTATAAAGTGTTAAAGTCGTAAGTGTGTGTGTTAGACTCGGGTACCGCGAGGGACGTCTAAATCCTCTCAATAGGTGCAGCTAGTCTGCACCCCATTGCGGGGGACGGAAAGTTTTATAAAGCTTTATAAGTTTTACCGATATGTCTGACCGAATATTTGGGGGAAATTTTGAGCTACATGAAAATCGTAAACCCCGAGTTTTCTTAATTCGAACAAAACATTGCTTGCATTTAATCGGACGTCGCCATCTTTAAAATAAAAATTTTCTCGTAGTAGCTGAAACGATGTATTTTCCGTAGTACATCAACACCAGTACTTCGTATAACGGTAAAGTAAAAGTAACAGGATTTATGAACATAACTTTTGCCGAGCGAGTTGTGACGTAGAGACAGGGTTCTAGGAGAGAGTAGTAGATCTTCATTCCATTGACAGTAGTCTTAACCGACTTGGTGGAATATATCGTGTTTCTTGCCTGCGTCACGGGCTTCAAACACACGGAGTTCTATTTATTCCGTGGAAGATTAACGTTGAGATATGTAGTTAGCTAATCCATAGAAAATGAGCTGTTTGAGCGGTCATCATGGTAAGACCCAGGCCTGGAACTTTGAAATTAGCGTTGATCCTGAACTGTACTATTACTGTATAGGGTCCGTTTAAAATTGTACGGCCGCCTCGGTGGCCTAGTTGATAGCGTATTGGGTTTTCACCCCAAGGATCCGGGTTCCATTCCCAGCCAGGGCTGGAATACGCTATGAATCATCCCATCGTCTGCATTAACCCAAGTGTGCACAATAGTCGGACGTTAAACACAAAAAAAATTGTATGCGCGCGCGCGTTTGAGCAATTTTGTTCCGATTTGATTCAAATTTGGCACATAAGGCTCTTTGGTTAATGTGGCTAGGACACCGGACAGTCTGCTGTCTCTGAACTGCGCATCTCAAGGTTATAGGTTCGAGTCGCAGTTACTGCCGCAAGCTGTACTTTTTCTGTTAATTCCGATCCCTCGTCCTCTTTAGTCTAACGGGCATAAAGTATGAATGTTAAGTAAAAAAAAATAAAATAAAAATAAAATAAAACTTTGTACAGAAATCGATTTTGGTAATAACTGGGACGTTTGTTACCCAGCAAAATTCGGCCAATATTTTTAAAATGTCGACAATTCTAATAAAAAAAAATATTTTATCTTATTTTTTTTGAAAAAAGAAAAATGTTTATGATCGTAATATGCACTAAAATTTACATAAATTAACTTAATTTTTTTTTTTTTTAATAAGGAAATGAATTTAATTGTGGGCGGTATCCATTTTCGTATTTTCAACGTAATTTGAAAGTTTGATATACAAATTAATGCCGATTTGATTAAACTTAGCGTCAAAATCGATTGTGGTAATAGCTGTGGACCAGTTCGTTACCCACCGAAGTCAAGTTTCAAAATGGTGGCAATGCTAAATATTTAATGAAAATCAATAGTGTGTGTGTGTGTGTGTGTGTGTGTGTGTGTGTGTGTGTGTGTGTGTGTGTGTGTGTGTGTGTGTGTGTGTGTGTGTGTGTGTGTGTGTGTGTGTGTGTGTGTGTGTGTGTGTGTGTGTGTGTGTGTGTGTGTGTGTGTGTGTGTGTGTGTGTGTGTGTGTTTGTGTGTGTGTGTTTGTGTGTGTGTGTGTGTGTGTGTGTGTGTGTGTGTGTGTTTTTGGATTGTGTGTATCACGTTCGTAATTTTGGATTAAAACATCACTATAAGCTATGAATTGTTTTCGATTTTTTAAATGGCCGCTATTTTTATACACATCTTCTTAATCTAGCTGTAGGATTTGTCCAAAATGGCGTTTTGATATTAGTTTACGTGATGTTAATAAATTTTGATTTTTGTGTATATATCGGTTTTCTGAACTGAGTAAAAAAGGTTTTAGCCTACGCGGATGTCATTGCTTAAAAAAAAAATTTATAGGATAAAAAATCAGATTTGTTTAAAATCAGACGCCTAGAAATATGTAATTAGTATATAAAGTTAAGGAATTATCAAAGTTTCATGTACTGTGTCTGTATGAAACTGCAATACCACGTGACCTCTTATAGTTACGTAAGTACATCCATGTTTTTCTCTCCCGTAATCATCAGATCGTCTTTCTTGCAGTCTTGCATATCCTATGAAATATCAGTAGGCTCTATGTATGTGGAATTGTAATGTTTCATTTACGGATATCCCATAGCGCTGAACGAAGTGACTGAGAGTATACAGAATTTTCCGATTTCAGACCAGCTGGAAAGTTGAAAACGCAGGGTGTCTACTAGTCCCTGATATCCCCGATATCCCGTAAAAGACACCGATTTTATCAAGTGGTCTCAGATGTCACGGATAATACCGGAATTTAGAATTTAAATTCCCTTTTTCCCTAAAAAATAATAATTTGCTCCCCTTCTCAGTGATTTTGTAAATTGCGATACGAAATGCCGATAAATAAGCTTTGATACGGAAAAAATAGTAGAATGTGCCTCTATTAGCCAAAAATTCAATTAGGCTTCCAAAAAACTTAATTTTAAGGTTATTATATACCATCTAGTGTATTTAATCGTGGAAGTAATATTATGTACCATACCGCTAATGTCGAAGAAATTCATGGTTCCATGTTTGTGTAATATATGTCCCCAAAAAGTCCCTGATTTTTGCTTAAGGGAACTGGTAGACACCTGAAATCGACAAAAATTTCAAAAATACCGAGCGGCAGAAATATTTTTTACATAAATTTAAAATAAGCAATGGAAAAGCGTCATACGTAATTTTCACTTTAAATGTTTCACCTAAAATTTTCGTTCGGCAGCTATCGAAAATACAGTCAAAAATCGGTTTTTTCAATATCGATTCCAGGTTCTTGTGAAATGTAAAGATTCATAATTTAAAAAATTTTGGTTCGAAAATAAAAAAAGATTTGACGACGATTTTATTTTTTGTTTTTTTCTTCTCTTACGTAAAATCTTTTATTTAAAATTGGCAACACTGATTTGCTTAATAAATTCTTGTACGGTCATAATTTGATGAATTTATTTTGAGCTGTTTTTGTTGTTTTTTCTATAGCTTTCGAATCGGTTTTTTTTGTAAAAATCCCATACGATTTGTTTTAGTGCTTACGGGCTACATTTGAACAGTACTTAAAATAGTTGCAGATGATTTTGAGAAAATTCACCAAAACGTTTTGCATTTCGTCCGGAAAAATTTTCCGTAACATGGGTTTAACTAAAGTGTTAAAAAGTAATTAACAGTAAATAGCCTCTTAGATTGTAATAGTGTTGATAGACGGAACAAGCTAGGTGAACCTGTCTGGGAACGTGGGTTGCAATGGATGATAAAAAGTGGTTATTAGTTGGCTTGGCAAGTACAAGTGGTGTACATAAACAGCTATTGTTAGTTTTACTTTCTCATTTGTTTAAATTATATGATTCGACCCAGCGACTAGCCGTGGAGGACGAACATCTGTTCGGCCGAAGATTTGCCGACCAGAAGGAAAGCGATGGCTGGACCCGTCCGTTTCCCACTTGCCGACACGACATCGACCCGACACGGCAAATTGATTTGGTTTTTCCTTGTCACCTGCGAGTGCTATATACAGGGTGTTTGCAAAAGAACTCCCTAGTTTAATGTGTACATTTAATGGTGAAATTAATGAAAGAGAATACCTTCGTTTTTTTTAATGTTAGTAAACTTCAACGTGGGATCCATTTGTTGCCCTACACATGTCGAGACGATATTCCACTTCTCGCCAGGTATTTCACCAGCACAGCAGGTGTGACTGTCTCAATCGCCGCGATGATTCGTTCCCGTAGGTTGCTACAAGTCAAAATGGGGTTACGTCCCCGGACTTTGTGGTGGCCAAGAGATTGGGCCAGCCCTGCCTAGCCACTTTCCCTAGAAAGCACCAAGAGTCGCACTAACAAGGCTTCTGTAATCAGGTGGGGCGCCATTTTGGAAAAACAAGCCCTTTTTCCACCTTAATATCTCCCTCTTGGGGAAAGACATACTGTTAACATGTCACAGTATCGTCCACGTTTATTGTTCTTTCTACAAAAATGAAAGGACTCGATCTTCCAGCAAACTGCACCAAACATTAAGTTTTAGAGTCGCGTTGATGCTGAATAACATGTGGTGATTCTGCCCCCCCCCAAATTTTGCAATTATGATGATTAACCGTTCCACTCACATGAAATGTTGCCTCATCACAAAATAGAACATTAAAAAAAATTGTTATTTTCATTAATTCTATGTAGAAAGTTAACAGCAAATTGCAATATTTTGTTTTTATCAGCAGGTTTAATTTCATGTAACAGTTTAAATTGTAGACGCGCAAATGAAGTCTTCTACGTACCACATCGTGCAAAGTACCTTTAGGCATTGAAGACTACGTATGGTAAATTACTTCTTTGGGCTCCGAACACACGAAACACGGATCTGTTCAACAGTAGCTTCAGAAGTTCTCAGCCTACCTGGCGTCTTCGCTTTTAAAACACTACCGATTTCCTTGAAAGACTTTAGCCAAACGGATAATGTTTGCTGTACGTGGTTCACCACCAACCAGTACGTCTAAAATTACATTGTACTGTTATAACAGACTCAGTTTGCACAAGCCAAATAACACTGCGCCTTTTATACATTACACTGCACCGAGCGCTGTAGCCGTTATTCTCAAGGTCACGCAGGCCTGCCAACTGCAAGAAATCCCAACATGTACGTGAGCAAAACTTGGAACAGTTGATTAATTATATACCACAAACTAGAATAGTGTGTCATTTTGTGCAGATTCTAAGGCACATTAAAAGTAGGGAGTTATTTTTCAAACACCCTGTATTTCATCTATTCTAAGACGCATATTTTTTCCAATTCTAATACTGTATATATAAAACGAGGTCTTAGAATCGATGACGTCTTACATTTGTTGTCAAAACGGTACTAGGTAATCTAAAAATACTAGTTTTCATATTCTGAGAAATGACCCCTTGTTAACTAAACAATAAAACAAAGCGCACAGCTGGAAGGTCACTCACTATAAGTGCCTATTCTACAAGTGTCATTTTGTTTCCAATAGCCAATGAGTAACAAGATTGTTTTCATTTCAATCTTGTGTTGTAACAGATGTTTTTACTTTAAAATTGCGTTGTTTGGTGTAGAGGTGGGCGTTTCTGCTATTTTTACAAAACGTCAACAAACTGTTTGTTGAGGAAAAAAAGCTGCTTTTTAAAACAGTTGGGGAAAACAGGTTAGAAAACTGAAACTCAAAGTTGTATTAGCAGCTAAAACATAAAGCACATACGTTCAATTTTCTAAGACTACTTTTTCATTCCCATTACCACCATGTCCTTAAATTGTTTTTGAGTATAAAGCATTTAGAAAGGATAGAAATAATCCTTATAAGTATAGTAATAATTAAATTACATTCTCAAAACGTAATAATTGTGTATGCCATTTTATATTTACAAAATGCAATGAATTTCTAATAGAAGCATTCTTTTTTTACTTAAAAATTAAATAGTCTTTTGCATATTTACCAAAATGCAAACGATTTAGAATATTTTTAGTTGATTAAAAAATATTTATGATTGATAATACATATAAAAAATATGTTTAAATACAATTAGGCTCTGTATCTACAAAAGGCCTAGTTGGTAGCGTACTAGGCTTTCACCCCGAGGACCCGGATTCGATTCCCGACCAGGACTTGGCATTTTCATGTGCTATAAATCATCCCATCGTCTGCATTAGCTCAAGTGTGCACAATAGTCGGACGTTAAAAAAAAAAAAATGTATCTACAAAATGTGAGAGGTTGTTACTACAACTCGCAACAAAATAGAGATAAACGTTGACATTGACCAAAAAATGAAATAAATTTACATTTCAATACGTTGTCACTAAACTATTTAACCCGAACGGTAATACTTACATTTCGCCTCGTTGGCCTAGTTGGTAGTCTACTGGGCTTTCACCCCGAGAACCCTGATTTGATTTCCGGCTAGGGCTTGGCATTTTCATACGCTATAAATCATCCCATCGTCTGTATTAGCCTAAGTGTGCACAATAGTCGGACGTTAAAAAAAAATGTACAATTGTAAAAAATTCATTTTTCTGAAAATGGTCTGGTGTTTTACAGAATAATTGGATTATAATAAACTTTGCCTCTAACATCTGCATTAAATTACAATTTTCTGTTACTAGGTTACCTGTTGTCACAATAGTGCACAATAGTCAGACGTTAAAAAAAAAAAAAAAAAAAAAAAATTAGGTTTCACTTGCCGCTGTTTACTGTGGGCTAAAAATATCGAAATATTCTCCGTTATGGCAGAATTAATACGTAATTATATTACTTCGATTTGATTTAAAACTTGGACAATCTCGTTATTCATCAAAACCGTTTCAAAATGGTGGTATATCAATTTTAAAAAAACGTATTTTTTTTGTAAATCTCTTTATCGTATTGTTAAAATCTACATAAATTAACATATTTTCAAATTTTATTGAAAATACCGAAATGATTTTGACGGCGGTCAGGGTTACGTAGTGTGCAAGTTTATAGTGCTCATTTACGCAGATTTTAACGGTAATTTTGATGGTGTAATCAGATTTTCTAAAAAGTGAAAGGTAAAAAAATTGTGATTGTTTTTGCAATTCCATCACGTTAGCGAAACAGCCGAGTGCCACGATTATATAACAAAAAAAGCTGTAGCGTGATTTTTTATTGACCGAGCTAAGCGAGGTCTGTTCATCTTAACCGTTCGACATTTTGTTTGTTTCAAAATTTGGTACGAGGTATCTTGTATAGTGTCCGAACGACGTATGTGTAAGATTTTCTATTCATTTCCGTTTCAAGATGGCGGACTCTGATTTACAAGAACGTGTGTACGCAGTTTTTTAGTCACTCATTGACCGATTGTTTTAAGATTTGGTGTGGACCTTATACAAAACCCGAACGACGTATGTGTAAGATTTTTCCCATTCACTTCCGTTCAAAGATGGCGGCTTCTAATTTGCAACAAACGTGTACGCAATTGTAGCCTGACCGATTGTTTTGAAATTTGGCAAGAAGATATAACTTGTATCAAGCCCGTACGATATATGTTTTAAGGTTTTTCCCTTTATTCCTTTTTTAAGGTGGATTTTTTTGTATTTTAAGGCGAAAAGCACATTGAGGCTATTAATCACCTCCCTAAATGTAAAGTGTTAAGTCGTAAGTGTAGTGTTAGACTCGGGTACCGCGAGTGACGTCTAAACCCTCTCAATAAGTGCAGCTAGTCCGCACCCACCTGCGGTGAAGGTGGAGGCCTCTGATTTGCTATGACCAGTGCACGCAGTTTTAGCCAAACGCATAACCGATTGCTTTGAATTTAGTACGAAAAGACATCTTGTATAAAGCCCAATTGATGTAACATTTTTTCCAATTTACTTTCGTTTCAAGATGGCGGCCTCTGACTTAACGACGACGAGTGTACAGTATTGGTCAAACGCATTGACCGATTGTTATGAAATATAGTACGAAAGTACCTGCTATAAAGACATATGCTTAAGTTTTTTTCCCATTTACTTCCGTTTATTAGCCGCCTCGTTGGCCTAGTTGATAGCGTACTGGGCTTTCACCCCGAGGGCCCGGGTTCGATTCCCGGCCAGGGCTTGGCATTTTCATACGCTATAAATCATCCCATCGTCTGCATTAGCCCAAGTGTACACAATAGTCTGGTTAAACACAAAAAAATATTTATATATATATATATATATATATATATATATATATATATATATATAATATATATATGCCGCCTCGGTGGCCTAGTTGATAGCAAGATGAGGAGATTCCCGTCCAAGACTTTGATTAAATCATCCCATCGTCTGCATTAGCCCAAGTGTGCACAATAGTCGGACGTTAAAAAAAAAAAAAGGGTCTGATTTAACGTTAAGAGTGTGGTTATATCGTGTAATAACCAGCAACGTTTTGGTTGAAAGGCAAAACATTTCGTAATTTTGACAGCTTCGTTGAGAAAGAGCATACATGTTTTAATAAAATTGATATACAATTTCCGTAAATATTACGGTTACCCTTTAAATTGGCGGAATTGTTACGAGCGATGTCGTGGAGCGCTCTGTATATTAATTAAGAATACATTACGATCTTTACTGTTGAACTACTAGTCATATATATTATTTCTCGAGTCAACATCGCTTTTTCTCAGCACATACTATTCGTACAGGCATAAATGAGGTATCTTTAGAAAGATTTTTTAATCGGCTTCTGACGTTGAAAAAACGATTTTGCGCTAAAACTTATGTTTGTGGAAAATTTTAACATAAAAGACACTTTTAACCGTCGTAGGCAAAACAGTTGTGTGCGTTGCATCACAAATCGGACAATATTTTGTATATTTTACAAAGCTAACTAATTAATTAATCACGAATAGACAATTCCATTACAAATGCCACTTTTTTGCATAACGTGCTTAGAACAGTGTAAATATTTACTTAAAAGTCATTAAACTTATAGGTTATGTTGGCCTACTAAAAGTCCCCTATCCCTGCCCGTCGTACGAGCTGGGATAAGCATTTCGAATACCAAACACGTTTTGACACGCGGCTACCAAACACACGGCTTCTGACATTGCAAAACTATTTGCGCTAAAACTTACTGTTTGAGAAAAAATTTAACATAAAAGGCAGGCACTGTTAACTGCGCGGCATCACAAATCTGACAATATTTTGTATATTTTACGAAGCTACCTTATTAATTAATCACGAATAGACAATCCTATTACAAATGCCACTTTTTTGCATAACGTGCTTAGAACAATTTCGATATTTACTTAAAAGTCATTAAACTTACAGGTTATGTGGTCCTACTGACAGTCCCCTATCCCTGCCCGTCGTACAAGCCGGGATAAGCATTTCGAATACCAAACACGTTTTGACACACAACTACCAAACACACGGCTTCTGACATTGCAAAACTATTTGCGCTAAAACTTACTGTTTGAGAAAAAATTTAACATAAAAGGCAGGCACTGTTAACTGCGCGGCATCACAAATCAGACAATATTTTGTATATTTTACGAAGCTAACTTATTAATTAATCACGAATAGACAATCCCATTACAAATGCTACTTTTTTGCATAACGTGCTTAGAACAATGTCAATATTACTTTGTTATGTACAAGTCATTAAACTTACAGGTTATGTGGTCCTACTGACAGTCGCCTATACATGCCCGTCGTAAAAGCCGGGATAAGCATTTCGAATACCAAACACATGTTTTGAACATTGTTTTTACACAAATATATTTGTCATTTCTCCTTCCATCGTTAATCGATCGCTTTTCGATTTATTTTTTAAACATGTTTTCCCTTCCTTCCAAATTATCCCAACGACTACTCTTATTCAAAAGGCTGTGTTTACTTAAAACTTTCATAGTGAGAAATTTCGCACGGGCCACCTGGTTTATGTTATGTAGGATTTATTGACTGTTCTGGATTTTCGGTATAGAGTGCACTGCTATCTATCGGTATAATCCTGAACTATTTTATTTTTACGTAAACGTTTCTATAAAAGTTCTTTATTTACCGCATTTAGTTATTCCAGTACGTGTTCAAGAACATTATTCTCTACACCTACACGTTACGCTAACAACAGTACTACCATTTAACATTAAATTCACGGTATTCGCCGCAGTTTTAAATCGACTGTGCATAAAGACCTTGCTCAACAAAATAACCTTTACACGCCTTTAATAAAAGGTGCAATTATGGAAATAACGAAGCCAATCTCTGTGTTGGAACAGTGCCAAGTCTCATTCTTATATAAATACAGCACGTCTGTTTATTAGCAAGACTTCATTTGCAACAAAGAAATATTGTCAGTTGCCTCATATAGTTGCGAAAATTGTAATGTTCTGGTATTGGAGGCCGTTTTCACCTGTTCCAGCAGTTTAACGTCGCATAAATGTTTTAGCTTTTTACAGGTAAAAAAGACAGTAAACCCTGACCTCCGTAGAAAATTTGAAAATATTAATTAATACGTAGTGTTGTGTTGATTACAGTAGGGTCAGGTGATTCAATAGAAACGTAAGATAAAATATTATTTTTTTACATTTTGAATGACCACCATTTTGAAATGGTTAAACGGATTTAGCTGGGTAACAATCAATTTGTGTGCCAAATTTGAATTAAATCGGACCAATATTGCTTTAGCTAGAACACGCACGCGCGCTAATGTTATTGATGTACGAGTTGTGTTCAGAAGGTAACGAGAATTTTAATTTTTGAACAAAATATTTATTTATTCTTCTACGTTGATGTTGTCGCCTTCAAAATATTCCCCATTGGAGATTGGTAAAACGACGGCCCTTTAAGGTTCTCTTTATTTTTGGAAATATGAAAAAGTCACACGGAGCCTTGTCTGGCGAATATGTAGGCTGGGGCATCGTTACAGTACTGTTTTTGGCCAAAAATTCACGAACAAGCAATGAAGTGTGAGCTGGTGCATTATCGTGGTGCAAAAGCCATCAATTGTTTTCCACAGATCCGGGCGTTTTTTTCGAATTGCTTCACGCAAACGGCTTTGAACTTGTAGGTAGTCACTCCTTATTGACCGTTTCACATGGTGGCAGGAATTCATGATGAGCTATGCTATTAATATCGAAGAACACAGTGAACATAACCTTCCAGTTCGACCACACTTGTCGAGCCTTTTTCGGTCTCGGCGAGCCAGAATGCCTCCACAGGGATGATTGAGCCTTAGTTTCGACGTCATATCCGTAAACCCATGTTTCGTCACATGTTATAATACGTTTCAGTAATTCTGCATCGTCGTTGACTTCATTTAGCGACTCCTGAGCAACTTCCATTCGAAGCTGTTTTTGTTCAAAATTCAACAATTTTGGAACGAATTTTGCTGCCACGCGTTTCATACACAAAACATTGGAAACAATGTCATGGCATGATCCAAGAGATATGCCAACATCATCAGCGACCTCTCTAATTGTGATTCGGCGATTGTTCATAACCATTTCTTTCACTTTTTCCACGTTTTCATCGGTTGTTGATGTGCTGGCGCGTCCAGGGCGTTCGTCATCTTCAACGTCTTCACGGCCTTCTTGGAAACGCTTATACCACTCGTAAACTCTTGCTTTACTCATAGCAGACTCACCATAGGCCTTTGTTGACATTTCACACACTTTGTTACATTCCATTTTTTACGCAAAATTTGATACAAATTCTTTGATCCATTTTTATTTTAACAAACGAAAATCGCCGAGGTCATAAAAACACGTCTAACCTTAGTGGCTGTCACAGAAAAAGTCAACAATGAAAACAGCTGAAAGTTTTATCATACTTCAAGGGCATATATACCAACATAATAATAAAAAATGTTTGACAATAGGACTCTTCAAGCTCGCGAAATTTAAAAATTCTCGTTATTTTCTGAACACACCTCGTATGTCAGATTTGGTGTCTTAAAAAAAAAAATATGATACGAATAGTGTATTTTGAAAACTCAAAATTGAACGATAGTATGCGAGGAAGTTTGACTAGTTATAATTATAATACTAAGTTTATTTGTGTGTGTCCCGCGCGCGATTGTTGCGGCATGCGTCCTTGCATTAATCGGCCTTAAAAGCCAGGCAACATCACCTGCCGGACATCTGTCCCTTCTGTAGTCGCCAGCAGTGTGTTGGGAAATTTCCCTTGCATTGTCGCCTACTCGGTCCTTATCGCAACACAGTGACCCCGTTATTTTGATGATGTGCAAATGATTTTTTAGAATATTGATTTCATTATGCATACTGCACAGTGCCTTATTAACGAATTTGTATTGGGCATTAAAGACCTTGAAATGAGTACAGATCCTGATTGCTAGATCACTTTTTAAGGGGTTGTTAAAGTGCTATGAGCGTGGTGTACGCGCGCATACAAATTTTACATCTTTGGTTTGATAAGCCAAAGGGCTATTACGGGAATTAAAAAAAAATTACAATTTAGATTTAAAACCATTTTTTAATAAAAAAAAAAAAATTAGGATTTCTCAAATTAAGCTCTAAGGATTTTGATGAAAATTTAACCCATGAGTACCAAATAGAATGGGTCCCTGTAACCATTTTTTTTCTTCGTGTTTAACGTTCGACTATTGCCTGTAACCATAAAATATACTGTTCTAGATCAACAAAGAAACACTGAAAATACGCTCATCAAATTTTGTTTTTAAATTTGGTTTTATAAAATAACTTCATGATTTTTTTCTTTATTTGAAAAAAAAAATTTTTTTTTTTTAAATTCGTGAAATTCTTCAAAATAAGTTCAATTGATTTATATAACATTACGTTTAAAAGTAGTACATAAATATCCAAAAAAATACATGAATATTTTTTATATAACCTGTAAAATAAATAAGGAATAAGGTTAAGGAGGAATTGAAATTAGTTGATTTTTTCAAAATCACTAAATTTTGGTAAAATTTTAGTCATATTTGAAACTTTATAACTCAAGTGACTAGAAAATTTGTATTAAAAGGCGGACGTATCGGCAGACATTTTGGGCAGAGCACAGCTCGGGAAAATAACGGGCGTGCGTGTAATAAATGGTCGTGATTTCGGTTCAGCTTAATTAAAAATAAAAAATCGATTTATGCAATAGTAACGTTACTCAGCGAAATCAGTTCAACCGTTTCAAAATGGTGGATATACAAAATCTTTAAAAAATCGTATTTTTTTACGGTACTCCGATTTCACCATCGTAATCCGATTTGAATTTAGTGGGAAAATTTATCCAACGGCAATTGCGGTAAATTTTAGTATTTCAAATGGAATATGAAAATTTAAAAGCTAGCTAGTGGAGATTTTTGAACGCTGATTGAGGTGAATAAAAAAAGTTTTATTGTTTTAGAAAATCGCTTCCAGCACGTCTTGGTTTAATTTCCCTTTAGTTTCGCTGCCGAAAGTTTTTAGATATATCGATTCAGTACGTGCTTGTAATGTGGATGATGTCAATCAGATAAATAACATCTGTATGGAAGTGGTGCGCTCTGTATCGTGGAATCGCTATGATCACGAATTTGACCTTACATGTTTGTTGCATTGAACACTTCACAGGCACTTATTGTACAGTTTTCTGGTTCGATTCAGTTACACGTCCGTACACTTAGGGCTAAATGATGTGGATGGCGTCCTTAGAAAATCCGTTGGTAAACTGAATAACTCCGGAGAATGAATGACTAACCTAATTGGAGTGCAGATCTGTCCAAACAAAAGCAGAAAATGAGTCCGTAATTTACTCATGAAGGTTCTAAATTGTAAACTTGTATATTATTATAAGGAAAAAATTACAAATTCATTCACATTGAAAACTTCTCGCCACTTCGATTAAGATAGGCTTACGTTAATTGTTTTAGATTTCCAGTAGGTATACAATTTTGGATTACGTACGTAGTTGACACAAGTAAGCTCGTCAAATAGATCATCTACATTGACTGACTAAAACACCAGGGTGCTATCCATAAAGTAACGCATTAGAGAATTTTTTAAGATTTGATGTTAACACCAAAGTACTAACTCTAAAGATCGTACTGGGATTTACATTAACCCTCAAGGGAATTTTTAAAAATTTTATGTTACTGTAAAGATCGTGGTGGGTTTACAGTAACTCATTAGAATTTTTTAAAATATTTTATGTTACTAACTCTAAAGATCATGTTAGGATTAACATTAACCCACTAGGGAATTTTTTAAGATATTGTGTTACTGTAAAGATCGTGGTGGGTTTACAGTAACTCACTAGAATTTTAAAAAATATTTTATGTTACTGACTAAAGATCATGCTGGGATTTACATTAACCCACTAGAGAATTTTTTAAGATTTTATGTCACTAACTGTAAAGATCATGTTGGGATTTACAGGAACCCACTAGAGAATTTTTTTAAGATTTTATGTTACTAACTCTAAAGATCGTGTTGGGATTTACAATAACCCACTAGAGAATTTTTTAAGATTTTATGTTACTAACTCTAAAGATCGTGTTGGGATTTACAGTAACCCACTAGAGAATTTTTTAAGATTTTATGTTACTAACTCTAAAGATCGTGTTGGGATTTACAGTAACCCACTAGAGAATTTTTTAAATATTTTGTTACTAACTCTAAAGATCGTGTTGGGATTTACAGTAACCCACTAGAGAATTTTTTAAGATTTTATGTTACTAACTCTAAAGATCGTGTTGGGATTTACAGTAACCCACTAGAGAATTTTTTAAGATTTTATGTTACTAACTCTAAAGATCGTGTTGGGATTTACAGTAACCCACCAGAGAATTTTTTAAGATTTTATGTCACCAACTCTAAAGGTCGTGTTGGGATTTACATTAACCCGCTAGAGAATTTTTTAAGATTTTATGTTACTAACTCTAAAGATCGTGTTGGGATTTTGCAGTAACCCACTAGAGACTTTTTACAGATTTTATGTTACTAACTGTAAAGATCGTGGTGGGTTTACAGTAACTCACTAGAGATTTTTTACAGATTTTATGTTACTAACTCTAAAGATCGTGTTGGGATTTACAGTAACCCACTAGAGAATTTTTTAAGATTTTATGTTACTAACTCTAAAGATCGTGTTGGGATTTACAGTAACCCACTAGGGAATTTTTTAAGATTTTATGTTAACAAACACTCAAGATCGTGGTGGATAAGATCGAAAATATTGAGTAAAAAATACTAGGTATCGAAAAAGAATTATCGAGATATCGGTTTTGCCTCTACCTCGTGAAGTGTCTACTTATTTGTGAGCAATTCACATAAATTTTTAACTATATGGTCATTTCGAAGGACGGATTATAAAGGGGGGGGGCGAAGGGCGATCGCTTGTTCCGAGACAAAAGAAATAAAATTAAAAAATGTAAAAGATCCTATTTTACTTCCAAAAAATAGAAGTATACACGTAGGGAGTGGAAAGGGGTCAAGGCCTCGGAGGGTCCGAAACCCGTTACATTATCCCGATCTCAATTCTTTATGTACATGAAATTCTGTCCGCATGAACATACGTACGTTTGTGCACTTTGTAATGCTTGTACTGAGGGGAGAACGGGGTTACACAATTGGATCATGTTGGTTCTCTCTTCTTTTCTCTTCCTGTTAACTGCAAGAGCAGAATGATCTTTCCCGACTCTAAAATTGAAAAAAAACTAATGAGGACACGGGATCAGTGTTAACGGTAAAGCTGCGTCCACACCAAGCAACATCCGTCAAACATGTTGGCCAAACACGTTCGCGCAGATAAATAACTACTAACATTTCCAGTTTGTCCCCAAAATAATGTTGGGGCAAACATAACTGGAAAAACTTTTTGTTCGGCATTTGAACAGTCTCCTTCACCACTTCCACGTGAGATATGTTTTTGTGGAAGGTTAAGTGTATTATTAAGTAATGGATAGAGAAGTGCGGTTACGACTACGTGTATTGCAGCTGCTTTCGTTGTGATGAACAAAACACGTCGACGTGGGTGGTGTTTCCCTGGGTATATTTTTGTCAGCCAAAAAATTTAAATATTTCAAACACTACCAAGGTTTTTTCACTTCACTAGTACCCATTTCTGATTTTGTTATAATAATCTTTTTCTCTCTGCGGTACTGGGAAAGTAGAGATTCAATTTTTTCTTCACTTCTTCAACATTATTATTGTCTAACTCTTTAGACATTTCTGAATATGCATCTCTTCGTTTACATTTGTCTTTATAAAGTTTGTCACTTTTATTCCATAGTAACGGACGTAGTTCGTATGCCTAAATCAACTGCACAAGTCGTTCTTGGGCCCAAAATTTTTTGCTCATCTTTACTGTACATCAAAAACACAACTGTCACATAAAATAATCTCACAATACACTCAAATAAACATACAACACTTAAAAATAACTGGCAATACGGACTTCTCTCATCGACAGATTCGTCAAATTGTTTGTGCTTTGTTCAAGAGCTTGTAAGAGCGAACAAATCCCTCGAACAAACATGGCGGAACTTCCCCCCCAAACGAAACTGAATCACATTGTTTTGTTCGGAGACGCGTTAACACCAAACGAACATTAAATGTTTGTATTCGAACATATTATTTGAAAAACTTGTTTGACATACACTGTTCGCCCGGTGTGGACAAGGCTTAAGAGTATAGCAACGGGAATAACTGTACGGCAACGGGGGGGGGGGCTGTACAAAAAAATTATGGGTAGGAATATTGAGAAGATGCGAAAGACAAAAAAGGACTTGTTTCAAAATGAGTGCCATTTAAATAATAACTTAATAATAATAATAAAATAATGCCATTGTAAATAATAATAATAATTATAAAATAAAAATCTAACAAAATTAGCCTAAATGATCTTTTTTCTAAAATGGAGTAAATTTCTACACTTATTTTATATCTGTTTTAAGTCTCAGAATAGCTTAACAGTGCTATTTTTTAAGGTATTATTTCAAAAATGTTCATCCCCAGGAAGGCCCTCTTGTGAGTTGAATCATCCAAACCGCACCCACAAAACCGCATTAATCAGTCAGTGGTCAGTTCTAGCTCGTGCTGTAGAAGTGCAGTTCTCTGCTCAGTCCTGGATAAATTCTAAATCATTTGGTACCTGGCGTACGAAAGGACTGTTCCTCATTCTATCCGCTCTTATTTTTCCCTTTAGGAAGTTGATGAAATGAAGTTGTGTTTGGGATAAGTTTTTACTGCTTCTTTTGCAGTTCTCTTGTGTACACTACAGTACAATCACACCTTAGTATCCAGTTATATCAGGGGTTCTCAAACTTTTTTTCTGCTTCGACTCCCTTATTCCGTAAACCCCGATTTGTTTACAATTTGTTGCACAAATAGGCTATCACCGCAAATGAAGCTTTCATTAGGAGCAGTTCAGTAATACAATTTTTTTTAAATAATTTGTTTACATTAAAGATATAATTATGTTTATAGAAGCAGAAATTTAAATAAAATATAAATCACAAATACATAAAATTTTAATGAGATGGTTGCGGTTGATGTCCTTCGATTATCTTTATATCCGGGGAAATATTTGTTAATATTAATCGTAAATCACCACGTTCTGGTATCATAAGAGGTTAAAAGTAGAATTTATTTTATCAACCCCCAATAGACCCTCCCCTCGAATTAAATCAATAGATCCCTAAGGGATCCACCTGGATCCCGTTGAAAACCCTTGAGTTATATCAAGTTGCTACGTGTTTCTTGAAATAGTTTTTTTTGCAAGAAGTTTTCTTCAGTTTCAGTCGGGGTAAATACGTAGAGTATTTTAAAAAAATATTTATTTTTCCGCTTTAACGGCTGGGCAAATTGCAGAGTTCATCAACAACCACCTTTATGATTCTACAAATCGATGTGATGTCAGCCTAACGGAGGCACAAGGTTCTCTTGAAGGCATGTTTACAGTTGCATGGAACATTTTATTATTATATTTAATGTGATTATAGTACTTGCGAATTGCACGCTAGAAGAGTGCAATTTACCAGGAGTCTTTATGGCTCTTATGGTGTTGATTTGTAGCAGATGTAAGGAACAGAAAAATCAGCCAAAAAATGCTTCCAAGTTTCCGGAAAGACAGATAATCCTGTCGTTTCGGGGTTTTCCTTAATGGATTTGAGTCCGTTTTAAATATTACAATTGAATGAGAAATAATCTGCATTTTTTAAAAATTTTGTATTCCCCGCGTGTTGTACCGTACGTGTATTTTTCCCCGTTCGACGAACCCAAATCTTTTAACCTTTTTTGTAATCTTAATTCTTCCCACGGATGAACCATTTGTTGTTTGTTCAGAATTGTATTTAAAACTTTCATATATTTGGTTCTTTTTGGAATATTATTATTTAGATATTACCTGACAATATTAGAATTAAATGAATTTTAATTCCAATCCAGTATAATAATTGCAGAACTTAACCCATTGCCGTTCTTCAAAAAGTATTAATGAATTATACTTCGCATATCTGCAAGCTTGGAAATAGATTTGGCACAGACGCCCAGCGTTGTGTTGGAGCTAATTCTCTTATTGTTTACCGGACTACAACGTAGCCGCGATGTATTTAGGAGGCCCTTGCAGTGTTGGGTGGTCAAATACTGTGAGGCCGTGAAATGTGGCAACGTCGCATTATGCGGGTCCTGGGTCAAGGTCGTTATTACTCACTCCCAGTATTCGCCCTTCTGTTTCAGTAGGCTAATAGAAGAATCTTTCATCAGCTACTGGTTCTGGGGTTAGGTCGGACGGGACATTGCGACATCAGATGAGACAACCGTGTGAGAAAAAGTTCATTATTTTCTCACTGTACGAAGAAAGTGCGGTGGGTTTGAAAGAATCGTTTGATGGATATATCCGTTTTCAGGTCCCGTGAGTCAAGAAAGTGATTTTCCTTCAGTGTTTGCGACCGTGCCATCGATGGAGACTAACGAATTGACTGTACTCGAAGTTGTGCAAACAAATCTGGTAAAAACTCCTTAATTTAATAACAAAAAAAGGTTCTTTAAAAACCGGTTCTAACGATTTTGCTAAAAGTGTAGTTATAAAAAAGTACCCAAGGAAAACATATGTGAGTCATCCCAACAATGTAGTATGGGAGTTATCAACAAGACTAAAAATCTGTTTCATTTGTGCTATACATTTTTTTTTTATTTAACGTCCGACTATTGTGCACACTTGGGCTAATGCAGACGATGGTATGATTTATAGCGTATGAAAATACCAAGCCCTGACCGGGAATCGAACCCGGGTCCTCGGGGTGAAAGCCCAGTACACTAACAACTAGGCCACCGAGGCGGTCCCCGATTGTTTTGAAATTTGGTACGGAGGTACCTTGTATAAAGCCCGAACGTCGTATGCATAAAATTTTTTCCTATTTATTTCCGTTTCAAGATGACGGCCTCTGATTTTCACAGCCTTAGCCAAACACATTGACCGATTGAATTTGAAACGAAGGTATCTCGTATAAAGTCCAAATGACGTTTGTGTAAGATTTTTCCCCATTTGCGTCTGTTTTTGAAGTAACTGTTTCTGATTTGATTATGACGAGTATACTCAATTTTGGACAAACGCACCGATTGTTGTGAAATTTGGTACGGAGGTACCTTGTACAAAGCCCGAACGTCGTATGCATAACATTTTTTCCCATTTATTTCCATTTCAAGATGGCGGCCTCTGGTCGAGTGTGCGCAATTTTAATCAAATGAATTGAACGATTGTTTTGAAATTACATATGTAAGATTTTTTCCCACTCATTTCCGTTTCACGATAACGGGCTCTGATTCATTGAGAGTATACTTGCTGGTTGTTTCCTGTAATACTGGCAGAACGGCAATATGTCGTAATTTTTACCGTTAATGGAGAGAGCACAGAACTCCCAGTAAAGTTGGTCCAGTAATATTTCTCGTAAGTATTACGGTTACCGGTTAAATTGGCGGGAAAAGATAGTTGTCTTGGAGCGCTCTTTGATTAAGGGTCGTTTCACATATGATGGTCATATCACTCGTCAGTTCAGTTTCCCAACGTGTAAAAGTTTCCCTACACTGAAAGGAGAACTGAAACGGATATTGAAAATTGACGGAATGGACAGACCCATTTGTTTCATTTATGTTTTTACAATTCCTAAGTGTAAACAAGTGAGTCATGCCTCAGTCCGTTCGCTCACGTCATGTGTGAGGGAATATCGACTACTTCAAACAATCGACTAATGTCTAGTCGGCTAGTTTTAATTCGTTGTCTAACTTTCGGATCCAATATCCATACTCAGCAAAGCCAATTCCATGAATAGATAAAGTAGTCGACTAGTCGGCGTTCACTTTTCCTGGAACACACGGAAATGTGTGCACAATTCCTGGAATTGTTATTACAGTAAGTCCAGTAGACGTTATTCAATTATTCAGTATTCTGCAGTTTTTGATTGGGTGGTGATTTTATTAAGAGATTAAGATATAAAAAAATTCTTTTTGTAATGTAATGGGACGAGCAAGATCACAACGTATGAAGCAATACTGGGCTACGGAGGAAGGCACAGAGCATTGAGAAGTGATTGATTTAGTGTACCCCAAAGTTGGGTGAAACAAAGAAGTAATGGTATGATTTCGGAATTTCAGAATGTATATAAATTAATAGTGTGTTGATAGAGTGTTGTGAATAAATAAGTTACTATTGTTATTTTAGTGGTCGTGGTGTAGTAATTTTTTAAAATTTAATTTAATTAATTTATTTTAATCTAATAGTATTAAAATGTCTCCAAAAAGATGAATATTTTGGAAATATTTTGATAGAAGAGAAAACGATAAAATTTTATGTAAATTATGTAAGAAGTGTCTGTGATGTTTAAATAATATTAATATGCGGTTACATTTAAAAAGTAGACATACTTTTTTTTGTTATAATAGTTTTAGAAGAGTCTACAAAAAAAGCTATACGCATCAGCTGAGTTGTCTTCTTGTCCTTCATCTTCTGATCGCATTCTGATTAGAAATAACCGATTAGTCGACTAGTCAAGCGGAACAACCGACTAGTCTAGTGGCCGGCAAACCAAGGCTCGCGAGCCGCATGCGGCTCTTTGACTCCTTGGCTGCGGCTCTTCTACGAAATGTTTAGTGCAGGCACGGAATATTATTTACAAGAGCCTTGTCGGTCTTGGCGAGCCAGAATGCCTCCACTGGGATGATTGAGCCTTAATTTCGACATAATATCCGTAAACCCATGTTTCGTCACCTGTAATACGTTTCAGTAATTCTGCATTGTCGTTGACTTCATTTAGTGACGTTTAACACTTTGCCGCAAGATGTCACCAACAGCGATGGCTCGCATATCTCTCGTACGGGTTATCATTACAGTACGTTCAGTGACTGGACGGAAGAAATATAACGAAATATGAGGCTCGGGTGAAAACATCCGTTTCCGAAAAAAATATCCTTTCGTCGCTGCAAGGTTTTTTCTGAACTTGTAGCTCAGAGAGATACAGATATAGGGGTGATTCTCTGTGACTCCTGAGCAACTTCCATTCGCCGCTGTTTTTGTTCAAAATTCAACAATTTTGGAACGAATTTTGCTGCCACGCGTTTCATACACAAAACACTGGAAACAGTGTCATGACATGATCCAATCGATATGCCAACATCATCAGCGACCTCTCTAATTGTGATTCGGCGATTGTTCATAACCATTTCTTTCATTTTTTCCACGTTTTCATCGGTTGTTGATGTGCTGGGGCGTCCAGGGCGTTCGTCATCTTCAACGTCTTCACGGCCTTCTTGGAAACGCTTATACCACTCGTAAACTATTGCTTTACTCATAGCAGACTCACCATAGGCCTTTGTTAACATTTCAAACACTTTGTTACACTTTATTCCATTTTTTACGCAAAATTTGATACAAATTCTTTGATCCATTTATTTTAACAAACGAAAATCGCCGAGCTAATAAAAACACGTCTAACCTTAGTGGCTGTCACAAAGTCAACAATGAAAACAGCTGAAAGTTTTATCATACTCAAAGGGCATGTATACCAACATAAAAAAAATGTTTGACAATCGGACTCTCCAAGCCCGCGAAATTTAAAAATTCTCGTTACTTTCTGAACACACCCCGTATAGGACAAACACTAAATTGCTGTGACAGATTAACGAAACGATTACAGACAGCGTTGTGTAAAAAAGGGTGTCCTTAAGTATTCCGCAACGCTAAGGGAGGAAACAATTGATTAGGGGTGAAACATGTAGTGGACAGGGACAGGGGGCGTGTTCTTGTGCCCGATGGGAGGTGGGTTATTGATCCGATCTCCCCCCCTACCCTCCGTCAGACCACTTTGAAACGCTAAACGTACATTAAACAACTGTCGAGTGGGTTGAATGTTGTTTTATTTATTGATGTTGCATATTTTATTTTGTCTATGAATAATTTGTTATTTTATGAGACTAATGGTTGCGTTTATTGATGCCTGTTTAGAACAAATGTTTAGGCAGGATTTTCGAAAAGTTATGACATTTACCATTTACAGTTCCCTGTTATCACTGTTCTCTTGCATTCAGGAGACAATCTAGACCTACCTTTCTCACTTCTCGTCTGCCATTGTTTAAAAACATACTCGTACATTACAAAAAAAAACTTTTTGTAAAATAACTTTTCTGATTTAATCAGTGTAATAATCTGTACGAATTAGTGTTTATATTTCGTATTTTCAACGTAATGCTAATTCAGATTAAACGTTGATTACTGTAGTGAAATCATAAAAAAGTAAAGTTAATAAGTTGTTTTTAATGCGCTTTTTGAGATTTTGTATGTCCGCCATTTTGAAACGATTTAGTGGATCATGGTGGGTAGTAAACACTAAATACTAATTAAAATCGATTTTGTGCAAGTTTGTGTAATGTCGGGCGAAAAGTTTAGAACACTAGGTCAATAATGCACAATATAACATTTTTATGAACCACTTAAAACGGATTGTTGGAGTCAAACTGTGCACATTTTATGTCTGGTTTGGGTCTTACCGTGATGGCACTCCAATAGCTTCTTTGCCAATGGCATTTTCTTAAAAAAAATTGAAATGTAAAATATGGACAGTTATATGATTATAAAACAATTTAGGAATTATTTTAATTTAGTTTAAAATGAGCTTGGATTAACAAGTTGAAGATGCTAATTTTTATGGAATGATTGAAGTAGTTATGAAATAAAGATTGAACAGTTTGGATTAACTTTATGCATTGACAGTTTACCTGTGGTATAAAAGACATTTTCAGTAAAAATGTAGTAATTTTTTTTTTAGTAACAATACTTTAATCTAGCTTTTTTGTAATCGGTGGTAGTAGCGTTCAAATAACACAATAACCAACATGTAACATTTTTCAGTATTTTCAAGAAATCGTAGTTAGCTTTTTGTGTGTTTCGTCTATCATCCATCTTCATAAGTTTTAACTGGCATAAACTTAAAAAAATGCTATCAAAGGTATATGAAACCAATGTACTAATAAGCTAACTTTGTGATTATGATAGACTGATAGCAGTAATTTTGTGATTAATGTGTACCATGCAGAAGTAATTTTGTGACCACTGATAAAAGTAATTTGTAACTACAGTGGACTGTTCAAAGTAACCTGTAACTATTATTGACTTATAAAAGTAATTTATAACAATTATTGACTGATATAAATAATTCGTAACTATTATTGACTGGTAAAAGTAATTTGTAATTATTATGGACTGATAAAAGTAATTTGTGGCTAATGTGGACTAATTAAAGTAATTTTGATTTTTCCCGGCGAAAAACCATTAAGGTTATCATCGTCGATAAAGTAATTTTGTAGTAAATAAAATTGATCAGTATTTTTTACTAATTATACTCTTATATTTCGTTACTTATTAATATGGAGTGACAAAACTAATTTGTAAATATAATAGATTGATAGAAGTTAATTTGTAAACATAATAGATTGGCAAAAGTAATTTGTAAATAATGTAGATTATAAAAATATTTTGTTTGTTTAATATGAACTGATAAAAGTACTTTTGAGACATATATATAATGATTAAAGGACAGTACAGTAACTTTATATAGTTTTTGTTCTCTAGATTCATGCTAAAGTTCATTATTTATGACTTGAGGATATGTTGACTACAGTAAGAAAACCAGAAAGGCATTGGATATTTAAATGATAAAAAAACAGTTCACTTTTAGCCTGAAAGCTAAATAATTTTAAACTGTTGGTAACCCTTTCAGTAAAAAAAAATGTATACATAAATACTCAATAGTTTGCTAGCAATTAGTTGGTCATATAAGAATAATGTTTAAATTTTTACCATTTTTCTCTATAATATGTCATATAATTATGATCAAAATCTTATTTAAAAACGATACATGGCCAAAAGGTTTTTGTTTTTGTATTTAAAATTTATTGATTTATCGAACAACAAGATATTACCAAATTTTGTGTTAAAAGTGTTTAAAAAGTGTATTGGATATTTAAATGATCAAAAAACAGTTCACTTTTAGCCTGAAAGCTAAATAATTTTAAACTGTTGGTAACCCTTTCAGTAAAAAAAAATGTATACATAAATACTCAATAGTTTGCCAGCAATTAGTTGAAGTATAAGAATAATGTTTAAATTTTTACAATTTTTCTCTATAATATGTCATATAATTATGATCTTATGTAAAAACAATACATGGCCAAAAGGTTTTTGTTTTTATATTTAAAATTTATTGATTTATCGAACAATAAGGATATTACCAAATTTTGTGTTAAAAGTGTTTAAAAAATGTAGCGGCTTAGAGAGGGAGATTGTGTTATTTAAGCATGTATTGGTCACAGTTTGTAAATGAGTTGTGTTATAATTGTACTGTAAGAATAAAAGTAAAATTATTTTGTTTGTCGTCAGTTTCGTGTGAAACCAAACCAGCCACTGAAAGACACACATAAGCTTTAAAATATCTTCTCATTTTTGTGTAAATTATTTTTCGTTAAATTTGTAAAAACTCTTGGCTACTTGTTATAGTACTATGTATACATCATGAACTTGATAGTTTTGGGTATAAACATTTGTGACATAACTGAGGAGCAGTTAATAGTAAGAACGAGGTTTTCAGAAACAATGTTTATGAAGGGTGTTTGGATAAGGAAGTTGGTACTCTGTGTTTGTATCATCCCGGGGAGCACTGAACTGAGGGCTCTGACTGAGACTGAGGGCTGTGGGGGAAGATGTTAGGAGCACTTCACTCTTGGATTTATTGATTCCCCACTGTAACTTGATACAGTGTTAGGCATGATGCGCAGCTTGACCTCCCACCCCTTTCATTTCCTCTTTCCTCTCCTACTGTAACTACAAAATTGCAAAATCTCCATAATTAGGTTTCCTGGCATTGTGCATGTTGCGCAATCAATATTTACCCAAGTTAGCATACCTCTTTGTTATTGGCATACTTCATTTGAATATCATATTATACGATGGTATTACTGTGGATAGACCAGTGGTAGACTTGATGCCTTTGGATTCCTTTCATTTTGAATGAAAAAATGCGACTACCCTACACTCGCATATTTAAATTTCAATATACGTACATATTCATGTTTATATTACTCTGATTTTATTCTCGTAATGAGTTGTGTACTTTATTATACTTGCTAAGTATACTTAACTGATTACTTAGGGGAAAATACTTGCTAAGTACAATCCGTTAGATGCTAGTAAATTATGTGTACTACTAAAGAAATATACTTGTTTGTATCAAATACAAAAAAATAAAGTTACCACAAAAACTTTCTAATTTCAGAACGGCTATTTCGCTCATTATCATTTTCATTGAAATACGAAAATTAAAATGTATTCAAATTTTTCACTCTGATTATGATAGCATAATTTTTTTTTAATTTTGAAAAAAAATTTTCCTTGAAACAGATTTTAAAAGTAATGCTTTTTTTAAGATTGTCCTACCTGAACGGATTTTGTTTGGTAAAAAATGTGTCTCACGTATTACCAAAATTAACTTTTATTAGTTTTGATTTTGCCTACAGAAGTATTTGTTAGCAACAGAAATATTTGTTGCTCAATGTTGTTACTTTAGTTTTTGGAAATTTGCTTCTAGTTTGTTTTTTTTTGTGTGTGTAACTGCCGTCTATTGTGCACACTTGGGCTAATGCAGACGATGGGATGATTTATAGTGTATGAAAATGCCAAGCCCTAACCGGGAATCGAACCCGGGTCCTCAGGGTAAAAGCCTAGTACACTATCAACTAGGCCACCGAGGCGGCTAATTTGCTTCTATGCATCGCATTGTATAGAGAAATGACTTATGAAAGAAACTTATTTCTTGTTAAAGTACTTTCTCTGTTTTACTGTTTTTAATGTATATTCGTAGAGTGAGTTCTAATAAAGATAATTTGTGATTGCAGAAAACTGGTTTACCCATTTGTCTGGAGTGTTTGGGCACTGAAGCGAAAAATCGCTCTGGAGTAGAGGAGAAGTTAAGTACCTGCAATGGTTGTGGAGCAGCGGTCCATCTAAGCTGCATCACAGGATGTAAGGGCAGCGAACTGTCCGCTGTGCTCGGTACTTCTGGGACCTGGTACTGTGAAGACTGCAGAGTGTGTGCCGGGTGCAATGAAGCCAAAGATCAGGTACAGAGTAGATTGATGTTATAGCAAAAAAAGTCATTTGGTTAGTTTTTGTTTTTAAAATGAATTTTTAAAAATTTGAAATTTTAATGGTGTTAACAACGGTGAAATCAGATTAAAAAGTTACACATTTTTAAGACTTTAAGAATAACTTTGAAACGAATGTTCATATTTTAGGTAGATAGACAGATATTTAAAGGTTATGTGGTTTGATATATCCTGGCACAACAACCAAAGCAGTTAGGCCATTAACCCTAATAGTGTAATGTAGAACACAGTGAAGTGTAAGCAGTTTTCCTTGTACTGTGCATGGTAATGTTTGAAATTCAAATAAAAATATAATTTCTGTTTAAAGCTTAAAGAGTTGTATATAATTATTTTCTGAAAGAACTATAGAGTTAAGTGATGGTTCAAGTGAAAATTCCAAAAAAAATTTAAAGGTAGTTATTACCATTGGAATATATATTCCAATATATATATATATATATACACACACACAAACATATTTTGTTTTATAAGTTTTAAAGTTTGAAACATAAAAAGACTCTTGAGTACCAATTTTTGAAAATCGCCAAGTAACATTTAGCTGTGTAAAACAGTATGTAAACTGAAACAAATACACATATTTTTGAAACTTTCTTCAAGAAAAAGAACCACTGATTAATAACATATATCATAACTAACAATTTTCACTTTTAAAAAAATTACAAAAATTTGAAATTTTGAAATAGAGTTTATTTTACACAAGTACATAACCCTAAAATTCTTTAGTTTAGCCGTTAAGTCACTTTTATCACATATGTTTAAATAAAAACAATTTTTAATTTCACAATCTATATTTGTTATTGTCTAATAAGAAATATTTACACAATTACTAGCACTAAACAACAACAAAAACAACACAAATATCAAAATTATGACGAGAAATAACACACACTTTCATGCATGCACATAATGGTGGACTGATGCTTATGTGGATGAAAAATGACTAACATTACAAGACAAAAAAAAAAAAAGGCTTGGCCTTTCGGTTTAGTCTATGGCCAATATATCACTTTGTAGTCGAACTTTCACACTACAATTGTGAAGAAAATAGTTGATCTATGACAAGAAACATACTAGAAATCGAGTTCTTGAACCTCTGTAATTTCATCGTTTCTTACTTCATTTGTAGACCACAGTTTGAAAAATCACAGATACAGAACTATATTTCGTAGATAAAATATTCAACAGATGAATTAAAGAGAAAAAATCAATCTTTCAAACGATACCAACCACAATTCCTAATTTAAAATTATTTACTAGGTCCAATATTAGTTTGAAAACAGGCAATATGGCGGACGCCTAGAAGCAAAGGCGAGTACTAGAAATTAGTGTGTTTACTTATGAATTTATTGTAACAATTTATTATATACAAAGTTCATAAATCTAAAACATGCTAAATAAAGCTTAGAATCTCTACTTACTAATGGTATTTTTTAAGATTGCAACAGGATAAATGTATTAAAACAGTGTGTTAAAGTAACGGTGTTTTCAAACGACTTATAAGTTGTTCAGCGCTTCTAGTGTTAAGCCTTTTAGGTACTAGTTTAGTAGACTGGTTCCCTCAGTGATTTTGAGCAGTCCACTAAATAGGTCATTAAACTGGAGGTCTTCAGGATCCTGGAAGACAAATATTTTTTGTCGCCTACTGGCAACAGCCATATAGTTATAGATTATATGAACTTAAAGGGGTCCCTTAATTGCCCCACATACCTCATGCACAGTTTCTCTGATATAATGTTCCTAGCTGATGTTCCCTTTAGTCTTGTAGTATGTTTGTTTTTTCATTAAAGTAATAGGGTGTCTACTAGTCCCTGATATCCCGTAAAAGACACAGATTTTATCAAGTGGTCACAGATAATACCGGAATTTAGAATTAAAATCCCCCTTTTTCCTAGAAAATAATAATTTCCTTCCCTTCTCACTGATTTTGTAAATTGCGATACGAAATGCTGATAAATAAACCGTGATAAGGAAAAATAGTAGAATGTACCTCTGTTAGCCAAAAATTTAAGTAGGCTTCCAAAAACTTAATTTTAAGGTTATTATATACCATCTATTGTATTTAATCGTGGAACTAATATTATGTACGACACCGCCAATGTCTAAGAAATTCAAGGTCCCACATTTTTGTAATATATGTCCTCAAAAAGTCCTTGATTTTTGCTTAAGGAAGCTGGTAGACAACCTGATTAATGTAAAATAGTTAATAAATTTTGCTACACTAATTTTGAGTTACGAAACTCCATTTATTAGTAAAATTAAATTGAATTGTTTTTGAGAAATTTTTTGATTTTCCCGTTTATTTTCTTCAACAATAGCTTCCGAACTGATCATTTTGAGGAAATAAATTGAAGTAATAATTTTGCACCGTTTCTTTTAGTTTTTAGCTTTTTACTCTAGTAAAATCTTTACGCTTTTTGGTAAAACTTTGATATGGTGTTTTAAATTTGATATGTTCTGTAATTTTATTTCCATAACTGCGTTTTCCCTTTTGCACTGTATTTGTTTAAAGATTTTGTAAAGTTTCAATATTTTTTATACTTCCTACAATGTGTATTGTATTGCATTATGATCTGACATTAAATATTGGAAACAATTTATAGCACAGCCTTTTATTGTCTTCTGTAATATTTTAAAATATTGTGTTCATTTTGTAAAATTCAATTTCAGTAATTGGGACAACCTTAGTCCAGAATAGGACAAGAACTTGAGGTCATGCCGTGTTTCACATGTACTGCATGAGCATTATTTTAGGCAGGGATTGAGCAAAAATACTTATTGTATTATAATGTGATGATCTTTAGGATTATGTACCTATTCTTCCCGTCAGTGGTCTATCAACTCACCTCATAAAGGCTACTGCTGTTTCGAAACTATAGTTTCATCTTCAGGCCATACAAAATGTTAAATCCCTCTGTCGAGGTCGTCACAAAGTCAAACAAAACATTAAAACATACATCACAAACACTAAGCACAATTACACATTTAAAATATTCATCATGAAATTCGGCTTGGCCAAGCTACACACGCGACTCGTACATCGTTACATTCTGGACTATGTAACGACGTACAAGTCGCGTGTATAGCTTGGCCAAGCCGAATTTCATGGTGAATATTTTAAATGTGTAATTGTGCTTTGTGTTTGTGATGTATGTTTTGTTTGACTTTGTGACGACCTCGACAGAGGGATTTAACATTTTGTATGGCCTGAAGATGAAACTATAGTTTCGAAACCGCGGTAGCCTTTATGAGGTGAGTTGATAGACCACTGATGGGAAGAATAGGTATATAATCCTAATCATTTGAATATGTGGTCCGGTGGTCATTACAATAATGATGATCTTTAATTGTATTTTGTAAAAAAAAATTAGCGGTGAGAAATAGTTCTTACAACTTCTTTATGGTTTTTCAGACGTGTCTCATAAGTTGTCACACCTGTGAGAGAGGTTTTCATATGGGCTGTTTGCAGCCGCCACCAGATCGCCGTCCAAAAGCTCCCTGGAGATGTACGTACTGTCTGGAGCCTCACGACAAACCGCCTCCTCCGCCACCGCCTCCTACATCGGTTACACTTGTTCCACACAAAACTCCACGAAACAATAATAAGGAGTTAAAAAATCAGAGGTAATTTGTCACTTAATTTTTTTAAATTTATTTTGATTGCCCTGCTGTCTAAATGACGGATTCAGTTAGGAAGTTTTATTGTTGTAAAAAAAATTATTAATAGTTTGAAAGATATAATTAAAAATATAATCGGTAATTAGAGTAATGATTGTTTAAAAAATTAAATAAAAAAAAGTTTAATAAGTACGATATTCTATACTTTATAATAAACTACAATTTTGATTTAGCCCTAGTAATTTATAAGATAGGATATTCTGTTATCAATAGATTTAAAATAACTTGGAAATTAATGAGCTAAAAGGTATAATTTTCATTTTATTAGACGTAATAGTTCTGCTTCTTCAGAACAACTTTAAGAAAACATTTCAAAAACACCCAACTAAATGTAAACAAAGCAGGCAAATGATAGATAGTACATTTTGTATAGAAACTGCAAAACAGCCTATCAGTACAATAGGGTAGGAAGCAGGGGCCGCTGTAGTGAATTTTTTTTGTTGCTAAAATGCATTATTCTTCCTTGTCATGTCTTCTACCCTTATTCTCAAATATTAGGCAACCATAAACATACCAGATCGATCAGAAACAAAGGTGGAAATTGTTAAACTGCAGATAGGTAATCATAAACCTGAAAAACCAATTAAAAATGAGAGTTAATTAAACCAATTAAAAAAAAAACTCTGAAACCATAGGCAGATATATTACTCTAACCAGTATGCAAGTTTAAAGCCTTAGTTAACAATCGTGGCACTCTGTGAAGTGATGGAAGCCATATTTTATTTATTTAGATTTTATTTTTTAACCTTACAATCATTAAAAAAATCTGATTTCTCGTTTATAATAAACATTATTATATCACGTTATAATTTCTGTAACGTTTAATTTTGCAAGAGTATTATAAAGAATTATATTCAATCAGATTTATAATGATTTTTAATAGAATGTTCAAAAACAAAATTGTTTTTCTTCCTTGCATTTTGACGCCCTTAGACTTGTGGCGCCCTAGGTGCCTTTTGACTTGCTCGCCTCTATGGTAGAGCGGTCACTGGAGGAAAGAAAAGTAGAGGTATAGGGCAGTGCTTAATGAGCTCGACATGAAGATAAAGGTTGGTCTTTGGACATGTGGTTTTCTATATCAGCACAATTGCTTAGTCTTGCGTTCAAGACTGAACATCTTGCGTGGTCTGGCAGTTTTGTTAAACACCTATTCTGAAGAGCTTTGTGTATTTGTGTAAGCAAAAATTATTTGAATTATCGGAAAAATATTCAAATTAAATGAGATTTTTAACATAGTTATAATAAGAATGTTATCGGACCAAAAAAATCTGACCACAATTTTGATCGATTAGAGTTAAGTTGTAGTAGACTAACAATAATTATTTTGTAATCGGCACTTCCAGTTAACAGTCGGTTTTATGATAATGTTCATATACTGTGTATTAATACAATAATACAGTATACAATGTATTACAATACAATAATGTGCAGTATTTGGTTGGCATTAGCTTAAACTTTTGCAGGTCAGTACGCTGAGTTGCCTGCCTGTATGTATGACATTGTAAAAAAAATGAGTGACTTTTAGGGGTCTTTTTTAGGGGATTTTTAAGCGGAAACTTATTTTTCTATAATATGTTTCAATTTTACAGTCCTGACTGAATAGTAAAAAGATCTGTATGTTCTTGTCTGTGTATTTTTTATTGAAATCAGCTGTTTGTTTTATTTTGAGCTGCGATTTTTGGTAAAAAAGTTATAGTTTGTATTTTGTACTGTACTGAAATGTGTTTTTGATTGCAAAAAAAAAAAATTATTGCATTGCGTAATTATATTACTAAAAGATTAATTAAAGATTATTAATTAATTATTTGTAATTAAAATGTTGAAATTAAACAATCCTTTTTTTGAATCCAGTTGGACTTGCCAAGAGTGAACTGTTGTAGAATAGTTTTCGGTATGTAACCCCACAGTTTGTTTTATATGTTGTACGTACAGTTACAGTACCCATTAGGCAATTGGCTGCTTTTTAATGTGGTATATTGTATCTATGCATGTGATGTTTATCTAAGCAATCAGCTGAATAAAAATAATAAAAAAATAATTTGTATGGTAAGGGATAAATTTTTTTAAGGAAATGATTAGGCTAATGGATTACAATAATGCCAAATGAGATGTTGTTCTGTTTCAGGCTTGCAGCAAGAGGATTAACGGGGAGGAAAGGAAAGAGAGTCACCGTTGGAGTCGCAGAAAGCAGCTCTGAGGATGGTAATGACTCCTCTCCTCCCACAATCACCCAATTTCCATCTCCCACTCCTGGTGGGGGTCCGGGTAATGGCCGACGTGAAGAAACCAGTGATCGTATCTCCAAAGAAAAACAGAAGTTCTTCCGCCTTAGTGCATTCTATGCGCGTCAGGGTGGTGGGGTGGGTGCGGGTCGAGGTGTGCGTGAGGACAGTACCACCAGCAGCAGTAGTAGTAGTAGTTCGAGTAGTGAGAGTGAAAATGAAGGCGAAACCAAGGTCCAAATCAGTGCTTCGCTTTTCTCGAAACTACCTGCTACTAAAGCCCTTTCCCATTCCATAATTGATACCAATAAAAGTACTTCCAGTGATTCTAGTAAACTTAAAAAAAATATATTAGGTATTAAATCTTCAAATCGTAGTGAATTGAAATCTGTGAAAACGTGTGATATTAATCTTAGAGATAATTGTAAATTAAATAAGTTATGTAGTAAAATTAGTAGTAAAGAAACAAAACCAGTAATAAGGAGTGATAGTGTGGAGTCACGCAAATCAGTTCCACAAAGAACGGCAACTAACCACGATCGGTGTAAGACACCAGTTGCAAGTTTGGATAAAATTGAGCCACAAAGTACACATATACTGATGCCTAATACAGTTACTCCAGTGTTCTCAAACCTTTATAAGTCATCTCCAATCAATGCCTTTTCTTTATCTTACCAATCGACTTCTAAAGTCACTAATTCAACTGTTCCTCGTCCTCTAAGCAGTCCTGGTAAATCTACAAGCAATTCTCCTTCCAAATTTTCGTTATTAAAACCTGGAGGAAATATGTCTTCGTTAATCGCAAGTGTTTCTAAAAGCTACTTGATGAAGTCATCGTTTACACAATTAAATACTCCTACGTTAGGTTCACCGAAGCATGATAGCATATCTGCCAAAAGTTCATCAGACGAAAAGCCTTGGGGGTTTGCCGCAGCTGCAGCGCATAAAAAGACTGAAGTGTTTGGGCTTGATAAAACTGGAACAAGTTTGACCGAAACGAAGAAACCAAGTAACTCTAGCGGTTTTGAAAAACATATTCAAAAACCTGGATTCGGACAACTGAAAGGTCTCTTTGATGGGTTAAGTCATTTGTTTACAACTCCGGCTCACGGCCGTTCAAGAACTGGAGGAAACATCCCTAATTACAATCCAGGAAGGCGGAAAAAAAGAACAGTGTTATCCAAGCAAAGACAGAAGTCCATAGTACATGAAGCACGGTCATGGAAAAAAGTGCCTAAACCAATATTTTCTCCAGTAAAAGTGCCATCACCTTCACCTCCTCCTCTTACCCCTGCCCCTCCCCTTGAGTATCTGAGTCCATCTAGTCTGGTTAAAACCGCAGTAAACTCAAAGAGGCATGAGTTAGAAAGAAGACGACTCCTTAAAGGAGAAGGCCTGCAATATTTTGGATCGAGCTCTCTAGACCACTTGTTAGGACGGGATGATTCTAAAATACACAAGAGACATTTGATTGCAGAAGCCACCCAGACCCTCCACCAAACATTTATCCAACATCCCCCTATGCCACAACCTCCTCAGACCGTGCGATCATCTAACCGATCGGGTAAGAGAATCAACCGGCCCCACCATCCTATCCTTATCGCTTATCACCTAGTAACGTTGTTTCATGCCTCACCTACCTCGCACTTCCTGTATTGGGCTGGGATGTGGTGGTTACCTATTAATCATTCTGGGATTTACCTACTAATTATCCAAGATATTGTAAAGTTAGGAGTAGATACAATAGATGTTTTATTAAATTTTAAACTAAAAGGAAGAGTGGCTTAGTAAAGTTTAACAGTAGCCTACAAATTACTTCCTATTGTATACTGCCTGCTGCTGTTTCTGTTAGCCTGTATAGATATGTAGAAATTGGCAGTGTATGAATAAGTGATACCACAAGTTCTTGTCTTGCTTATGTTGTACTTATGTATAAAGAAGTGTTGAAAATGGAGAACGGGATTGATTTTAACTAACACCTACGTGCGTACGGACCCCTACCACCCCTCACTCATGCTTTTAACCATAATTATTGCTTGGAAATATGTTGTTTTATTTGCTAGTTTGTTCATTTTGTTTATGTTTAGCGAATATGCATTGTTTTTTTTTATTGATGGAATTATTTTCATTGTTTTTCTTCAGTTTTGTTTTGTATTCATGATGTGCTTTTTATTTTCATCACATTGGTTTCTTTAAAAAAAAAAAATCATCAAATAACTTTTTAAACAATTAAGTTTTGGTCTGTGTACTTGTCCCAGTGACATAATAGAAAAGTTAACATATATCGTGGTTTTTATTCTATTTTTTTTTTATCATGCTATTAGAATTATTTTTCCATTGTTTTATTAAAACAACTATGTAAAATAATTATTATTTACAATTCGCCATAATCCAACTTCATGCTAGATTTTTAACAGTCCCACCATTAGTAATTTAGAAACCATATTTATAGAAAACTTTAAACGGGGAACATTACTTATTTTTCCTTTATAATAAAGTGACATTGATTTTTTTTAAAACGACCACCATTTTTTAATTTGATGGCCAACTTTTGAATTCAGGAACCATTTTTTTTTATAATTACTGTTTCATAATTTTTTGTTCATGAATTTTTTCAGTTAAACTTATTTAAAAAACTTAGCGCTCATAGTTTGAAAACTTGCCATTTAAAATACAAAGATTTTAATTTTTGTGTTAATTTAAATGCTGAGGGATATGGTCTTAAGTTAATACACCTTTGGTTTAATAATAATCAAATTTAAACAAACCTAAAAATTATAATAGTATATTTTAAATGATGTTCTCCAAATTTGTGGACCTCTTGTCTTGCAAATGTAAGGTTTAATTCAAAAATACCCAAGTACAAAATTTTTTAATATTACATGCACTTTAAAATGCTTATTGTTTTATTTTCTGAATAACAAACTGTGTATGAAATTACAACTAAACAATTTAAGGCCAATTAACTATAATCAGTTTTGACTAAACATTGGTATTGTCTTATTAGTACTTTATGACTAATGTAGTAGCTACCTTTTAGCTTGCTCAAGTGCATAATTCAACAGTCAACAGAAATGATTGTTCAACAATGTTGTGCGCATCTGGATCCAGAATTAGACTGAAATTGTTTGAACATACAAAACAGTAATACTTTGATACGCAACACATTCGGTCATATTAAGGCAATCTTATTAGCTAACCAAAAATAGAAGAATATAAAACAAATAAATGGTAACGTAAATTTGCGTTAAATAGTAGAGTTAAGCATACAGATATATAGCGAAATATGACGTACTTGAAGCGAAACTGCTGAAAGACAAGACGTACCTGATTGTTGCATTTCACAGGCCAACTTCTACTAAAGATGGCGAGAGTAATAATTGTATGCTTACGGAGTAATCGTTTGTGCTATTTTGCTTTGTCAAGAAAACAAATTGTGTTGTCTGTAGTTTATGATCAAATCATAAATGATTGCGTACGAGTGGATATGTAAATTCAGTTTTAAATAAGCAACTGTTGCGTTTTATATGGTAACTGAAATGAATACGAAACAGTATGTTCAGTTAAAAGACAGTATAAAGTGGTTCCTGTAAGGAATTCAGAAGTTGGCTCGAATTATACAGATTCAAGTACACTATTTTATGATTATAGAAATATAGATGAAATTTTCATTTTGAAATTTTCTGTAAAAGTTTCCATGGCCCTGTTAAAAAATTAATAATTTAGGCTATTTTTTTATTGTGTTTTTTCGAAGTTATTATTGAATCATAGTCATTGTTAGATCTTTTCATAAATTGCCAATATTAGGCTACATAATTACACATTATATACAAACAGTAGCTGTAATAGTCCACTTTGTAATTAGTTAAACTAATAAAATGTTTTTTTAAAAAACATGTTCAACATAAATAACATGTTATTAAATAACAAATAACAATAATAAACATGAATAACATGTTTTTTATGCAACAATGTTGCATTTTAATGTTGTTGAACCGGAACCCAATATTTATTAAAAAAATATCAATTTTAATTTTATCCCACTAATTGCCCTATCTGTTATCTGCAGAAATCCCGTATACAGATAATACTGGAGTCATTTGTAGTCAACATGTTTACAAACATGTGTTGCTTGACTTAAGAGAGTAGTCCGATAAGTACTTAGCCTACAAAAGAAAAATGAATATTCTGAAAAAGTGGCGATTTATTTCTCAACATACATTTATTTCCTTTTAGTTCGATACATTTGACCCAGTGATGCTCAAACTTCTTTAACCCATCTAAAAAATACGTTTTCTCTAGGTCTGCAAAGTAGGCCTCAGTGATGGTAATGACCTTCTCATTCGACTCAATTTTCTTCCCGGCGAGTTATTTTTTCAAATTTGGAAAAAAGTTGCATGGGGCCAAATCTGGAGAATATGGTGGATGGGGCAGCAGTTTGTAGCCCAATTCAACCAATTTGGCCGTAGCAAGGGCGGAGGAGTGAGCCGGTGCGTTGTCATGGTGGAAGAGCACTTTTTCTTCTTCAGATGTGGCAGTTTTTTCTGCAATTCGGCGTCGAATCGGCTCAATAATTCGGCATAGGACAGCCCTGTGACCGTTTTGCCCTTCTGCAGGTAGTTTTGTGAATCCCAGAAAACGGTGGCCATCACCGTTCCAGCCAATAGGACTGTCTTCACCTTCTTCGGAGCACGTTCGCCAGGTGAAGTCCGCTGTTTTGACTGTTCTTTGGTGTGTACTAGTGGATCCATGTTTTGTCGACGGTCACAAAATGATGCAGAAACTGCTTCGGATTGCGCTTAAACAGCGTCAAACACTGTTCTGAAGTGGTCTCACGGTTGCACTTGTTGTCAGAGTGAACAAACGCGGCACCCATCGTGCCGACAGCTTTCTCATGCCTAAAATTTCATGCAGGATATGATCCATGCAGTCTTTTGAGATGCCTACTGTCTCAGCTATCTCACGCACCTTCAATCGGTGGTCTGCCAATACGAGATTGAGATTCTTGTCATGTTATCCTCTGTGGTAGCTGCTTTTGGGGCACCTGGCTCATCGAAATTCGACATGCGACCACGTTGAAACTTGTTAAACCAATTTTTGGCGGTCGCTATCGAAGGAGAAGAGTCACCGTACACAGCATCCAAGCACTCTTTGATTTAGCTGCGCGAAATTCTTCCAAAAAGAAGAATTGAATCACAGACCGATATTGCTCTTTTTCCATTTTTCTAAAATCCTCGGACATGCCCGCTTCCACACGTGGTCAAAACAAAACTATGAGTCCAATTGGGCTGAAATTTCGACAGTAGCCGTCTACGATAATGTACTACAAGATAGTAAATTTCTCTTGTGATAGTGGCGCCATCGGGTGGTGAAGCTTATCGGACCGTCCTCGTATGTGAAATGTGGGGTTTTGGACAATAAAATGGGAGAGGAAACAATGTTACAAACATAGCTGTGAAATGTCATTTACGTATATCAAATAGAAATTGTTTTGTTAATGATTTTAATCCTTTTAATTGTTGGTCATGCTGATTTAGAGTTTTACCATTCAAGCTAATAAAGTACAATTGTATAAATTTATTAAGTCTATTGTTCATACGAATGTGCCACATATTTTCAAAATTGATTAGAATAAACGTTTTAAATTTCTTATAAAATCAACCCTCTAGTAGGTGTACATTCAGAAAAATATACCATTTATTAAAAGTGTTTACAAAAAATGTTTAAATTTAATGTACATATTATATCCGTTGCATACTTGTTGCATACATAAATTCACTAATTTCGAAATGCGTACTGTATTTAAACAAACTTACACTGTGATCTTTGTAGCACTTATCTGCTGTACAGTTTTGAATAATTGTTTATGGCATGTTTATTTTTTTGGTATAATAAACTTTTAATTTTGTAAATAGACGATGGTAGATAGTGCAACGTCCTTTTTGTATTATTGCATGTTTATTTAGTTTACTATTTCAATATGTAGTTGGCAAACGTAGCTATTTTTTTTTTTTTTGAAAATGAAAATATATGATAATTTTCAAAGTAGAATGATGATCGCTTAACCAAAACAATTGGGATTGAGCCGGTTTAGGGTAATAAATTAAGATTTTCTGTTAGTTAAAATGTACACTACTGTAAATAACAAACACAATAATTACTGCATTAACTGGGTATATTTAATCATTCGAATTCTCTGTTAACTTTCTTCGACTGATTACAGCCCACTTCTGTTTCGCTTTCATGATGCACTTGCACAGTTAAATCATACTACCATCACCAACAATAAGATAAATGGCAAATGAAGCTGTATATATAATATTAATTCCATTTTAGTTCAAAGTATAGATATGGTGAGTGGTTCGCCGACAAATTTTGTCCTAGCTTACTTAGGACTATAAGTTTAAAGAAACAGATAATTTTAAACATGTAAGATAGCGTTGATACAATCATCATTCTCTCGATTGACAAGCCTATCTGTAGATTTATTTACAGGTCGTAAACATGATGTTTATGAAGGAACATTATAGACTGTGCTAAGTTGCCAGATGTTTGAATTTTTATATTACAAATAAAATTGAAAGGGTTTTTTTTATAAGCACCTGACATGCGTGGAAGGCCATCCACTATAATTCGCCCGTTTTTTGATTTTGTTGAATCGTGTAATGCATTAAAAGATAACTGTCTTTAAATTCTATAACTTATAAAACAATTGCTTATGTACGAAACATAGATTACTGTATGTACATAATAAATTTATTCATTATCCTACCTTGACTAATCGAACTTTAATAATATTAAGTTTATTTGTACAAACAAAATATACTGTAGGTTTACTATACCATATTTGTGTTCTTGTGAGTTTTGATTATAGTTTATCAGTTCAGCAGTTTAAGTAGTTAATTTGATTGGTAATTCTGTCAATTCTGAAGCGTATTAATATTCATAGATGTATTTTTCTTTTTTTTCAGTAATTCAGAGTATTAACAATTTGTTGTCCTCGGATTTGCCTCCTGGAGTAACACCAAGAGATGTTGAACTCTTTAAAGAAACCAGGGAGAGGGCAAACTCTGTGAGTATTATTATTATTAATGAGTTTACTATAAAATCCATAAATACATTTGTTAATTACATATAGAAAAACTCAGATACATGGATGCTGTTCACCTATAGAGTGTTCCGTACTTAATATTTATCAAAATACAATTAACATTAACTATTCAAAATTTTTAATCAGTACAATAATTCATCCATTAATAATTATATACATCAATTAAACATTTTTTAAATTTATAGGCTGCCATATGATAACCAAACAATTTTGACCAGTTCTTCTCATTTAAATACTCTATACACTCTTTCTTACTTAATATTTCAGAACCAAACCATTTTACTATTAAACCCTTGTAATGCCGGGCAAACCATCAAATAGTGATAAGTATTCTCTATTTTTAACTTATTGCATATTGAACATATTATGCCTCCTTAGTCCTTTCTACTCTAAAATTTACATTTATCAACTCTCTTCTTAACTTAAAAATATAAGAAATGAATTGCAAACTATTACTTTCTTTTAGCAAATGGTGCCTACTGTGCCTCCTACTGCTGATCTGTTATTGGCGACCACTTCAACCCCTGGCAACGCGCACCTACAGCCTAGGTGTCCTGCAGGAATTGAATTTGGAAAATATCACATACAAACATGGTATTCTTCACCATTCCCACAGGAATATGCCAGGTAATTAAATTATAATATATACAAAAATATGAAAGATGTCTATTATTACTTGTCGCGACCAAATAGAAAGTCATGTGATCGTTTTAAAAAGTATGAATTTAACCCATTGGTAACGAAAGACGTATATTGCCCGTCCTTCTCTCTCAATGGCTTAAGTACTAAAGACGGGCAATGTCCGTCCTCTACTTCCCTGATCTCTTTGCCGTATGTTTCTAGCCTAAAAGTCGAATATAGAAATATAAATCTATTTTCAATCTATGAGATATTTTTCCTTCTTTTATTTCCGTTGTTACTCGTTAATTTCCGCCAGTTTCTTTGTGAAGTTGTGTACGAATTTGACAGTTGTAGAAACATGGATTCTCGTGAGGAATTGTTTATTTCTTCGAGTGCATTTAGTGAGTTTGTTGGGGATATTTTAAATGAAAGTAGTTGTGAGATTAGTGATAATGAAGAGCAAGAAGGTATTGTTGAAAATGACAGTAGTGATAGTGATAACAGTGATGATGAGATCTGTGAAAATAGGCCTAATTGCAGACAATACTACACATAACCTACAAGTAAATGATTGGCAGTGGACTTCTAATCCAAATATAACTAAAATTCTGGTGACATTTTATAGGAAAATCCCCCAACAAGCAAAGCAAGGCCATCTAGAAAGTGTAGAGTATGTACTGCAAAGGAAAAGGTTTGAAACAATTTACCAGTGCAAAAAATGTAGTGTTCCTTTGCATTTGGAAAATTGTTTTGAAATTTATCATAGTTGGACAAATTTTAAAAAAAGGAAACAAAATGTACATAGTGTAAATATATAAAAATTAAAAAAATGTTAAAAGTGTTGGCTAAATATGTGTTAACAATTACAACAACATTATGTAGGATAAAATTGGTAGGTTGCTTGCTTTTATTATTGCACATAATCTTAGTGTAAACTGTTGAAAAAATTCAGTACTGAAGGCCAATAGCATGTTAGTAAAATCCAGTTTCCAATGGGTTAAACCAGTCTGTGTTCCATGATTCCTTAAAACAAACATGATGTTATTTATCGTGGAGCAACTTGATTTTGGTTTAAACTTTAGGATTAGGTTTAAACTTCTACCTTTCATAGAAGTTTTTCGAATTGGCTTTGTAGCCCTAAAACTAAAAGTAGCTGCTATAAGAAAAAAAAAAGAAAAATATAAATTTTCACAAGGATGCTGATAATAATTTTGACCAAAATTGTTTCGAATATAGACTCAAATATTATATTGGTCACATTTCCTCCTGCCCAAATTTTGGGATCGAAAGCTATACTGAAAATAGACACTGAACAAAATCAGAGACCAAATTTTTCAAAATTGAAAACGGATTGTGTTCAATTTTTTTTATACACGAAGAATCGTAACAATTGTGATTGAACACTAAAATCAGTTTACGTTTTAATTAAACGCAACAACGATTTCGAGAAAATATGAAAATGAGTAATAACTGTTATAATTAAGTTAATTTATTATTAATACAGTTGAGTGTACAAAGTCTTGCTTGCGTATTCGTAAGTATTTTAAATATTTCATGTAGTTCCTAAAATTGTCATGGTAGCAACACTTTCCAGCCAAAATCATTTAATAAAAATGAAATGTGTCAAAAAATAATCGTTTGGAACTTGAGCCATTCATGTCTGTTTGCCGGGTATTTGTAAAAGGTAAAAGTATCCCGTTAGGTAAGGACTTCAGTGCTGGGAGGGGGGGACTTGTCTACTCATGCTTCTTAGCAGGCAAAGAACAATGTTGGTCACTTTCTGGAAGCACTACTGTCACAAACAGGGTTGGCATCTCTTAGATGTTAAAGCATGTTGCATCCTTGAACTTGCACACGTCAAGGTCATTGGTTGAAGTCTGCTATTACAGTCTAACTCTTTTCATTAGTGTCAGTATCTCATCCTCGTTAATCGAACTGACATAACATATAAACGTTAAGAAAATAAGAGGGGGAAATACTGTTACAAACATTCTCGGAAGACGACATGATACATTTTTATTATTCATTTTTTACAATGTTAAAAGTCTTACAATTCTAAAACGTTATTCTTACTTGCCCCTCCATAAGTGTTTTAAACCTCTCTCATCTTTCCACTGCTAACTGCTACAAGGTCTGTTCTAGATTGACAACTTTATTGTTTTGTGTTTTGAATACAGTTTATAATAGTTGTGTATTTTGTTTAAGGTTACCAAAATTGTTCCTTTGTGAATTTTGCCTGAAATACACAAAAAGTAAGGCAGTATTACAAAGGCATCAGGACAAATGTACTTGGAGGCATCCACCGGGTACTGAGATATACAGGCATTCTGATATTTCGGTGTTTGAGGTAAGTGTAGATAAAGAATACATTTTTTTCCTAAAGTTCAGTATGTTTTTAGTTGAGTAGTTTGTATTTTATTTTAAATTGTAAATTGATAGTTTTTGAATAGGATTGGTTTAGCGGTAATATAAGCTTATTTGAAGGCAACATATTTAAATATGGAACTTGTTTATTACATCACAGAAAGGGACGTATCGATGGACACACAAAGAAATGTTGCTACATCCAAATTGAAGTAAACATCTGTGGCCGTTATAGCCAAGTTTAATTGTGTACAAATATTTTTTTAATGAAACAAGATAATTGACACAAGACGGTGCTTAGTTACTTAAGGTCTCTATTTTTAGCAGGTTACTTTCAAAATTTTGACATTCATATTTATCAGAGACTTTTTTGAGTAAAGTAAATGTTTATATTTTTACAGGTGGATGGAAACGTGAACAAAATATACTGTCAAAACCTGTGTCTATTAGCGAAGTTGTTCCTCGACCACAAGACTCTCTATTATGATGTAGAACCGTTTCTTTTCTATGTTTTAACCAAAAACGATGTCAAGGTAACTTTGTTTAAGTTTTTTATTTTATTATGCTTGAAATTTGCTTTATTGCTGATATTTTTTATGCTTTAAATTACGAGCAAAGTATAATAAAACCTTGGATTAATAAAAAAAGTTGGATTTATTGAAATTAAGGTTTATTCAGGATGGTTAAATTTAGAGGTAACCTGAGGAAGATTAAAGAAATCAATAAAAGAAAAATATAACATGTATCAGCAGTAGCAGTTTGAACTATGTTGTAAAAACAGAATGCTACTTTACACAATTTATTTTAGAACACAATATTATTATTACTAGTTCTGATCATGCGGATGCATTTTTAACAAGATGTTTCCTTCGCGAAATTGCTAAAAAATTATGCCTATGTACAAAACAGCTGCTGTAGCCTATTTCGGAAGATCATTTTAAAATGTTGATACAGTTTTAAGTGTGATTAAAAAGATGTCTTTTTAGCACAGTTTAAATGTGATAAGTGACTGTTTAGAAAAAAATTTTGAATGTGCTGTTAAGGGTTCGGGACCTCTCCTACTCGGGTTCTCTAAAGAATTACCAGTGGTTCAAGAAAAAAAAAACCTTTAATATATTTAATTCATCACACTACGTTTATCTTGTAACGGCTACAACTACGGTTGATGACAACCGTAAGAATGAACACTACTATATTATTCTTTAAAATGTTCCCCTGAAATATATGTTGTTGTTGTTGTTTCCTATGGCTAGCCCGGACTCCAGTCCATCAGCCTCCTTACCTCCCAATACAGCCGAGCGAAGCTGTTCTGTCGTCTTGAATCAGCATTCAATCCAGGGCATGTCAGCAGGTGTTCCTTGTTCATATTTGAGTTCGTCTCCTGGCACAGAGGGCACATTTCAGAGGAATAGACTCCAATGTGCTTCAAGTGGGCGGCGAGGCAGTCATGACCCTTGGCAAGACGGAACTGTGTCTCCTTGGTTTTTCCTTCAGTCTGTTCCATTCCTCGTCTATATTTTCCCAGCGTTTGCTTTTTGCTATGCTCTTCATTTTTTCTATCTGCTGTTTCTTCATTGTACTTTTGAGCATGGCTTTTGCCTTATTTGGATTGGGCAAATGTTTGTGTTGGGGTAGGAGTGAACCTTTCTTTGCCAGCTCATCTGCAGTCACATTTCCTGGCACACCTACATGAGAAGGGATCCATTGGAACACTATATTTCTGCTTAATTTTTGAAGCGTTCGTAACATTTGATGTATTTCTTTAAGATTGTTGCCCGCTGATGATGATAGGGCCTGCACTGCTGCCTTGGAATCTGTCAGTATTACACAGTTTTGGTGTTTATGCGAAGTGTTCAGCAGAAAGAGAAGAGCCTTAGATATGGCCTCCATCTCAGCGTCAAAATTCGACCTGTTCAGCCCAACCGGGTAATGGAGGGAGAAATGTGGTATATACACTCCCACTCCGGTGCTTCCGTCCTCATACTTGGATCCATCTGTGTAGATTCTCAACCATCGGTCGGAGGGGTATCTTTCTTCTATTGTGGAGCTAGATGGCCAGTTGTCGGAGAAGCAATGGGGAGGGGGCATTCTCTTTGTTAACTTCCTCAACCAAAGACAAATTTATGTCTTATCTCCAGAAGGTGAATTGGGTTAGTTGGTATGGTATATGGTTCTGTAATGGATATTTGTTTATTGCCATTGAGGTATTCTGATATTAAGGAAATGGGATTCATCACACTAAATTTATTTAGTGTTGACTACAACTATGGTTGATGACAACTCTAAGAATGAAAACTACTATATTATTCTTTAAAATGTTCCCCTGAAATATATCCCAATGTATTAAAACCCAAAAAATGAAAAGGGGAAGAAGTGTACACAAACTGTGTCTACTTACGTTAATTGCCGATTCACCGTTTCCAAGCATCGCCTGGCTGGAATGCTCTCCTATAGTGTGTTCTGCGTATAGCCCTTTGGGTCTCCACAGAATCGACTGTCCCCCGGAATCTACTGAACTTCTGGTTCCCTCGGAATCGACTGTCCCTGCTCTACTTCTTCCCCAAGATTTTTTATTTGAACTGCTGTTGCTTATTGCAAGAGGCAGTATGTCAGCATTGTCATAATTTTTCTCTTTGACAATAGTGTTTATTCTTTGGCTGTTACCTCATAATATTTAAAACTAATTACTAAAAATTAACAATTTTTTAATCCTAACATTGCCTAGTTGTATATTTGAAATAATTTAGTCTGCAATATAATATTTTCCATTTTGTTGATAAGGGATTATAATATTCAGGTATATTGTATCGGTAAAAATATCAGTATTTGTAAAAATTCAAAGCTGGCAAGTCTGCTAGTAATTTTAACATGGTTGTGAAACATACTGAGTTGGAACTGTCTCGTTTGTACCTGTTATTGAGAAATAACTGTAACTTTACTTAAGACTGTAAAAACTGGATATTATATTTGTTTACACTGATGTAATTATGTATGTTGCAGGGTTGTCATTTGGTAGGCTATTTCTCCAAGGAGAAGCACTGCCAACAGAAGTATAATGTGTCTTGTATCATGACTATGCCCCAGTATCAGAGGCAGGGCTATGGCAGGTTTCTTATCCACTTCAGTAAGTTTGGATTTATCATATTTATATAATCTTAAACTTTATAAGGCTGAAAATTATTTTTGTTTCTTTTTATTGAGTTATATTTGACGGCATCTATTAAAAATTAAAATCATACGTGCACACTTGGGCTAATGCAGACGATGGGATGATTTATAGCATATGAAAATGCCAAGCCCTCGCCGGTCCTCAGGGTGAAAGCCTAGTACGCTATCCACTAGGCCACCGAGGCGTCTTGGATCTGAATTCAAGGTCTGCTATTTTTTTTAATCCTTCAAATCAAGTATGTTTGTATATTTACATCCAGCGAAGATAGTTTTATGCCTGGTATTGCTGTACATTTACATTTAGGTTATTCTAGTTTATTTGTTTGTTAGGTCTGGTCTATTGAGACATAAGGGTAACAAATTTTAAGAAAAGTAAATAAGAATTGCGATTTTTTAAAGATTACAGGCACTATCATATTTACAGTACTGGCAGTCAAATGTAAACCAATACTTATCAGTGATGTATGGTATAAAGAAACAATAGTATACTGTGGGGTTATAGTTATTAGTTGATTGACATTTTTTTTTCGAATAGCCCATTTAGAGGGCACGCTTAATCAACTTCTTAGCTCATGTTTCCTTCATTTTCCTTGAGTGGTTTTCTCTGTCCTCTTGCATCCATTCTCTTCCTCTCCTGCAAGTGGGTCTTTTATTCTCCCGCAACTCAAGTTGCCGTATTGTACTTCTGAATATTGCTCTGTCTCCTATAATTTCTGAGTCTATTGCGTTGTTTGCCAGGTCCTTGTCTATCTCTGTGAACCAGGTTATCTTGTTCCTGTGCTTGTTTAATATTGTGAAGATCTGTTTAGTTAGTCTCGTGTTCTCCATTCTGTATATGTGTCCGTTCATAATTGTTGATTTCTTGTTATGAAATGTTAGAGGGACAAGCCCTCTAAGAATACACTCAAGGTTGTTAGCCATGAGGTTGGATTTACAGCCGCACCTCTGGTGAACAGACGCTGACCACCAAGCCGCTTGATACAAGACAGACGCTGGTGGATTTTTCTATTGAATCATTTTGGTCCACGGGTGGTATTTTATTTCCCACCTACCCTGTATATCTACAGAGCTTTCCCCTATCCGCCACCTGGGGACGCGCCAGGTTGGAGTTGATTCAAACTCCAGGTTGGTGATTGACATTTATTTATTTATTTTTTTATGTAATGTCTTTTCATTGACTGGCTGAAAATATATATAATTTTTCCTTATTTGCAAAATACAGTATCTGTTTTTCTTTATATAAATCCTAAAAATGTTTTTAAAATGTTAAATAAATATTATTAATCTTTTTTTGACCCATCTCAACAATACAATACTGTTGCCTTGATTGAGTCTTACAGATTAAAAGGTTAAAGACTTTATTGGTGTACAGTAAACCCATTTATGGGGTGAGAGTCTGTTAAAGTTTACTACTTGTTAAATGTCGGCAGAATCTTTAAATGCCTGGGTACAGAATGTTTAAGAATGTCTTCTAGAAAGTTCTGACAGTCTGTTATTTTGAAATGATTCAAGTATGATGTAGATATCTCTTGTGAATCGCAAAAGCGACCATGACATGTATTATCAGTAAAAAAAATTGCAGATTGAAAATGGCGATTTAGTACAGTTTCAAAATCTGTCTGAAAGCTAGATGTGAAATATTGACTCACATGTCACTGCAGCTGTCTGGCTGGAATGCAAGGTTATGGCCAACAGTGCACAGAGATATGAATAATGAAGCATTGGTGCTTCGTGAAATTTATCATTTTTATTGTTGCTGCCAGACTTGATAAGCTTACCTGTTGATAACAGCAGCAGAGTGTAATTGAATAAGCTTTATGAGAAGCAACAACAGCATGAAACCATCAATTTGTATGCCCTCAGGACCAGATCTCCCAGTCCTCGACTCATATCTTGTAGGGAATCCACCTAGCGAGAATCTCAACGTGATTCCACCTATGTTTCAGAAGAATTCTTTGTTATTCTACACAATCATTATTCCTATATAATGAGTTATTAAAACATTAAAAAAAAAATGATTGTTATTCTACAGCCACCTTGATGGCTTAGTTGATAGTGTACTGGGCTTTGACCCTGGGGACCTGGGTTCGATTCCCAGCCAGGGCTTGGCATTTTCATATGCTATAATCATCCCATCGTCTGCATTAGCCCAAGTGTGCACAATAGTCGGACGTTAAAAAAAAATACAATTGTAAAAAATTCATTTTTCTGAAAATGGCCTGGTGTTTTACAGAATAATTGGATTATAAACTTTGCCTATAACATCTGCATTAAATTACAATTGTCTGTTACTAGGTTACCTGTTGTCAAGAGAAGAAGGCCAGCCCGGCACTCCGGAGAAGCCCTTGTCTGATTTGGGCAGAGTATCGTACCATGCATATTGGAAGTCTGTGATACTTGAGTACCTGCATAGACACAAAGAGGATGAATTTTCTGTAGCAGCTTTAAGTAAAGAAACAGGTTAGTAATAATATCATGATATCTTATTGGGTCATTCGACATCAAATCAAACAATGGACCTCACCATCTCAGACTTTTTGATTTTTTGCGTATTTCTTCTTTGTATCAAAAAATGGATTATATAAAATTTTAAATTTTGTTGTTAGTTTTTGAGTCGTTAATTTTCGAAATACAAAAATCGTACAAATGTTACCGTGTTCTTAGCTCTTCTAATGGTTCTAATTTAGAAACCATTAAACTTAGAGGTCTGCTGAAACTTTCACCATTATATTCAAATTTATATATGCTTTAACTTGATATACAACAAGACCATATCGCTAAAAAAACAAAATTTTCAGTATAAAGAAATGTATTTTATATTGCAGATCAGTTTATATGAAATTGCAAGATCAGAGTCATAGCACTGTCTAACCTACTCTGTAAAGCTTATACATAAAATAAAATCTTGGTGAAGTTAGTTGTTAGCGTTAATTTTTTAATAAATAAAATCAAGCTTTTAATCTAATAAATGTGAGTATATTTGATAAAATATTTTAAATTTGTTGACAAATAAAATTCACTTGCTACTGTAAACATAAATTATATAAATCAGTTTATATAATTTTATATAAACAACATTTACATTTTATCTAAAATAATATGAAACATACAAATCCGAATAAAATGATGCAAGTTTCAGATTTCTGAGTTTAATGGTTTTCGAATTAGGAGAGTTTAAAACACAGTAACTTATTTTTGTATTAACAAAAATTAATTCAAAACTAAAGGCCCAAAAAGTTTACAGTTCTGTATTTTTCTTAATATTAATGAGAATACATAAAAAAAAAAAACAACAGTGTAAGGTTCAAAATTATTTTTAAATTGGTTAAATTAATGTGGAATTGTTGTTTATTTTAAACATGTATGTGTGATTACATTGAAAATAGCTTAAGCATTAGGCTATTAAACATAAATAATAAAAACTTATTTTTTATCCCAATTTTATTTTTATCCCAAAACATAATTTACCTTTGGATATCCCTTGTGAAGTAGTTTATAGCTGTTGTAATGGAAACGAAATTCAATTATATATAAATCTAATCACCCTGGCATATTATAAATCACCGAACCCTGAATGCACCTTAAAGAAAGAAGACACCCATAGCCCATTTTCATTTACAGTCCATATTAAATTAAATATCATATTCATAAAAATATTGTACCATCATTTAGGCTTAAGACATTATCACATAAAACATAGATAAAAGAATGAACTCGGTGAATATAAGACAAAATTATGAAGAACCAATAGTTTGTAGATGAAAAACATTGAACAAGGAAGCCATTGTGGATTTTGATTATTCTGATCCAAGATTTTGAAGAGAGAAGTTTTAAAGAAAGAAATAATAAAGTATCAGTCAAGAAATAATTAACACATCAATCAAACAAAACTACTTACACTAAAGAGATAATTAAGCATCAAACGAAAAGTAATTGATCATCAGTCAAACAAATTACGAGGTACATCCAGAAAGTAAGTTCGTTTCAATTTCTCTACGCTGCAATGCTGCGATCGTAGATCCGCACATGTGCGGTAGATGCTCTGTATCAAGGAGAAGAAACATGCGCCATTTTGAGATCACTGTCAGCCACGTACGCTTCGTTGTGCTTGTTTACAATGTCGGTGTTGATTGAAAATCCCGCCGCTTGTGAAATCAGATCTGTGATTCGTTTTCTGAATGCTAGGAAAGTGAAACCAATTGAAATTTATCGGCAAATTTGCGAAGTTTACGGACAAATGCGATGCGTGATTCAATGGTGAGAAGATGGATCCGACAGTTCAATGAAGGACGTAGTGAAGTGAACGATGAAGAACAAAGTGGGCATCCATCTTTGGTTACAGAAGAGCTGGTTCACGCGATTGATGATAAGATCCAGGAAAACCGCAAGTTTACAATTAGTGCTCTCGCTATGGAATTTCCCCAAATCTATGATCACTAATTCATGAAATTGTTACCGAAAAACTGAAATTTCGTAAACTTTGCTTATGTTGGGTACCAAAGATTCTTACTGAGCAACACAAAACAAACCGGATGGGTAGTGAACTTCAGTTTTTGGCCCGTTACGATGAAGGTGGTGAAGAATTTCTGACACAGATAGTCACAGGAGATAAAACTTGGGTTTCTTACGACACCCCTGAAAGTAACCGGCAATCAATGGAATGGAGGCACACTTCATCCCCAGCAAAGGTTAAGCCGAAACAAATCTTGACACCTAGAAAAATGATGTGCACAGTGTTCTGGGACTGGAAAGGCATCTTATTGATTTCTTACCGCGTGGTGAAACAATCAAAGCAGATGTTTATTGCGAGACACTTAGGAAATTGCGCCGCACAATACAGAATAAGCACCGATGATTGCTGTCAAAGGTGTTGTTTTTCTTCATGACAACGCACGACCACACACTGCAAATGTGACGAAAAACCTCCTACAGGGATTTGGTTGGGACGTGTTTGACCATCCTTCGTACAGCCCTGACCTCACTCCTAGCAACTTTCATCTGTTATTAAATCTCAAGGCTTTCCTTGGCGGTCAACACTTCAACAATGACAAAGAGCTGAAAGAAAATGTTTTTAACTGGTTGAAGACACAGATGGCAAACTTCTATGAAGAAGGTATACAAAAACTTGTGCCATGCTATGACAAATGCCTGCAAAATTTCGGCAGTTATGTGGAAAAGTAGTTTAAGAGTTGTAGAATTTTGTGTAATAAATAATTTTTCTGTATCTGTACACAATTTAATTTTATTACCAAACGGAACTTACTTTCTGGTCGTACCTCGTAAAATACCAACTTGCACTAAAACTTCCGTCTTATTCAATTTTCAGCAAAACAGTTTACACAGAATAACAAAATAATATATCTGGTAACATAATTGTAAGCTCTAAAACGTGGAGAATGAAAAACTTACAATTTTTGTTTTAATTTGGTGAACATTATTAGATTTTTAAAACTGACCTGATGTGCAATAGCTTAATTTAAATTCAATAAATCACTTCAGATCTTTTACCGGCACATCACCCATCTAGTTACTGAGTAAAATTAAATCTTAATATATTTTTATAATTTCATTGTAAATTCCATAACATTTCTTTTATTAATATGATATTGAAATGTAGCTGGAGGCATAAACTGAACATTAAACCCGATATTTGTAATACTATAAGATAAAGTATATAAATCAATAATGTTTGTAAATGACTTATATTGTAAGATTGAGTTTATTTATAATTGGTGCTCAACGTGACACAATTGATTTTATTTATACTTTTATTTGAGGTGATTTTTATTAATACAATTGGTAAAATAAATTTATGAAAATAAATTATTCAAAACTTAAAAAATATAGTGTAAATATTTTTTTAATTTTTTTGATGCTTAAATTTTTTTTACAGGTTTATTCAGTCACGATATCGCTACAACTCTGCAACTCTTAGGAATGGTGCAAATAAATCCAAGTGGAGAAATTGAAATTGTCGTCGATTGGGATGCGGTAGACAAACATGCAGAAAGGGTGGCAAACAGCAAGACCAGGATAGAAATTGATCCTGAAAGTTTGAGATGGACACCGTTGATTCCAACTGTCGTTAATCCATTCAGATTATCAGAGGTAAGACATGCTGTAGTGAACGATGAAGTTATATCACTTAAAAAAATTAAAGTCCCTTTGCTCTAATATAGCGACATATTCCTAATAAATATCGATTTCAGTCACCTACTTTTGTTTAGTAATAACAATATGTAAAAACAGCTGATCACCTCTATGTCAGTAAAATCTCTATGTATTTTTCAATGTTACTTGGTTTAAAAATTACTTCTTGGTTGATTTGCATCTAGTGACATCTTGCATGGTCCATGTACAATACAATCTTTGTAGCCATGTCCAGTAGTTTCATTTTCTGTAAAATTTTAGCTTTCTTAGCACCCTTTAAAATGATACCTAGTCAATAAAATTCTGTTCAGAATTCGAGTTCAAATTCCTGGACGAAAAATCCTATTGATCTCATTTATATAGCTTTGAAAGTTTACAAAAAATTTGTAGAAAAATCAATATTTTATTAATATTTTACTCTTCCGCTCATTGATTCACGGGGATGACCAAATGAAGTGTTGTGGAAGAGGCACGTAAAGCAGCAAACATATAGTTTGCAGGTAGTTGAGTCTAGCTAACCTCAACTTTGGAGCATGCAAGAATTACAGAAAAGATCAAGAGACCCAATTCTGATGATGGAGAGTGATCGAATAGTTAAACAACATTTGGTACCTAGATCCTTTGATGTCAAGATGATATTTGAAAAGGAAGATAGTGTTTTGGGAAACTGGAGACTTTGTATGGTATCCAAGGGCACCAAAACAAAAAAATAGCACTGGTGCTGAAGTGTATAACTTGAAACTGGGGGGTGAAGCGTGTTGTTGGAACAGTATGCCACAGTATTCCAGGTAGAAGTAAATAACCATCAACTGCCGTTGGGAAAGTTTGAGGCAGCCTTTTAAGAAGTCTCGAGTTAACATTGAAACTGATACTCAGGCAGCAGTTTAAGCACTTGTCTATCCCCTGTGAGTATCCTGGAAACCTTAATGCTGTATTCCTGCAAAATCAAATTACTGTTCATTGGATTCCGGGTCACAAGGAGATTGAGGGTAATATGGAGATGGACAGTTAATTGGCTGCAGTAGGATTTGCATTTCATGTTTTCTTAACCGCGACCATAACTGTTTTCACTTCCAAAAAAAGTGGTATGCTTGTATTTGTGTGTGAGCGCGTTTGTGCTTAGTTAAAGACTAACACGAATTGAGTTTATTGCACCTGAGCCAGCAGTACAGATCTATCTGTGGATGGGTCTGCTATCAACAAATAGATAAATAAGCAATCCCAGGCAAGATGTGTCAACCTTGGAGGGCATCCCATAGTAAACATTTTTTGAAAAAGGTCTCAAGAAGGACTTGAAAGGGCAGTAGGCATCTTGGCAGAACACAATTCAGGAAAACCATGTAGCTCATTACAAGGCACTGTGATCTGAGGGTGCACGTGAAATAGGAATGTATCACAGAGAATCCGTGTTTAGGTTATGCAGAGAAGAGGAAACTACAGGGACCCTGTAAGACCCTGTATAAAAGAAGTTTGTACATTTTATTTTATGTATTTTGTAATCAGAAACTTTTATTAAATTTCAAGTGAAAAATTACAGGTCGATGAAAGCCAGAGAGTAGACGTCGAAGATGCTAAAGATATGAGCGAAGAGGAAGAAGACGAAGAAGAAGAAATGGAAACTGAGCCAGTTGAAACAAAGGCATCAGTATCTAGCAGAGGAAGAGGTCGAAGAAAACATGTGGAGATTGAGCCAGTTAAGCACGAGGAAAGTCTTTCTGCATCCGATCTTGAAGAGATAACACCAAGGAAGCGGCAGAGCAAACAAAAGTAATATTACTATTTCATTTATTTTAAATACATAATATATATTCAGTTGTTTTAATGTTTTGGTTCGTAGGTTTTTTTCAAGTAAGTGTTATATGTTGAATATTGAATCTTTTTTTTTTTTTATGTCCATACTTTATGCTAGTTAGACTAACGAGGACGAGGGATCAGTGTTAACAGTAAAAGAAAGCAATGGCAGCAGCTGCAGCTCAAACTGAGAACCTTTAAGTGCGCAGTTGAGTGGCTAGCTTTGGGGACACATGATTAAAATGTTAGCTAGTTTATGATTAAAACATCTCCCGTTTTTATGCTATAATTTATTGAAAGGAAAATAGATTTAATATTCATTTGTGAATTAAAAGATCAATTAGTTATAATTGTAATTCTTCTTTTAACAGTTGCAAATTAATCTATAAAGTTTTTTACTAACTTTTTATTATTTGCAAATAAATTTATAATCAAAATATATATGTTGAGGTAACATATTGAGGTATTTTGGCAAGTAGGCTTATAAGGTATAAATAATTGATACATAGGCTTTTTCTATAAAAACTGGTTTATTTTTTCACGAAACTTATTATTATTATTAATGAAAAAAATCATCAAAGACAATTATTTGTATTAGTAATATTAAAAAATAAGTCAGAATGGTCAGTATTAATTTATAACAAATGAAGACAAAACTGTTAATATTGAGCAATAGAAAATTAAAAACAAAATTAGCCGCCTCGGTGGCCTAAGTTGATAGCGTACTGGGATTTCACCCCGAGGACCTGGGTTCAATTCCTGGCCAGGGCTTGGAATTTCCATACGCTATAAATCATCCCATCGTCTGCATTAGCCCAAGTGTGCTCCATAGTCATACGTTAAACACAAAAAACAAAACAAAAAAAATTAAAACAAAAATACTGTTATGTAATTTACAGTTTTTTAATGCTTACTTGTTGGTTTAAACTTCTTCATGTGTACAGTCACAAGTTCACTACACCGCACACTTCTTATAACTCGTAAATTCACATATTCTTGAAGTAACTCTTGGTGAAATATTTTAAACAGTGCATAACGCTTAATATTCAATTAAATACAATTCGACAAAAGTAATACTTTTGTAATAAGTAACGTGTGTATGATACGGAGTTCTTGTTGAAATTAAAACTATCCTGTTTCTTTGTTTTATTTAATATCCTGCTTAAACTCATTTACTTAAAAAACTGCTAATATTTCTCCAAAAATAAAGCTTGGCTTAGTACCAACATTTCAAAACAAAATTATTTTAATTCTGTTTTACTCTTGCGGTCACAGATCATTACTTCATGGATAATACATGTCACACAAATCAGACATTAATATTATATTCATACATACAAATGAAAACAGAAATTTATGTAAATTCAATTTTGTTTTTTAAAATATGTTACATAATGTGTAGTCACGTAGCTTAGCTCATTTAAATTAGTATAGCCTGGCATAATTCGTCATTTTATTTTATTTTATTTCTTTTATTTTAAGGCGTAAAGTACATTGAGGCTATTATCGCCTCCCTGAATGTAAGTGTGAGTGTAAAGTGTTAACGTTGTAAGTGTAAGTGTGTATTAGATTCAGGTACCGCGACGGACGTCTAAATCCTCTCAATAGGTGCAGCTAGTCTGCACCCCCTGCGAGGTTCGTCATTTTAAACTTAGTGGTTTTTTTGAAATTACGTATTTTCAAAATGTACATCTTACTTCTGTCTGCAATGTTTTTTTTTTTTTTTTTTTTCTTTTTTGAGTAAAATTATCAATCCACAATATTTATCCTTATTAAAAAAAACCACTTGTCATATGGTTTTTTTTTTAATAATAAATATTGTGGGTAGATAATTTTACTCAACAAAAAAAAAGCATTGATTGCAGACAGAAGTAAAATACATATATTTTGAAAAGATGGAGTTAAAAACCTCTGTCGACTATAGGGCTGGCAAGTTTTAACCAAAACTTTATTCTTGTGCAATAACTAGTTTTTGCGGGAAACTGTAACTTTCAAACATCACTCATTTTTTTATAGGTTACTTTATGATTATTTCTCACACAAACGGGATATAAAAGCGGAATCTGAAACAGAAGAGATTGGAACTCGTAAACGAAAATCTGCTTTGAGGGAGATCGAAGGAGAACCAAAAAGACTGAAAAGTGATAATTCTGCTAGTCTATTAAAACCTAGTCGCCTTAATTCTACATCTTTGTTAAATCAGGTATGTTATTTGGGTGTTTGTTGGAAAGACTTTCCAATGAAAATATAGATGTAATCTTATATTAGTGTGCAAAAACATCTGATTATCAGTGAGTGGTTAATTTCTTTTGTGGATTATCTAATAAGAAAATAATTATTTTTATAAATTAATAATATTTTTAGTTAAAATCTATCTTAGTATTATCATTTAATTACAGTGATACCCCAAGCTGATGGTCAATCTGGACAGTGGTCATATCGAACATGATAAATGACCCAGTGATTTATTTTCAAGTTATTTCTAAGCACATGTGTAAATATAGAGATAACATTGTGCTGTGCTACAGAAATAAACATTGTGCTGAGTTAACACAAACCAAGCCTTTGATTGATGGGTGTTTGGTTTTTGTAGGACAATAACTACATGATATTTCTTAGTTATCTGTTCTTAGAATGTCCATTCCTATTTCCTTTGTATCTAATTTCATTTATTGCGTCATCAACTCTTTTACTATTGTATGTTTAATTTGTTAACCTGTTTAAAAATTTAAACAGTTAAATAATATTATCGTGTTACATACTTTGATTTTTAAATTTAACAAAACGTTAAATGCCTGTGTGCAAGTTTCTGATTGTTTTAAAATCCTGCTTTCAATTTTTTTTGTGAATAATAATTAAATGAGTTCTAAAAGAAGTGCTTGTGGTAGTAAAAGTAAAAGACAAACTTTGACTGTTGAATTAAAAAAGTATATATAGTACTGATTTGTCCTATGTATATATATATATATATATATATATATATATATATATATATATATATATATATATATATATATATATATATATATATATATGGTATAATTACATTTGTATGAATTTAGTTAAAATGAAGTGTGACTTCTGTTCTGTGAATTTTCTTCATTCTTCATTTTTGACATATTAATAATTAGTACTCAATTATTTTTTCTTATATAACAAATTAAAATGTTTTCCATAAGTCACCATTGTAAACGCTGACTCACACCAGCAGTCTGCTTAGGTAACAGCCTTAAGTTCTTGAACGAATTAAGACCGTTAACCGGGGTACCACTGTATGTAATATAGATGTCTTCTAAGTGCAAGGTTGCATATAGATGAGCACGTTCCTTGCTTTTGGTGGGACACACAGTGAAAGCCATTTGTTTCAAAAAACATTCATGCCACTTTGCACAACTGCTACTGATTCATGTCATCGATCTTCAACAACATGTTAACAGCAGAACGGTTTTCATACTTGAAATGCAGAATTGTCAAGGCATTTCGTGCCTATTGTACTGCACTGTAAAGTGTTTTGTTACAAAGAAAAAAATATGTATGATTTTTGAAAAGCTTAAACTGTTAAATAGTACGAACACATTTTTGCTTTATATTTACAAAATTGTGATATATTATTATAATAAACACCGTATGATTTTACTACTTTTTATATAAACTTTATACATTATTACTGTGTTCTATTGTCTTATTAGTTTGTTTATACTATAGTTGAATCAGATTATAAAATAAAGTTTGCTATTTATATAATTAAATGGAGTTTTTATTGTTTATATCAATTTTTGTAATTAATTTGTAGTATGTATTGCAACTTCCAGTCTTGTGGTTGATCGTGAATGTGATAACACTTTAATTTTATACATATGTTGATAATGCAAACACTTTTCTGTAACATTCGGTAATTGTGTTTACAGGAAGTTACACTTTCTTCTGGCTCTCCCCGGGCTAATTCTTCAGGAAGAAGAGGTCGAGGTCGTGGAAGAGGGCGGAAAAGTCTTGGAAGAGTTTCCACTGGTTCAGGTAATTTACTTTTCTTAATCTGTATAGAATTAATATTTTTGTTTTAAAAACAGTAATTGTAAAAACTGTATTCTGAAATTGCGGTTTTAACACTATGAAAACACTAATTTGCTCAGTCGTATCTGAGAATATAAGAGAGAAGGTAATCAAACACATTAATGTGAAAAACAAGAGAGTTTAATTTGTTGGTTTTTGTTTTTTTTGTATAAATTTTTGTAAGAATATACACGCTGTTTTTATTTAGCGTGCCACGGTTGCGCAGCGAATGTCTGAGATTATATTATTTTACACTTTGGGAGCCATATATTATTTACGTAATAGTTTTTTTCTGTTTCGTAAACCAATTCCATGTATTAGAATGTGTAATTTTTCTCCTCACTGCTGCATGAATTGTAGTAGGGTTACTTTGTAAACAAAGAGAAATAACTTTGATATTAATTCTTTGTAGAAAACTGATAGTAACGAAGAGTGGGAAAAATTGTGTGAACTCTCTAAAACAAACTGTGCAAAAAAATTGCAAACGTTCTCATACAATTTTTAACTCGGCACTTCCTGGGACCTTCAAGAATGTTCCTGATGTCAGCCATTTTTACGCCAGCTTGGATTATTTATAGCAGTTACGTTCCTCTTAGCTCACAGGACCGCTACTAGTAACCAATAGAAACAGGAACATGTGAATCCAGGAACATGTGAATGGCCAAATAATTGTGTTGAAAATAATATTATTTTCTCTGTACAGTGCTTGAATCTGGAGGTGAACTAAAATGATATTGTTTCCCCCCTTTGTCACTCTGTTTCTGTAGTGTTCTAAACGATCTCAAATATAACCTGTAATACTGTAGTACGCAGCATGCAGGTTGCTAAGATATAAAGTTACATAAAACAACTCAGTATATAAAATTTCAAATTAAAAATTTATGGTTCCAGGGAGAGTTAAAAATGAAACTCGATAGTAGTCAGGATTTTTTAGCAGTTTTTAATTGGAAAATAAGCTATTGGAACTGCCATTACATAGTAAAATGTTTTTAATGTAATATCTTAGTTAAAACCTGAAATATTATTGTACAAAAATATATTTTCAACAAAAACGTTTATTTAAATGATTCATATGTTCGTCCATTTCTGGACTTTAAATGTCTACCCATTATTGGGTTGCTATGGACAAAACAATTCTAAGTCGATGACAACTAACTGTCATAATAGTGGCAGATCTGTGGCATGCTACCGAGCGGCCACTCGTAGTGACCATTCAAGAATAAGCAAGCAGAAAATATACAAGTTTCGTGGGAGTAGCATTTGGCCAGTAACAATGGCGTTTCGAATACAATGAAATTATTAGGGGCTAATTTCCTTATAGTTTCCAAAAATTTGGTTCAGAATCTACATACACATACACACACACACACACACACACACACACACACACACACACACACACACACACACATATATATATATCTGTTTTCCGAAATCGATTTTGGACATATATAACAATAATTCAAAACAAATTATTTTAAATTGAAGATTTCGCTTTGAAAGTAAACCAAAGAAACTCCAACATCGTTAAAAATTTATTTCCAAACTGTAGATGTTTTTCTAATTTAAAATTTGCCACACTGATTTAAATTACGGAACTTTATCTATGACTAAAGTTTAAGCAAAATCTGATTTTTTAATAATTATGCTAAATTTCAATGCTGAAAACTCCCAAATCACATTTTTTTTAGGGAGATAATGGCTCATACTTGCTTCTTGAATGCTTTTGCAAAATTTCATAAGATCGTTAGAACCTGTGTAAATTGTTATCACCAAAATCGATCAATTTGTTTATTTGCTGGTAACGGACATCAAAATAAAAACTAATTTCGATTCTAAAAACAGTAATTACCATAAACATACACAATTCTTTTTATATACAGAATTTTCTGGGCAGTGTTTATTTATAAAAAATATTTTTACCGATAATGACGAATCAAACACCATTTTAATATCATTGAAGTCGTTTAATTTTTTTGTTTGCCTAAAATAAACATATATGATGGTACAGTAGATGCTATGCATTTCCATACATAATGATGCAACATCTCTTAGGACGCTTTCAACTATTGCATGAAATCATTGCTTTTAACGTTATAAACATTGATGTCCCGGTAATCACATTGTTTTTGTACTTGACATCGGTTGACTGACGTTTTTCTGTTTATTTGTTGGTTGTGTTATCTGCTGTACTTTGTACAAAATGAAAGAAAAGAATTATCATTCTTTCTTTGTTTTGTTTTTTTAAAAAAACAATTCTGGATAAATTGAAAATGTAAATGAATTCCTTAGCTATACATACACCTGTTTGGTTACAAATAGAAACCTACGACAACGGACGGAAATATATTTCTGCCACAGTTGGAAGAGTACAAAATTATTAATTATTTTCTCTTTACAGTTGGTACACCTGTCAGTCGTAAATCGATCGCTGCTAAGGAAAGATGGCAACAGCATAAGGAGCAAAAACGCCTTCGGGATAAAGGGGCCAGGTAAGTTTTTACAAAAATATTTTGGAGTTTAAATATTTGTATTATAAGACATGTAATATACAAACATGAAAATCTAATCAACAGTTAAAGTAGTTACAATAGTCTTCAATAACCGTCATCCTCGGGACCATTGAGGTGACGGATGACAGAAATAGACCACCAGTACATTTAGCAACCGATAAAATTAACATTAATGTTTTTATAACACAGAATGTTTTATTGTTATTATTTTAGAAAATAAAACTCTTAAATTTTCTGTTAAACTAATACAGTCGACCTCGGATATAACGCGGTTGAAGGGACGAAAAGTATATGAGCGCTGTAAACGAGATAACGTTGTAACCGAGTTTACAGTAAACTGTGGAAATACTGTATTTAGTGAAAGAAAATCATACTTTGTACTGTATGTGTAATTAAAGGCTATTTTATTACAATTTATTACACATATTACATATTTTAAAATATATTTTAGTAATGCAGTGCGTACTGTACACTGTTGTGAGGATTCGTGAGATTGAAGTTTTTCCCCCATTAAGGCGTACAGACAGAGTGTGTGTGTGTGTGAGAGAGAGAGAGAGAGAGAGAGAGAGAACACTTTTGCGGCAACGACACAGTTTACATTATTTAGCCTGCAACAAAATTCTACGAAGGGGACCATGTCTATTCTCAACCTTTATTCTAAAAATAGAACACAAATTGCATTTCAAGTGAGAGTGACTATAGGTCAGCAGCTTAGAAAACTGCTAAGAGCACCAATGGGACAGATAGAAAAAATTGCGAGTGAGAGGTCATGTCCCCACTCTGTCACAATAGCTCCTCCCTTTTCCTTCACTATCGCTGAGTAGTAACAGTTTGTAGATTCGGATTGGCAGTCCCTGAACCGTTGGAGGGAACTGAAGGGAATTCTCCTACATGCACGAGAAGTTCTTGCGCAGTCCTTTTACAAAGTGGCTGGACTATAACAGCAACGTGACATCGTTGTATCCAAGTTCACAAAGTGTTGTAACCGAGCCTAAAATACATGTGCACTTAATATAGAATATTGGGAACATTATGAAAACAGCGCTATAACCAAATTAGCGTTCTAACCGAGGGCGTTATAACCAAGGCCGACTGTATTATTTATTATGCAAATTTTACACACAGATCTTCAATCAGTAAATTATCCATATATAACTTAATGATAAGTATTCACGCAACTTACGCAAGAGCACCACACACGTCTCTTAGAGTACTCATGTGACGGTTATATGATTGAGTTATATGTTGAATGGTATTATCGTAAATAGTGAGAGTGTTTATTTTTAGGAGAAACATTCATCTCATTCCACTACTTGATAGGACCGTTTTCTTTGTGATTACCAATTGCTTAGGCTAGCAATTGGTGTCAGCTGCAATTGCCTATGCTATAAATAAGTCGTGTCCAGTTACAGTGTGTTTTGTCTACAGGTTACTTTTATTATTTATTACAAATTATATGCTATGGAAAACTGTCAGATAACAAAATTAACTTAATGGTTAATAGAAACTGTTGTATAGACTCTAACAAAATTCATACTTTTGAGTCAATGTGTTGACAAATTGTAAGCATATGCCTACTCAATAGTGTTGTTCATAGTTAGGCACAAAGATAACACATTGTTTTGGTACTATGTGTTGGGATGGGATATGAAAGTGTCTACTAATGTGCATAAGTGTCTCTAACTAATGCAACAGAAAAACTTCACTTACATATAAGCTTGTTTCATACACTTAGAAAAATAAAATTGTTTTGTTTGCTTGAAAAATATTCAAAAACATTTTCTTGTATCCTTTACTGGCCATTTGGTTGCTTAGCTCTAGAGTTTCTGTGACACCCAATTCCATATTATATTTATATGTGATAATTTGACTTATTATTAGATGATGGTATATCCACTCTGAAGTTTAGGTGCCGTGTGTGCAGTTAGTCTTGCTAATCCGTCCTTTTTTATGCTTAATTTGTCTAGGATCCATTGCAAGTATATTTCTTTTTTATAATATATTGAGAACTGGTCACACTAAAATATATCTCTTAATATCAAGACAAAGGAAATTTAAAACTTAATTTTGACTAATATGTGTTGTTGTTTTAGAAGTACTAATTCTGCTGAGGCTCTGGAAGGTATGCCTCTGTTGTCTCCTGAAAGTGAACAGAAATCATCGGACGTCAACAGCCTGCCTCCGCCGTTGTCACCACCACCTCTTGTACAACAAGCGGACAAATCGCCTTCATCTGTTGGGGTAGCTCCCAAGAAGAGAAAACCAGGCAGACCCCGAAAGAACCCTATAAAGAAAGACGAACATGTTGAAGATGAAGCTGTTGTAACTGAGAACGAAATTGAGGTATTTTTATATTTTTAGTATTAACAAATTTCTTTTTTTCCTTAATGCTAATGGTGTTTGAACTCGGAAAAGTTTTCCATGCTTTGTGGTCAATTGAAATCTTTTCGTTTCCTTTTCAGTTATGCTTTTCTTTCCCATACCTCACCAATTATGTAATACGTTTAAAAATTTAATTTTTTTATTCAAATTAAACCTTTTTTGTTCAGGAAGAAAATGTGGTTTTTGAAACTTATATTAATCTCTCTGATCGCGTGAGTTTACTGTTGTAATATAGTTTAAGCCTCCGATTTGAATTAAACTTGCCCGTTTAAAAAGACATTAACTCTTACATCCTACACTCTTTATTTTCATGCAAACCTAGTATCTATCTGATATAAAATATCCAATTAAAATAAAATAAAATACCTTTTTATATATCCTTCCCTATTTTCTTAGATCTCATGCAAAAAATGGGAAAAGTAGTTACGATTAACAGTATTTCTTTTTCTTTTTTAGGAGGATGAATCTGTTGATATTACCAAAGATAAGCAAAATTTACCAGAAAACGTTGAGGAATCGGTTGAATCAGAAAACGAGAAAGAAACAGAAGTAAAAGAATCAAAACCTGCCATTGAAGAGCCAATTAAAGAAACAACTCCACCTCCTGAGGCAGTACCTGAACCTGTGTCCGTTACTGTTACACCTCCGCCTCAAATCTCCATACACATTGAACCTGATACAGTGCCATTAGAAAGTGTTGAGTCTAAAGTGTCTCCAGCAATTAAAGTTCATTCTTCATTATCACCAAAACTATCGCCAGTGAAATTGTCATCGCCCGCATCATCTTCTCCTTCACCAAAGTCATCTCCATTAAAAACAATGTCTCCAAACTCTCCACATCAGGATCTTTTGAGTGTGTCAAGTCCATCTTCTTCGAGATCTACATCGCCTCAGGAAAAGGTAAACATAGTTTTTATATTGTTTTTCAGAAAAATTATATATATATAATAATGGTTGTTAGGCCAAACACGGTGATGCGTAAAAAAACCTTTATATTTTTTTAAAGAATACTGCATATCCTAACTGACATGGTTGTTAGGCCTATCACGGTGATGTTTGAAAAAACCTTTAAATTTTTTAAAAGAATACTAAGTATATTAACTGACACGATTATTAGGCCTAACACGGTGATGTGTAAAAAAACTTTTATATTTTTTTAAAGAATACTACATATCCTAACTGATATGATTGTTGGGCCTATCATTGTGATGTGTGAAAAAAACCTATATTTTTTTAAAGAGTATCCAAACCTTAACTGACAACGGTTGTCAGGCCTAACATAGTGATGCGTGATAAATCTTTATATTTTTTTAAAGAATACTCCATAAGCTAACTAACATAGCTGTTAGGCTTAACACGGTGATGCATTAAAAGAACCTTTATTTATTTTTTTCAAAAGATTACTCCATAACCTAACTGACACGGTTGTTGGGCCTAATACGGTTATGCATGGAAAAAATTTTATATTTTTTTTAAAGAGTACTCCATAACTTAACTAACACGGTGATCCGTGAAAAAACCTTTATATTTTTTTAGAGTACTACATATACTGACACGGTTGTTGGACCTATCACGGTGATGCGTCAAAAAACCTTTATATTTTTTTAAAAAATACTAGGCTACATATCCTGACATGGTTGTTAGGCCTAACATAGTGATGCATGAAAAATCTTTATATTTTTTTACAGAATACTCCATTAGCAAACTAATATGGTTGTTAGGCGTAACACGGTGAAGCATTAAAAAAACCTTTATTTATTTTTTTAAAAAGAGTACTCCAACCTAATTGACACGGTTGTTGGGTTAAATGGTGATGCAGGAAAAAATTTTTTTTTTTTTAAACAGTATTCCAAAATTTAACTAACACGGTTGTTGGTCCTAACACGTAATGCATGATCTTTAATGTATATTATGATTGCGGGCAAAGCCGTGACGGGTAACAGCTAATCATATTATATTTCTGAAAATTTGTTTTTGTTTATTTGTTTGTTATTCAAATAAACTTTAACTACTGGACCAAATGAGATTACATTTGGTGTGAACACGTTTTAGGTATCTGAAATAAACACAATACTATTCCAGTTTAATTGTATAATAATGACTTTTTAATAATACTGTATTTTATTAAAATATGACATGACCCTGTTTTAGCGTATCGAGTAGCAAAAATTTATATGTCTTTGCCGAAAACCATAAATCATATAATATTGTATATAGCAATATATTAAAATGAAATGACCTATTCTGATTTTGAAAATTGACTATAAATTTTATTGCTTACATTATAATTGCAGGCAAAGCTGCAAAGGGTAACAGCTAGTATATATATATATATATATAAAACTTTTACAAAACAAAAATCAAAATATCCAAGGTACACAAATTATGTGCAGTTTAGTCCTCACTGTAAATATAACTATTGTGAAAAACAGAACTTAATCTGATTTCTTGGAGTAACTTTCTAGTATTAAGTTATTTCAATGACACGATGTCCATAATACACAGTCTGTGGTGAAAAAAATATAAATAAAGCACATTATCAGTGTAGAACAAAGCCAGTTCTAGGCAACATCACAAAACATTAGAGATAACAATAGCCAATTTAGCAATAATCAGAAAGAATAATACAAAGCTAATTAACAGTTGTTACTGCATTGAAACAATATCGTTTAAGAATTTTGTTAAAAATCTACATACACACTTCATGGGTTAAAAATTGTAAGCAATAGTTATTGAATAACTTATTTGATAAATTATAATTTATTTATTCATCCACAGCAGCTTTAAGCTGTGCATGTTCTTGAGTAGCACATGTTAACAGTATAAAATATTTATAAATCTGGTTACAAATTTTAAAATTTTTAAAACAATCGCAGCTTATTTGTTTTATATTTTCATGTTTTGTTAAAAATTTTGTGTATTTGACTTTTTTTGAATTTAATAAGTCTTTCTTTTATTTTCAGATCCCTGATACAGAACAAGTAACTGAAATAAATCAAAGAAATGAATTGCCGCCTCTTTCTCCAAAAATAAAAGAAGAAGCTGTAAACACCGAAAGTAATTCATCGGTCACTGAAAAGGTCAAGGAAGTGAACACCCCAGAAGAAACCTGTGATATTGAAACGTCTACTCCTAGCGTAGTGGAAGAGAAATATCCACCAGATACCAAAGAATTAAAGAGAGTTAGCATGGATATGCCTGATATTTCCAGTGATGATTATATTCCGGATAGACAACACAATGAAAAGGAGAGTAAACAAGAGACTGAAGTTAATGGTTGCCAGGTGCTTGAACAAAAACCACCAGAAATTAAGAAAGTGAAGGAAGTAGAAACAGCTGCTCAGCCAACGATGGAAGTAGATTTGACGCAAACGGAAGATGAATCTCTACCTGACAATGAAAATGTTAAAAATAATGTAAATGAAAAAGTTAAACCTGGCAATAAAGTTGAAGAAAATGAAAATGTTAGATATAATGAACGTGTTCGGGAAGAACGATATAATGAAAGAATAAGGGAAGAACGATATAATGAGCGGGTTAGAGAAGAAAGAGTTAGAGAAGAGCGAGCTAGGGAAGAAAGAGTTAGAGAAGAACGTGCTAGGGAAGAAAGAGTTAGAGAAGAACGCGCTAGGGAAGAAAGAGTTAGAGAAGAACGCGCTAGGGAAGAAAGAGTTAGAGAAGAACGCGCTAGGGAAGAGCGTGCTAGGGAGGAGCGAGCTAAGGAAGAACGAGCTAGGGAAGAGCGATATAATGAGCGAGTTAGGGAAGAGAGAGCTAAGGAAGAAAGAGCTAGGGAAGAACGATATAATGAGCGAATTAGAGAAGAGAGATATATTGAACGAGCTAGGGAAGAGCACAGAATCAAATCCGATGTTAAGGAGTATAACAAATTTGAACACAGAGAAAACAAAACTGAAGGAAAAACATTGTATAATACTTCATCTAATCAAAAAGAAACTTTATCTTTAAAAACAGATGAAAAAGAAAATAAGAAAAAGAGTGAACACAAGCAGCACTCAAGAAAAGAAGGGCCTTCACCTCCACCCATTGTTATCTTGGATGACTCAGAACGGGCTCCAGCTAATGATGAGCGTAAAAACTCAGAAAGTGAATTGATAGTAGTTAGCGGTAACACAACACCACGTTTGGATCATAGTGTGGAAACTGTTCAACCCGCTACACCTATCAACCCAAGTTCTGTAAAACAAACACCTCCGCAACCCGAAATACCAAGTATGGGAGTTTATACGCCTGATTCCACAACAAACTCAGTACATTCCCTTCATGGGTATGGCCAGTGTGATCTTGACGTTAGCCAACTAGGCTTAGAATCCCCCACAAGTATTTCTTCCAACGATATGCCACCATCAGTAAGTGAACCACCAAGGCCGCCATCATCGCAGCCTTACACAGATTGTGCCCAACAAGGAGTAATGTATCACCATGTTGGTTCATCACCGCAACATTGTGTTCCCATTTTACCTCAATATCAGAGCTCATCGACGTCTACTAAACAATCATCCAGTAGTCGAAGTAAGACCCAGAGTGTGAATCAGCATCATGCTCGTAACCGTTCTACACCGCCCGCACCATCTCCAACTGTGCACAGATCAACTCCTCCGCAACAGCCTCCACCAAGGCACCACCAGCAACCATACTCTCACCACCACCCTCATCATGCTGTTATTTCCCAAGCGAATTATGGAATTGTTCCACAAATGGGCCAAACAGGAACGTATTCGATGGTACCTATGGCAACGGTTATTCAACACAGAATGTCTGCAGGTGCGCAACAATCTCCTAATCAACGCCTGGGTTCATCTCCGTCGTGTTCAGTTTCAACTCCAACAAATTTTTACATTCAGAACATACAAACCGCAATGCATCCTCACTCGCACACACCTACACCAACTACCTGCTCGGGTGTTGGACAACCAGGCCAGGGTGGTTCATCGTCTTGCAGCATCGCTAAGCTGCAGCAGTTGACAAATGGATTGGATATGATACCTCCCGGCCATTGTGCTAATATGACTCCTCCGCCTCCGATGAACCTTACTCCTCCGCCTCCATCTCACGCTACCATGACACCGCCTCCTCCGACCGCCCATCAGATGCTTCAGCAATCCAATCTTTCAAATTATCATAAATTCTATCAGAGCAATATGCCGCCAGCTACTAGCGGCAGATCATCGAGAGGTTCGTCGAGCGTCCAAATGCCTCCCACTGGCAGTTCTTCTAGATCCGGTGTCAGTCCGAATGTAACAATTAACCCGAACTTAATGGCACAGTACAGTAGTACCTTTAACGGCTACCGGATGGCGAGCCAACAAAGTCCAGCAACTGTTACGGGTTATATAACAAACACAGCTGGTTTCATTAATCAAAGTCAAATTCCTGTCCAGATGGGAGTGATGAATATGGCGCAAAGTCAGTACGCTCAGGACCCAGCAACCCTTCAACAAAACACAATGTACACATATGGTTACATAAATGGAAATCTCATCAACAGTCCTCTAAGGCGTTAAAAAGAAATTCAAGGCAAAATTGAACCTCTGGGACCAAATTGTTCGTTATTTATCACTAAAAAAAATCATTTAACAAAAGTGTAATGAAACATGGACTACAGACTTTATCGAAGGTATTGTATTTTTTCTTCAAAATTAATTACATTTTTAAGTATAAAGCTTTAGTTTATTAATTAGAACAAAGTGTTACCAATCGGTTATTTTGTGTGTTATTACAGAAAAACAAATATAAAAGTAACCAAAAACTGAAGTATCGATTAGTGTTTAAATAAAAAAATCAATTGTGAAGACGTGTTGCCTTTCAGATGAGGATGTTAGAAATTTTTTTTTAAATTTACAGGGTTGAGTGGTTATTTAATTGTTAGGTATGTTTATTGTTAATTACTTGTCTATTTATATTTTGTTGTTTTACAATTTTCGAATTTCAATTCTTTATTTATACAATTCTCTTATTATTATACATTGTATGTGCAGCACATGTTAATGTGTAGTCTCTTTAAACTTTTTTTTTTAATTAGCATAACATAATTTAGTGTACAAATTATTATTATTGTTTGTATTTTAAGTTACTAGTTTGTACATACATTAAGTTTATATTTATATGAAACGAAATAAATCTTGGAAAATTCTGCAGATTTATTTTAACAAAATTTGTGTAAATTATTTGTAAATATTTTGCTAATTAAAAATAAGTCTGAACTTGATCTTTTTAGTAGCAGCATTTTATATTTTACAGTTAAATTTTTTAACGATAAAAAGTTAAAAATCACAAGAACCACAGAGTCTTTCAGAAATGGAGATTTTTGTTTTAAATTTATTAGCAAAATTTTGAGGTTATTCGTGCCAGTGTTTCCGGTTTCATGTCCTAAACGTGTGGAATTCTGACAAAGGTGATATTTTCAAACACTAGTATTTTGGACTACCAGATTGGTTTGGTAGATCATGTAAAACAACGGTAGCAATATTTTCAGTTGATTCAGAGATTCTTTTTTGCAATCGCTGAAGATAAAAATGGTGATAATACTCAGTACTTTTTTTAATGTTTTCAAACTGAAATTTACATATTTGGTTTTTATTTTCTCTTAAGTTGTGTAAAATCATACTATTTTTGAACTTTTTTGTAACCATCAAGCCGAAGATGGATGTTTTAAGAAGAATTTCTCAAGTGCTTATTTTTCTTTTAATAATTATAGCTCTGTAATACTATCACCTTTATTCCTGCTACGAATGTAATTTTGCGGATTACGTATATCTGCCTTTCCTAGCTTCAAACACTATATTTGTTGATGCATTACGGAATACTTCCATTATCGTTCTGTCCCAAGCTCTAGATTTGTTCTTTTATGTTTTAACACCTCCCCTCCCTACTTCTATCATCTAGTCAGGTTTCTATTTATAGACGTACTTGCTTCTGATTGGTCCCTCTAAGCACTTTCTCTTTTCCTTATAATTTTTGAACATTTTGGGTTTTGAAAAACGTCTGCCTGTGAATTTACCTGTTTGTTTATTATATTTCCCCCTTCAATTTTAACATATATTTCTAAACAGAAGTAGAAATGTGTAAATTAAAATTAAACAGGGGAATATAATATAAATAAACTCACAAACAAACATTACTTTTCAAAGCCTGAAAATGTTTATAAATTGTAAGGATTAAGTAGACTGTAAACAGAAAGCGCTTAATGAACCGATCGGAAACAAGCACGTCAATAAGTGACTAGGTGATAGAAGAAGTAGGGGTTAAGGTGGTATAAAAAAACGATCCTAGAACTTGAGGGAGCAATATAGTAAATTTTAAAAAGTATTCTGTAACATCAATACAAAGTGTTAAAAGGTAGGAGTTATGGACTACAAAATTATTTTAATCGTAGCAACTGATTTTGGTTTGAATTGCGAATTATGCACGCTTGCTACTATTTAACACTAGATTGAAATCATTTCTGGTGTATGTTGAACATTTTTTATTTATACCTATGAATTCTTGGTATGTTGTATCAACTGTTCCAGACTTGCAGTGTTTTATGCAACTGATTTTTAAAACTAGTATTTTCAAATTATCTCGATATCTGAAAGTAAACCTGGACTTATAAAAGAACGTTTAAAAATGTCCTGTTGAGAAATCTTTTTCTTATTTGCATTTTGAAGGAACGTCATTTGTGAATTCTTACTGATTGGTGATTGGAATATATTGAAAGTGAACGACTGATGCTAGTGTGAAACATTTCAAATTGCGTATATGAACACAAAAATTCATATCAGGAAGTTTTAGGCCGGGTTGCATGTTAATCTTGGTGCTGTTATTAATATTAATTTACATCTTTTTATAAGGCAGGGGAAACACAGAGTTTATAAGGTAAAGATGGTAGAAAAAAATCCCTTTGTCAAGTCACGTAATATATTGCTGAAAAAAATAATGCATAAACAGTTTTTGAAAGGAGGGTTGAATTTTATTTGTGTATTTTGACGATATGAATTTGGGTTTGTACACAGAATTGAGTCCAGTTATTATTGTTGGCTTTTTACAGATGATTAGTTTTTCTATAGTTTTACGGCTTAGAGTTTTGTAAGCCGTTGAATTTTTACTAGTGTTTTTATCTTATAAAAAGTAAATTTCGTTAGAGTTTATAAAATGCCTATTTTTTTCAAATTTACAGATTTTAAAAATTTGTTATTTTTATTAGTTATTTTAGGGGAAACTTTTTGTACAAGTTGACGTAAAAATATACACTAGACCATGGCAGGATCGGAACTTGCCAACCAACATTTCTGCATGCTAGACATTCATATCAAATTCTCATTCATAATCAGAGTTGCAATAATTACAGCTTACCATTTGCAATGTGTTCCTGAATGAATGCCGTAAGAGTACGGCAATATTTAACTAAACAATTAAAATTTACATCCTCTAGATTATTTTTAATGTCAAATTTCTGAAGAGTTAACTCATTGTCCATTTATAAAAAAACCGAACACAATCCTGTACAGTAAAATTACGTTGTAAGTTTGACATGAAATTGATAGTCGAAAAGTGTGCACGTTTCACTTGACAAATATTTTGTAAACTTGTGAAACAAAACAGGAATCTCATTGTTTTACGCTAAAGTTTATACATTTTATAAAATTTCAATTGGAATATCACCTATTTTGATTGTGTACACACACAATACATACTAAATCACATATTTATTTATTTATTATGTTTACCGTAGTTTTTAATGTTTTAAATAATACCAGTGTTTAGTGATTTACAATTTATTAATAAACGCAGGTCTTTTATGCCTTTATGTGCTTCTAAATAATTGTAATAAATAATTTTTGATATAAATAGTAGTTTATAAGAACAGTTTAGTGAAAAATGTAAGAAAATAATAGAAAAAGAAATCACTGTTAGGTTTTGATGTTTTATATTGAAAATAGAGTTTCTTAGTATAACTGATCATCACAGAGTAAAGTTTTAGAACTTAGATGTGAATAAAATAAGTGGCGTTTATAATGTAAATAGAATTTATATTCTGACAAGTTGAATAGTTCAAATTTCAAAATTTATTGTATAATAGTAGCATAAAAAAGATTTATTTTTGTCACTCCTAATAATTATCAATGAAATTGATGTTTAAGGGAAACTTGTAAAATTTTTCCGTTTTATTTATTGTAAAAGGTCGTTTTGTTCTCGGAAATTTCAAAAACGTTCCGGCAGCTGTGAAACGAAGTTTGTAAATCAAAGTATTTTTCTTTTAAAATAAGTTAATTTCGTAATTGTATCAATGCATAACAGAACATGTACGATAGTATTCTTGCATTTATAAGTAATGTGTCGTGAATATAAGAATGGAAAAATTCTTTGTAACTAACTGGTTATGTGAAATTGTAAATATGTTTTTGGAAGGTGTACAAATCAAACAGTTATGTTAGTAATTTTTTAAGTTAAAAATTGTAATTAATCCCTTATCTGTTAATCATTACTTTTTTAAAATGAAAGTATTATTTTTAATATAATTTGATGAATTTTGAAAGTATTTTATCTTTAAAATTCATTGCTGTACATAAAATTGCTAAATTATACAATGTTAATACACAGAGTTTTGTTGTTATTTTCCTTGTGTAAATATTTTCCTTTATTACGTAAGCGATTCGTAGCGAACGGCCTTAGAAAATCTAGGCCATTTCATTTTTTATTAGTGTTCATTTGATATATGCTGTACTTTGAACATAGTTTGTATTTTTTCTCATCGTTGCGTAATTTTGTAACATTATTTAATAAAATAGTTTTAAAATACAAATTACGCTTTAATTTGTAAAGCCTAATGTTAAAAAAGAAATTCAATCCTTGTAATGTCTTAAACTGTGACTGTATTAAAGTCTGTACAAGGTTTCAATTAGTTTACACCAAAATTGTAAACACTTATAGTATCACACTTGTCTTTATTAAGCTCATCTGTATTACACTTACTTTATGCGACTATGGGAGGTATACGACACAGTGTCTCCAAGTCAGGTATAGTATATCAATGTTTTTGTCTAAAAGCCTTTATACAAACATTTTAATTAAAATTGGACTAACTTTGGTCCTGTAGAAAACAAAAGATGACATACAGTAATTTACGTATGTTTAAGCACACTTGCTTCATTATGTAAAGATAAAAGTTTTACAAAATTAAACAAGAATACAGAAAGAATGGTTTAGAAAGATTTAAAAAAACAGTAAGGAAATAAGATATACTGGAAAATTATGTGAACTTTTAAAGGAATTAACAGATCAAGAAGAAGAAAGGCAATACAGTGGTTTGTGCAAACAAAACTGCAACTACATACTACTGTATACCAGGTGTGTCAAACTGACTGCCCCATACCCCAAAGTAATTGGTTGTGGCCTGTAATATTCTGAAATAAAATGAAAAAAACAATGTTTTGAAAAAATAGGACGTTTTTTTTTTTACTTTGAAGTTTGAAATGTTCCTACTTGGATGCAACTGGAATTAATTTCCAAAATGACCTGGTTTTAAGACAGATACTGAGAGGTACAAATTGCGGTATGTATTTGTGAGTAAATATTTTGGCTAAGAAATTAATAAAACGGCATGCAGATCACTGGTAAACATATACCTGCCATATTGCCTGTTATCTATCTTTGAATCCAGTTATTGAACAGTTTGCAAGTTTCCGTAAAAAAAAATATTTTGGTTTTATAAATGCATACGTTAAAAGTAATTATACAGAAATATTATAAAGTATTGTCCCTAATTCACTTAATTGCCTATTTAATTATCATATTCATTTTCTTGAATCCTCACTTCAAAATATATTTTTTAACAAAATTTGTAAATGTAATGTTCTGCATGAATCTTACCTACTTGTATTAAATGACCCTCTGTTTTAATAGAGTTTGACAACTTTGCTGTATACTATACTAAAGTTTATAGTGGTAAAATAACAAACACTGGAACTCCTCAATAAATAAAATCAGTATCATATATATACTGGTAGTTGTCTTCGTGATACACTTTATGTAGCAATGTACAGTACGTGGAATACACTTATTCAGGGCATAGTGCATAAATGCAGTGCTAATTTGAGAGCTTTGATAACTCTCAATTACAAGGTGTACAGAAAGTAACAAGAATTTTAATTTTTTGAACAAAATATTTATTTTTCTTATTCTTCTACATTGATGTTGTCGCCTTCAAAATAGTCCCCATTGGAGATTATGCACTTGTGCCAGCACTTCTTCCAATCCTCGAAACACTTCTCAAACTCGATCTTTGAGATAGCCTTTAGTTCTTTCAGCGATGCGCTTTTAATGTCATCTACGGCTGTAAAACGACGGCCCTTTAAGGTTCTCTTTATTTTTTGAAATAGGAAAAAGTCACACAGAGCCATGTCTGGCGAATATGGAGGCTGGGCATCGTTACAGTACTGTTTTTAGCCAAAAATTCATGAACAAGCAATGAAGTGTGAGCTGGTGCATTATTGTGGTGCAAAAGCCATGCATTGTTTTTCCACAGATCCGGGAATTTTTTTTCGGATTACTTCACCCAAACGGCTTTGATCTTGTAGGTAGTACTCCTTATTGACCGTTTCACCTGGTGGCAGGTATTCATGATGCTTTATGCCATTAATATCGAAGAACACAGTGAGCATAACCTTCACGTTTGACCGCACTTGTCGAGCCAGAATGCCACCACTGGAATGATTGAGCCTTAGTTTCGACGCCATATCCGTAAACCCATATTTCGTCACCTGTTATAATACGTTTCAGTAATTCTGCATCGTCGTTGACTTCATTTAGTGACTTCAATTTATTGACTTTTGATCAAATTCCAATTTTGGCGAATTTTTGTTCACGCGTTTCATACACATTTTGAAACAATGTTTTCAGCATATCCAATCGATATGCCAACATCATCAGCGACCTCTTTAATTGTGATTCGGCGATTGTTCATAACCATTTCTTTCACTTTTTCCACGTTTTCATCGGATGTTGATGTACTGGGGCGTCCAGGGTGTTCTTCATCTTCAATATCTTCACGGCCTTCTTGGAAATGCTTATACCACTTGTAAACTCTTGCTTTACTGATAGCAGACTCACCATAGGCCTTTGTTAACATTTCACACACTTTGTTCCATACAATTTATTCCGTTTTTTACGCAAAATTTGATACAAATTCTTTGATCCATTTCTTTTAACAAACGAAAATCGTCGAGCTAATAAAAACACGTCTAACCTTAGTGGCTGTCACAAAGTCAACAATGAAAACAGCTGAAAGTTTTATAAAACAGTCTTCAAGGGCTTGTATACCAACATAACAAAAAAAAAATTTTGACAATCGGACTCTCCAAGACCACAAATTTAAAAATTCTCGTTACTTTCTGAACACCTTGTATGTAACTGACAAATTTTCTCAGAGATATTTTCACAGAACTACACTTATTACAAAGATCTATAAAATAAAATGCCTTTGGATGCATTCTGTTGAAAAATAGTTGAACTACAATTACACAGCCCTATCTGATTTTATCAGTCTGGTTTGACAAAGCTGTAACTACCACATCCACCTGTTACTATCATATAAGCAGACCAGCTGATCTAGTGATTGTTGATTGGAGACTACACTGCAAGTTAGCTTATAAGATTATGGCTGCATGTGTTTAAACAATAATTATTGTGATAGTGTTCTTTGCCCATAAGTTGTTTTGCTTATTTTGAGATGCTGGTTGACACAGAATCAGAATCTCTACCTGATTTTATCAGTGAAGGTGATTGTGATAACTTTATTCCACTATTACAAAGTGATTGCTCAAATGAAGAATCATCATTTTGTAAGGTGAGCAAAGCTGGATTTTCATATCCCTAAAAACCCCGCAGGGGGGTGCAGACTAGCTGAACCTATTGAGAGGATTTAGATGTCCCTCGCGATACCCGAGTCTTACAATACACTTACACTTACAATGCCACACTTACGACTAACACTTTTCACTCACACTTACATTTAGGGAGGCGATAATAGCCTCAAAAAAAACCTAAAACTGACTGCTGCGATTTATACGAAAAATACAACACTGCAATGAAAACTGATACCTAAACAGAAGAACTGCAAATTGAATATGAACTCTATATTGTACTCAAAAACAATTATGCAAAAAGTTAGGCAAGAGGAGAAAGAAAAAGATGCCCATGTTGTGTTATATGATCTGCAAATAACAACTTCCCATGCTGACGTTAGTTCTCTTATTTATTTCAGGAAACTTCGACTTTTTAACCTGACTGCTTACTATCTTGAACAAAAAATGTTTACTGTGCTATATGGACAGAGCAAATGGCTGGCAGAGCAGTAAATGACCTTGATAGTACATTTAAAAAGATTGTAGAAATACTTGATTAAATTGAAATCACAGATTAGTCACTTGGTCAGATTTCTGTGTGTCACAGAATCGAAACAGCATCATATCGTATACTGTTCTATATTTTATAAGGGACAACCCAACTGTTTCCATAAGAATGATGTATTCTTTGACTAGTCATTCATTTGTACAGGAAGTTGATAACGTACACAGCCCTGCCAAATTGAAAAAGTATTCAGGAAAAATGATTTTTATTCTCCAATAAGCCGAACAAGATTTTGGAAGACGTAAACATTCATAATCATCCAGATGAAACCTGAGGATTTTGAAGGCTCTGTGAAACAACAAAGGCAATAAACTATAAAGTTATACCTTTAAGTGGGCGATATTGAAATGTTTGCAATATATTGAAAATCAAAATTTTGAAAATATAATGTGCAAATGGGAAAATATTGTGCTGTCTGTTGGCAACATTGCACAATATCCCGTATCTTGTAGTATCCAGGCCTAGTACTACAAAGGTCTTCAAAAATTTTCCCGATTGCAAGATATCGTAGAGTTATGGACATGCAGGAATTGCATCGCACATGTTAGTGTTCCTTTTACAGATTTCAGGAGTAACCAAAGCAAGGAATTCATCAAATAATTCTCCGCCCATCTGTAAAAGTTTGCGAAAATCATTTGGTTCAATTACTCTCAGTTCATTGAGTAATTTTTTGTGTGTATACTTCTCCCTATCAATAAACTGTCTGGCCTATTTTCTACCTTCCTACGAGCCCTTTTCCTTTTCTTTTTTCACATTTGCGGCCACAGCAATAATCATGCAAAACAATTCATTATCACTCAACATGTTGACTTTCATGAAAGTCTGGTGAGGACTGTTTGCACAATGTGGTTATACGTCTGTGCTCGCGGTTGCAGAACATATTGCACAACCTTCAATATTGCCTCCATACGGTAAAATGTTTTGCACAAACCAAAATATTGTACAATAATTTTGACCATCTAGGGACCGCCATCAAAATTAAGCAACTCACATTGCACAATAATATTGAACGTCTATGGGCCGCTTTATACACATGCTGCAAATATATTGTTCAATAAAACATCGCATACGAATTTTATTCAAAACAAGCCAAGAACCCCTGGAACTTTTGAACTGTGGTAATATAAAATACAGCGAAACATCCAAAAGAAGATATAAAAGAACAGTTTCAAACATACCATCAACTTCAAAAAAACCTCATAGCAATGTTAGTAACAAATTACCTATTAGACCAAAAGTCCAGAAATGTTAGAACTTTCAAAAAAAACTTAAAAGCAGCATTTCCATATATGCCTCTCCAGAACAATGAGTATTGTAAGGTAATCATGAAAATTAACTGGAAGCAAGTTGTTATTGTGTGTGTTATACAAATAAAAATTCAATTTTATATAGTTTAATGTAATAACAGTGGTACAACCATCATTTCAGTTTTTCTTCTCATCATTGGCTCTAGATTATTGTTCGACATAGCTGTAAGAGCAGTTACAGCCTTGTCACTCAAAAATGGTGACTATGGGAGTGACAAGGTTGTATGTGTATTTTGTGATTTTTGTTTTGGTATTGGTAAACGGGCTTATAGATAGTGAGATAGTAATGCATGGATACCAACCACTAGAAAAGCTTATTAATTTTTGCAAAAACATTGGTTTTATGAAATGTTAAAACATTGAAGGACTTTACTCCAAACTACGACATGGTCAGATCAACAACAAGCTCACAAGTTTTGGAATAGTAGCAACAGAGGTTAACACAAAAACCTTTAACAGAAAAATATTTACCAATATCAACATGCTTCTAAATCATTTTATATGATACTAACTATAATTTGGACAATAATGCTACAACTACTACAATGAATTAATGTTAAATTGTTTTAAATAATAATATTTGTATTTGGATAAGAGAAAGGGACGTTTATATTTTATAAAATTGTATAGGTGTAGAAAGAGTAACTTTTTATATTATTTTTATTATTTAAATAAATTTATTTGTTCTAGACATTTTATGTGCTAGGTGAGTAAGTTTGAAACACAGTAACTATTGTATAATATAATGACATGTATTGGGTAGTTTCGACTTTTAAATTGGAATTTCACATTTTCTAGAAGTACAGATTGTGATTCAATATTTGGTGTCTTTCATAGTCTATAAGACATGTTGTTTACTTTTAAACATCTGTAAAAAACGATGTTCTGTGACATGCATTATGTTACAATTGGTTTGTAATAATTTCCCTTGTTTCAGCTTCCCCGCAGGGGGGTGCAGACTAGCTGCACCTATTGAGAGGATTTAGATGTTCCTCGCGGTACCCGAGTCTAACACACACTTACGATTTTAACACTTTACACTCACACTTACATTTAGGGAGGTGATACTATATAGCCTCAATGTGCTTTTCGCCTTAAAATTAAAAAAAAACTTGTTTCAGCTAACACAGCAAAATTAATCTACGTATTCCCACATTTGTGAAGGAAAACTTTTCAGGTTATGCAAAATAAAAATTTTCAAAGATGTATTCATTGCTAAATTTATTCATACAACCATGTTAAAAAGAATATACACAATTTCAAAGTGGATAAGGATCTTTCAAGTTTACAGTGAGAAAGTGAAGATGAAATTGGATTTTTTTTTTTAAAGAGAAATGAGGTAAACAAATAAATTAGACCTAAGAGTTAAAAAATTATTACATCTAACCTCAAATAATGTTATTTCAAAAATTGTTTTTTGTATCGGAGGTAAAAATACTCTATGTAACTTTTAGAACAATACAGTATTATTTATTTAAAATAGTTTCATTTTTGTGTAAGAGATAGCAGCACTTTTAAAGGTCAAAATACTGGATTCGTAGCATATTTTACACATGAAGTTGGATAAATCTTTTGTAGGTAATAGCACATACTGGCTGCTAATAGGTGCTTAAATATTGTTTATACATTTTTTATCTGTTACCATCCTAAATTAATGTTGCTTCTGTATTTAGTTTTAAATATTGCCACCAGAGAGCATACTTGCACAGGCTATCACTAACGTGTAACAAAAGATTTTCACCAAATTGTGCTGGTTTACTGTAAAAATCTTCCGTAAAAAATAAAAGCATTTTTAGTGAAAACTTGTAACAGTGAAACGGCACTGGTGTAATAAAATTGGCGGGAATTTTTCACTGTCAATGTCTGTAATGTGCTGCTATCTGTTATGGTTTTCGTAGATATTTCATAAAAGCCAAATTAATATAGCATTTTTACTAATAAAAAACTCTGCCAGGTGCTGCTGCCCTTGGTGATATTCATAACTAATTTAGGAAAATAATTATTTTTACAGTTCTAAATTCAAGTTTCGTACTACTCAGAATGTAACGATAACAGTAGAGTAAAATAAAATGTGATGAACATAATGTTTACAACAGTAGATAGGTAATAAATGTTTAAATAGTCTGACGTTAAAAAAAGAAATTTATCAATTTTACCATCGGATGATAATAATTTAGTCAAAAAACAATCAGAAGAAGTAATTCTTTACGCAAAAAGTGATTTCAGTTAAAGTTTAATTTATTCTATGTTAACAAGAATATAATCGCGCCACGCTGTTCTTTTGCTGATGTGATAGAAGCGAATTTCCAAAAATATTTTTCACTATCATACCCTTTTTGAAATTCTGATTTCTCCATCATAATCAGCATTAACTTCTCCATATTTCAGTACTTTAAATTTTTAAATTGCACTGAAAATGAACTTTAAACGCCGTCAAATTACAATTTTAAATTTCAACGGATTTCGAAAATTCAAAATGCTAATTTATGCAGTTATTAACGCTGATTACGATAGTAAAATTGGATTTTCCAAAAAGATTTAAGGCAAAAAAATTATGAATTTTTAAACAATTGAAAAAGCAGCCATTTTGAAACTGTTGAGCGAATTTTTCTGGATAACGAACTTTTTAACATCTCCCCCCAGATATCTTCCAAACCATAATTGTCGAAGAGGCAGTAAACCAAAAATAAAAATGATGTAACATGTTTTCTCTCCCTGTTTACTTATTTTAATGACAATAATTTGTTCGAAAACACGACAAATAGCTGGTTTGTAACAACATAACCAGAAAACTTATTACAGCCTGTCAGCTGTTCAATGAAATCAGCTGATCGTTACGAATGAATATAAAACAGGTGATTTTTTTTTATTATAACTACCAACATAAATTTGTGCATTCGCATAACGCAACGCGCAAAATCCAACATCACAACTAGCCCTAAAATATGATACATGTTGATAACACTTATTTAATCCTGAATGGCTACACTGAGCAAAATCGTTAGAGTATTTTTTGAGAAAATTGCATTCTGGTTTTTATTGCAGTTACCTATTATGTTTGGCGCGGCATAATTAATTCCAGAAACGTCTTATGGGGAACTTATAAGGAAAAAAACTGAGTAAAATTTGAACCAAACTGAAGTAGTTATGTTCGCTCCTAGATTGATAACACACAAGCGCGCGCACGCACGAAATTTTTGAGATCCTACTAATTAAAATTAACAGATTGATTTACGTGATCTCAAATTCTCAATAACTGATTTTCTATCTACAAAATATAACTAGAGTCCTCAATAATAAAGAGTCAAACAAGCACTGTACGCAGCAGAAACACTGACCATGAATCGCATAGGCTTGAAATAACGGAAAGGAAAATCTTAAGAAAAATTATAGGAACAAAATTTCAGGATAATAAGGTAGTATATATAAGAAATGAAGCTCTCTATAAGAAAATTGAAAAACTGTCAGATACTATGAGAAAAAGGAGAATAAATTTTTACGGCCATCTTCTTAGAATGGACTCCAATAGATTGACGAAACGGGTGTTTGATTTTTTCCATAATCGTAAAACAAAACCGAACTGGTTTAAAGAAATTGAAAAAGACCTAATAGAATTAAAAATTACAGAAAATTCACTGCTTGACCAAACTGCTAAGATAAGTACCAAGGACGAAAGAATAAGATTCCAAGATAAAACCAAAATAAGACCTAAACCTGTCATTTCGGAAGAGGAGAGGAAAAGAAGATCGGAAAGAATGAAGAGCTACTGGGAACAAAGAAAAGTACAGCGCGCAAGAAATGATTGATTCAGCGTACCCCAAAGAGGGTGAAACGAAAAGAAGAAGAAAGAGTCAAACATTTTAAACGCTGAGAAGATTCCACAAAAATTTTTAGGTTAAGTCGGAACGTAAAAAGTGAAATTTTGTCACTTTAATTCTGTTTCTGTTCGAAAGTTATAAAAAAGTTTATATATTAAAAAAATCCCCTGCAGGGGGTGCAGACTAGCTGCACCTATTGAGAGGATTTAGACGTCCCTCGCGGTACCCGAGTCTAACACACACTTACACTTACAACACTACACTTACGACTTTAATACTTTACACTCACACTTACATTTAGGGAGGCAATAATAGCCTCAATATGTTTTTCGCCTAAAAAAAAAAAAAAATGAATTGACCGTCATTTTGGATATTTGGAGATCTATTTCCAAAATAATTCACAGGCCTATTTTAAACTCTTAACAAATAAATATAATTTGCCAGCATGACAATCTTACATGGGCGTAGATAGAGAACATTGTAGACGTAAAATGTTCAGTTTAATACGTTCCAATTATCTGTTTCAAAAATGCACGATGTCGACAATTTTGTTATACATTATTTACTTAGGCCTGAATAAAGTTACGTTAGCACGGTTGTGTGTACTAGACAAGTCACAGATTGGAAGTGAGATAGCGGAAGCAGACTGCTCGAGGAATTTGCAAAGAATGCCAGGCGGATGTTAACAACGCCTGAGAATTTCCTGAAGGTCATTCAGAACCGTGAAATTATAATTGCACACTCACCAACAATTACCTTATACTGTAGGCCTAGACTGTACATGTATTTATAAAAATTATTATTAGAGTTATGTTTACAATGTTACAATTAAATCATTATCGCCCGGTCTCGGGTTTCACAACCAACGTCTTCAGAACGTATAGCAGAGACGTTATTAAGAACAACCAATAGAAATGCCTACCATTTTGAAACTGATTATTAGATTTTACTTAGGATGTTGTAAGGGTAGAATATCTGAACAAAATGAGCAATTGTAGAATCTTCCACGATGCGTAGCAAGAATGTAGGAAAAATCCTGCCCAGATGACAGCCTTTTTAAAGTATATTATTAATTTTTTAAGAATTACGTCAAAACGATACGGAAGGAAAATTTAACAAACTCATACATTGTTCCGGTTTGACTATATTAAAACCAAAAACCATATTATATACTCTTCACCAACAGCCTTTATCTAGTCGTATCATTTTCATAGATTAGCCTACTTCGTTAATTAGCATATTGCAACATTTTATTGCAAATAAAACTATAAAATTCTTCATTCCTGTTAATTACTTAATACATTGATAAATTGATTAGATATATTTTAATCAGTTCGACTTTATTGATTGTACAAAATGTGTCGCAATGTATAACCTCAATAGGAAATAAATAATGTATTCAAATAGCTATGATCAGATTAGAAATGCCCTAACAGGTGTATGCTGTTTGTTTGTCCGATTACTTATCTATGGCCGTTAGGTAGCGCTACTTGCGGAAGACAGCGTAACTAACCTTTACTGTTAAGTCAGTTTACAACTAGAAGTTCCTTGTGCGTGTTGTGAAATTTATTGCGGTAGTGTTGTTATTATTAATTATTTTGTGCCTGTGATAATAAAAAAAGTTTGTTTTGCATTATGTGGATTTATAAATAAGGTATGCTATTAAATTTTACACAAATGCTATAGTTTCTAAATGCAGTTTGTACATTAATAGTTTTAAGTAATTAATACTTAATTGTTGTACTAGGTTATGTTAGGACTTTTGTTAAATAGTTATAAGATTTTCGTTTGATATAAGTTGATTCATCTATCGGCTTTCTGCAGTCAAAAACAAATATTTTCAGTTTAATTTATAGTACATGTTTATCCATGGATAACATTTTTACTTTTAACTATCGGTAAAACATTTTATTTTATTTTTCAGTAAACTATGCCTTCTATATTTTTTTGTTAATAACTACTACTAAAGTGAGATAGCCTTATTTAAGAAAATATTAAATTTATTTTGTAATTTTTAGATTGTTGCCTGTTATTATTATTATTTTTAACTAAAAAGCTTTTCTAAAATTTAATTATTAGTTTCAGATCACCAAAAATACGTTTTACTTAAATAAAAATGTGATAGTTTAGGGTAGGCCTTATATTGAAAATTAATTTTCATTGGTAAATTAGCATCAACAATTAAGTCATAATGTCAATACATTTTTCATTCTCCTATTAAAATTTCAAAAATTCCTGTGTATTTATGACTATCAGTAAGTATTTATTTTGTTACAGTTAAAATACGATTATAACTAGATCTATTAACTAGTTAAAATATATTACTAACAATAGCCTAAACTTTGTTTTAAATTTTAGACCGATTGGAATAGGTTATGTTTAAAAATAAATAAAAAATCCCATTATATTGTTAACAATGCGATAAGTGTAAATAAATCGATTTCTTGCTATGCAGCCTATTGTTTTCTCTGAGGCCTCAAAATCGGTTTTAGCGTCACTCAAAAATCTGAGCCAATAATTAAATTAAATTAGCCTAAACTTACTTTAACCCTATCTAAAATGCTAGCCTGTTAGGCTGAATTGAAAAATTTAGCTTCAAAAATTATTTTAATTGCTTTCATTTTGTTGTTGATACATAAACAAATAGTGGGGGAAATTGCACAAACTTCCTTACATTCTCTTAAATTATTTTAAGGTTCTAAACAAAACACCAGTGTTTCTAATTTCCCTAAAACATTCTGTTTTGAAGTTAACGTAAAAAATGTACGTTAATTTCTCAAAATTGGTTCAGCAGGTTATGTCAATTCATATTTGAAGATTCGTAATTACACTCAGTGCCATTTGAAAAAAATCAATTTGGGAGTAAATCGAAAAAAAATCTCAACTGTGACCAAAGTTTAACCAAAGATAATTGTGATAATTTTCCAATTTTATTCCTAAAGTATACGAAAATGAACTTTTTTTGGGGGTGAATGATACTGTGGTCTGAAAGTAAACAGACTAATGAATATTTTTATCGAAAATTGTCTTTTTGTTTATTGTTCAGCCATGTGGAGCACATTCACACAGAGATTAAGTTAAAACTTACTTTTCAAATCCGTAAACACCAAACATATGTAGGGGAACTCTGGGCAGAACGTGATACTTAATGTTTATGCATTTTTTAAAATAGCAGAACACAAAAAAATACTTTGTAAAGGTACAATACATTACTTTATATGGTAGTACAACATATCTGACATGCAAATTGCTTTAAGTTATGTGTTTGTATTTTTTATATTTAAACAAAAAAAACTTTGCGTATTTCCCGTTCTGCCCCACATACGGGGCAGAATGGGATAGGGCTTCTTTTATGTAATTTCCTATTACAAAAAGTTGAACAAATTTAAAAACACTGCCTTAAAACTATAAAAACGATTAATTCATAAAACATTTTGAAAATAATTTTATAATTTTAATAATTTTTAGAAATTAAAATCTTTGAAAAACGCCACTAGGAAAACATTAGTTATTTTACAAAAACTAAAATAATTTTTAACATATAATAAACGTAAAACTAACTACTTAGTCTCCTGACAATATTCACAAATTAAAATTTCTTCATCATCCTCACTGTCTACACCAGCACATGAGTTGTGTGCCCATTTCAAACATATCTGGCATGCAACCCAACCCTCATTACAGAGTACAAATCCCTGCAGTAAAGACACTCATCTTCTTCATTTTCATCATCTGATTCACTCTCTGTCATTATCATCTTCTTCTTTGTAGATTTTTTTGTAAATTTTGATTTTTCAGTTTTAATTTTCTTAAACAGATTTTTCGCAATTGACTTCCCATTAGTAACATTTTTCCTTTCCTTTTCTTTGAAAACCCCTTTTCACACGATAACACCGCTTCAAAGGCCTTTACCATTGCATTGGCGTCCCATTTCTGTCTATCAGTCTTTCTAACTATCAGTAAGTTCGCACCATCTGGAATTGGAAAAAAATTGTTTAAAATCTCATTGCGTTAAAAAAAATGATGGGGGCAGAACGGGATACTATCCCATTCCGCCCCAAGAGCACGTTTTAGGTTATGAGTATTTACCAAATCTAAAAACTGACATTCTTATACTAATTATATAACCATGTTACAGCTAATTTCATACACTATAATAAAAGATACAATTAAATGATATGTAAATTACAATTAATAGCTTACCTTAACGCAGAATAAGAAGAAAAGTTATAAAAACTCAGTAGAAAATCAGCAAAGCGTCACTTCTAACACAAGACCCTGACCAAACTACATCAAAATGGCCGTCATATCTTCCCTTCTGTTTACAAACATAGTTAAACATTTTACTGACAGACAGCAGCCCTTTCCAATGGAGAAAAGTGTTCTATCCCGTTGTGCCCCGCTATCCCATTCTGCCCCGAGTTCCCCTATTTATCAAAATCTCAAAATCGAGTTTTTTCATTCACTATAGGCTACTTTCTATTTATAGACGTATAGGCTACTTCTACCTGTATAATTTATCTCCTACATAATACATTATAAAAGCCTAGGCTACTTCCTACATATAAAAGCTACTTTCTACCTATATAATATAGTTTCTACTTATATAGGCTACGTTCTACCTACATAGGCTATTTTCTACTATATAAGCTTAAACCAATACAGGCTAAACATATTCACGCTACTTTCAACCTATATAGCCTACTTTCTATTTAAATAGGATATTTTATCCCTACATAGGCTACTTCATATTAGCCTATATAGGCTACTTGCAATTCCATTAATTAACGGCGACAAAAATCAAGACTGGTTAATTTTTCATTAATTGCTTTTATAAATTTGATACTAAGTGATAACTAGCCTATGTTTTTCATTCAAAATTGAAAAACTAATTTTATCCACAATAAGTTAAGAAAACAGGCTAGAAGCTACTGACGATTTTTCGTTTTTCCAATCTTCCAAACCTAAAAGTTATTTTATTGTCTCAGTACAAAGTTGTACGAAGTATAGAAATTTCGAAAAACAAAAATTTTTTTGTTTTGATGGATAAGCTATATCCGTTTACAATTTAAAACACAATCTTCAATCACTCGTCTATCTGTCTGTATGTCTGTCTGTCTCTCTTCCCCTCTCTCCCTCTCTTTATCTCTCTACCTTTCCCTCTCCTCTCTCCTCTCCCTCTCTCTCTCTCTCCCTCTCCTTTCTCTCTCCCCGCCACTCTCTCTCTCTCTCTCTCTCTCTCTCTCTCTCTCTCTCTCGCTTAAAGTTAAGTTGTGAGGTTAAGTGGAAGGGAGTTAGGGTTAAATGGTCCTAACATCGCCTCAAATAAATAATAACAAGTTATCAATATCTCTCCCTCTCCGTTTTATATTTTCATTGTAAGTTTTTGTGAGGTCAAATTGAAAAGAGGACCTAATGGTCCTAACTTCGCTTAGAATAAAAAAGACAACTAATCAATCAATCTCTTTTCCCCTCTTCATCTTTCTCTAATCTCTCTCTCCCCCCTTCTCCCCTAAATGTACCTTCAAGCGCAGTAATAAATCTCTTTCCCTCTCTTCTTCTCTCTCTCTCTTCTCTCTTCCCCTCTCCATCTCTCCCTTTCCCTCCCCTCTGTCTGTCTTTCTATCTACTGTATCTATCTGTCTATTTACCTTCAAGAGCAATTGGAATAGGGCAAACATTTTGGGCAAATTTCAATCAAATCTACCTTTCAGAATGTGTACTAGATCAGCATCGATGCATATTTAGTTGGTTCAACAGACCACTCAAATAACTTATTTCTAATGGAAATTCGCTTTAGGTTTTAAATAAGTTATATTGTAATTTTACGTAGTTGTTACACATAATTTTGACGCACAGAAACAAATTATGTAGACCTTTGCAACAGTACTGCATTAATAGCTGAGTTACATTTTGCTATCATATTTACACGTTAAACAACTTTTTATAGGCTTATTTTATATTATAGAATACGGGAGAGCGGAAAATAGATTAAAACCTACTTTACGCGCATAATCTATCAGCTACCGCATGCTACATTTACTGCATGATATGTATACCTGTAATGGGAATCCGTGACTTATGGAATACGATTTTCAAATGCCATTTTGCATAACAAAACGTTAACGCCTTTTACCTTTGTACGTTACAGAGTTGCAAATGTATCCGCTTCGGATTTTTTGAATATTAACACGATCGATTTTGTTCAAATTTACGCGAAATAAATATATAAGCTATATCCGTTTACAATTTAAAACACAATCTTCAATCACTCGTCTATCTGTCTGTCTGTCTGTCTGTCTCTCCCTCTCTTTATCTCTCTCCCTTTCTCTCTCCCTCTCCTCCCTCTCCCTCTCTCTCTCTCTCCCTCCCTCTCTCTCTCTCTCTCCCTCTCTCTCTCTCTCTCTCTCTCTCTCGCTCAAAGTTAAGTTGTGAGGTTAAGTGGAAGGGAGGACCTAATGGTCCTAACATCGCCTCAAATAAATAATAACAAGTTATCAATATCTCTCCCTCTCCGTATTATATTTTCATTGTAAGTTTTTGTGAGGTCAAATTGAAAAGAGGACCTAATGGTCCTAACTTCGCTAACATCGCCTCAAATAAATAATAACATGTTATCAATAGAATAAGTTTTTGTGAAAAATACAACTAATCAATCAATCTCTTTTCCCCTCTTCATCTTTCTCCCTACATTATATCACAGTATATCAGTATATCACAGTATCAGTAGGTATATCACAGAAAAATATTGTTCGGGAGGTATTATAAACGTAAAAATATAAGCATTTGGTGCTTAGGGACTAGGTACGTTAGAAGTGACTGTACTTGCAATTAATTGCCTTCATCACTTAAAGTTTCATTCGGTCTCTTTTTAGAAATTGTATCCATTTTTTTAACTTCCTAAAATCGGTACAAACCTTCTTTATAACCTAAAACATATACAAACAAATGTTGCATAACATATTTTCACAATTATAACGTAACATTTTAACCATTACATAATATCTGTAACAACGCTTGTGTATAATTATAGTTTCTATTATTATTATTACCAAAATTTATAAGTCTAATAAATCTAATATTTCACTTATTTTATTCATTTTAAGATTGTAAACTTCTAAGACCATTATTGTTTCTCACCTTTCAGTATTCCAAATAAATAGTCTATCTATGGTCAAGTCGTTTGATTTTGTAATATTATTGTTATTACTGACTGGCATTTCTTTCTAACCAGCTGTTTCATCCATCAGCTGTTTTGTGAATTCTTCTCCGTTTCTACTGTTAATTCGATTTCACTGCACTACCAGGCGTAATTTGACGTACGGAGCGTAAAGAAGCCTTGAAAAATTAAAAACCGACTAAAAAATAGTTAGCGGTTTTCTTTTATAAAAGCGGGAACAGATTTTGATAATTTATGTCAAATTTTCAGTATTTTCGATAGCTCACTTTTGTGTGGATATAGCATACTTTTTGTTTGTGTAATAATTATAAATTACGTTCGAGCAAAAGTTGATCAAATTCGTTAGAGCCGACTGTGAGGGAAGTATCGATTTTCAACATTTTTTTATCAAAAAAAGCTTCAAAATACTGTTATTTCAAAAACTAACGTTATCCCGAGATATAAGTAAGGGAGGCCCGCTTGTCAAATTTATCAAAACCGATCAATTTCTTTATTATTGATCTCTCGCTCGCGCGCGCACTTATACACACGCACGCACACGCACGCACACGCACGCACACGCGCACGCACACACACACACACACACACACACACACACACACACACACACAAACACATACACACACACGCACGCACATGCAAGCACACACACACACACACACACACACACACACACACACACACACACACACACACACACACACACACATACATACATACATACACACACACACACACACACACACACACACACACACACACACACACACACACACACACAGCGCACACACACACACACACACACACACACACACACACACACACACACACATACAAACACACACACACACACACACACACACACACACACACACACACACACACACACACACACACACACACACACACACACACACACAAACACACACACACACACACACACACACACACACACACACACACACACACACACACACACAAACACAACACACACACACATACACACACACACACACACATACACAGAAGCTAGCAAACATCTACCTGAAACAGTCTAGCAAACAGGACAGTTGAAACATCAAAATATCAAAACAAAAGTTTTTTCCTCTTCGTATAGTATGAATATTATAAAAAAAACTCGACATATTTTCCTCACTTAAAATTGTCTTAATTTCAACGGACATTTGGAATTCCTTCAAGTACATTTGGCTTCAGTCCATGACGGACCCTCTCGACAAAATCCCGGCCACGCCACCGGGAACAGAACCGATTCTCCCTGCAAGACATTATCGGCAATCATTATGCATTATACATTATGCATGCTTTACGGAAGGAGCGGACAATAAACAGTTAGCTTGTTCTTATTTTGCTACTTATTTCAACAACTTTGTTACACATAAAGCACACGAATAAAATACTTATAAATAATAGCCCCGCCGTGTAACCAACGGAACCCGGCTGTGTGCGCGACCTCGTTAAACTGTTTGGAATTGCAAATGTAGGCAACAAAGCGAGTATAAATAGTGTCTACACAATATTACATAAACTGTTGTACAAAATATTGCCTTTAGGTTTGGAACTTGTCGAAAATTCGACTGCGATCTAATTTCTTCTTAACTCAAGTGTGTAATTGAGTTTTGTGTGTACATATCGAGTGTGAGAAATTTGAAATTTGATTCTGTACCGAGCAAATCGAAAAAAAATAGTAAGCTGTCGAAAAATACTGAAATTTCGACGTATATTATTAAAATCTTTTCGTTTTAAACTTTGAGAAAATGATTAATAGTTTTTGCCAAAAAAAAACGGCTTTAAACAATAGAATTTGAAAAAAATTAAAAACATTTCTTAATGTATCTTTTGTCATAGTAATGTCATCGTAATTCTTTAAAAGCAGCACAAAGAATATTTAAAATTTTAAAATTGCATTGAAAACACGAAAATTTACCGATGGCGGTTAATTTTTCAATGTAAATCGATTAGAATTTTAATCGTCAATAAATGACGCTTGTTATGGAAAAATCAAATTTTAGAGAAAGTTAATGAACGAATATTCCGGTAGTATTATTTTTTGGAAAATCACTTTTGTCGAGTGTGCAGCGATTTGTTTAAAGTGTATCGAATGCTACGGGCATTTTCAAGCATTTTGTTTTGTTGTGGTTACCCTTTAGAATTCCATTTAGGGGTAACGGAATACGGGATGCGGTTAATAAATGCACCGAATCTCGGGTAATGTAGAATTCATCCATGTTTTACGAGGGTAGGGCAAAATATAATTATGTGCCGCAATTAAAGCCACGTTGTAAGCATTTTTTTATCGAGCGCTGGTGTCGTGGTGTACGTAAAGGGAACTAATTCGTTATTAAGTCATATTTAAATGTGTTTTAGTGCTGTACATTTCCACTGGCGTAGGATTCACCATTTACTTGCTATAACGTATAAACCTCACAGTCATAAATTATGTGTTTTGTGGTTTCCTCCTCTTTACCGCATCTATACATTGTTTCTACGTGGTGCATACTTTGATCATATGCACCCTCAGACCAAGTGTGCACTAATGAGCTCCATGATTTACCTGCGTTGTCTGCGTCATCCATGAGAAACCTTACCCAAGAAGCGCTTGTTACGGAAATGTCCATGAAGGTTATCCTATCTTGCCTGGTGTGCTTGTTAATCCACCTATTGATAGCAGACCCGGCCAACGGTAGAGAGCTCCGATAAACTCACACCCTCAACTCCGTAATGGCCGTAAAGTCAATGAAGAGTAATTCGGTTTTCCAGAAACAGAGTATTGAGGTTTTCACGACACTCCGTGACCAGTTTGGACCGAATTATAGGACCCACTAAAAGATGACGACGATGATAACCTTAACGGTTTTTCGCCGGAAAAAAAATATAGGACCCACTAGTGATTTGATTACTGCTTGGCTATAAGTATAAATATGAATGAGTCTTCTTGAAGGCGCGTTTCAAATTCTCTCGAATACAGCCATTAATGGCCATTACTTCAGTCTGGCCATTAGGACAAATAGCTTTATTTGTCCTTGGTCTCGGGCAGTACACCCCAGCACCAGTGCCTGTCTTTGTCTTGGAGCAATCTGTATATTTTACTAGATCTCCAGATTCTCCCAACATACGATCTTCCTCCCTAAATATGACCTCGACATCAAAGGTCTAGAAACCATGTGTTGCTTGGCCATCTGATCAGTCCCCATCATTAGAATCGGGTTTGTAATTTTTTCTGCGATTCTAGCGTAATCCAAAGCTGAGTATAGTCAGCATCCACTATCCAATATGTTGCTTTGCGTGCCTTCCCCATGACATATAGGTCAATGGGGGAGGGAAACCCTAGAACGATCTCCATAGAACGTTGGTGTCTTGTTTATAGAGCCGGTTATACACAGGCAGACCAATCTATGAATTTTGGTCAGAGATTCTCTGGCCCCTCCCTCTGCTCGGTCTTAGTCCACCATACCACAGCACCATAGCACACCATGAGTTTAATGATCTCAGTATAGATGTACTACATCATGCCTTGTCTCAGTCCACATGTTTTGCCAACCATTCTTCTAATTGCCACCAATGACTTGTTGTCTCTCCCCACGATGCGTCTAAAATGACAATTCCAGCTTAATTTGGTGTCCTGGTGCTTTATCTCGTTCGCAACAGGGATTGTCTCCCCAAAGAACTTAAGCCCTCCTAGATATGCTTAATCTCTCCTTCGTAGTAAAAAAGGAACCAGCGTAGTTTCCCTGGGGTTAACCTCTAGGTTCGCCTGACGACACCAGGTCATAGTTGGTATCATAGTTAGAACTGATTTGAGAAAATCCGAAATGACTAAAAAAGAAATTTAAGATTTTTTTGGAAAGTTAAAAAAATGTTTTTATCAGTGGTGGGGGTGTTATAACCTCCAACCTCCCTTTGAATACGCCTATGATCGAGTGTAAAATAAATTCACGTCACTGCAACAATTTATAGACTTAAGGATGGGCAAGCAGTAGAAAAAGGAGTTCATAGCGCTCTGATGTCGGGTTTTGGTACTACGTACATATTACCTTTCACACCTTGACATTGGGTGGGAGCTATATGTACTACAGCCCGTCATAAAGCACAAAATGTCGCCGAAATATACATACATCTGAGACGCGGATACGGTGATCGGATATATGCGAGTCGATAATAACTTGCACAGTGTTTTTCTTGCTGTTATTAATAGTGTTTTCCAGCGGTTTGGCTGGCAGCCAATGCAGACAGGTAGCCTGCATTTTGTAATGGATTTAAATACAGTATTCCCGGTAGCCTGCAAGTTGTTTCAAGGTCAACGGTTAACCAAACTCAGCTCACTAGATATCACGTTATCAGTGTTATTGCGATATGATCAGGCAAACGATTTGAAAGTTTGTTACGTCTGCGGAAGCTGCACGTGTTTTCACTTAATGATTGTAGGAAGTAATACAGAAAAACGAATTCATTTTCATCAAAAAAATGTTATTTTCTTTGAAATATTTTGAGTATAATAAAAGTAGTTTTTAGTTGGGTGCCTATTCGTGTGTGTGTGTGTGTGTGTGTGTGTGTGTGTGTGTGTGTGTGTGTGTGTGTGTGTGTGTGTGTGTGTGTGTGTGTGTGTGTGTGTGTGTGTGTGTGTGTGTGTGTGTGTGTGTGTGTGTGTGTGTGTGTGTGTGTGTGTGTGTGTGTGTGTGTGTGTGTGTGTGTGTGTGTGTGTGTGTGTGTGTGTGTGTGTGTGTGTGTGTGTGTGTGTGTGTGTGTGTGAGTGTGTGTGTGTGTGTGTGTGAGTGTGTGTGTGTGTGTGTGTGTGAAGAGAGAGTGTGTGTGTTTTGTGTGTGTGTGTGTGTGTGTGTATGTAAGTGTGTGTGTGTGTGTGTGTGTGTGTGTGTGTGTGTGAGTGTGTGTGTGTGTGTGTGTGTGTGTGTGTGTGTGTGTGTGTGTGTGTGTGTGTGTGTGTGTGTGTGTGTGTGTGTGTGTGTGTGTGTGTGTGTGTGTGTGTGTGTGTGTGTGTGTGTGTGTGTGTGTGTGTGTGTGTGTGTGTGTGTGTGTGTGTGTGTGTGTGTGTGTGTGTGTGTGAGAGAGAGAGAGAGAGAGAGAGAATGTATGTAAGTGTGTGCGTGCGCGCGCATTCAATTTGAGATTGAATGAATGACCGATGTTTGTGAAATTTAATATTTAAGTCTGGTTTCCCTATATCTCGAAACTATTTTTTTAAAATTTGAAACAAGATTTTTGATGCCATTAAAAATGGTTATTAATTAAATTTCTTCGCCTATAACAATTTTGATGAAATTTTGTTCGAATGTTGTACGAAAAATATATATGAATCGGTTCGGGAAGTATGAAAAGTAATATGTTATTTTTAAAAATCTGGTTCGGGAATAAATCGAAAAATAAGAAAATCTGAAGGCCCGTTATTAATTCTGAAATTTTGAGAAATAGAGCGATTTCCCGTTTTTTTCCTGTAACTTGAACTACTGGGCATGTCCAAAATAGCGAACATTTGGTATTGGCAAATATCAAACAATTTTGACAAATGATCCGTACATACTATTAGGTGTTTTTCAAATAGCGAACATTTGGTACTGACAAATATCAAACAATTGTGACAAAAATCCCATATGTTTAGGCGTTTTCCCAAATAGCGAACGTTTTGTATTGACCATTTTCAAATTGTGACAAATGACTCATACGTATTACTAGGTGTTTCTCGAACAACGAACATTTGGTATTGGCAAACATAAAAAAATTGTGCCAAATGACCCATACGTATTTTTCGGTGTTTCTCGAACAGCGAACATTTGGTATTGGCAAATATAAAAAAAATGTGCCAAATGACCCATACATATTAGGTGTTTCTCGAACAGCGAACATTTGGTATTGGCAAACATAAAAAAATTGTGCCAAATGACCCATACGTATTACTAGGTGTTTCTCGAACAGCGAACATTTGGTATTGGCAAACATAAAAAAATTGTGCCAAATGACCCATACGTATTTCTCGGTGTTTCTCGAACAGCGAACATTTGGTATTGGCAAATATAAAAAAAATGTGCCAAATGACCCATACATATTAGGGTTTCTCGAGCAGCGAACATTTGGTATTGGCAAACAAAAAAAAATGTGCCAAATTACCCATACGTATTACTAGGTGTTTCCCGAATAGTAAACATTTGCCATGCGTACTAATAGTGTTTGCCGAACAACAGACGTTTGGTATTGGCAAATATCAAACAATCGTGACAAATGACCCATACGTACTATTAGGGGTTTCTCAAATAACGAATAGTTGGTACTGGTAAACACCGAACAATTGCCACAAACAACTCATCGGCGATAATAAACGTTTTATTTTTTGTAGTTTGACATCTTTAATTTATGCCAGTCAGACTAACGAAGACTTAACTCACTGACAAATCCAAAGGTAGTGACTAGATTTAAACAATGGAACTACTTGCTACGTTTCCGAGTGAGCCACGACAATTCCAGATGATCTCTAAAGTAGCAAACTTTGGTAGTTGTAAAACATTACGTGTCTACAGGACCCGTCCTCTTTGTTATTTGGCAAACACTGACAAATTTATATATGAGTGATTTTACACAATTAAATGAATTCCAAATAATGACATTTTAGTATATGGAAAGGTTTTCTTTAAAATAGGAGACCTTTGTTACGTGATCTTTGAATACCGAATAACGCAAAAACCACCTTTCCCACTAATAGGTTATACAAATAACGAACTTTAGGTAATCTGAACGTATTCTCAAATATCGATTATTTGGTATTCGACAAACCCTTTAGCAATTGCTACAAATGACCTAGCTGCATTCCAATCAACAAATATTCTGTAAACACAGTATAAGATGTACTGCTTAAAGACAAGTATTACATCAGCAGTACTTTGCATTGTACTGTTGCGATGTTTTATTCACCGGTAAAGGGTTATTTGACTATAAACAACCCCTAAAGTATTCACTAAGTGTATTGCGATGCTCTAATGTATTTACAAAGGGTGTAAGATTTATATATAGCTCCTGTACTGAATTATGTACATATATTGCTTCAAAGCAAAGCTGTTCGTCACACAGCCTACGCCTTCTAATACGCACTTTAGCCCGAACGTACTTAGTAAATTACAGTCGCACCTCGACTTTACGTTCTCTCGAGAGATGTTGACCCGTACTTCGTCGCTACTAAGTTGTTTTTGACTTACGCCCTTCATTTGTGCTTACGTCACTGAGTTTTCGTTGTGAGCGAGTTTTTGAAAACACACCTCTGTCACCGCTCCCTTTCCACATGTAATTCATTCAATTCCTACTATTAGTTCACACTCCTATATATATATATATATATATATATATATATATATAATATATATATAAATAAATAAATATATATATATATATATATATATATATATATATATATATATATATATATATATACGAGGTGTGTTCAGAAATTAACGAGAATTTTAAAATTTTTGAACAAAATATTTATTTATTTTTCTACATTTATGTTGTCGCATTCAAAATATTCTCCACTGGAGATTATTCACTTGTGCCAGCGCTTCTTCCAATCCTCGAAACACTTCTCAAATTCAATCTTTCAGATAGTCTTTAGTTCTTTCAGCGATGCGCTTTTAATGTCATCTACGGCTCTAAAACGACGGCCCTTTAAGGTTCTCTTTATTTTTAGAAGTAGGAAAAAATCACACGGAGCCATGTCTGGCGAATATGGAGTCTGGGGCATCGTTACAGTACTGTTTTTGGCCAAAAATTCACGAACAAGCAATGAAGTGTGAGCTGGTGTATTAGCGTGGTGCAAAAGCCATGAATTGTTTTTCAACAGATCCGGGCGTTTTTTTGGATTGCTTCATGCAAACAGCGTTGAACTTGTAGGTAGTACTCCTTATTGACCGTTTCACCTGGTGGCAGGAATTCATGATGCACTATGCTATTAATATCGAAGAACACAATGAGCATAACCTTCACGTTCAACCGCACTTGTCGAGCCTTTTTCGGTCTTGGCAAGCCAGAATGCATCCACTGGGATGATTGAGCCTTAGTTTCGACGTCATATCCGTAAACACATGTTTCGTCACCTGTTTTAATACGTTTCAGTAATTCTGCATCGTCGTTGACTTCATTTAGTGACTCCTGATCAACTTCCATTCGCCGCAGTTTTTGTTCAAAATTCAACAATTTTGGAACGAATTTTGCTACCACGCGTTTCATACACAAAACACTGGAAACAATGTCATGACATGATCCAATCGATATGCCAACAATATCAGACCTCTCTAATTGTGATTCGGCGATTGTTCATAACAATTTCTTTCACTTTTCCACGTTTTCATCGGTTGTTGATGTGCTGGGGCGTCCAGGGCGTTCGTCATCTTCAACGTCTTCACGGCCTTCTTGGAAACGCTTATACCACTCGTAAACTCTTGCTTTACTTGTAGCAGACTCATCATAGGCCTTTGTTAACATTTCACACACTTTGTTACACTTTATTCCATTTTTTACGCAAAATTTGATACAAATTCTTTTATCCATTTCTTTTAACAAACGAAAATCGCCGAGCTAATAAAAACACGTCTAACCTTAGTGGCTGTCACAGACAAAGTCAACAATGAAAACAGCTGAAATTTTATCATACTTCAAGGGCATGTATACCAACATAAAAAAAGTGATTGACAATCGGACTCTCCAAGTCCGCAAAATTAAAAAATTCTCGTTACTTTCTGAACACACCTCGTATATATTCAATTTTTCAATCGTTAATAAAATACTTTCTATTCATTCACTCAAGTACAAATACATTTTTTAAAACTTGTACTGGATGACATCATACTACTTACCCAGTCCCACTTAATTATTTAGTTTTGTGACGAGTTAAATGTGTAACAGTAACGTTGTAAAAACGTTCATTATATATTGGCAAGTATAATTAATAAATATTTAAATTATTTTAAACGCCATCATACTACTTACCCAGTCCAACTTAACTATTTAATATTCAAAAATGTTTAAACTGTTTTAAACGCCATCATATTACTTACCCAGTCAAACTTAATTAATTAGTATTCAAGTGTTAATTATATAACAGTGCCGTTTTATATATCAAATTGAAATGAACCTATTCTGATTTTGAAAATCGACTATAAATTTTATTACCTACATTATAATTGCAGGCGAAGCCGCAACGGGTAACAGTAGTATTCTTAATTCAATGATCTTTTTGCTTATAAATTTAAACTCTGTTTTGTTTTCCATTTTTTGATGTTAATACAGTTTTTTTTCAAATATTAATTCATTAATTAAATTAAATTAAATAATTTTAGTTTTATATGGGAGAAAAAATTCTCTAATATAAGATATTTAGCAGGCTATAAATTTAGGAAAGTTGACTTAAGTAGGAATTGACTTGAATTTTACTTCAGGTTAAGATATTGGATTTTCGCGTATGAAAATAAGTAGGAACAAATATTTAAGTAATTTAGGGATATATTACACCATCAAAGTTATTTGTAAAATATTTGATGAATCTTTAACCATATATATCTTCAAATATTTGTCAAAGTTGTATTCAAGAAAACATATTACTTTCGTAAAATTTTTTTGATCAGCTGGGTTTTTAACTAGATATATTTTGGGTTATGTTTACCCAAGCTGTAATGGATCGAATAATGTTGACGTTACTGCTGCATTAAGCGCTTATCTCATTATGGCGATAGTCAATAAAAGGGAATCGAGTTTGGGTCCGACAATGGATTCAAAGAAGAAAAAATACTAGGTGCAAATGCCACTATTATTAAAGAACTGCGTTTTGTTGATCGTGATTCACATAGATGATTTTTAAGAATGAGTGTATTTTAAATCTCGATTTTTTTAAGTGTTAGTATGGATATTCCACTGTCTTCTTGTTCATGTTGTAGTGTTATGCTTCAAAAGTCCGTGACAATTGTGCCATCGTTTTAAATTGTACGCAACGAAAGGAATGGAAGGAATAATGTGACACAAACAGGAAACGACAAAATTTTGAGGTTATACTTACGTATTTTGAAAATCTTTGTTCAAGATTACAACACGTCAAAGATTCATCAAAGTTTGATAGCTGAAACAATTTCGCTATTGTTTTAAAGTGTATGCAAAGAAAGAAACGGAAGAAATAATGTGACACAAACAGGAAATGACAAAATTTTGAGGTTATACTTACGTATTTTGAAAATCTTTGTTCAAGATTACAACACGTCAAAGATTCATCAAAGTTTGATAGTTGAAACAATTTCGCTATCGTTTTAAAGTGTATGCAAAGAAAGAAAAGGAAGAAATAATGTGACACAAACAGGAAATGACAAAATTTTGAGGTTATACTTACGTATTTTGAAAATCTTTGTTCAAGATTACAACACGTCAAAGATTCATCAAAGTTTGATAGTTGAAACAATTTCGCTATTGTTTTAAAGTGTATGAAAAGAAAGAAACGGAAGAAATAATGTGACACAAACAGGAAATGACAAAATTTTGAGGTTATACTTACGTATTTTGAAAATCTTTGTTCAAGATTACAACACGTCAAAGATTCATCAAAGTTTGATAGTTGGAACAATTTCGCTATCGTTTTAAAGTGTATGCAAAGAAAGAAACGGAAGGAATAAAGTGACATAAAAAGGAAATGATACAATTTTGAGGTTATAGTTACGTATTTTGAAAATCTTTGTTCAAGATTACAGCACGTCAAAGATTCATCAAAGTTTGATAGTTGGAACAATTTCGCTATCGTTTTAAAGTGTATGTAAAGAAAGAAACGGAAGGAATAAAGTGACATAAACAGGAAATGATAAAATTTTGAGGTTATACGTACTTATTTTGAAAATCTTTGTTCAAGATTACAACACGTCAAAGATTCATCAAAGTTTAATAATTGAAACAATTTCGCTATCGTTTTAAAGTGTATGCAAAGAAAGAAAAGGAAGAAATAATGTGACACAAACAGGAAATGACAAAATTTTGAGTTATACTTACGTATTTTGAAAATCTTTGTTCAAGATTACAACACGTCAAAGATTCATCAAAGTTTGATAGTTGAAACAATTTCGCTATCGTTTTAAAGTGTATGCAAAGAAAGAAACGGAAGAAATAATGTGACACAAACAGGAAATGACAAAATTTTGAGTTATACTTACGTATTTTGAAAATCTTTGTTCAAGATTACAACACGTCAAAGGTTCATCAAAGTTTAATAATTGAAACAATTTCTCTATCGTTTTAAAGTGTATGCAAAGAGAGAAACGGAAGGAATAATATGACACAAGCAGGAAATGACAAGGTTTATCTTGCTACTAAATAAAAAGAGAGGAAAACGGAAATAAGTGTATTTTAAGCTCGGTTTTTGTAAGCATTACTGTGGGTATTCCATAAACACTGTTCTTTTTCATATTTTAATTACTGCTTCAAAAGTCCATGACAGTTTTGTCATCGTTTTTAAATGACAACGAAAGGAACGGTATAAATAATGTGACACAAGCAGGAAATGACAAATGTTTGATGTTACACCTACATATTTTGAAAGTCTTTTTCTAAGAACACGTCAAATTTATCAAAGAACCGTCAAATTTATTTATCAAAGATCTTTGATCAAAGAAATTTCACGTTTCTTTGATGGTGTAATGTGCCCTTAAATATTTTATCATTTGCCTTTCTTACTTTAAGCACACATAATTTGCTTTAAAATACTGTTTAATTCATAAATACCCACTTCGTGAGAACCAGCTTTCAAACAAACCTTGCCACCATTACCAAACAATTTTCCCATTTTATGCACTTGTCATCGTCACTTGTAACATTAATAACAATAACTTAATCAATATTTATTACTTCATCTTCTGAGCCATGTGATTTGAACCTTTATGATTTATATATATATATATATTTATTTATTTATTTATTTATATTTATATATAATATATATATATATATATGTATATATATATATATATAATATATATATATATATATATATATATATATATATATATATATATATATATATATATATATATATATATATATATATATATATATATATATATATATATATATGAGGTCTACAGATCTCGTTTAAAAAACCGAATTCTTCTGTACAAAATTAAATATTCAAGAACTAAACACAAAATATGGTAAGATAAACAGAGTCAAGCACTTCAAATATCTGGGAGAAATTCTTGAACCCACAGGTGGCGAGAAGGCTGCGCAAAGGGTTCGGCTACTGAGAATGAAGAGGGCTCTTGGTATAACGCGTGATATCTACAATAAGAGATGTATGCCGACGCACACAAAAATCAGACACTACAACACAGTCATAAAACCGGAGGTATTATATGCAAGCGAGACGCTAGCACTCCACACAAAAGCTACCATGGAGGGTATTTTGAAGGAAGAACGCAAAATCTTGAGGAAGATCCTTGGTCCGAGATTAACAGAAGATGGATACAGGTTGCACTCCCGGAAGACCACAGAGAAGATATCGAACCTGGCAGCAGATATCAGAAGAAGGAGGCTTCGGTTCTATGGACACATCAGTAGACTCCCAACAACGAGACTTGCCAACAGAATCCTTACGTATATACAAGGTGTCAAATCAACAACGTCGTGGATTGCACAAGTCAGAATAGACCTACATGACGCAGGAATAGACTCAACAGATGTTGAAGACAGGCGCGCATACAGGAGAAAGATGCTCGGTTGGAAGGTCCCAGAGAATGAAATCCCAAAGAGAGCAGGGGTAAAATGGACGAAGGAGCGGAAGAGGATCCATGGGGACAGGATGAGGGAGGTGTGGAGGATTAGAAGGAACAAGACACGAGTCGGAGTGCTTTGCGTGATCCAACAGGGTCTATGCGCAAATAATAATAATAATAATAATAATAATATATATATATATATATATATATATATAATATATATATATATATATATTATGTCTATATATATTATTTTATATCTCTCTATATATTATGACTGTAAAGTCTATAGATAGCATGTATAGTCCGAAGTGTGTATAGTCTATATATCTACGATCTGCAGACTTTTGCAGAACACCAAGCAGAACACCATGGATAAAAGAAAAATCCTGATCATAAATTTGTAAATGACAGAAAAATTCGTTAAAGTGACCATTTTTCAATAAATTACAATAATAATTTTGAAAAAAAAAGGCAAAATCATCATATAACGTACCACCTGACCAGGCATCATATGGATCATAATACTTTAAGAAATGATCATCATGGCTTCCATCATGGTCGAATAGCTACGGAACTTCTTATCTGTTCCGACTAGTTCACTGCAATAACTTGAAGTTTGTCGAACTTTTTCTTTAATTAGATTGTGCAATTTCGAAAACCGGTATTTTTTTGTACAAAAACTATTTCGTCAATATTTTTGATTTCGTTTACTTTTTCAATTTAATAAGATTCGAGATATATTCCCTCGCACAATTTATACTAGGTGCAGCTAGTCTGCACCCATTGAGAGGATTTAGACGTCCCTCGTGGTACCCGAGTCTAACACACACTAACACTTACAACACTACACGTAATACTTTAACACTTTACACTCACACTTACATTTAGGGAGGCGATAATAGCCTCAATGAGCTTTTCGCCTTAAAATAACAAAAAACCTATTGAGAGAATTTAGACATCCCTCGCGGTACCCGAGTCTAACACACTTACACTTACAACACTACACTTACGGCTTTAACACTTTACACTCACACTTACATTTAGGGAGGCGATAATAGCCTCAATGTGTTTTTCGCCTTAAAATAACAAAAAACCTATTGAGAGGATTTAGACATCCCTCGCGGTACCCGAGTCTAACACACACTTACACTTACAACACTACACGTACGACTTTAACACTTTACACTCACACTTACATTTAGGGAGGCGATAATAGCCTCAATGTGCTTTTCACATTAAAAAAAATCGAGATATTTTTTGCTTCCATCTCAGAATACCAAATTAGTTCTATAGCTAATCTTTTTTTCGCCAAATAATCGTAGCGTACCACTCTACTTCCGCTATCACAAAACTGTGCAGCGAAACTGAAAGTGCTGGATCAGCGAAACTCTTTTAAAAGGATAGTCTAAACTCTTCAATTCTAGGGTGATAATAAATGCCACTACTATTAAAGAATTGCATTTGGAAGGTCGTGATTCAGAAACGATTTTTAAGAAAGAGTGCATTTTAAATCTCGGTTTTTGTAAGCATTAGTGTGGATATTCCATAAACAGTCTTGTTTATACTGTAGAGTCTTGTTTATACTGCTTCAAAGTCCATGATAATTTTGCCGTTCGAAAGGAACGAAAGGAATAACGTGACACAAACAGGAAATGAAAGGAATAACGTGACACAAACAGGAAATGAAAGGAATAACGTGACACAAACAGGAAATGACAAACTTTTGGTGTTACACCTACGTATTTTGGTTCAACATCCCATATTCCTCAGTGTAATGTACAACGGGCCTAAAGCGATGGAATGACACCGGTTTAATGTTGTATCACACGGAAGCGAGGGAGTTATCCACCTTGAATCCTCTTCAAATCTTAGACTTTATGAAGAGATTAGGGCTGCAGAAGGCGTGGTAACTGGACAACTCAGAAATGTAGAAGTGGGCAAAAAGTCGCAGTGCAATAGTAAAAATAGAAATTCATTCATTCATAGTACAATATTTTATTTTAGTTCTTTTTGCGTAGTAACTGACATTATTGTATAAATTTAAATTTATCAATAGCGATCGGTATAAAATCTTAATTATATTTCTGAAAGTTTGTGTTTGTTTATTTGTTTGTTTGTTATTCAATCACGCTTTAACTACTGGACCAATTGAGATGAAATTTGGTGTAAATATGGTTTAGGTACCTGAAATAAATATAGGCCTATTCCCGTATTAAAAAACTATATTATACTACTTACCCAGCCCAACATTATTTAGTATTTAGTTTTGTGGCATGTGTTAAACAACAGTGACGTTTAATACATTTATTATATATAATCGGTATTGGTAGGCGTGAATAATAAATGTTCAAATTATTTCGAACGCCATCATACTACTTACCCAGTCACACTTAATTATTTAGTATTTAGTTTTGTGACGTGTTAATTGTATAACAGTAACGTTTTATTCGTGTATTATATTTTGGCAGGTGTAATTAATAAATATTTAAATTATTTTAAGAGCCATCATACTACTTACCCAGTCATACTTAATTATTTAGTATTTAGTTTTGTGACGTGTTAATTGTATAACAGTAACGTTTTATACGTGTATTATATATTGGCAGGTGTAATTAATAAATATTTAAATTATTTTAAACGCCATCATACTACTTACCCAGCCCAACTTAATTATTTAGTTTTCAAAAATGTTTAAATTGTTTTAAACGCTATCATTATACTTACCCAGTCAAAATTAAATATTTAGTATTCAAATGTTAATTGTGTAACAGGGGCGTTTTATGTGTTTATTATATATTGGTAGGTGTGAATAAGAAAGATTAAATTATTTTAAACACCATCATACTACTTATCCAGTCCAAATTAATTAATTAGTATTCAAGTGTTAATTGTATAACAGTGACGTTTTCTGGTTTTTAAAATCGACTATAAATTTTATTAGTTACATTATAATTGCAGTCGAAGCCGTAACGGGTAACAGTAGTATTATTAATTCAATGATCTCTTCGCTTATAAATTTTAACTTTGTTTTTTTCCCATTTTTTAACTGTTTGTTTCATTACTATATTATTTTTATACGTAATAATATTTAGTTAAGATTTTAATTTTGGCCTAGAGCAGTGGTCGGCAAACCGCGGCTCTTTGACTCCTTAGCTGCGGCTCTTCCACGAAATGTTTAGTGCAGACACGGAATATTATTTATTAATTTGCCTTGCAAGAGACGAGTAAACTTTTTGAAACGCAAGCCTACAGAAATTTTTTTCGACATTAGAAGAAGTAATTTCATTCGAAAACAAATTGTTACATTTTGCCGAAGATTTTGAAAGAGAAACTCTAATGCACTTCCATGCCTATTGAAATATTGTCGAGAAAATAAGTCCAATATTGGCATTTGCTATTTCAGAACAACACTGTTAAATATCAAGGAAGCTTTTCTCATCAGGTTCAAAGACTATAAAAACAGCAACGCCACGGTAACAGAAATAAAGTTTTCGCCCTTTAATATTGACATTGGTAACATTGAAATGCAGTTGATGGATTTAAAAAATAAAGAATTGTGGAGCTCAAAATTCGAGCGTCTTTATACCGATTTAGAGACAACATACAAACCTGACACCTTTACTTTCCAAGGAAATGCAAGGCCATTATTCACATTTGTGGAGTATTTGTAGTTTGTTTTTAGGGAAACCTTTTATATTATTTAACTTGTTATATTTTTAAATAAATATTATCTTTATTTAAGTATGGTACGAAGTTTTATTTAATGTACCGTTAAATTAAGACATATTTAGCAAAGGCAAGCTTCAGAGTGTACTTTTAATTCTAATTATTTCTATAAAAATGTCTCTACTAAAGCAAAGTTTAAGTTTTTTAAAAAATGGCTCTGAATAAACTTCAATTTTGTATTATTTATATTTGGTTCTTTTGGATGACAAGTTTGCCGACCATTGGCCTAAAGGTTTTAATACTTTTCTGTTTATACTTTAAAAGTATAATAGAGGAAGCTATGGAGAGGAAGCAAATCTGCTCAGGTATATTTCTTGACGTGGCGCAGGCGTTTGATGGAGTCTGGCACTGTGGGCTGGAACATAAACTACAACGGGACTTACCAGAACAATTCTTCAGAATTTTAAAGTCATACCTTTGTGAGAGACATTTTCGGGTTAGACATGAACTCGAATACTCACAAATTAAAACAATTAATGCAGGAGTACCTCAGGGAAGTGTTCTTGGCCCTGTACTGTACCTTCTGTACACTAGAGACATACCAGTTACTGGGAACTCCACAGTAGCAACGTTTGCAGATGACACAGCCATTTTAACAGTTGGGGACAATATTTTAGAAGTCACAGAGAAATTACAGAATGCCACCAACGCAGTAAGTCAATGGACAAAAAAATGGAAAGTAAAGCTTAATGAAGCAAAAACTGTACACATTAATTTTACGAATAGAAAATATGAACCATTACCAATAATATTAAACGAAAGGAGTATAACATATGCAAAGAGTGCTAAATATCTAGGAATGACACTCGATGCAAAGCTCCGATGGAAGGTGCATGTAAAAAAGAAAAAAGAGGAGCTACAGCTCAAATTCAATAAAATGTTTTGGCTTATTGGAAGAAATTCAGAACTTTCGATAGCCAACAAGATACTGCTATACAAGCAAGTTCTAAGACCAATATGGACCTATGGTGCACCACTCTGGGGATGTACAAGAAAAAGCAATAGTAAAATTATTCAAGTTTTTCAAAATAAAGTATTGAGAACGATTGTCAACGCCCCTTGGTATGTGAGAAATGAAAACATACATAAGGACCTAGGTGTTGAATCTGTTCAGGAAGTCATTAAAAAGCTCTCGGTTAAGCATTATTGCAGGTTAGAACAGCATAATAATACAGAGATTGTCCAACTACTATGCCGCAGTGACAACATCACAAGAAGGCTGAAGAGGACCAAGCCAATTGACCTCTCCAGGCCGTAAACACATTGGGACCAGCCGTCGGACTGCACCCCAGCACACAGTGAACACAATGATAAAGAAAAATTACTAGATGGGGCACGCCTCAGTTGTAATAAAAAAAAGACTTTAAAAGTGTGTTTTAGGAACCGTTTTTTAAACAGTATATTGAAGTTGTGCTTATTTTGTAAGGCGTGTCTTAAATTAAAACTAGTAGTTCAAAGAATAGTATTTCCTAATTAATTGCCTGGACACCGCTCGTAACTTCTTCGGCCAATTTGGTCGGTAACCGTAATATTTAGGGAAAATATTAGACTACTGGATCAACTTTTTTGGAAATCGTATGCTTTTTTTCTGTGAATCGGTGAAAATTGTAATAGGACGAACTGTTCAGCCAGTATTATAGGAAATAAACGACTACTTATCATCTTTAAATCAAAGGCCGCCATCTTGAAACTGAAATGAAAGAAACAAAAACTTACATACACGTCGTTCGGGATTTATAAAAAGTACCTTACTAAAAAATTTCAAAATAATCGGTCAATGGGTTTGGCCAAAACTGCGTAACAAACACACAAACCAAATGTCGAACTATCTTGGCTCGGTCAATAAATTGTGCAGTTTGTTATTGCATTAGAAAATTAACCGTTTGGAACACCATTCTTTATTTTAACATTACGTTAATGATATGTAGGTATTGTAACTCCATTACCGAATTAGGCCAGGCGCCGCTAAATGCGGAGCGGAGCTTGCTGAGCTGAGGCAAGCGGCAAGGAATGAAGATGAACGGCAACCAGAAGCGGAGTTAACGTCAGATTTAACAATCCGTTTGTGTCTTTTAAATCTAAATATTTAGGACTACTACTGTAACCTAGGTAACGAGAAGTAATACTTTTCTAGGCGTGATCAGCGTGAGGAAGCGTACTTCAAAACCGAACCTAGACAGTGTCAAAGCTACGCGGAGCGGAGACAAACGACGCCGTTTCGTTCCGCTCAACACCGTTACACTTCAGTGGCCGAACGCACATTAAAAACAGTAGGTTAGGTTTTGAATGCGTAGCCCGCTCGCATTTGGTGGCCGTTTAGCCTTACTCTATCTTGTGCAGAATCAATTATGACTTAACTTCGAGTTAAGTTCTAAGAGCTCCTGAAGTGGTACACAGAAACGGGACCTTGAAATGATTACCGATCCTGACCTAAAGATCACTTTTTGTGGGATTGATAAGAAATTTATTTATGAATATTTATATGTGCTTTAGTACTGTAGAGTTTTCAATTAGAATCCAATTTAAGTTAAACCTGGAATAAAAATCGATTTTTAAATAGTTCAGACAAGTCATATGACCAACGAAATCCGTTCCACAGTTTCAAATCTTAAAAAACATAACTTTTTCCAGCCCCAACTTTTTTGAAAATCTGATTTCACCATCGTAACCAGCGTACAATGTCCGCATAAAATAGCACTGAAGAGTTAAAATGTTTAAGTCTAGTGGTCTTTTTTACTCACCGCGTGAAGCTACCGCGGTTTCGAAACCTCACTGTTTCATCTTCAGTCTTTAATACAAAATGTCAAATCCCTCTGTCGAGATCGTCACGAAGTTAACAAAACATTGAAAACACCTTGTGACGACCTTGACAGGGGAATTGATATTTTTTATTACGGCCTGAAGATTCGAAACCGCGATAGCCCTTACGGGTTGAGTTAAAAGACTATACGGAAGAAAATAGGTCATAATCCTAATTATTTAAATATGTGGTCCGGTGGCTACGTTGTAATAATGAAATTTAAAATGTTTTTTTGTGCAGATGTTGAGGTAATGGTACTTTTTTAAAATTTACTTTAATTGGAGCAGCAAGAGAGCTTATTTAATTCATGGAGCAAATATTTTATAAACAGCAAAACAAATCCGGCTTAAGGTTTACCAGTTGTTCTAGCATGAAATGGGTTTGGGCTGTAATACACAGAAAAGTTTGTTGGGTACGGAAAGGGCACTCCCTAAGTGCTCTAGCGAGGAGGGCGAGTTGCAAATGATTTAATCATTAGCCATACTGATTACACGTACATAGTTTGTAAATTTAAACTAAAAGGTTAACTAACTAGGATTATAATTTTTACATTGCGGTATTTCTTTTTGTGTGCCCCTGTATTTTAAAAGTTTGTTCATACTTTTTCCTACTTCGAAATATTCGAATCGTACAGACACTGATTCGCGAACGAAAAAACAGATCGGCTTTAACTCTCGTCTAAAGGGAACCATAAAAATATGTACCGCCCGATTTTACGCCCGACCAAGCAGAAAATGTCCAATGATCTATTTCCGGAAACTCTGAGTTTTCCGAATATGCGCCATTTGATTGTTGAAGCGAAAAACTTCTGTAAGCTCGCCTTATCCTTCAGAGAATTTACCTTTTTTTGATGGTGATAAATCGAACTGACATGTAAGGTTTTGGCCGTCACGGTTACACAGTATGTTAATATTTATATTTAATAATTATTTATTTAAAAACATATTTAAAATTAAGTTGAATAGTAAATATTTTAATTAAAATCAACATTATACAACATACCCAACCCATATTGCGTAAAATTATTTAAGTCGTTATACCAATGAGAACGAAGCAACGGCAGAAGCTGCGGGTTAAATTAAGAACCTTGAGATGCGCAGTTCAGAGACACAGCTGAATGACCGGTGATTTAGTCACATCACACCGATCTCTCTCTCTCTCTCTCTCTCTCTCTCTCTCTCTCTCTCTCTCTATATATATATATATATATATATATATATATATATATATATATGTCAAATAAAATATATAACGTATATATATTTCATATAGGTTATATAAAATTATACATACATAAATAATAAATATTTTAATTGTAATTAATGCTATCCTACTACATACCCAATCTATGTAACGCAAATTTTTTATAGCGTTTACACACACACAAACACAAACACACACACACGCATATATATATATATATATATATATATATATATATATATATATATATATATATATATAGAGAGAGAGTAAATCATTGTATAAAAATACGTTCATGAATAAAAATTTTAACTAATAACGAACACATATACGCTACATGCCCATCCAACCATTTATTAAAATTTTTCACGTTTGTCCAAAAATGTTTCACCACGTTACTAAAAATTGTTGCTTCTTAATACCTAGTCGTTAATTCAATTTTGATTCATTGGTTTATTCTTGTCTTACTTCCTACGTATTTATTGGCTGCGTTTGGCGTATTTTACCGCCTTTTTCATTGATTGGCTTTGTTTCGTATTACATTACACATATAGGCGTGTTGTCGATCAGCTGTTCTTACCGAATCTATGCCTACTTTATTTCGTCTCGATATTGGCTATCGAACTATAAAGAAATGTTTGTACTATGAAAAATGAAACAGAAAACATATTTTTTGTAATAAAGTAACAGCTGATCTATATTAGTGTTGGAGAATATTAGTTAGGAGGATGTTGGCAATACTGTTTTAATGTAATAATTTAATTATCGGTACCATATTCTACGCCTAACTACAAACACTTAAAACTAATAGAATAGAGCTCAAGAAAACTTTTTTCAACTTTTAAAGATGAATGTCAACAATGTTTTATAAATGTGGGGAAAATTGGATCTTGTACTTGAATAATAATTTTAAGTTAATTTTATGAAGAGACGTAATGCAACTTGAGTTACCGTCCTGGAAATAATAATATTTTTTTAATCGAAATACTTTTTCATTAAATTTCAAAACAATATTCTCGCCAGATGTTATACAAAAATATATTTTCTTATATCTTTAATAGTAGAAGAAAGTTTAATGATAAATCACTACTGGTCTTAATTGGTCATAATTAATTTCTTAACAGTCCAAATGCTTTGTAAATTGAACAGGTGGTAGCAGGTAGCTTGAGGCATATGGAGAAAAATTATTGTGGTTTCTTCTACATTTTGTATAATGTTATAATAAAATAACTCGAATAATTATAATCAAAATATAACGTGAATTACATTGGACACGTCCCGTCCAAAAAAAGTACTAGGGTTGTCCGTAAAGTAAGGTTCCCAAAGCGCTGTAGTCTAAGCGAACGTTGCTAAGCGGAATTCGGTGACCTTGGCTTGCAGCTTGGTTCTTCCACTCCCAATCCCCACTCCGCGAACGCTCTGCGACGCTCAGTCTTGGCTTGGTAGCCGTTAATAATGGAATTGCCTCTTCTGTCTCCCGCCAGGTGCGAATTACGCTCTGTGATTCGTTTTTTGTGTGCAAAAACACTGCGCCGGTGGACATTCATATCCAACTGTGTGAAGTCTGCGGAGAAAAACGTATGAGCATAAAACACGTGCAGAGAATTCAAAGACGGACTTTCATGACGAACAGCGTTCCGGACGTCCATCTGTTTCGGACGAAATGATTGCGTAAGTGGAAGAAGCAAGGGTGACTGTTTTGGAGCCCTCCGAGATGATCGCTGATGTCAGAAAGACTTGCATTGTTAAAATTTTGACAGAACATTTAGGGTATAGCAAAATTTGTATGCAAAGTGGGTCCCAAGACAGCTTACAGCAGACCACAAACGGAAACGTATTGATGCGGCCCGCTAATTTCTTCAGGCCTACGAAACCAATGGCTAGAAATTCTTGGACGCCATTGTCACTGGGTACGAGACCTGAGTACACTATACGACACTGGAAACGAAAGAACAATCACGTCAGTGGAAACATCCAGAATCGCCGAAGCCGCGGAAGTTCAAACAAAAACTGTCTGCCGGCAAAATTGTTGTGCATTTTCATGGATACCGGCACAACAATCAATGCTGATCGTTACTGTGAGATGTTAAAGAACCTTCGCAACGCGATTCAAAACAAGAGGAGAACATGCTCACGAATAGAGTTTGTTTCCATCAAGACAACGCTCTTCCGCACACCGCCCGGTAACAACCGGTCTCATCAACCAATTTGGATGGGATACTGTCACACATCCGTCCTACAGCCCGGACTTAGCCACAAATGACTACCATATCTTCCCTAATTTGAAGAAACACGTAGGTGGGACGCATTTCAGTACAGGAGAGGAGCTGAAAGAAAAAGTTTTAAGCTACCTTTGCGGCGCGGCGGGAGAGTTTCCCGACTTAGGCATACAAAAGATGGTTCACCGTATGCAAAAATGCATCGATCTCAACTGCGATTATCGAAAAATAGAAAAAAGTGTAAGCTTTCCAAAAACGTATTATCCAATGCAAATATGCATGTTTTTCATTGTGAAAAATTATTGGGAACCTTATTTTACGGACAACCCTCCTATATTTCAAGAAGTTTAAATTATCACAAAACATTTTCAAAAGAAATCTGTAATGTTTCAATTGAATCAAAACAATGTGGTAGTGATAGAAAAACAAAAGCGTTAACCTATTTTTGGGAGACAATATACAACTTGTAGAGGTTAGGATCGATGCACGTTTTTTGGTTTTGGATCGTGGTCTTATATTTAAAAACTATTAAACTCCAATAGATCATTTTTCAATTCGATTGTGATTAGCAAAGTGGTCAACCAATGAAGCGACAGGAATTTGTCAGTCCAATGTTCTGCATGTTCTGCACTACGTTTAGTTAGTGTTTTTGACAAGTTGAATGGAGATGGTCGACTGGACCAGTCGTATGACAGCACGACAACGTTTGCTTCAATTAATCACGTTACTTCGCGTTGTATATTGCCCCATCTCGGCGACCTGTTTCGCATGAAGTCTTTCGATGAATCACCGAGCTGTAAGTTTAGCCGTCACATCTCGTAACCGGCCCCATTACACTTTACTACTTGCATAATGATATATAATTAAACGATTCGAACTGTATCTGTGTTGTTAAATAAAGATAGGTTAGCGAATTTCCGTTGGAGCGGCCATCAAGGTAAGAGCCTGACCCGGAAAGTTATCTATCTTTAACTATTGATAATTTCTTGGTGTCTTTAACAATATATAAAAGAAGTCCTGACTGACTGACTCATAATCAACGCACAGCCAAAACTATTTTAGCTAGCGACTTGAAATTTTCAAGGTACATTTATGTTAGGCGTGCACTAAGAAAGGGTTTTGCAAAAACTTGATTTTAATGCCATTAAACTACTTACCCAGTCCAAATTTAATAAACAACGTACAGCCAATACTATTATAGCTAGAGACTTGAAATTTTCAGGGTAGTAATTGACATTACAACAATGTCAAGGTATACTAAGAAAGGATTTTGCAAAAATTTCGTTTTAATGCCATTAAACTACTTACCCAGTCCAATTTTAATAAACAACGTACAGCCGAGACTATTATAGTTAGACTTGAAATTTTCAGAGTACCTTCTTATAACCCTGTAATGAAAATGTAAAAAGGAGGTATACAATTTTCAAATTGAAGAAATATTTGTTTTGGATCCGTATATTGTAGAAACATGCTATGAAACACAAATAATGAAACACATATTTCAAAATTTTTTCGAATTCATTTCCTAAAGGAATAAAAATGTAAAAAAGAGGTATAATTATAGAAAAAGAGTGTTTTCATTGGAGAAAATATTTTTATCGGATTTTCTTAAAAGTAAACAAAATATTTTAAAACACAAATTATGATACACGTATTCAGCATCCCCCCCGAATTCATCTTATAAAAGAACACAAAAATATAAAAATGTATAAATGTTTGTACGGGAAAAATATTTTTTATCAGATTTTCTTAAATTCGAATGGAACACGTTTGAAGACAATAAAACAACATATTCAGGTTATAATATTTTTTCATATTCACTGTAAAATAATCATGGGTTTAGATGATCACGCTTTTATTAATATATTTTTTTATGTTTCTAAATTATGTCATTAATGAAACAGTTTAAGTTTCGTGGGCGAAGCCGCGACGGGTAATGCTAGTATATATATATTTTTAAAACATTTATGATAATCCAATTTCACCACGGTAATCGATATTAAATTCATAAACTATCATTTCAAATTTCACTTCACACGTCAGCGAGACAGCTGCGTGCCGCAATTAACATCATTACTTTTCGTCAAATACAACACTCGGAGTTTCCGGAAACACGTTATGAAGTGATTAACTTAATCGTTTTATGTCTTCAGGTAAGGCCAATTAGCTACATTAACCCCCCAACCCCGGTAACGGCGTGGCGTGCTATTTCTCTGAGAATTCGCATTCTTCAGGTTCGAACTTAATCGTGCGAGATGATGTGGTTTCCTATCATTTCCGTATAATTTCTTAACCAATTCAACAAACGTATAAATCCTTATTCGGTCTTATCTTCATTGGATCGGTCATTATGGTAAGAGCTAGACCCATACCATGAAGTGATTGTTGATCTTTGCCATATTTGTATACATAAATACACAATGCCAAGCGCGCGCGCGCGCACACACACACACACACACACACACACACACACACACACACACACACACACACACAAATATAAATATAAATGCTCTACGTCCTTTTCTCTCTAGGACGCTTAACCAAGCCGCCTCGGTGGTCTAGTGGATAGCGTACTAGGCTTTCACCCAAAGGATCTGGGTTCGATTCCCGGCCAGGGCTTGGCATTTTCATACGCTATAAATCATCCCACCGTCTGCATTAGCCCAAGTGTGCACAATAGTCGGACGTTAAAAAAAAAATCTAGGACGCTTAGTCAACGAGAAAAAAGAGTTTAATTTTTTTTAATGCGGTAATTTATAAAATCGTTTTTTGTAAAATTTTATAAATTTACAAGTTTTCATTATAACTTATAAGTTTTTAAATAATTTTATAAGTTATACTTATTTACTTTATTAAATTATACTTGTTTATTAAATAGTATAAGTTATACTATTTAAATAAAATTTAAATAAATTTTATTAGTTCATAAAATGTATACAATTTTTAATTTATTAATTTTTTAAAAATTCTAAAAAACTTTTGAAGTTACAGATTAACGCCTTTTTCGCTCCAGGACGCTTAGTTAACAGGAAAAACGAGTTTAAATGGGATTTTCTGTGAATTTTAACAGTTTTCCGATTAAGTTGCATATTATATTTTAAAATATAAATTATCGCGTATTAAAATGTTCGCTTAAGCGATGTTGTTAATGTTTTTTTTTTTACTCTTTGGAAATTCGCTTCCATCTCGTCTGCGAAACAGTCCGAGTGCCGTAAATATTTGTTGACCTTTGGTGGTGATATTTTGTGATATTGCAGTGTGTCAAGCTATAGAATATCGATAGCAGCTGAATAGAAATAGTGAACACATGATGACAGGCAATATGCTGAAGAACTCTCATAAAACTGTAATAGCCTAATGTTTTTATATAGAATAATATAATGACACTTAATACAACAGTACTGTACTCGAATAGATTGGCGCAACAATTGGCGACGTTTAAGTGTATCGCTCGTAGCTCAGTCGGTTCGACAGTTGGCAGATTACTCGGACCTGTACGCAGGTTCGAATTCACTTAGGTCGTTAGTCTGATTGGCAAAAAGAGAAGACGTTAAACTGAAAAAACCAGGTATTTATTAACAATATTTTAACGTGTTTATTCGTTATGGCATTATCTTATCGCGAAACATAAAAACGTAAGGTTTAATGTGCAACACTTAACGCGCTCTGGTGACGCTACGGCGGAGGTGATGTTCGCATATTGTTAATGCGAATCAAAATTCGCTTCTATCACGTCAACGGAACAGGTAAGCGAGCGATTTTTAGTGAAGTTTCATTGAGAAGTGAGCTATTTGAGCGGTACCATGGTATGATCCAGACCTGGGATTTTGAAATGAACGCCGTTCCTGATCTCTAGATCACATTTTCTGTGTGTTTGTGTGTGTGTGTGTGTGTGTGTGTGTGTGTGTGTGTGTGTGTGCGTGTGTGTGCGTGCGTGCGTGCGTGTGTGTTTGTATGCGTTTGTGTGTGTGTGTGTGTGTGTGTGTGTGTGTGTGTGTGTGCTAGTGCGCGTGCGCGCGTGTGTATGCGTTGTGTGTGTGTGTGTGTGTGTGTGTGTGTGTGTGTATGTAGCGTATGTGTGTGTGTGTATATATATATATATGTGTGTGTGTGTGTGTGTGTGTGTGTGTGTGTGTGTGTGTGTGTGTGTGTGTGTGTGTGTGTGTGCGTGTGTGTGTGTGTGTGTGTGTGTGTGTGTGTGTGTGTGTGTGTGTGTGTGTGTGTGTGTGAGCAAGCGAGTGAGTGAATGCGTTGCGTACGTGCGTACTTATGCGCTTGTATATATATATATATATATGTGTGTGTGTGTGTGTGTGTGTGTGTGCGCGCGCGTGTGTGTGTGTGTGTGCGTGCGGGCGTGAATGTGTGAGAGCGCGCGTGCGTGTGTGAGCAAGCGAGTGAGTGAGTGCGTTGCGTACGTGCGTGCTTACGCGCTTTTGTGTGTGTGTGTGTTTGTTTTAGCAAGCAATTTTGGTCCTATATGATTCAAACCTGACACAAAATTCAACACTAGTTTTAGCTGTCACAACTTTGCTACCCAGAAAATCTGTTAAACTGTTTAACTAAAGCGGCTATTTTAAATACCTAAAAAAATCCTACATTGTTTTGTTTTGTAGCACGAAAAAATGTATGAATTAGCATTTTTAATCTTTAAAATCCGTTGAAATTCAGAAATTGAATTAGACGGCGGTCAGGGTTTATTTTCGTATTTACAATCTAATATGAAAGTTTGAAATGCTAATATATACGGTTTTAATCCTCATTGCAATGGTAAGATTAGAATTTATAAAAAATAACGTAAAAAAAATATTTTTTTGGAAATTTTGGCCGCAAATAATTTTAAGGTAACATAACCTTGAGTATGCATTGTTAAGAGAATAAAATTACCCATATTAGTGTAAACGCACAAAAAATGTTCATGAACAAAAAAATGATGCCCGTTTCGTGTTCTGGATCGAGAATAAAATAAAATTTAATCGCCGGTTTAAAAAATTGAGGTAACCTGATTATTGCAGTTATTTTAAATACGAGTTAAACACATTTTTCACACAACATCGTTACAAGTTGAATTAATATTTGTATAATTCCATCGTTTTGTACCGGATAAAAATGTTTCACTTTACATCCAGCGACGGTGTACAGTCAGGATAAGGAAAGGAAAACAAAGTGTTTCCTTTGCGCACAGGATCTTTATAAGCCTGTACGTCCTTTACCCCGGAGATTGTCTCTTCCGTGCCCAGAACAAAATAGAATATTCCGATGCTCGGGCGAAATATTGTATTTCCCAGAACCCGTTGTTTTGCTTCACAAATCCGCTCATTATTTTTACAATACTTGGTATCGTTTTGTGAACATGCACAGCTGAAATAAATGTTATTGTACAAACACGACACGACACCAAACGTTTTGCGTTCGAGTAAATTATTTCAAAACGGTCGAATTGATCGCGAAATGAAACGTTGAAAGATTTTCAGAAGTTAATAGACCAGTAGAGAATTAACAAATGTTGTCTAATTTGAAACAAGAATTTGATTGGAAAATTAAAAATATGTTTCAGTAATAAAGAAAAAATACACTTCATGTGAATGTTATCGATATAGGTCGGACGTCAAAGTAAAATCAATTTCATTTTTTACTTAGTGTTTCGGAAAAAGACATTCTCTTAAAGAGATGTATGTCGACGCACACAAAAATCAGACACTACAACACAGTCATAAAACCGGAGGTATTATATGCAAGCGAGACGCTAGCACTCCACACAAAAGCTACCATGGAGGGTATTTTGAAGGAAGAACGCAAAATCTTGAGGAAGATCCTTGGTCCGAGATTAACAGAAGATGGATACAGGTTGCACTCCCGGAAGACCACAGAGAAGATATCGAACCTGGCAGCAGATATCAGAAGAAGGAGGCTTCGGTTATATGGACACATCAGTAGACTCCCAACAACGAGACTTGCCAACAGAATCCTTAAGTATATACAAGGTGTCAAATCAAGAACGTCGTGGATCGCACAAGTCAGAATAGACCTACATGACGCAGGAATAGACTCAACAGACGTTGAAGATAGGCACGCATACAGGAGAAAGATGCTCGGTTGGAAGGTCCCAGAGAATGAAATCCCAAAGAGAGCAGGGGTAAAATGGACGGAGGAGCGGAAGAGGATCCATGGGGACAGGATGAGGGAGGTGTGGAGGATTAGAAGGAGCAAGACATGAGTCGGAGTGCTTTGCGTGATCCAACAGGGTCTATACTCAGATAATAATAATATATATAACCGCTTTATTATTGCTGTATTGTCTTTTCTCAGTGGGTATATTAGCTGGAAGTTTGCGGGTTCGAATCTATTTACAGTTGTATTGTCCATGTGACGATCCACTATCTTCATTATTCTAATGCCCGGTCGTAAAAACGTTTATAATCTCTCGTTTCGTAACGTGATTTTAAATTTAAAGTTACTTTAAATGTTGTCTCTGTTACAAGAACATTCTTAACGAACGATGATTAAGGCTTTGTTAAATTTAATATCTGTGATAAGATGGCCGTCCGACGAACAGCTGATAATTTTCAAGTTATTTTTAATTGTTTTGAAGGTTATGTTTACAGTAAACAACAAGGTTGTTTACATTCGTTTTTGCATTGTTTCTAGTAGCAGGCATATTGTTACTATTTTTGTTATTTTCAAATAAAATAATCGAAAACTATAAAAAATATGTATTTGCGTTACGCAAAAATGAATGGTTATTTAAAAATAAGTAAGACTAACACTACAACACTGCAAAACAATAAGCGCTTTTATCGATTGTAAAACATAACCTATAAAAATATCATTTTAAACGAGCTGCATAGGTCGATTACTTTAACAAGAGTATAACGGTCCTTTTTTTAGCAGATATTCTAGC
>CM040184.1:71407953-71422953 GCA_022606455.1 Callitettix versicolor | reverse complement strand
TATATTTTGTTTATAGTGTTTATGTTGGGAAATATGTTTTCATAAGCCATTAAAGGGAGAATAAAATTAATAGTAATGATCAGCTGTATATTTTGAATAACAAATATTTTAATATCAGTATTCTGAATAACAGTTCTTTTATATTTTGTTTATAGTGTTTATGTTGAAAAAAAAACTTTTTCCTTAATTAGCCATTAGGAAGAGAGAGTTTCCATAAAAAATGTATAGTAATGATCAGCTGTGTATTTTGAATAACAAATATTTTAATATCAGTATTCTGAATAACAGTTCTTTTATATTTTGTTTATAGTGTTTATGTTGGGAAAATACACTTTGTTCTTAATAAGCCATTAGGAAGGGAGAGTTTCCATAAAAAAATTAATAGTAATGATCAGCTGTGTATTTTGAATAACAAATATTTTAATATCAGTATTCTGAATAACAGTTCTTTTATATTTTGTTTATAGTGTTTATGTTGGGAAAATATGTTTTCTTAATTAAGCCATTAGGAAGGGAGAGTTTCCATAAAAAAATAAATAGTAATGATCAGCTGTGTATTTTGAATAACAAAATATTTTAATATCAGTATTTTGAATAACAGCTGTTTTATATTTTGTTTATAGTGTTTATGTTGGGAAAATATGTTTTTCTTAATTAAGCCATTAGGAAGAGAGAGTTTCTATTAAAATGAATAATAATGATCAGCTGTGTATTTTGAATAACAAATATTTTAATATCAGTATTTTGAATAACAGCTGTTTTTATATTTTGTTTATAGTGTTTATGTTGGGAAAATATGTTTTTCTTAATTAAGCCATTAGGAAGAGAGAGTTTCTATTAAAATGAATAATAATGATCAGCTGTGTATTTTGAATAACAAATATTTTAATATCAGTATTTTGAATAACAGCTGTTTTATATTTTGTTTATAGTGTTTATGTTGGGAAAATATACGTTTTTCTTAATTAAGCCATTAGGAAGGGAGAGTTTCTATTAAAATGAATAATAATGATCAGCTGTGTATTTTGAATAACAAATATTTTAATATCAGTATTTTGAATAACAGCTGTTTTATATTTTGTTTATAGTGTTTATGTTGGGAAAATACACTTTTTTCTTAATTAGCCATTAGGAAGAGAGAGTTTCCATAAAAAATGAATAGTAATGATCAGCTGTGTATTTTGAATAACAAATATTTTAATATCAGTATTCTGAATAACAGTTCTTTTATATTTTGTTTATAGTGTTTATGTTGGGGAAATACACTTTTTTCTTAATTAGCCATTAGGAAGAGAGAGTTTCCATAAAAAATGAATAGTAATGATCAGCTGTGTATTTTGAATAACAAATATTTTAATATCAGTATTCTGAATAACAGTTCTTTTTATATTTTGTTTATAGTGTTTATGTTGGGGAAATGTACGTTTTTCTTAATTAGCCATTAGGAAGAGAGAGTTTCCATAAAAAATGTATAGTAATGATCAGCTGTGTATTTTGAATAACAAATATTTTAATATCAGTATTTTGAATAACAGCTGTTTTATATTTTGTTTATAGTGTTTATGTTGGGAAAATATGTTTTTCTTAATTGAGCCATTAGGAAGAGAGAGTTTCTATTAAAATGAATAATAATGATCAGCTGTGTATTTTGAATAACAAATATTTTAATATCAGTATTCTGAATAACAGTTCTTTCATATTTTGTTTATAGTGTTTGTTATTTTGTTTGGAACTGTATTTTCTTATTTAAATATTTTATAGGTTTGGCTGAGTGGCCACCATATGCGGAGCGGAGCGGACTACGTATTCAAAACCGGATATACTGAACTTGGTTTATATGTTCCGCTCCGCGTAGCTTCGACTCTGTCTAGGTTCGGTTTTGAAAGTGACTCCAGATTACCACGTTGATCAAGCCTTCAAAGTTATTATTTCTCGTTATATACGTTACCTTTGTCTAGGTTACGGTTTTTAAACATAGTAGTTTCCTAGATTCCGTTACAGTAGGCCTAAATATTTAGATTTAAAAGATACAAACGCGTTCATTAATCTGACTGAAGTCAGCGTAGTCCAATTTCATTCCGTTCCATTCGGCTCAGGCGCGCGGCTCCGCGTTCAGTGGCTACCCGGCCTTAGAGTTGGTTTTCTGTTTGGAACTTTGAACAGAAATTTGAAGGGAAATTTATTAAGCCTTACAAGCCACTAGTATTATTATTATTTATTACCCGGAGGTCATGATCAGTGCTTATTTTATGGTCCTGAGACCAGAGTTTTACTAATATGGCCGTTCCAATACATCATTTTCCAGTAAGAAATCTGAACATATTTGAAAACACTACAGTCCACATAGCCGCCTCGGTGGTCTAGTGCAGGGGTCTCCAAACTTTCCAGCCTTAGGGCCATACTGATTACTCCAGTAAGTTCCGAGGGCCAAAACCATATTATCATTGTTGCCGGTGGTAAAAAGTGAAATAGTCCACTGATGTAGTTAGCCCATGACCATTTCAATGTAGATGTCATATTAATAATTATTCAACATAAAATTAGAATACTTCAGTAAACTAAATTTAATTTGCTATAAAAAATATGTTCTCTAAAAGGAGTTTTCAAGTATGCTAGCTCTCCGCGGGCCGGACAAAATCTGTCCGCGGGCCGGATGTGGCCCTCGGGCCGTAGTTTGGAGATCCCTGGTCTAGTGGATAGCGTACTAGGCTTTCACCCCGAGGACCCGGGTTCGATTCCCGGCGAGGGCTTGGCATTTTCATACGCTATAAAATCATCCCATCGTTTGCATTAGCCCAAGTGCACAATAGTCGGACGTTAAACACAAAAAAAAAAAACTACAGTCCATAATATAAAATTTTTGATTACCTCTCAAAAATTGTTCTAATTGTCATGATCTGTGCGCATTTTATGGTCCAGAGTTTGGTTCTTATCTATGATTGCCGTCCTAATACCACGTTTTTCAATAGGAAATCTGAGCATATTTGCAAACGCTACAGTCCGTAATACAAAATTTCCAATTGCCGCTCAAAAATTGTTTCAGAGCTCATGATCGTTGGTAATTTTACGATCGGCGCTCCAATACTTCATTTTGCAAAAGAAAATTTAGTCAAAATTGCTAACGAAACATCTGGGTTGTTCAGTAAATATCCAAAATGCTTTTAAGTCACGATTTTCCGTTCTGAGTCTTGGTAGCCGTTTCAATGGAAATTCGTTATTAGCAAAAAATGTTTAAAATATGTCGCGAAACAATTTGAAAACAATCGTTCGAGAAGTTTAGTCAGAAAAGTCATCAAACGTTCTACAAAACCACTTTGACAGATTGTTAGGAACTCGGAACCGTTATCAGCTAAGTGCTTTATTGGAAATTTGTTGAGCTTACACAAAACTTTCCGCGTACAGTTTCTTTGGTGATAAAGCAATACACTCTGTAGCGAAACGCTTGACAAAGTGACCGTTGCGATAGACATTAATTGTTGTATGAAACAACGTTTAACTAGTACGTTACCTAAGTGCTTTTAATTATGAAGTAGACTGCATCGATGTGCAACCTGCAGGATGAAGGAAGTATAGTCGACCTCGGATATAACGCGGTTGAAGGGACGAAACGTATATGAGCGCTGTAAACGTGATAGCGTTGTAACCGAGTTTACAGTAAACGGCGGAAATACTGTATGTAGTGAAAAAAAACATACTTTGTACTGTATACATAGTCAATGGCTATTTTCTCTATTTATTTGTTTCAACCAACTTTGGGGTACACTAAACCAATCACTTTTTAATGTTCTGTGCCTTCCTCGTAGCCTCATTGCCGAATTGCTTCATTCGTTGTGATCTTGCTTTTCTTTCTTCATCAGAGATTTGGATCGTTCGCTTGGATTTGAGTTTGCCTTGGATTTTTTTTTTTTTTTTTTTTTTTTTTTTTTTTTTTTTTTTTTTTTTTTTTTTTTTTTTTTTTTGGTGTTTAACGTCCGACTATTGTGCACACTTGGGCTAATGCAGACGGTGGGATGATTTATAGCGTATGAAAATGCCAAGCCCTCGCCGGGAATCGAACCCGGATCCTTGGGGTGAAAGCCTAGTACCCGTTACTTCTTGTCCTTGGTTATTGTTTTGGCTGTTCTGTCCATGAGTATAGTGTCAGTGATTTCTAGTTCTGTTATGTCCTTCTCCGTTTCTCTAAACCAAAGTGATTTGGCTCTTCTATTGCGAAAGTAGTCAAATATTTTTTTGGTTAGTCTATTTTTGTCCATTCGGAGGATGTGCCCATAAAAATTAATTCTCCTTTTTCTTATTGTGTCTGATAGTGTTTCAGTTTTTTGGTAAAGAATTTCATTACTGATGTGGAGTAATTGGTTGTTACGGAATTTGGGGCCTAAGATTTTTCGTAATATCTTTCTTTCTTTGATCTCCAGCCTTTCAAGTGGGCCCTGGGTTGTGAGAGATAATGTTTCAGCTGCATATAAGGCTTCTGGTTTAATTACCGTACGATAATGCCTTATCTTTGTATTCCAGGAGAGGGACTTCTTGTTGTATGTGTCTTTGGTAAGTTGGAAGGCTAATTCAACTTTATTTCTCCTAGATTCCATAGCTTTTTTTCTCTAGGGCGTTCCAGCTGATCCATTCCCCAAGATATTTGAATTCTTTAACTATCTCAATGTATTGTTCTCCCACTTGAAGCTTTTTTGGTGGTTTTTGTATGTTTGTTAATATTTTAGTCTTTTCAAATGAAACTTTGAGACCCATTTTTAACGCTTGCTTCTGGAGTTCAAGAGTCTGTTCCTTAGCTTCTTCCAATGTCTCAGCTAGTAAGGCCATGTCATCCGCAAAAGCCAAGCAATTTACCTTAATGCCTTTGTTCTTAATTCGTAGTATGATTCCACTATGCGTATTCACGTTCCACTCTCTAACTACTTTTTCTAGAGCACAATTAAATAACAATGGAGAGAGTCCATTGTTATTACTATTTTATTACACATAGTAAATACTTTTGAAATATATTTTAGTTAAAACTAATGGAAAATAAGTACTGTATAATCTAGTGTATGTATACATGCAACACAGTGCGTACACTGTTGTGAGGGTTCGTGAGATTTAAGCTCCCCCTCACTAAGCCTGCAACAAAATTCTAAGAAAGGGTCCGTTTCTATTCTCAACCTTTTTTCTAAAAATAGAACACTAATTGTGTTTCAAGTGAGAGTGAATATAGGTCAACAGCTTAGAAAACTGCTAAAAGCACCAGTGGGACAGAGAAAAATGTGCGAGTGAGAGGTCATATCCCCACTCTGTCACCATAGCTCCTCCCTTTCCTTCACTATCGCTGAGTAGTAATAGTTTGTAGACTCAGATTGGCAGACTGTGTGTTACTGAACTGTTGGAGGGAGCTGGAGGGGAATTCTCCTACATGCGCCAGAAATTCTCGCGCAGGCCGTTTACTAAGCGGCTGGACTATAACAGTAGAGGTGGGCGTGTCTGCTATTTTTATAAAACGTCAACAAACTGTTTGTTGAGGAAAAAAGTTGTTTTTTAAAACAGTTGGAAAAAACAGGTTTAGAAAACTGAAACTCAAAGTTGTATTAGCAGCTAAAACATAAAGCACATACATTCAGTTTTCTAAGACTACTTTTTCATTCCCACTGCCACCATGTCCTTAACTGTTTTTGGGTATAAATCATTTAAAAAGGAAAAATAATCCTTACAAGTGTAGTAATAATTAAATTACATTATCAAAACGTAATAATTATGTAAGCCATTTTATATTTACAAAATGCAATGAATTTCTAATAGAAGCATTATTTTTTTTACTTAAAAATTAAATAGTTCTTTGCATATTTACCAAAATGCAAACGATTTAAAATATTTTTAGTTGATTATAAAATATTGATGATTGATAATAAATATAAAAAATATGTTTAAATAAAATTAGGCTCTGTATCTACAAAATGTGAGAGGTTGTTACTACAACTCGCAACAAAATAGAGATAAACGTTGACATTGACCAAACAGTTTTTGCTTCACTACAATCAACAAGCAACTTTGAAATAAAGGGAAAAAGCATAAAAGCAGGTAGAAGAAAAGCAGTTAACAGGCAAACAGTTAGCAGGAAAACAGTTTTAGCGCTTGCGGCAACGTTCGAATGGAACAGCCCGTTCCTTTTTTAACAAATCATAAACCAGTCCAAATCCAACTGCTTGTTTCCGTTTGAAAAAGCAGTTTGTTTGTCGTTTATAGAAAAGCAGTGTTTTTAACAGTTTGGTGTTTTGTGCCCAATCACTATATAACAGCAGCGTGACAGCGTTGTATCCGAGTTCACAAAGCGTATAACCGAGCCTAAAATACACGTACACTTAATATAGAATATTGGGGACATTATGAAAATAGCGTTCTAACTGAGGGCGTTATAACCAAGGTCGACTGTATTAAAATGGCGACATTGAGTTGTAGGAGCAGCCATCATGATGAGACCCAGACCTGGGATATCGGAATAAGCCCGATCTTTGAATATCTTTCTAGGGTTACTATTGCACTGCGACCTTATAGATCTATTGTGCCCCATTTCTATATTCCTCAGCTGCTCAGTTACAGCCTTCTCCAGTACTAGTATTCATAAAGTGTAGGATTTGGAGTGGATTTAACTTGGGTAACTCCCCCGTTCTAATCGGTGACTTCCCATTCAATTTATCTTCTTTACTGTGAACCACGGTGGTTGTGCCCCATTTGGCCAGCTTTTCGTTGTGCGATAAGTTTCCGCTCATGAGTAGCTAGGGGAATTGTGTCAGCCCACACAGAGCCACGCATGTAAGGGCAAGGATGGTACACTGGGAGGTTGCAGGTATACCTGGACTCCGTTTGACACCATTAGGCCAGCTTTTCGTTGTGCGATAAGTTTCCGCTCATGAGTAGCTAGGGGAATTGTGTCAGCCCACACAGAGCCACGCATGTAAAGATAAGGATGGTACACTGGAAGGTTGCAGGTATACCTGGACTCCGTTTGACACCATTAGGCCAGCTTTTCGTTGTGAGATGAGTTTCCGCTCATGAGTAGCTAGGGGAATTGTGTCAGCCCACACAGAGCCACGCAAGACGGTACACTGGGAGGTTGCAGGCATACCTGGACTCCGTTTGACACCATTAGGCCAGCTTTTCGTTGTGCGATGAGTTTCCGCTCATGAGTAGCTAGAATAATTGTGTCAGCCCACACAGAGCCACGCAAGACGGTACACTGGGAGGTTGCAGGTATACCTGGACTCCGTTTGACACCATTAGGCCAGCTTTTCGTTGTGCAATGAGTTTCCGCTCATGAGTAGCTAGGGGAATTGTGTCAGCCCACACAGAGCCACGCATGTAAGGATAAGGATGGTACACTGGAAGGTTGCAGGTATACCTGGACTCCGTTTGACACCATTAGGCCAGCTTTTCGTTGTGCGATAAGTTTCCGCTCATGAGTAGCTAGAAAAATTGTGTCAGCCCACACAGAGCCACGCATGTAAAGATAAGGATGGTACACTGGAAGGTTGCAGGTATACCTGGACTCCGTTTGACACCATTAGGCCAGCTTTTCGTTGTGCGATGAGTTTCCGCTCATGAGTAGCTAGAAAATTGTGTCAGCCCACACAGAGCCACGCATGTAAAGATAAGGATGGTACACTGGAAGGTTGCAGGTATACCTGGACTCCGTTTGACACCATTAGGCCAGCTTTTCGTTGTGCGATAAGTTTCCGCTCATGAGTAGCTAGAAAAATTGTGTCAGCCCACACAGAGCCACGCATGTAAAGATAAGGATGGTACACTGGAAGGTTGCAGGTATACCTGGACTCCGTTTGACACCATTAGGCCAGCTTTTCGTTGTGAGATGAGTTTCCGCTCATGAGTAGCTAGGGGAATTGTGTCAGCCCACACAGAGCCACGCAGGATGGTACACTGGGAGGTTGCAGGCATACCTGGACTACGTTTGACACCATTAGACCAGCTTTTCGTTGTGCAATGAGTTTCCGCTCATGAGTAGCTAGGGGAATTGTGTCAGCCCACACAGAGCCACGCAGGATGGTACACTGGGAGGTTGCAGGCATACCTGGACTCCGTTTGACACCATTAGGCCAGCTTTTCGTTGTGCAATGAGTTTCCTCTCATGAATAGCTAGGGGAATTGTGTCAGCTCACACAGAGCCACGCATGTAAGGACAAGGATGGTACACTGGGAGGTTGCAGGCATACCTGGACTCCGTTTGACACTATTAGGCCAGCTTTTCGTTGTGCGATGAGTTTCCGCTCATGAGTAGCTAGGGGAATTGTGTCAGCCCACACAGAGCCACGCAGGATGGTACACTGGGAGGTTGCAGACATACCTGGACTCCGTTTGACACCATTAGGCCGGTGTCATACACTCCATTAGCACGGGTCGCTTTACACTTTAGAGTTAGCCAATTAAATTTTTTTTTTATATTAAGGCGAAAAACACATTGTGGCTATTATCGCCTCCCTAAATCTAAAAATGAGTGTAAAGTGTTAAAGTCGTAAGTGTAGTGTTGTTAAGTGTAAGTGTGTTAGACTCGGGTACCGCGAAGGACGTCTAAATCCTCTCAATAGGTGCAGCTAGTCTGCACCCCCTAGAGTTGGCCAAGTTATGTAGAATAGTGAATATATGTATATGTGTGTTTTTAGTAGATGAATGAGAGTATTTAGCTAGGAGTACAGTGCGATTGCCAAACCCATCGACTGCTCATTTCAGCTGCCTCCGCCGGGAGATCGATCCTTACTTCTAGACCGCTTTTAGTGCATTCTACCGTTCGAAATTTGTGTTACTTTTGATATAAGTTTGGCAGAAATCGATTTGAATAATAGGTTGAAAAGGTCGTTATCTGGCAAAATAACATATTAACAAAATAACAAAAATTAAACATTTACAAGATGTTGAATAAAAAAAATCATAACTTTTTACACTTAAAAAATTTTTTTTAACCATTGTATTCAGCTTTAAAATCTGCATAAATTAGCCCCTTCAAAAAAAGCAAGTGGTTTTTACTTAGATTTCTGTCCGTGCGTGCGCGCGCGAATTTTTGTGTCGAACCTCGGAACGAATTTTTAATTTTCCCAAAAAAGTTTCTCGAATCCATTGTTTTGGTCAAATAATGTTTAAAATCGAATTTAATCAAAATCAGTTTTAATGGTTTTCTCAAATTTCTCTAAAATATAATCCACAAAGTGGTCTTTTATTGAAAAAATGGTGTTAAAATTTGTTCCAATTTTTTTCATATTTAAAGCCTTATAATAACTCTATTATTAGTAGATAATTTGAAATCTACACATCAGATAGTATCGATGTGTAATTTAATTTGAAAAAAAATATGACCGCCATATTTGTTTGCTATTTATGCTATTTACTCTGAAACCGTATTTTGCTTTTATTCCAAATTCGATACTCCGTTTTTACGCTGTAAAACTTCACATGTGATCAAATTTTGAGAAAAATCTAATGAATATTTTTGGTGAAAAACAGTTGAATGAAAGTGTTCCTAATAACCAACACAATGAACCAACACTTTTCAACAATAAATACACATTTTGCAACTGTAAAAAGCGAGGGTTGGCCTGCGAAGCGGGCAGGGCTACATGTAATCTTACTGTAATCCAACTATACCGCGTGAAGACATTCTGACAAGCAGTTTACCTCTAAGACTAATCAAACACTGATATGGAATTAGGACTGTGTTTCCCTCTAATTAATGATCTCTTGTACGCTAAATTCCCCTCCAATTACAGCACAGACGTAATTTGGCGATACGCAGCTGCAGCTGTGTGGAAAAAAGATCAACATTTAAAAAACAGCATAAAGGAATACCTTTTTGTACTTTTGGTTTGAAAATTCAAAGTAGGGCCTATCGATTTGAAAACAGATTTTCAAAAATGTGTAAAATATAAACGTTATGATTTTGTTCTAAAGATTTTGGATATCTGCAATTTTTAAACAGATATTTGTAGCTAAAAAAATTGTGCAAGTTATAAAAAAAACAATTTTGTTTTTTCAAATCAAATTTGAATCAAACGATACCAAAATTATAAATGCTAAAGTATAAACTCATACCGAAGGAATTAGGCGGTTGGTTTACCATACTTTAAAACACTTTTCTCGTCTTTTTTCAGAATATTTAATATTTTTTCAAAAACAATTTAGCGATTTTCATAAAACTTTGCTCAAATATAGTCTATATTATAGTAACCGTTCCAAAAATATTTGCGTTGAAAAATTCCCAAAATTTCGGTTTGAGAGCTATTGAAATATAAAAATAAATTTTATAAAAATATTGGTCTTATATGAAAGTACGTAACCTAACTGAAGTCACCGGTAATTTGAAGGGGACTCGGTGGTCGATGTGACTAAGGCACCTGGTCTGGTGCGTCTCTGAACTTCGTACTTAAGGTTTTTTGTTTTAGCCGCAGTTATTCCCGTTGCTTTTCCCTTACCGGTATTTGTGCAGTATAACCTGTTCTGCATTTTTTGATATTTTATTTACTAAAACGCTGTATTACCTGCCCCAAAGCAATAATCCAAAATATAAAAGCGCGGAAACTACGAGAAGAACGATAAAAATCGAAAATAAAAGTGAACAATATAACCTCAAAATTGCTACCGCGCGAAAGTCGCTAACTTGTTGTACATGGTAAAACGATAAAAATACGTCTAAAATGGGTTTTGCGTGATGAAAAACTTTATTATTTTTTAAACAAAAAACCCCATAACCTAACTGACCTGGTTGTTAGGCCTAACACGGTAATGCCTGACTATAGAAGTGACTATGCCTTTTTGACAATGGCTTTGTCCATCTCACAGTCAACCACTCGGTTAATTTCATTGATTATGAGACAGGTGAAAACACGAATACGATCGAAAGATGAATACCTAATCTGTATCAGTTAGGTTCACCACGCAAATACCGTGTCAGTTAGGTTATTGAGTATTCTTTTTCTTTTTTTTAAAAAAAGCTTTTCTTCAAGTATCACCGTGTTAGGTCTAATAACCGTGTCAGTTAGGTTATGGGGTATTTTTGTAAAAAAAAAGTTTTTTATCACGCAAAACCCGTTTTTGGCGTATTTTTATCGTTTTACCGATCTACAACACGTTAGCGACTTTCGCTCGGTAGCAATTTTGAGGTTATGTTGGTCACTTTTATTTTTGACTTTTATCGTACTTCTCGTGGTTTCCGCGCTATTATATTTTGGATTATTGCTTTTGGGCATGTACTGAAGCGTTTCAGTAAAAAATATCGTAAAAAGGCAGAACAGGCTACACTGCATTTTTATTCCATTACCGTTAACGCTGATCTCTCGTCCTCATTAGTATAAATGGCATAAAATATGGAGGTTAAAAAAATAAAACAAATTTTGAAATTATTGGTTTGGGAATAAATCTAAAAGTTGAAAATAAGCTGCAGTCGGAGTAAATTGTAATTTTTCGATATATTTTCGAAACATAAATATCTTTTATTCAAATTTGGTGTACCGAAGTCTAGTTTTGAGTTTTCATATATCTCCGAAAGTGAGAAAAAAGTCCAAGAAATTTAGAAATTAGGCAGAAATTATTTCTGTTTTTACAAAATTAGGAGGATATCAATATTAAGAAAAAAAGTGTAATGTTTTTATGTCACCCTTTATTTGCGAGTTGTACTGAAAAGTTCGTTATTGCAGCGGCCATCATGGTAAGACCCAGACTTCGAAATTTTGGTCCAATTTTATTCAAACATATACTTTAGTAAAAGCCTGGGCAACCCGTTACACGGCTAAATACGTAAAAAACATATTTTTTATTTTACAGTTGAAACAAATCTAGTTTTCCTCGCAATCAGCCTGGTCGGCGTAAATTACCATTCTAATGAAAACACGATAATTAATATCAAGTGTTTATTTTATTGTATTTTTTTGGTACTCAATATAGTTTAAAAATCTAATGCGGATTGTGGTGATGAAATCAGGTTTTCAAAAAATACATTTAAGGAAATGATTGTTGGGAATTTGCTACTATCACGTCAGAAAAACAGCTGCAATGAACGTGATTATTAGAGAATTTCCAATGGAAAAATGAGCTATTGGAGCGGTTATCACGGTAAGACCTAAATCCGGGACCTTGAAATGAGCATCGATCCTGACGTCTAGATCACGTTTTTAGAAGCCGATAAAATATATATATATATATATATATATATATATATATATATATATATATATATATATTATAATATATTATTATTATTATTATCTGCGTATAGACCCTGTTGGATCACGCAAAGCACTCCGACTCATGTCTTGCTCCTTCTAATCCTCCACACCTCCCTCATCCTGTCCCCATGGATCCTCTTCCGCTCCTCCGTCCATTTACCCCTGCTCTCTTTGGGATTTCATTCTCTGGGACCTTCCAACCAAGCATCTTTCTCCTGTATGCGTTCCTGTCTTCAACGTCTGTTGAGTTATATATATATATATATCTATATATATCATATAATAATAATATAATAATATATTATCTATATATATATATATATATATATATATATATCATTCTCTGGGATCAGACTAGCTGCACCTATTAAGAGGATTTAGATATATATTCCTCGCAGACTAGCTGCACCCGAGTCTAGACACTCACTTATACTTACAACACATTTACACTTACGACTTACACTTTAACACTTTAAACTCACACTTACATTTAGGGTAGCGATGATAGCCTCAGTGCTTTTCGCCTTAATATAATAAATATATATATATATATATATATATATATATAAAATATATAGGTATATGCGCGCATGTGTTAGCACGCTCACGTTCGCAATTTTGGTTCGATTTTATTCAACTTAGCACAAAAATCGATTATGGTAATAATTTTGCTTATACAAGTTTGTTAACCAGTAAAATTCGTTCAACAGTTTCAAAATGGCAGCCGTTTCAAATCTTTAAAAATTAATCTCTTTTTTGTCCTATTTTTGCTTGAAAATTCCATTTCATTACGGTAAGCAGATTTAAAAACTGTGTAAATTAGTAATTTGTATTTTCAAAATCAGTAAAAATTAAGACTTTTTGAAAGAGGTCAGGGTTCAGTTTTATATTTTAAATGTAATTTGAAAGTCTACAGTGCTAATTGTAAGCAGATTTATTACTGATTATGATGGTGAATCAATATTGCAAAGAGGAGAGACGTCAGCGAGACAGCTGCGTGCAGCGATTATTTAAAAACGTATTTGATTAAAAAGCTATAGATTCCATGTGGTTGTTGACAAGTAATGAATAGGGTCCGTAACATGTTCCTTTCGTCGCCTTGGATTCAATTCACTAAAGCCCGTTATATTAAAACCGGTTCAAGTTGTCAACAGACTTTCACGCTGTAAATTACAATTAACACTTTAGCAGGACAGAGTTCGCTGGAGACGTTAAGAGGAATGTGATGTTGATGTAACCCCTAGAGCCCGATGATGTGACAGTGGACCATGACATGGTCACGGTCTAGTTCCGGGTGTCAGGTGCACTGTGCGGTTCCGGTCATAGCCGGTCGGAGCCATCCTAGACCGCATACTACCTTGCAAGTATTTCAAGTGAGACAATTTATCTAATTATTAGCTAATTTATATTTGGAAATATCCTACTACAGCAGAAAGAGTCGAAACAAGATATGTGCACTGATCATTACCTTTAAAACTCATTTGAAAGGTTGTTATAAGCGTTTTTTTGGAAAAGGTTCTAAAAAGTATTTTTTTTCTAAAATAAGATCAAAGACGTTCATAAAAAAATTTCTTGTAATTCATTAGTAATGTACACCCTCAAATAAAAAAATACGAGTTGCATGTAATATTTTCAAAAAATTTGGAGTGGTAGCTATCAAAATAGAAATTAATCGCGGCAAGCAGCTGTCTCGCTGTCGTGATAGAAGCGAATTTCCAAAATTATTTTTCTTTCACTATTTTAAATTTTCAAATCACATTAATAATAAGAAAATCAACCCTGGCCTCCGTCATAATATTTCTTTCTAAGGTTTTTAAAAAAATCTGAATGCTTGTTTATGCAGTTTTTAACGCTGATAATGACGGTGAAATCAGATTTTCAAAAACATTTAAGACGATAGAGTTATTACTTTTTAGATTTTTAATAAGTCTATATTTTGAAACTGTTAAACAAGTTTTAATGGTTGACGGACTTGTTGAAGCTATTACCATAATCGATTATGTGTCAAGTTTCAATAAAATCGGACAAAAATTGCGAAAGTCAGCGTGCTAAAACAAACAAACAAACAAACAAACAAACACACACACACACCACACACACACACACACACACACACACACACACACACACACACACCACACACACACATACACACACACACACACACACACACACACACACACACACACACACACACACACACACACACACACACACACACACACACACACACACACACACACACACACACACACACACACACACACACACACACACACACACACACACACACACACACACACACACACACACACACACACACACACACACACACACACACACACACCACACACACACACACACACACACACACACCACACACACACACCACACACACCACACACACACACACACACACACACACACACACACACACACACACACACACACACACACACACACACACACACACACACACACACACACACACACCACACACACACACACACACACACACACACACACACACACACACACACACACACACACACACACACACACACACACACACACACACACACACACACACACACACACACACACACACACACACACACACACACACACACACACACACATACATACACACACACACACACACACACACACACACACACTCCACACACACACACACACACACACACACACACACACCACACACACACACACACACACACACACACACACACACACACACACACACACACACACACACACACACACACACACA
>CM040184.1:71400453-71402953 GCA_022606455.1 Callitettix versicolor | reverse complement strand
GGTAATTCGCTTCAATTACGTCAGCGAGACAGTTGCGTGTCAACATTGATAGAAAATTTGTAGGATAAATAAATATATCATTTATAATAACCCTCCGAGATTATTGTTACTTCAAGCGTCGTCAGAAATTATTTGCTTACCTGTATAGATAACTGATATTCAGTGTGTAATGTTTCAAAAATGTTGAAAACGATATCAAGACTAGTGAGTAATTTAAGGTCGACATAAGTTTTAAAAAAACTTTTCTACCTTTGAAAGTTTCAACCCAGCCTTGAACGGAAAGTTGAGCAGAGAAATCAAAGCATCCCTTTGCGGTATCGTCTATCACACAGACGTAAAAAGTTTTTTTTTTGTAAAACAGTCTCGACATTGGCTGTTCGATTAATCTTCATTATTCGATATTTCTATCTCAGTATTCCTGGATCGAAATTATTCCAGTTTCGAGCCTTGAAAATTACAGTAATTTTCAAAACTGTAATATCGCAAAAAGCTGTTGTCTAAAATCACTTTAAATTTGATTCTAATGGATACTGTAAAACCTATAGTTTCTTTATTTAATCAATGCTATACTCTTTTTTTAGCGAGTTTCTTTTGGGGATATTTTTTTGGAATACACCTTATATTATAAATTGGCTATCAGAATAAGTTTTGAAGGAATCGTTAAAAATTAATATTGTTATTGTTATTATTATTTTTGTGTTTAACGTCCGACTATTGTGCAAACTTGGGTTAATGCAGACGATGGGATGATTTATAGCGTATGAGAATGCCAAGCGGTGGCCGAGAATCGAACCCGCGTCCTCGGGGTGAAAGCCCAGTACGCTATCAACTAGGCCACCGAGAAGTCGTTAAAAATTATGTTTATTGTGATTGTTCAATGGTTTTATAGATATTGTTAATGGTTAAAGTGGTTCAAGTTACATCGTAATTGACCCAGTGGATCTAAAGATACCGTACAATAGTTTTGTGATAATTATGGTCATTGACTCAGCTGTTCTAGTTATATCGTGATTGATTCAGTTGATCTAAAAATATCATGACTGTTCAATAATTTTGTAATAATTATTGTCATTGATTCAGTGGTGCTGGTTATATCGTAATTGACCCAGTAGATCTAAAGATACCGTACAATAGTTTTGTGATAATTATGAAAATTGGTTATGAAAATTAGCGGTTCTAGTTATATCGTGATTGATTCAGTTGATCTAAAAATATTGTGACTGTTCAATAATTTTGTAATAATTATTGTCAATGTTTCAGTGGTTCTGGTTATATCGTAATTGACTCAGTGGATCTAAAGATGCCTCACTGGTTAAATAGTTTTGTGATAATTATGGTCATTGGCTCATTGGTTCTGGATATATCGTAACAGTTGGACTAAATATACCGTAACTGTTCAATAGTTTTGTGATAATTATTGTTATTGGTTCAGTGGTTCTGGTTATATTGTAATTGACTCAATGGATCTAAAGATGCCTCACTGTTCAATAGTTTTGTGATAATTATTGTCATTGAGTCAATGGTTCTGATTATATCGTCATTAACTCTCTTGATCTAAAGACATCGTTACTGTTCACTCGTTTTGTGATAATTATTGTCATTGGCTCAGTAGTTCTGGTTATATCGTCATTGAGGCCGCCTTGGTGGCCTATGGATAGCGTACTGGGCTTTCACCCCGAGGACCCGGGTTCGATTCCCAGCCAAGGGCTTGGCATTTTCATACGCTATAAATCATCCCATCGTCTGCATTAGCCCAAGTGTGCACAATAGTCGGACGTTAAACACAAATAGACTCAGTTGATCTAAAGATACCGTGACTGTTTACTAGTTTTGTGATAATTATTGTCATTGGTTCAGTGGTTCTGGTATATCGTGATTGATCCGGTGGATCTGAAGATAACGGATTGTTCAGTAGTTTTGAAATAGAATAGTAGTTTTGTTATTACATTGTCTCTAGCTCAGTGGTTCTAAATACATCGTGATTGACCTAGTTGATCTGAAGTTATTGTAACTGTTCAATAGTTGTGTAAAATGTAATTATTGTCACCAGCTCAGTGGTTCTGGTTATACCGTGATTGACCTAGTGGATCTCAAGGTACAGTGATTTGTCCAATGGTTTTTTTTTTGGAATATTAGCTTAGTTTTCTGGAAATACGGATTTATTGTGATTGACTTAGATCTGAATATACAGCGATTGTTCAATAGTTTTCTTCTATTGAACAGTAATTCTGCATTATTGAAAGGATTTAGACGTCTCTAACACACACTTTAGGTACCCCAGTCTAACACCCACTTACACTTACAACACTACACTTACGACGTTAACACTTTACACTTACATTTAGGGAAGCGATAATAGCCTCAATATGCTTTTCGCCTTAAAATAAATAAATACAAAAATGTTCAATAGTTTTGTGATAATTATTTTCATTGGCTTGACTCAGTGGATCTGATTACGTGTCAGTCCATTGGTTTTGTAGGTATTGTGATTGGCTTAGTA
>CM040184.1:71357953-71392953 GCA_022606455.1 Callitettix versicolor | reverse complement strand
AAAATATTAATGTTATATAATTTTTTAAACATTTGAAATGGCTGCCACACTTGAACAAGAAAGAATGGCTTTTGCTGATTTAATTACCGTATGATAATGCCTTATCTTTGTATTCCAGGAGAGGGACTTCTTATTGGCTAATTAACTAGATTTAGCATTATAAATATATTATTATATTATTTTTAAACATTTGAAATTAACTTGAACAAGAAAGAAAATTAACTTGTTCCAATTAATTGCGAAATCGATTTTTGACTTGTTTTAATCAAATTGGACACACACACACACACGCGCGCGCGCACAAATCAAATTTTTAATGACCCTTCAGTAATCTAAACTATAGTGTTCAGGATCCGCGCTCATTTTAATGTTACGGGTCATGTGTCTTACCATGATAAAAACATGTATTTTGCAATGAAAATTCGTCTGGAAAGATTTACGGGTGACGATTAAAATTAATGTTTTTGGTTCGGCTAGTATTGTTTAATTTCAGTTAATTCCATTTTACAGTTATTTAATCTTACGGTCGGTTTCCTAACGAATGCCCGCAAACACCTATACTACAACCACACACGTACTTATTAGAGGGTTTCCATTTAAGAATAAACTATTAGAGCAGCCATCATGGTAATACCCAGAACCGGGACTTTGAAATGAGCACTGATAATGAGCTCTAGTTCATTTTTTGAGAAGGTCGTTAAAATTTACATATATATATATATATATATATATATATATATATATATATATATATATATATTAGCACGATCACGTTCGTAAGGAGGCAAACGTGGCATAAAAATCGAATATGGAAATAACTTGAACACGTTTGTTTATCTGCAAAATTACTTATGGTTTCAAAATGGCAGTCAGTGCAATTTTTTATCTTACTTTTTTGAAAGTCCGATTTTACCATCGTAGTCAGCGTTAAAATCCGAATAAATTGGCATTCTTAATTTCCAAATTTCGTTGATAACAAGAAATTTAATTGGCCGGTGGTCAGGGTTTAGTTTTGTATTTTCAATGTAATTCGTTAGATTAAAGTGTTAATGCATGCAGAATTTAATTGTGATTAAGACGGTGAAATCAGAATTTAAAAAAGGGTAAGAAAACGAAAAATACTTTTGTAAATTTGCTTCTGTCACGTCAGTGAGACAACATCTTGGAACGATTATATTATAGAAGTAAACGGTGTCGTTTGTATATTTTATTCTCAACTGGCTATTTGTTCTGTAGGCGGTGCGCATTCCACAAAGATACCGGAAGTCCCGCCTAATTTCATTTCCGTTTGACAGCTATTACCTAGTCCTACTTCCGTTTGAGAAACTACTTGATCGCTGTAAATGTTCTGATTTATATTGTGCATATGTTTTTAGGACGGATTATATAAAGACAGGGAGGAAAATTGTGTCGTGTATAGTTTAAATATGCCTCGAAGTAATGCCAGTACTAAAGTAGTAAATTGTAGCTAAATTATTTAATGAATATGACCTATACCAATTTTTGAATCCCAGAATCACAAATATTATGTTTATTGCTATAATTACACTATTAAAACCCTTCCTGCATGCATCTAATTTTTTTATAAAAATAATTAAATCATAATATTGAAAAAGTAGTCACTTCTGTAGTCCAGTCCTACGAATGCGTACTTTTTTTACCTAACTTTGGAAATTAGATGCTATGGGCCTAAATAGCAAACTAGTCACAATTAACTAAAACACAATTAATTATAATAATCATATTTCATATATTATTATGTTTAGCATTCCGATCTGTTTCGTACAAAAAATAACGACATGCTTTATTGAAATTATACATATATGGATACCTACAGGTTCGTCAGAACACCAGGGAACTTAAACGTCTTATATGTTTCCATTTTAAGGCTTTAAAATAAACCAAAACCGACTTAAAACCGATAAAAGGTTAGCAAACAAAATTACAGGAGCAGTTTAATGTTTCTCCGTTAGAGTGCAGCATACGGCAGGTATACGTGACAAATTAATTGTGTGTTTGGCACACATTAATTGTGTGTGTACCAAAACACATTGTTGACAGTAATATTTAAATTATTACTGTATCTAAGACAAACAATTATTGACTGAATCAGTTTTGAAAGTAGAATCTGTACGACAATCTAGGCCAGTTCTATTATGTAAATGTTATTAAATAAAAGACTATGATTTTAGTAAACAGTAAATACTGAAGAATAATTTAGGTATGAAATGTAAAATCCGGTTATAGTAGGTTTCACTTATTTTTCAATAAGGTAAATTGTTAGAATTCAATAATTAATTTTATTGGTTATTGTTTTAAATACGAAAGTAGAGCAAAGTAAGTCCTATTGAATTTCTTTTTATATTCTTCTTCTTTTCTGCTAGGATTATTGTCACTATGTTCAGTATAATGATCTGCCTACCCTAGCTTTGTCAATTCTACTTTCTTTGACGCGTTTCGGAGAACCTCCATCATCAAAAACTATATCTGTACTCAAACTATAGTGGAGTATAGATATAGTTTTTGAAGATGGAGGTTCTCCGAAACGCGTCAACGAAAGTAGAATTGACGAAGCTAGGGAAGGCAGATCATTATACTGAACATAGTCCTATTGAATTAAATAATCTAAATATAATGAACGAAACTGCTTTATTAACGGACCTAAATATAACTATAACGTCTATTTTAACAGAAGTTGAATATTGACAAGAAATAGTAGGCCTACATAGTTCTGCATTGATTTTACTTAGGATGATATGTACAGTAATTTTAAAATACAAACATTGAATTAAAGATTGCATAGGCCAGATAGAAAAGCTTGAAATAATGGAAAGGAAAATCTTAAGAAAAATTATAGGAACAAAATTTCAGGATAATAAGGTAGTATATATAAGAAATGAAGCTCTCTACAAGAAAATTGAAAAACTGTCAGATACTATGAGAAAAAGGAGAATAAATTTTTACGGCCATCTTCTTAGAATGAACTCTAATAGATTAACGAAACAAGTGTTTGATTTTTTCCATAATCGTAAAACAAAACCGAACTGGTTTAAAGAAATTGAAAAAGACCTAATAGAATTAAAAATTACAGAAAATTCATTGCTTGACCAAACTGCTAAGATAATTACCAAAAACGAAAGAATAAGATTCCAAGATAAAACCAAAATAAAACCTAAACCTATCATTTCAGAAGAGGAGAGGAAAAGAAGATCAGAAAGAATGAAAGAGCTACTGGGAACAAAGAAAAGTACAGCGCGCAAGAAATGATTGATTCAGCGTACCCCAAAGAGGGTGAAACGAAAAGAAGAAGAATTAAAGATTAGCGTATTACAGTACTTAAATACTCAACACTAGTTTTATTTGAATTAATTACGGAAGTCGTACTTTTTACGTTCAATTATGGATTGCGATTTTATAAAAAAGTCCAAACTTCTTTTTTTCGGTCATGTTTAACAAGGAAAGGTATAATTGCCACATATATCACAGGTAACATGTATTTCAACTATATTTCACAGTTTATAAAGCGGTGCTATAATACTGTTCAACTTCTTGCTGTAAATTATTGTACGTTAATCATTTCGTTTGAATTAATTGCGAAAGTTCACACGGGCACTCTAGTTTTCTTTATTACTCTTAGTCAAACAAATATTTCACTGTAAAACAGTTAATAATAATTATTATATTAGTCATAAACAGTGGTCATGAACATAACCTCACTGAGAGAGTATTGACGAAGTAACAGCTGTTATCTGGAATCAGCTGTTTTGGTAGACATTACGTCCACCTACCAGCAATATCATTGCTTTTCATTATTTCCGTTACGGGAAATGAACACCGATACGTGTGGTCAGTGGGCTTTTAATAACGTTGCAGAATCGATTAGACACCTTCAGTGTTGATCCACGAACCAATCACTCGATAATTAAGTGGGAATATTTGTTGTTTGAAACGTTTTTTCGCTTAACATCAATACTTTATAGAGTTAGACAAATCAGGTGAGGGCGACGAATCAGCGTTAACAGTATGGGTAAAGAAATGGCAGTAACTGCGTCTCGAACTAAGAACCTTGAGGTGCGCAATTCAGAGAAGCAGCTTACTGACCGTTCCTTTAGTCATATCAACCATCGCTGTCGCTGTCGATGGGTTTAATTTTGAATATATTATTTTCATTGGTTATTAAAACAAATAATTAGTTTTAAGTGTCTTCGACAAAAATGTTTGTCTGAATCAAATTACGAGTGTGTCAATAAAAGTTGTTTCAAAACGTACCAAGGCGGTACTTTATTTCAATAGTTATTTAGTGCTCGGTTATCGATGTGGCCAAAACATCGTACAGTCTCCCGCGTTAATGAAATACGCACCTCAAGGTCGTGACTTTGAAACGTGGTTACTGTCGTTTCTTTACCCTTACGGTTAACGCCGCTCCTAAAAAAAATTGTTTCTATAAACACCAGAGTTTTGATACTTCATTAAAAATTATGTAAAATTTCGAAAGACTTGATTGAGGAATAAGCAATTAGTAGAAAATCAAAAGTGTATACCTTTTCGTGGAAACTCTGTATATATATATATATATATATATATATATATATATATATATATATATATATATATATATATATATATATATATATATATATATATATATATATATATATATATGTGTGTGTGTGTGTGTGTGTGTGTGTGTGTGTGTGTGTGTGTGTGTGTGTGTGTGTGTGTGTGTGTGTGTGTGTGTGTGTGTGTGTGTGTGTGTGTGTGTGTGTGTGTGTGTGCATATGTCTGTGCGCGTGTGTGAGACCTTAATTTTTGTATTTTAAAAGGAATTAAATAAATAAAAATGTTATTTATGCTGAAAGCTGATTGTTTTCACGGTTTTGAAATGGTTTAACGGTTTTCGCTGGTCAACGAAGTTGTCTAAGCTATTGCCGAATTAAATTCTTTTGAGCCGCCTCGGCTAATTGATATAAATAAACAATTTTATATAAATATTTTTTTAAAACATTTACGATAATCTAATTTCACCACGGTATTTCACTTCACACGTCAGCGAGACAGCTGCGTGCCGCAATTAACATCATTACTTTTCGTCAAATACAACACTCGGAGTTTCCGGAAACACGTTATGAAGTGATTAACTTAATCGTTTTATGTCTTCAGGTAAGGCCAATTAGATACATTAACCCCCCCCCAACCCCGGTAACGGCGTGGCGTGCTATTTCTCTGAGAATTCGCATTCTTCAGGTTCGAACTTAATCGTGCGAGATGATGTGGTTTCCTATCATTTCCGTATAATTTCTTAACCAATTCAACAAACGTATAAATCCTTATTCGGTCTTATCTTCATTGGATCGGTCATTATGGTAAGAGCTAGACCCATACCATGAAGTGATTGTTGATCTTTGCCATATTTGTATGCATAAATACACAATGCCAAGCGCGCGCGCACACACACACACACACACACACACACACACAAAACGAATATAAATATAAATCCTCTACGTCCTTTTCTCTCTAGGACGCTTAACCTAGCCGCCTCGGTGGTCTAGTGGATAGCGTACTAGGCTTTCACCCAGAGGACTAGGGTTCGATTCCCGGCCAGGGCTTGGCATTTTCATACGCTATAAATCATCCCATCGTCTGTATTAGCCCAAGTGTGCACAATAGTCGGACGTTAAATAAAAAAATATATAAATAAATAAATAATTTCTTTTGTCAAATTTGAATTAGTCTTACCAAAATCGCAAAATTTTGTGCGCCAAACCATGCAGACAATTTTCTATTTACCGTAAAATTTAAAATTTTCGTAATGCTATTTTTTGGAAATTCTCTTCTGCAGTGTCACCAAGACAGTCGCGTGCCCTGATTACTCAATTTGAAACGAAACCAAATTTTTGTTTGACGTCAGCTGTTAATCTGTCGACAAGTTGCAACGGATTTAGCTAATTCTGCCAATAACTGTTGTACCCAAACGATTATTGTTAACAGTTCCTGGCACTATTAGCGCACTGGCTGTATTATTAAATCTGAGTCATGGCTTGACATCACCGGACAGAAATGTGATACTGTCGTTAACAAGCACTCACGTACAAGTGTCTTGAGGTTCGGGTTTGCTTTATACCAGATATTTTAGGCAAAGTGCTTGTTAGGGTCGTCCACATACGCCTTTGTGTTCCGCTAGAGCGTCTGTCTGTCGTTAAAACAGTGGCGTACATCGGGTAGTTTCGATACGCGCTTTAATTTTGAATTTTTGTCCGCAAAATTTTTCAAATAATTCAAAAAATTTAATTAAATAGATTTTTTTTAAATCGGCCCTAACTATTTCGATTACATTTTACACAAACGTAGTCTTCAATTAACTAAAAATTAGTAATATTAATCTAATTACTAAAAAATGAATTGTTAAAATTTCTGTCTCGGACGTAAAATTGCAGTTCAAGTTTGTAGATTTTAAATAAAAGAATTTAGGTTCATAAGTAGTAAATAAATATTAAAAAAAATAATAAACCATGACCGTTGTAGTGTTTCCTTGGTACACTGGCTATAAAAACTGACCAAAATAGGATTTTATTAAAATCAGTTTTACAGATTTTGATAAAACTTTGCATAAATGTAGTTTTTATAGATCGTAACTTCTGAAAATCAAAGAAAAACTAATTACCGTCAGACGTAAATAAACAAAAGTTAAACCCCGTCCGCTGCAGTATTTGATTTATTTTTTAACTGAAGTAGACCTAAACCATGTTGAATTATGAATGTTCAATGAATTCTTAATTTCAATTAAAGCCCTATTTAATTTTAATTAACGCGCTTGCATGGTCTATTACCGCAAAACATCTGTGTATATTGTTTTGCGTTCAGATTAATGAAGGGGCTTTCTGGATTTTAGCAAATGTGTTGGTAAATTATGCTTTTTTAGCAACAAATATATAATAACAATTAGATCAAAAATATGATAACAATTAAATCCTAAACCACTATGTAGGCCCTTCTCGGCATGCTAAATACGATTTAGGCATAATGTCGAAATAATATTTCCTCTAGAAACATGTTCATAGGATTTCAATGTAATTCAGATTATTTCACCCGGGAAGGGATACGAATTAATATATGGTGGAGCACGTACTCAGGGTCCGTGGGCGCTTTGGTTATTGTCCTTGTAAATTAGTAACGACGTTGAAATGTAAACACGAGTGTAGCGTGATAAGGAAAAAGTTTGTAAAATCAAAACGGGCGGCTTACCGATTTGGGCGGTTTGAAATTTCACGAGTTGCGCCTGTCTTCACCCTTTGTTTTAAACAGAAAATACAATGTGTTTAGGGATGTAATTACTATTTCCGTAGGACCAGTTAGTATACAGCCACCATTATTAAAAGCGTGCTCGATATCAGCGGTTAAAGTCTAAGTAGTTGGACTATCTGCCGCTACGAACGCTGTAAGAACAGGGGGAGGAGGCGTTTGAGAAAATAGTACAGTATCAGTTTAATGGTTAAACACTACCACCAGCAGCAAGCACTCACCGTAAGGGTTATCTATCTTTCTAGTACGTTTATATTCAATGATTACGGTCGCCTAAAACCCGAGAAGTGATTGGCAATCGACTCTTTTAATTTTTGTGAACATTGCTTTAGCTGAAGATCTTTTAGAGAGTATGCAGGATATCCTGGAAGCTGTAGAAACACTTAGAACACACAGTAACACCACTTTAACAGAGCTGGTTGTTTATTAAATGATACTATGTTCAGTATAATGATCTCCCTTCCCTAGCTTCGTCAATGCTACTTTCGTTGACGCGTTTCGGAGAACCTCCATCTTCAAAAACTCTATCTATACTGGTCACCAATATTATGGCCCGTCCTATTTATAATTTTTATCTCAACCTCGTACCTCTCTCTATTCAACACGTGTACATTAAATCTGACGTGCTCGCTTCTGATTGGCTTTTCAAAATCATACGTTTTCGCTCGCTTCTGATTGGCTCCTTTCAAATTTTCTCTTCAACGGTCGTCCCTCCTGTTAATTTTTGAAAATTTTTAGATTTTTAAAAGTAATATCTACGAGGTGGAGATAGAAAATTATAAATAGGACGGGCCATAATATTGGTGACCAGTATAGATAGAGTTTTTGAAGATGGAGGTTCTCCGAAACGCGTCAACGAAAGTAAAATTGATGAAGCTAGCGAAGGCAGATCATTATACTGAACATAGTGATAATAATCCTAGCAGAAAATAAGACGAATATAAAAAGAATATTAAATGATACATTGAAAACGGTAAACTTAGCGTTGGTTGTAAATCGGTTTAGCGGTTTATTTAGCTGTGCTGACAGTGTTTGAGTGCAATAACCAGACTTTAGCAACGGATATTGGCGATAGCGCTTATCCAAAAATACTGTTAGCGTTTCCAATACACTACAAGTGTCGCTAACAGTGTTTTTGGATAAGCGCTCTCGCCAATATACGTCGCTAAAGTCTGGTTATTGCACTCAAACACTGTCAGCACCGCTAAATAAACCGCTACACCGATTTACATACAAAGCTAAGTTTACCAGATTTTAGTGCATCATCGTTTAAAAACACCAACCAGTTTTGATAAAGTGATGCTAAACTTTGTTGTGTGATCACAGCAACTGTTTTCTTCAAGTGTTTCTACAGCTTCCTGGCTAACCTGCATCACTTTCTAGAAGACCTTCAACTAAAGCTATGTTCACAGAACTTTATTAGTTGATTGTCAATCACAGACTTTTTTTGGTTGTTAGACGACTCTAATCATTGAATATAAATGTACTGGAATGATAAATAACCCTTACGTGAGCGCTCTCTGCTGGTGGCATCTTGCGGCAGAGTATTCAACTACAGTTAAACAGATAATAGTACTGCCTATTTTCTCAATCGTCTCCACCCCCTGTACTTGCAGCGTTCGTAGCGGCAGATAGTCCAATTACTTGGACTTTCGCCGATGATATCGAGCACGTTTTTTATAATGGTGACCCGAAGTTCAAATGGTTGCAACGCGAATTCCAAAACTGGAGAACGTGGTTTTGCCAAACGCGGGACGTTGCACTGAACACGATACTGTTGTAAGCCTTCTGGATATCATAGAAGGATGTTTTATCTATGGTCAATTCGGGAGCTCTAACTTCGGGTAGTAGACCGAATAATGAGTAAATATAAATTAATAACAAGGCGTGTTGTCTGCACTGCCGCGACGCGGACTGCACCGTTTGTAGCGAACGGTTTAAGTGCTCCTTTGGAAATATATTTAACATCAAAACGTAAAATTAACTTGAATCATATTCTAGTTATTTTTATTCACACTGCATAAGGTAGAGTGTTGTAGTCTCCGGGAGAAACAGTAGAAGTCCAGGCGTTTACCAGGTCGACCGCGGGCTGGCGAGGCCCTCTTCCGGTTTGGAATGTGAGGTAAAAGAAGTTCGTGTCTTGTTTAAAGTTGGCCGGATTCCTCCTGTTTCCTCCCGAGCAAGTTGTGGCGTCTCCGTGTGTTGGTGGCTACCGTGTCACACCAACGTTCTGTGGTGTGTGGTCCGCCTCGATGTTCTGACGAACAACGATTTTATACTCGAAATGATATCAAGAACCTTCTCAAAAATCCATTGTTAAAACCAGAGAAAGAACACACCAATCAGGATGAAGCTACTGTGTACGGGGGATACGAGGTGGTGCGCCGGCAGTAATGCCTGGGCAGAAATGTAATAATCTAGCGTACTTTAGATCCGAGATACGCGAGCAATGCGAACGAATCAGAAGCGAGTATTGGAAGACGGGAGAATTATGAACTAGGTTGGCAGGCGTAGGCTGTTTGAAAGCCGGGAGTGAAGTTCGAGAATTTAGCGTGGATGTTTTTCAGTGTTAGTAAGCGGAGCTAACTTGTGTAACTCGGTTTTTACGTTGTTTAGGCGATGACAAGCGTGACAATAAACAACCTTATAAAGTTGTTGGTGATTTTTTCAAAACACGCTTGTAGGTGTCCATAAATATGTAAAATCCCGAAAAACAATTTTCAAGGTATTTCTGACCGAACACGTCGAAATTAGAGAAGAACAAAGGACTTGAACTCTTGGCGTCTCGGTATAAACTTGTACACGTAAAACTATTTGTATTGGGGATACGTATAATGTCTACTTTCGAATAATTCCCAGTAATAGATAAATTCCATAAGATTTTACTTATTCCTAAATACTTTTAGTCGTCAAATTACATATTTCCCTTGATTTTGAGCCGCTTAAGGCCACTATCATCAAATTTTACAGCGATCGGTCATATTGTTTACGAGTAGAAAGTGTGTTATAGACAGACATATACGTAAATTTACAAAGATATTTGATCTTACGGACTATAAAAATATAAGAGGTCAAGATCGGCGCTCATTTCAAGGACGAGTTTTGACCTTACTACTGCGTTGTCCGCTCATTTTCCAGTGGAAAGTCGCTGATAAAAGTTAACTGTGACTCTTGGATATTCTTGACAGTTATTGGATTATCGGCTTTTCGTTAAACTGTTTTAAGTGGTTGTGTCACATCTTGATATTAAAAACTTACTTTCTGCAGACTCTGCTTTTATGTGACAATCCACTTTTGCGCGGATTTTTATTCTAAAACTTCTCCTTCGTTTATTTTAAAGAGACGGAAAACCGAACGGTGAACACATTTCTCGCCGACGTGACGAATGAGGGTTTTAAAGTAATATAAATTTACAAATGATGCTTCAAACGTGTGTACTAAGGTAACGTGTAGCGTTAAAACAGCAAATAATGAAAAACGCTGTGTCTGGTCAAATAACTTGTCCGAGGTATTACCAAAATCAATCTTCGTGTGCTAAATTATTTTTTGTTTTCGTTGCGGAAAGATCAGATAAAAATAATTTTTGTAAAACCTGTTGAAGATGTAAATTCAAACATGGTGGAAGGAATAATTAAAGAAAGGTCAGAGAAAAGCATATTATCTTAGAAGAGGATGTGAAATCAAAATCGTGGTGAAGGACAAGATAAAGAATAATTTGGAAAAGGAGAGCTTTGAGAGCTATTGATTGAGAAGCAACATAAAAATCTTGACGAAAGGATTAGATTAAGAAAGATTTGAAGAAAAGAGTACTCGTATTAAAGGAGATCGAATATTAAAAGCTTAAAGGAAGGATTAAATAGAGGAAGATTTGGAGAAAAGAGTGCTCCTGTTGAGGGAGGAGCAACATAAAAATCTTGATGAAAGGATTAGATAAAGAAAGAGTTGAAGAAAAGAGTACTCGTATTAAAGGAGATCGAATATTAAAAGCTTAAAGGAAAGATTAAATAGAGGATTAAAAGAAGATTTGGAGAAAAGAGTGCTCCTGTTGAGGAGGAGCAACATAAAAATCTTGATGAAAGGATTAGATAAAGAAAGAGTTGAAGAAAAGAGTACTCGTATTAAAGGAGATCGAATATTAAAAGCTTAAAGGAAGGATTAAATAGAGGAAGATTGGAGAAAAGAGTGCTCCTGTTGAGAGAGGAGCAACATAAAAATCTTGATGAAAGGATTAGATAAAGAAAGAGTTGAAGAAAAGAGTACTCGTATTAAAGGAGATCGAATATTAAAAGCTTAAAGGAAGGATTAAATAGAGGAAGATTTGGAGAAAAGAGTGCTCCTGTTGAGGGAGGAGCAACATAAAAATCTTGATGAAAGGATTAGATAAAGAAAGAGTTGAAGAAAAGAGTACTCGTATTAAAGGAGATCGAATATTAAAAGCTTAAAGGAAGGATTAAATAGAGGAAGATTTGGAGAAAAGAGTGCTCCTGTTGAGGGAGGAGCAACATAAAAATCTTGATGAAAGGATTAGATAAAGAAAGAGTTGAAGAAAAGAGTACTCGTATTAAAGGAGATCGAATATTAAAAGCTTAAAGGAAGGATTAAATAGAGGAAGATTTGGAGAAAAGAGTGCTCCTGTTGAGGGAGGAGCAACATAAAAATCTTGATGAAAGGATTAGATAAAGAAAGATTTGAAGAAAAGAGTACTCGTATTAAAGGAGATCGAATATTAAAAGCTTAAAGGAAGGATTAAATAGAGGAAGATTGGAGAAAAGAGTGCTCCTGTTGAGAGAGGAGCAAAATAAAAATCTTGATGAAAGGAGTAGATAAAGGAAGATTTGAAGAAAAGAGTAATTGTGTTAAGAGAAAAGCATTTTGAGGCTATTATCGCCTGCCTAAATGTAAGTGTGAGTGTAAAGTGTTAAAGTCGTAAGTGTTTGTTAGACTCGGGTACCACGAGGGACGCCTAAATCCTCTCAATAGGGGCACCCCCTGCGAGTGTGTGTGTTGAGTAGAAGAGTGAGAGTAGTATGAGCCAGAGGTACGGTGGGATCGCTAAGCCCATCAGCTGCTCACTTCAGCTGCCTCCGCCGATTGTGTTAAGAGAGATGAATAATCAGAATCAGGTTAAGTAAGATTTGTAGAGTAGAGCGCACTGTTCTGGATTATGCAGTGTATAAAACAAGACGTTTGCAGAGAATAATTTAGTAGAAGGCTGTATAAAACATGTATTGAAGAGTTGATTTGTTAGAAGTGTAAGAATAGAAGAAGAGTTTTTTCATTTAATTTTTTCAGGAGTTGATTTTTTTTCTTATGTTGGCAGAATATATGAGTATATGAGTATGCTATAAGAACCGAGGTGATAGAAACACCGGTTTATCTGTACCGTCTTCTAACTTGCGCACCTCAAGTTTGTAGGTTCGAGATTTGCATTGCCAAAGCTTTTCCCTTCTTGTTGACACCGATTTCATATACTCATTAGAATAATTGGCATAAAGGATGGACTTAAGCAATACATGTGTGTAATAAAGGATATATATATATATATATATATATATATATATATATATATATATATATATGTATGCAAAGTATGGTAAGATAAACAAAGTCAAGCACTTCAAACATCTGGGAGAAATTCTTGAACCCACGGGTGGCGAGAAGGTTGCACAAAGGTTTCTGCTACTGAGAATGAAGAGGGCTCTTGGTATAACGCGTGATATCTACAATAAGAGATGTATGTCGACGCACACAAAAATCAGACACTACAACACAGTCATAAAACCGGAGATATTATATGCAAGCGAGACGCTAGTACTCCACACAAAAGCTACCATGGAAGGTATTTAGAAGGAAGAACGCAAAATCTTGAGAAAGATCCTTGGCCCGAGATAAACAGAAGATGGATACAGGTTACACTCCCGGAATACCACAAAGAAGATATCGAACCTGGCAGCAGATATCAGAAGAAGGAGGCTTCGGTTCTATGGACACATCAGTGGACTCCCAACAGCGAGACTTGCCAACGGAATCCTTAAGTGTGTACAGGGTGTGGAATCAACAACGTCGTGGATCGCAAGAGTCGGAGTGGACCTGCATGACGCGGAAATGGACTCAACAGACGTTGAAGACTGGAACGCGTGCAGGAGAGGGATGCTCGGTTGGAGAGTGAGATCCCAAGGAGAGCGGGGGTGGGATGGACGGAGGAGCGGAAGAGGATCTATGGGGACGGGATGAGGGAGGTGTGGAGGATTGGAGGGAGCAGGGCATGGGTCGGAGTGCTTTGCGTGATCCAGCAGGGTCTATACGCGGATAATAATAATATATATATATATATATATATATATATATATATATTCCAGCAAAATCCGTTTGATTCATTTCAAATTTGAAGGAATCAAAAATTTATATATATATATATATATATATATATATATTAAATATTTTGAAAAATGATTTCATCATCATATTCATCGCATGAATTTTCAAATTTCAGTTAAAATACGAAATGAACTGTGAAGCTTCATTTTCACAATAATTTGAAAATTAAAAACACTAACTTACTGTGATTACAATAGTGAAGTAACATTTCAAAAAAATGTAACACAAATTGTTATGATTTTTTACAGTGTTCCATTTGAAGTTCTATTGTAAAATTTCTATTTGTTCTCATATCAAAATATAACGTTACGTGAAGTAACCTTTCGTTTCCATAACCTCACAGCGAGACAGCTGCGTGCCGCGACTATTTCAGTTTTTCGGTGTTTATTTCCTTTTCCGTTTGTTTTCAGTAAATTTATTGGTAAGAGCTTCCAGTTAGAAAAAAAAATATTTTTTTTTGTGTTTAACGTCCGACTAATGTGCACACTTGGGCTAATGCAGACGATGGGATGATTTACAGCGTATGAAAATGACAAGCCCTGGCCGGGAATCGAACCCGGGTCCCCGGGGTGAAAGCCCAGTACGCTATCAACTAGGCCACTGAGGCGGCTAAAAAAAAAATGATTCTCATATATTATAAATTCATACGCAGACCCTGAGTGCATACTGATTACTTTGGGTTCAGCCGCCGTTCTTTGAGAAACGTCAGATACGGGGTTAAATTATTCACACTGAGTTGTGAATACGTTTCCTTTTATAGAGTAACGGAAACCTACCAGTAATTAGACACTTGTTTGTTTGTTAGCGACATGGGAGTTTACGCCCTATACAGGGTGGGACAGAATTAGAAAAATGTCCGAATTAGAAAATATAGGAACCTATTTTTTATTATATATATATATATATATATATATATATATATATATATATATTGAATTTTATTGGAAATTAGCTCTTAGAGCTACCATCAAAGGAATACCCTGACCTGGGCATTAAAAGAAGTGTCAGTCCTCTTATTTGAAAATTAGATATTATATATATACTCTCTTATTCTCTCTTTATTTGTTTCATCCAACTTTGGGGTACACTAAATCAATCACTTTTAATGTTCTGTGCCTTCCTCGTAGCCCAGTATTGCTTCATTCGTCGTGATCTTGCTTTTCTTTCTTCGTCAGAGATTTGGATCGTTCGCTATATATATATATATATATATATATATATATATATATATATATATATATATATATATATATATATATATTATTTATTATTTGCGTATTGACTCTGTTGGATCACGCAAAGCACTCCGACTCATGTCTTGTTCCTTCTAATCCTCTACACCTCCCTAATCCTGTCCCCATGGATACTCTTCCGCTTCTCCGTCCATTTTACCCCTGCTCTCTTTGGGATTTCATTCTCTGGGACCTTCCAACCGAGCATTTATGCGTGCCTGTCTTTAACATCTGTTGAGTCTATTTCTGCGTCATGTAGGTCTATTCGGACTTGTGCGATCCACGACGTTGTTGATTTGACACCTTGTATATACTTAAGGATTCTGTTGGCAAGTCTCGTTGTTGGGAGTCTACTGATGTGTCCATAGAACCGAAGCCTCCTTCTTCTGATATCTGCTGCCAGGTTCGATATCTTCTCTGTGGTCTTCCGGGAGTGCAACCTGTATCCATCTTCTGTTAATCTCGGGCCAAGGATCTTCCTCAAGATTTTGCGTTCTTCCTTCAAAATACCCTCCATGGTAGCTTTTGTGTGGAGTGCTAGCGTCTCGCTTGCATATAATACCTCCGGTTTTATGACTGTGTTGTAGTGTCTGATTTTTGTGTGCGTCGACATACGTCTCTTATTGTAGATATCACGCGTTATACCAAGAGCCCTCTTCATTCTCAGTAGCCGAACCTTTTGCGCAGCCTTCTCGCCACCTGTGGGTTCAAGAATTTCTCCCAGATATTTGAAGTGCTTGACTCTGTTTATCTTACCATATTTTGTGTTTAGTTCTTGAATATTTAATTTTGTACAGAAGAATTCGGTTTTTTTAAGCGAGATCTGTAGACCGACTCTCTCTGCACATTCCTTTAGGACTTCTATCTGTTTAATCGCTGTTGTTTCATTATCTGTGAGTATGGCCAGGTCATCTGCAAAAGCTAGGCACGCGATTTCTGTGTTGTCCTTAGGTCTTCCAAGTCGAACTGGTTTCCAGTGCTCTTCAATTTTTAATTCTTTCTCCCATTCCCTGATAACTTTGTCCAACACCAGATTGAAAAGGAGAGGCGAGAGTCCATCTCCTTGGCGAACTCCAGTTGTGATCAGGAAGGGTTTGGAAATTTTCCCTATAAATTTCACCTTAGCGATTGTGCCTGTCAGTGTTTGTTTGATCAGTCGCAGTGTTTTAGGATCAAGTCCATGTTCTTCCAGGATATTAAACAAAGATTTTTCGATCAATGAAATCGTACGCTTTTTTGAAATCTACGATCGTACAGATCACTGGGACGTTCCTTTTAGCTTTTACTTGCAATATTGTTTTCAGGTTGAAAATTTGTTCTGTTTCGAGCGACCCGGACGGAAGCCTGCCTGGTACGCATATATATATATATATATATATATATATATATATATATATATATATATATATACAGCCTATATATATATATATATATATATATAAATAACATACACAAATATATATATATATATATATATATATATATATATATATATATATATATATATATATATATATATATATATATATATATATATATATATATATATATATATATATATATATATGTGTGTGTGTGTGTGTATGTATTTTATGTATATGCATTCATTTTGGCGCTCACTTCAAGGTCACTTCAGGGATTAAAGCAATAATTAATGAGAGATTTAGAAAAAATAATACTGTAATTCTCTTAAGAGAGATGAAAAAACAATCATAGTGGAAGGAAAAATTAAAGAAATATTCAAAGAAAAGGATACATAATTTTTTTAAGGAAGATGCAAAACTAAAATTCCTTGTGGGAAAGACAAAGTAAAAGACAATTTGGAGGAAAGAGTTATGTTAAGATACATGCAAAATCAAAATCGTAGTGGGAGGGTGACTGATGAAAAGTCATCAATCATTTGATCGAACGATTTTCCCGGATTATTTTTGGAAGAAATAATTGAAAGTGCGAAAGTCTGTTCACCACAATTTATTTTACACACCAAACTGTATTGAACGTAAACTTTAAAGTAAATAATTTTAAATCGCCTATTTTAAATTAGTCTCTTTTTATTGGTAATTATCTCACGTGTGCGTGCATCGATGCTCAGCCGATTTTTACGAGCGACGGAGTTTTATAGGCAATTTCAAGATGGCGCGTAAGTGTGAGGGAATTTTACGTCCGCCAACAGAATAGGCCTGTTAAATCGCAGCTGTTTCCGCCCGTCTCGACACGATTATTAAAACTTTATTGAAACTGTACTGACTTATCCGCAAAAACGCGCGGAACAGAATAAAATGTTGCCTCGGGAAAGTTACAGATTTGCCGAACTTCGCCAATTAATGAGCGATAATTTTATGGCGAATGGAAAATCAAGTGTAAGTCGGGCTAACAGTTGCATATTCAATATTGCAGTCATCTGTAAAAACAATTTTACAACGAGGTATAAAATATTCTTTATAACTACTGGACCGACAAGAATAATTTATATTCTTAAGTGTTTTGCAAGCATACTATTTTTATATTTTTTTGGTAATATCCTATACAATAGAACCAAATATGTTATGATATTAACAGCAACAATTCGGTCTGCTGGGAATAGAAATGTTTAGGAGAGTTAAATTGAAATGTTGAAATTTTAAATACTGTTCACCAATTAAGGTTCCAAATAATTTTTAACAAAGAAAAACATATTTATTTGCAATGAATAATACATTTTTGGAAAGCTTACACTTTTTTCTATCTTTCGACATAATCGCCGTCGAGATCGATGCATTTTTGCATATTTTGAACAATCTTTTGTATGCCTGAGTCGGGAAACTCTCCCGCCGCGCCGCGAAGGTAGCTTAAAACTTTTTCTTTCAGCTCCTCTCTGGTACTGAAATGCGTCCCACCTACGTGTTTCTTCAAATTAGGGAAGAGATGGTAGTCACTTGTGGCTAAGTCCGGGCTGTAGGACGGATGTGTGACAGTATCCCATCCAAATTGGTTGATGAGACCGGTTGTTACCGGGCGGTGTGCGGACGAGCGTTGTCTTGATGGAAACAAACTCCTTTCGTGAGCATGCCTCTCCTCTTGTTTTGAATAGCGCTGCGAAGTTTCCTTAACGTCTCACAGTAACGATCAGCATTGATTGTTGTGCCGGTATCCATGAATTTGCACAATAAAAATCCCTTCCTGTCCCAAAACACGCTCGCTATGACTTTGCCAGCAGACAGTTTTTGTTTGAACTTCCGCGGCTTCGGCAACTCTGGATGCTTCCACTGACGTGACTATTCTTTCGTTTCCGGTGTCGTATAGTGTACTCAGGTCTCGTTCCCAGTGACAATGGAGTCCAAGAATTTCTGGCCATCGGTTTCGTAGGCCTGAAGAAATTCGCGGGCCTCATCAATCCGTTGCCGTTTGTGGTCTGCTGTAAACTGTCTTGAGACCCACTTTGCACACAAATTTTGCTATACCTAAATGGTCTGAAAAAAGTTTATCAATGCAAGTCTTTCTGACATCAGCGATCATCTCGGAGGGCTCCCAAACAGTCACCTCTTGCTTCTTTCACTTACGCAATCATTTCGTCCGAACAGATGGACGTCCGGAACGCTGTTCACCATTTGCGCACGTGTTGTATGCTCATACATTTTTCTCCGCAGACTTCACACAGTTGGATATGAATGTCCACCGGCGCAGTGTTTTTGCACAAAAAACGAATCACAGAGCGTAATTCGCACCTGGCGGGAGACAAAAGAGGCAATTCCATTATTAACGGCTACCAAGCCAAGACTGAGCGTCGCAGAGCGCTCGCGGAGTGGGGATTGGGAGTGGAGGAACCAAGCTGCAAGCCAAGGTCACCGAATCCCGCATAACAACGTTCGCAGCGACTATAGCGCCTTCAGAACCTTACTTTACGGACAACCCTAGTACAATGAATGTAATGATTTAAAGTTAGTAAACCGGAGAACCATTAGACTAATTTAATAAATTATATTAAGTTTATTATCATATATCAGCAAAATCATATAAGTTCTCTGAACATATTTTTAGTTGGACGTTGAAGGCGTTAATGCAGGCTAGCCTGATACTCGTACTTAGAAAGCAAAGTTAATCAGCACGTACAACGATCAGAGTCACTTATGTACACGTCACAAGAAAATAATTGTTCTAAAGAATGTTACACGAAACGCTGACAAACTTCGCGTTACGTCTAAATTTGTACAATTAGAAATATGACCTATCTTTCCGTCTAGTGGTCTATTTACTCACCTCGTAAAGGCTATCGCGGTTACGAAACCTTACTCTTTCATCTTCAGGCCGTAATACAAAATGTCAAATCCCTTTTTCGAGGTCGTTACAAAGTTAAACAAAACATTGAAAACACACGTCACAAACACTAAACACGATTAAAATACACACGATGAAATTCGGTTTGGCCAAACGATATGTGCAGTCCGGAATGTAACGACATACAATTTGGCCAAACTAAATTTCATCGTGGGTATTTTAATCGTATTTGTGATGTGTGTTTTCAATTTGTTTAACTTAGTGACGACCTCGACGGTGGGATTTGACATTTTGTATTACGGCCTGAAGATGAAAGAGTAAGGTTTCGAAACCGCGGTAGCCTTTACGAGGCGAGTAAATAGATCAATAGAAGGTCATAATTATTATTTAAGTATGTGGTCCGGTGGCTATGTTGCAATAATGAAATATAAATTTGCGTTATAGCGGGTTGTGTCTTGTAGAAAGATAATAAGATTAAAGCGGTTTATTCGGATAATAAATCCAGCTCGTGGTAATTTCACTTCGGCGGTGGTCCTCTTGAAGACCGTACAGCGGTACCTTTAATCGTTCCATTGAAGATCAAGTAAAGGATTTTGCGGTGCTCTAAATGAATTACGAAGGGAGGACAGAACAAGCGGTGAGTATAGCTCAGTACCGAATATCCAAACACGTCGAACTAGAAGCGTAGCCCGGATATTTAGAGCAGTAAATATAAACGTACTAGAATTATAACCCTTATGAGAAATACGTGAGCGCTTCCTGCTGGTTGAACTTGCGGCAGTGTTCAACTACAGTTAAATATACAGGGTCATCGAAAAAAATGCCGGGATAAAAAAAATCATTCAAGCAAAGCTACAGGAATAATTTCTTCACTGTTTTTAAACTGCATTGAGACAGTTTCGTTGGATACAGGACATAGAGCATGACCTTGACATGAAGAATTTGCTTCTCTTAAGGTAAATGAATTTGAACACAATGCGGCTTTTTGAAATCATGTGTTGTTTATAGATGAAGCAACGTTTCATCTTAATCGTCACAACTGTCGAATATGGGGATCACAACAATCTAACGTAATTCGTGAGTACGTACGAGACTCGCCAAAAGTGAGTGTGTGGTGCGGGTTATTTCGTGACCTAGTTGTGGGCCTCTTTTTTTCGCTGAAATAACAATACAATGATATTCTATCTGGAGATGCGAGGTCAGTTTGTGTTTCTTCAGATCGAACAAATTGAACAAAAAACTGGACGTGTCATTTTTAATGCAAGATGGAGTTACTCCTCACTATCACCTAGCTGTAGCAACGCCCTCAACACCAGTGTGCCTATTCCTTCCTTCTCCAGAAGCCCAGACCTTACCCCTTTGGATTTATTTTTTCTGGAGGTACATTAAAAACGGGGATGTGTAATAGCTTAGAGATTTATTAACTTATTAACTTAGAGAATCGTTTTTCCTTCGACGGTACCGTGTTATAAGTTAGAGATCGACCTGTGTAATAAGATAGAGGTTCCGTACTGTGTATTAACTTAGAGACTACAGTTCTGTCAAGTGTGTTGCACCGTGTGTATATGTTGCCGATGCCGCTGCTTGCAGGCGCTTCAGTATCTTTACAGTTTACAGTTGAATATATTGTCAATACTATGGTCAACAACATATCTAAATGTTTATTTTTGACAATTATCTGTATAGAAAAATAGAAATATTGGTGTTTTATCGAAAAAAACAACGTAAGTTTATATGAATTCACTAATTCATAATTAATTCATTAATTTTGGGCTGTTTTCTTAATTAATTTCGGATATGGTTTGAATAAAGCAGCCTTCAAACAATATTTTTATATTATTATTTCTATTACTATTACTACTACATATGTAAATTACAGCTTTGCACATAAGCCTTTAAGAATAAAACCTATCCAAATGAACTTTATATTTTAATAAATATATCTTTCTTTAACTAAGCGAATTCTACTTGTTAGATAAAAGATATTGAAGCAAGCAGTGGCGTCGGCAACATATACACACGGTGCAACACACTTGACGGCACTCTAGTCTCTAAGTTAATTTACGCACGCGTTACGACTAACGCCTCTATCTTATTACATTCAGGTCGCTTCGTCCAGGGTTCAACTGTACGGTAATGTGTCGAAGGAAAAATGAATCTCTGAGTTAATATATCTCTAAGCTATTACACCTTCCCTTTCCTTCGAAAGAACCGTGTTATGAGTTAAGAGATCGACCTGTGTAATAAGATAGAGGTTCCGTACTGTGTATTAACATAGAGAGACAAGTTCCGTCAAGTGTTTTGCACCGTGTGTATGTGTTGCCGACGCCCCTACTTGCAGTCGCTTCAGTATCTTTTATCTAACAATTAGAATTCGCTTATATTAGCTAGTTAGGTTATTTTAGGTTATTTTGAACGTATTTTGAAAGTTGTAAGTGCTGGTATGTGCAGCTTTTAATGCTGATTACGATGGCAGAATGAGAATGTCAAAAGGGTGAGATAAAGAAAAATTGCTTTGGAAATTCGCTCTATCACGTCAGCGAGACAGCTGCGTGCCGTGAATGTTTTTCATATTATTTAAACGTTGCCAAGTGTCTGTGTTAGAAAATAAAAGAAACAGTTCAGAAATGTAACACAAAATTTCTTGCTTTTAATTATATTTTTCAACAAATCCGGTTTGGATCTTTAAAAAACCTGTAGAATTTGTGTTTTATCGAAAAAAAAACATCGTAAGTTTATATGAATTCATTAATTTAGGGCTGTTTTCTTAATTCAATTCGGATATGGTTTCAATAAAGCAACCTTCAAACAATGTTTTTATATTATTATTACTATTACTATTACTACAACATATGTAAATTAGTATACATTAGAGCATTGGACATAAGCCTTTCAGAACAAAACCTTTCCAAATCAACTTTATGTTTTAATAATATATTTTTCTTTAACTAAGCAAGTTCTACTTGTTAGATAAAAGATACTGAAGCGCCTGCAAGCAGCGGTGTCGGCAACATATACACACGCTGCAAAACACTTGACGGAACTGTAGTCTCTATGTAAATACACAGTAGGAACCTCTATCTTATTACACAGTTCGATCTCTAACTTATAACACGGTACTTTTGAAGGAAAAATGAATCTCTAAGTTAATAAATCTCAAGCTATTACACCATCTCATTAAAAACATAGTTTATGGTGAGAAAATTCGTGATTTGGTGCATCTGCGGAAGCGCATCTCTGCCGCCATCACGACTGTAACCGCAGAAATGATTCAACGCACGTGGCATGAAACTTACTGCAGACGTCTGCAAAGCAACAAAATGGATGTCACATTAAAACTTACTGAGGTATACAAAAATTGATTTTTTTCGGTACATGTCAACGTGAAATCATTATATTATCTTCAATACTTTTTGAGTTGAACTTAGGTGAAATCCCGACATTCTTTTTCGACGACCCTGTATAATAGCACCCAGTGTATTTGCATTTCTCAGTCTGCATCCCCTTCTAAGCCGCAGTTACAGATTGTAACGTCTGCATTGTATTTACCGTACTGTCATGTTGTAATAAAGAAATGCCCTGGAGGCGGAAACCCTTGTTAACGGTGATTTTAATTAAGGCGCTATTACGGAGACAGTTACTGCCAGCTTATGTGCCTGTCACACAGAACACAATTGTGATTTTACCCTAATTAATACATCGCAATACACGTGATCTGGAATTGCTAATTGCAATAAACTCATCAAACAGCTGACTCAAATGCAAGCGACAACCCTAACGAGAACAACTCAATAATTTGTATCTTAAAAATGGTTTGGCAATAGAATTCCACCGTCAAAATCAGCCTTAAAACCTATATGAATTGAAATTTATTTATGGAGAAATTTTTTTGGGAAAAGTGTTATTGGAACCATCATGATAAGACCTAGACCCGGGGGCTTGAAACGAGCGCCTATCCTCTGGATTAGTTTTTGAGGAAAATTATATATATCCATATAATTGTATATAAATATATATATATATATATATATATATATATATATATATATATATATATATATATATATATATATATATATATATATATATATATATATATATATATATATATATATATGTATGTGTGTGTGTGTGTGTGTGTGTGTGTGTGTGTGTGTGTGTGTGTGTGTGTGTGTGTGTGTGTGTGTGTGTGTGTGTGTGTGTGTGTGTGTGTGTGTGTGTGTGTGTGTGTGTGTGTGTGTGTGTGTGTGTGTGTGTGTGTGTGTGTGTGTGTGTGTGTGTGTGTGTGTGTGTGTGTGTGTGTGTGTGTGTGTGTGTGTGTGTGTGTGTGTGTGTGTGTGTGTTTTGGCTCAGTTATAAATTGGGCTCATTGACAAAGATCACTATTTCATGATTTTGCTCGCCCATGTTTAAATCATCATCGCCAAAAGGGGCTTTGAGTTTTAATATTGATTAGCTGCGCAATTTTATGGGAGCAAGGATTTAGGTACTCAATATTCTCGAGCTTAAGGAAGTTTTAGGGGCTCAATATTCTCGAGCGTAAAGAAGTTTAGGTGCTCAATATTCTCGAGCCTAAAGAAGTTTAGGTGCTCAATATTCTCGAGCGTAAGGAAGTTTTAGGTGCTCAATATTCTCGAGCGTAAGGAAGTTTAGATGCTCAATATTCTCGAGCGTAAGGAAAGTTTAGGTGCACAATATTCTCGAGCATAAGGAAGTTTTAGGTGCTCAATATTCTCGAGCGTAAGGAAGTTTAGGTGCTCAATATTCTCGAGCGTAAGGAAGTTTAAGTGCTCAATATTCTCGAGCGTAAGGAAGTTTTAGGTGCTCAATATTCTCGAGCGTAAGGAAGTTTTAGGTGCTCAATATTCTCGAGCGTAAGGAAGTTTAGGTGCTCAATATTCTCGAGCGTAAGGAAAGTTTAGGTGCTCAATATTCTCGAGCATAAGGAAGTTTTAGGTGCTCAATATTCTCGAGCGTAAGGAAGTTTAGGTGCTCAATATTCTCGAGCGTAAGGAAGTTTAGGTGCTCAATATTCTCGAGCGTAAGGAAGCTTAGATGCTCAATATTCTCGAGCGTAAGGAAGTTTTAGGTTTCCAGGTGTTTTTGCTATTCTCGAGCTCTCGGAATCCTAAATACTCCAAGGATTCGGAATGCCCAATTTCTACTCTATTCTCGAGCTCTCGGAATCCTACATACGCCAAGGATTCGGAACGCCCAATTTCTAAGATTTATAAAAGTTTCTATGGTAATTCCTACCTCGGTATACGATACCTATTTCCTGCCGGTATGCGTTTTCGTTCAATGATTTGTCGTATACTGCCCAGAGCTATCGAGTGGTCGGCGAAAGAGTGACCAAAATTATCGGGTGGTCGGCGTAAGACTGACCTTTTGGCAGCCACAATATTCTTTATACTGTTGAGAGCTGCGCATGCACAGAAATCCGTTCTTAGTCAGTCGGGACCTAGAGCTCGGATCGAGCAGTTCTTCCCCGCGTAGCTAATGAGAGCCCTTGCAAACTGACCTTTGCATTGGTTGCTCTCTTGCCGTTAGTCTCTAAGTTAATACACAGTAGGAACCTCTATCTTATTATACAGATCGATCTCTAACTTATAACACGGTACTTTCGAAGGAAAAATGAATCTCTGAGTTAATATATCTCTAAGCTATTACACCTTACCTTTCCTTCGAAAGAACCGTGTTATAAGTTAGAGATCGACCTCTGTAATAAGATAGAGGTTCCGTACTGTGTATTAACATAGAGACTACAGTTCCGTCAAGTGTGTTGCACCGTGTGTACATGTTGCCGACGCCGCTACTTGCAGGCGCTTCAGTATCTTTTATCTAACAAGTAGAACTCGCTTATATTAGCGAGTTAGGTTATTTTGAACGTATTTTGAAAGTTGTAAGTGCTGGTATGTGCAGCTTTTAATGCTGATTACGATGGCAGAATGAGAATGTCAAAAGGGTGAGATAAAGAAAAATTGTTTTGGAAATTCGCTCTATCACGTCAGCGAGACAGCTGCGTGCCGTGAATGTTTCTCATATTATTTAAACGTTGCTAAGTGTCTGTGTTAGAAAATAAAACAAACAGTTCAGAAATGTAACACAAAATTTCCTGCCTTTAATTATATTTTTCAACAAATCCGGTTTGGATCTTTAAAAAACTGTAGAATTTGTGTTTTATCGAAAAAACATCGTAAGTTTATATGAATTCATTAATTTAGGGCTGTTTTCTTAATTCAATTCGGATATGGTTTCAATAAAGCAACCTTCAAACAATGTTTTTATATTATTATTACTATTACTATTACTACAACATATGTAAATTAGTATACATTAGAGCATTGGACATAAGCCTTTCAGAACAAAACCTTTCCAAATCAACTTTATGTTTTAATAATATATTTTTCTGTAACTAAGCGAGTTCTACTTGTTAGATAAAAGATACTGAAGCGCCTGCAAGCAGCGGTGTCGGCAACATATACACACGCTGCAAAACACTTGACGGAACTGTAGTCTCTATGTAAATACACAGTAGGAACCTCTATCTTATTACACAGTTCGATCTCTAACTTATAACACGGTACTGTCGAAGGAAAAATAAATCTCTAAGTTAATAAATCTCCAAGCTATTACACCATCTCATTAAAAACATAGTTTATGGTGAGAAAATTCGTGATTTGGTGCATCTGCGGAAGCGCATCTCTGCCGCCATCACGACTGTAACCGCAGAAATGATTCAACGCACGTGGCATGAAACTTACTGCAGACGTCTGCAAAGCAACAAAATGGATGTCACATTAAAACTTACTGAGGTATAAAAAAATTGATTTTTTTCGGTACATGTCAACGTGAAAACATTATATTATCTTCAATACTTTTTGAGTTGAACTTAGTTGAAATCCCGACATTCTTTTTCGACGACCCTGTATAATAGCACCCAGTGTATTTGCATTTCCCAGTCTGCATCCCCTTCTAAGCCGCAGTTACAGATTGTAACGTCTGCATTGTATTTACCGTACTGTCATGTCGTAATAAAGAAATGCCCTGGAGGCGGAAACCCTTGTTAACGGTGATTTTAATTAAGGCGCTATTACGGAGACAGTTACTGCCAGCTTATGTGCCTGTCACACAGAACACAATTGTGATTTTACCCTAATTAATACATCGCAATACACGTGATCTGGAATTGCTAATTGCAATAAACTCGTCAAACAGCTGACTCAAACGCAAGCGACAACCCTAACGAGAACAACTCAATAATTTGTATCTTAAGAATGGTTTGGCAATAGAATTCCACCGTCAAAATCAGCCTTAAAACCTATATGAATTAAAATTTATTTATGGAGAAATTTTTTGGGAACAGTGTTATTGGAACCATCATGATAAGACCTAGATAAGATGGGCTTGAAATGAGCGCTATCCTCTGGATTAGTTTTTGAGGAAAATATATATATCCATATAATATATATATATATATATATATATATATATATATATATATATATATATATATATATATATATATATATATATATATATATATATATATATATATATATATATATGTGTGTGTGTGTGTGTGTGTGTGTGTGTGTGTGTGTGTGTGTGTGTGTGTGTGTGTGTGTGTGTGTGTGTGTGTGTGTGTGTGTGTGTGTGTGTGTGTGTGTGTGTGTGTGTGTGTGTGTGTGTGTGTGTGTGTGTGTGTGTGTGTGTGTGTGTGTGTGTGTGTGTGTGTGTGTGTGTGTGTGTGTGTGTGTGTGTGTGTGTGTGTGTGTGTGTGTGTGTGTGTGTGTGTGTGTGTGTGTGTGTGTGTGTGTGTGTGTGTGTGTGTGTGTGTGTGTGTGTGTGTGTGTGTGTGTGTGTGTGTGTGTGTAGTGTGTGTGTGTAGTGTGTTTGTGTGTGTGTGTGTGTGTGTGTGTGTGTGTGTGTGTGTGTGTGTGTGTGTGTGTGTGTGTGTGTGTGTGTGTGTGTGTGTGTGTGTGTGTGTGTGTGTGTGTGTGTGTGTGTGTGTGTGTGTGTGTGTGTGTGTGTGTGTGTGTGTGTGTGTGTGTGTGTGTGTGTGTGTGTGTGTGTGTGTGTGTGTGTGTGTGTGTGTGTGTGTGTGTGTGTGTGTGTGTGTGTGTGTGTGTGTGTGTGTGTGTGTGTGTGTGTGTGTGTGTGTGTGTGTGTGTGTGTGTGTGTGTGTGTGTGTGTGTGTGTGTGTGTGTGTGTGTGTGTGTGTGTGTGTGTGTGTGTGTGTGTGTGTGTGTGTGTGTGTGTGTGTGTGTGTGTGTGTGTGTGTGTGTGTGTGTGTGTGTGTGTGTGTGTGTGTGTGTGTGTGTGTGTGTGTGTGTGTGTGTGTGTGTGTTTTAGTACGCTCACGTTGGCAACTCTAAACCTATTTGATTCAAACTTGGCATAAAAACCGATTTTGGTAATAGCTTGGACAAGCTCGATAACTGGCGAAATTTGTTCAACAGTTTAAAAATGGCGGCGGCCATTTCAGATTTTTAAGAATTTACAACTTTTTTTTGTTTTCTTTTGAAAACCTAATTTCACCGTTAAAAACTGCATTACAAAATGACGTGTGGCACTTGGGGGGTAATGCTAACATAAGTGAAAATTGGTACAGGTCATATTCATTAAATAATTTAAGTGCACAAATTTAGAAAATACGTATTTTTAAAATTAACAAGAACAATTAACATAACCTCAATTGAAATGATGTTGAAGCAACAGCTGTTGTGCGAAATCAGCTGTTTAGAAGTAGTCACTTCAAGTCTGCATTTATACAAGAACAATTATATCCTGTAAAGTATGCGTTACAGAATCAAGCGTGACGCGATAGAAAATGTTTATACCCATATTTTGTCAACCACTACTATAAACGTTTTCACTTAAAGAGTAATTTTGAATTTTCAAAATCCGTTGAAGTAAAGAAATTTAATCTGACGTCGGTCACGGTGCATTTTCGTGTATTTTCACTTCAATTTAAAATGCTAATGCAGTTTGTAGTGTTGATTGAGTAAGATTGTGTTGATTGTAGTGTTGTGGTAATTGAGTAAGAATTTAAAAAATAAAATAATATAAAAATAATATTAAAAAATGCTTTTGGAATTTCGCTTCTATCACGTCAGCGTGACAGCTGCGTGCCGATATTATTTAAAACTCTACTGGAAATACAATACCGATATTTTTAACGTAATTTAAAATTATAATGAATGGAACTCAAACGCTTATTACAATGGTGATTTTTTAAAATGTAAGATACAAAATATATGAATTTAGTGAGATTTTTAAAACTAGTTAAAGAACTTTGCTGGGAAACAAACGTGTTCAAAATATTACGAAAATCGATTTTGTTGCCAAGTTTGAATCAAATTAAAAAAGCTCGCTATTTGATTCTTTAAACATTTTAATGTCATGATCGGTATTTGTGTCATCGTTCCCTACTAATTTAATAGTGAATAAATTAATTTAATTAATTAGTATTAATTTAATAATTTATTTATGTCTGAACCTTACTACGATACCGTTACTAAATAGATCATTTTCCAACGGAAATTCGCTGATAAATTAAACTGCAATAACTTTCTCCGGTATTGAGTTTGACGTTTCTGTGAATGTAGACTTCTACAGAGACTATGGTTATAGCGTAGCTCAGTAATTGGAAAACTTGAGTAATTAAAGGTTCGCCAATTATTGTAAAGTCGAGCTTGACTAGCGTGACGCAATGCAGACTGTTCCGCAGTTTAATTATACTGTATGTCCGCTTCCATCAGGACGAACTGGAAGTCAACAACTAAGGATTCGTGGACTTTGTAAAATCAGCGTCTTTGATCTGGTTGCGAATTGCTTGAAAATCTAAGCATATCTTGCGATTTTGAAATTGTCGATGTTAATTTTGTTTATTATCCTGTCAAATGAAAATAATCGCGGCACGCTGCGTTCTCGCTTGGCGTTATGGTAGAAAATTTTCCAAAAGTAACATAAATTAAATAGCATTAAATTTAGCATAGGGTAATTCCGGGAGAGATGGCCCCTCTTTTTTGTAACACTCATATCTTTGTTTGTTTTTGAGTAATCAATTTCTTTCTTGGGTCTAAAGTGATATCATAGATTACTCTAATAATAACTCACACAAAATTACTTAATTTTAAAATGAAAATGACTGTAAAACATTAAACAGATTTTTTATTGGGATAGATGGAGAAATTAATAAAATTAGCCAAAAACATATATTTATCGGTAAAAATAGCAGTTTATTCATCCAATATTACTACCAACTACATTAGCAAGGTAAACATTTCTAAAATTAGACTAAAAATAAAAGTTAAGCGATTTAACTAACAGTAATATAATAAAAATCACGTACTATTTTTAATATTTACATTACAATTTGAAAAAGTATAGTTAAAATATTTTTTTCTTGACCTTCAAAGGTATTGTTTGCTTTTTTTCTATTTTACCACAAAAGTCACACAAATTTTCAAACTTTGTGCAGTTCTCATGAAACCATCTGCAACATTTAGTGCATTTGATCCAATCTTCCTGGCTATTTGTTGAGGCATAGTCTTCGAGACAGCAAACACAGTGGTTCTCTTACCATCACTGCTATCGTTGAAGACCACTCCCTTTTCACTTCCATTTTTCTTCTGTGGGGACAATACTTTCTTAGCTTCCCGTTTCCTCTTCTTGTCCTCTTTCAATTTCAATTTTACTACTTTCTGTTTTTTGCCCTAATGATACTCTGTATGTTACGCAATGAGTTTAATACCTTAGGCGTTCTTGCCTGAATACTGCGTGCAGTTGCTTTCTTGTTAAGCACAGGTATTGGAGATATTTTGTTCAGAGCTTTAGTAGGAGTAGGATTTTGTTCATCATGTTGTGTGTTACCTGCTAAAGACTGAGACGTTCCAGGAACAGCTAAATTTATTGGCAGATTTTCATTGTCTGTACCTCTTTGCAAATGGTAGGCATTTCTCTGAAAAAAAAAAAAACAAAAACAAGGCTTGAAAAATAAGTAGTTTTAAACTTTAAGTTAAAAATGTGATAAAATGTAGTAGAATTGCTCTCTCTCTCTCTCTCTCTCTCTCACACACACACACACACACACACACACACACACACACTTTGACGAAAACGATATAATAAGGTTGTCTCTGGTAAATTATGTTCAAAATAATGCTTTAATAATATTTGTTGACTATTTTTTTAATAAAATTTATGGTAATGTAATTACATTTTAAGAAAATATCAACTTTAGACATAGTCTTTTTGTAAAACACTGGTCCATCTCTCCCGACTTGATCTGGTCAGTCTCTCCCGATTGCTTAGGACAGATGGATCAGGCCGCCATCTTGCTTTTATCCTAGACAGAGACGCTGCAGTACTTTATAATAAACTACTACAATCTTTATTCACTCTACATAGGTCAAAAACCAAAAAACATTGACAAGTAACGACACAATATTCTAAAATGTAAACTCTGTAAAATAGTTTCACTTACCTGAATTTTATTTTCTTCAATAACTCCTAAATAAGCAGATCAAAACGGCTGAAAACTACAAGGCTAATCAACACATTCAGACATGACACCAACATGCTACCAGTGTCGAACTCACGTGAATAGTTTCCGAAATACGCGATCGGTTCATCTCACCCGAGGGGCCATCTCTCCCGGAATTACCCTACAAATTCTAAAATTCTGATTTCATTCAAAGTAAAAACTGCGTAAATTTGCATTTTAATTTTTCAAAATTAAAATGATTTTTTAAAATATGAAGTTTGTAACTCATATTTGACCAAAATTTGAACAAAATCTTATGATCTAATTTAATGAAACTAGGCAAAGCAGTTTTCCGACCCAAAGCAAAACAAGCTAAACATTGTAAGTGAAACGAAGACATTTTCATTTTAAATTAAATTAAAAAAAATAGTCCCAAGTTATGACAAACGATGTACATGATAATGATTAAAATAGGTCAATTATTTTGAAAGCAGACGGTCAGTTTGTGGTTTTTTTGTTCATTCCGGAAAAGGTTTTTTATATTTTAAATTTGCTTAATATGTCTAAATTTTATAAAAATCTGATAAACCGATGTTTTTCAATGTATCCTAATCCGTTTTTTTTTGTAGATTACAGATTTTTTTGAGACATGAAAAAACATACGTTTCGTTTGGGTATTTTTAACAAAAAATCTGTAAAATTGAATCAAAATTGGTAAAGGCGATTTAGATACATTTAGATTAAACAAAATGGTAATCAAAAACCTTTTTTAAAAAAATTGTGTCCAATGTACAAAAATAATCAATTGATTGCATTAGTCTTCAGCGTGTCTGCTTTTTGGACTTAGGGGACCTGAAAACGTAAAGATCCGTCAACATTAAAATCGATTTTTTTTACATTTTCACAACTTTTCATACACTCCCTTCAGTGACAATTTAAGGACTGTTTTACGAATTTAAACAGGACCACACTAGTGGTTCAAAGAACAGCAGACCTCGCAGTATATTTAACTATGTGAGGAGCGGTTCACGGCAGCGCTCGTAACCTTTTCCGCCAATTTAACCGGTAACAGTAATATTTACAAAAAATGTTACTGGACCAACTTTATTGAAAATTGTTACTCTTTCTTCACGAAGCGGTCAACATTATGATAGGAAATAACCAACAACTACACTCTCAACGTTAAATCAGAGCCCGCCATCTTGAAACGGAAGTGAATGGGAAAGAAATCTTACACATAGGACTTTATACAAGGTACCTTCGTACTAGATTTCAAAACAGTCGATGAATGCTTTTGGCAAAAACTGCGTACACGTTATTAAAAGCCAGACGCCGCCATCTTGAAACGATAGTCATTTGGAAAATATATCACATATATCGTATATTAGCCTTTTTATGAGGTATCTTCGTATGGAATTTCAAAACAATCGGTCAATGCGTTTGGCCAAAACTTTGTCACTGTAAATCACAGAACGTCATCTTGAAAAAAGGAGTAAATGGGGAAACATCTTACACATACGTCATTTGGGCTTTAAACAAGCTTCCTTCGTATCAAATGTCAAAATATTCGGTCAGTGCTTTTGGCTGAAACCGCGTACATTCGTTATTGTAAATCAGATCCCGTCATTTTGAAACTGAAGTGAATGAGAAAAAATATTACAATTCTTCTTTCGTTCTTAATACAAAGTTCCTCCATACCTAATTTTAAAACGATCAGTCAATGCGTTTGGCCAACACTGCGTAAAACAAACGCACACGACACAGCGCGGGCGCACACATACACACACACACACACACACACACACACACACACACACACTCATACACACTCATACACATAAACATTAAACATACAGATACACATACACATTCACATACACATTCACATACACATTCATATACACATACACATTCATATACACATACACATTCTCATACACACGCGCGCGCACACACATACACGCACATACACATAAACATGCACATACACATTCACATACACATATGCATACACACACACATAAACATACACATACAGACACACACACACACACACACACACACACACACACATACACATGCATACATACATACACATACACATAAACATACAGATACACATACACATATATACACATACATACACATACACATACACATAAACATACACATACACATACAGACAGACATACAGACACACACACACACACACACACACACACACACACACACAGACATACAAATACGCATACACACATTCACATACACATACACATACACATACGCATACACATACATATAAATATACACATACACATACACACACATAAACATAAACATACGAATACGCATACACACACACACACACACACACACACACACACACACACACACACACACACACACACACACACACACACACACACACACACACACACACACACACACACACACACACACATACACAGACACACACACATACATTTAAAAATATACATAAGCATAACACACACACACACACACACACATACACATAACATACACATACGCTTAAACATACGTATACGCATACACATACACACACATACATACATACATACATACATACATACATACACACACACACACACACACACACACACACATACACACATACACACACACATACATACATACACACACACACACACACACACACACACACACACACACACACACACACACACACATACACATACACACACACACACACACACACATACACACATACACATACACATACACATACACATACACATACACATACACACACACACACACACACACACACACACACACACACACACACACACACACACACACACACACACACACACACACACACACACACACACTCAAACCAAATACTGAACGGTCTGGTTGAAACAGAAAATTCACTTCGTTCGGTCAAAAAAAATTTTGAATTACCAAATGAGTAGTGACTGGGACGTAATATGTAGATATGTTTTGATTTTTTAAAAGTAAAAGTTGGCAATCCTTGGTCTATAACTGATGAAATGACACGTATTAACCAGGAACTTTGCGTAAGTCCACGGCAATTATATCAGTCCCACGCTGCAGATATTCAGTCTGAAATTAAAGGATTTACTTACTTAAAAACACACTGCTTGTGTACACTGTCAATACAATGTGTCGTTTCCAATATTAGCAATATTTCCAGTTACCAAAGGAAAGTTGTTAAGCTCCTTCTAAACTCCTAATAGCGATGCCAACCGCAGTGTTTGAATGGGCAGCCTATTTGATGTAATACATAAAGTTAAGTCGATATTAATTCCCTAGCGTATATACATTCACTGGAAATTTGCTATTCAGTGTAAGGATTTTACCATTTTTAAGGGTTTATTTCAAATTGAAAGCTTCTTTCATTTTATGAAGCTGTTTGGGTTATTAATCGTTACATTACTTTGCTGAATAATATTTACTTTCCTGCTATACGAAGTAAAAAATGTATACCATGTGGTCGTAAAAAAAAATATATAAATGTATTGTATAAATCAGGATTTATTTAAAGGTCCTGGGTCCTGAGTCTTACTGTAATGTACGCGCCAAGAGCCCATTTTTAATGGAAAATTGTCAAAAATCTGAAATTTTAAAAATTACAATGCTAAATAATCGCGGCACGCAGCTGTATCGCTGACGTGTTAGAAGCGAATTTTCAAAAGTATTTTTTATTTGTTTTACCCTTTTTAAAATTCTGACCCCGCAGGGGGTGCAGACTAGCTGCACCTATTGAGAGGATTTAGACGTCTCTCGCTGTACCCGAGTCTAACACACACTTACACTTACAACACTACACTTACGGCTTTAACACTTTACACTCACACTTACATTTAGAGAGGTGGTAATAGCCTCAATGTGCTTTTCGCCTTAAAATTAAAAAAAAAAAAAATCCGATTTTGCCATCATAACCAGCATTAAAAACTGCATATATTACGATTTTGAACTTTCAAATTACACTGAAAATACAAAAATAAACCCTAACCGCTGTCAAAAAAATTCTTAACTTCAACGGATTTTGAAAATTCGATTTATGCAGTTTTTATCGCTGATTGCGCTGATGAAATTGGATTTTCGAATAACATAAAGACAAAAAAGTTTCGAATTTTAAAAAATCTGAAACGACTGCCATTTTGAAACCGTTTTGCTGGTCAACGAACGTGTCCAAGCTATTGTTCGAAAAAATATTATTGGTAAAATCGCTTCCAGTCAGATTGTAAGAATGAAGAATTAAGATTGTGTGATAGGAAAATTGGATATTTTGGATTCAAACAACTCAAGTATAT
>CM040184.1:71340453-71350453 GCA_022606455.1 Callitettix versicolor | reverse complement strand
TATTGCTATATACAATATTATACGATTTATGGTTTTCGGCCAAGACATATAAATTTTTGCTACTCGATACGCTAAAACAGGATCATGTCATATTTTAATAAAATACTGTATTATTAAAAAGTCATTATTATATAATTAAACTGGAATAGTATTGTGTTTATCTCAGATACCTAAAACGTGTTCACACCAAATGTAATCTCATTTGGTCCAGTAGTTAAAGTGTATTTGAATAACAAACAAATAAACAAAAACAAACTTTCAGAAATATAATATGATTAGCTGTTACCCATCACGGCTTTGCCCGCAATCATAATATACATTAAAGATCATGCATTACCGTGTTAGGACCAACAATCGTGTTAGTTAAGTTTTGGAGTACTCTTTAAAATAAATTAAGGTTTTTTCCTGCATCACCGTTTAACCCAACAACCGTGTCAGTTAGGTTTGGAGTACTCTTTTTAAAAAAATAAATAAAGGTTCTTTTAATGCATCACCGTGTTAGGCCTAACAACTATGTTAGTTAGCTTATGGAGTATTCTTTAAAAAAATATAAAGATTTATCACGCATCACTATGTTAGGCCTGACAACCGTGTCAGGATATGTAGCCTAGTATTTTTTAAAAAAATATAAAGGTTTTTTGACGCATCACCGTGATAGGTCCAACAACCGTGTCAGGATATGTAGTACTCTTTAAAAAAATATAAGGGTTTTTTCACGCATCACCGTGTTAGTTAAGTTATGGAGTACTCTTTAAAAAAAATATAAAGTTTTTTCTATGCATAACCGTATTAGGCCCAACAACCGTGTCAGTTAGGTTATGGAGTACTCTTTTGAAAAAAAATAAATAAAGGTTCTTTTAATGCATCACCGTGTTAGGCCTAACAACTAAGTTAGTTAGCTTATGGAGTATTCTTTAAAAAAATATAAAGATTTTTATCACGCATCACTATGTTAGGCCTGACAACCGTGTCAGTTAAGGTTTGGATACTCTTTAAAAAAATAAAGGTTTTTTTCACACATCACAATGATAGGCCCAACAATCATATCAGTTATGATATGTAGTATTCTTTAAAAAAATATAAAATTTTTTTACACATCACCGTGTTAGGCCTAATAACCGTGTCAGTTAATATACTTAGTATTCTTTTAAAAAATTTAAAGGTTTTTTCACACATCACCTTGATAGGCCTAACAACCGTGTCAGTTAGGATATGCAGTATTCTTTAAAAAAATATAAAGGTTTTTTTACGCATCTCCGTGTTTGGCCTAACAACCGTGACAGTTAGGATATGTAGCCAAATAATCTTTAAAAAAATATAAAGGTTTTTTCACGCATCACCGTGTTAGGCCTAAATAACCGTGTCACTTAGGTTATGCACTATTCTTTTAAAAAATGAGTTTCCTATCACCCAAACCCGTGTTAGACGTATTTTTATTGTTTTACTATCTGTAGATCAGTAAAACAATAAAAATACGTCTAAAATCAGTACAACACGGTACCGATTTTCGCCGGTAGCAATTTTGAGGTTATGTTGGTCACTTTTATTTTCGATTTTTATCGTACTTCTCCTGCTTTCATATTTTGGATTTTTGCTTTTGGGCACATAATAAAGCATTTTAGTAAGAAAAATATCGAAAACTCCAATAGATGCTGCACTGCATATTTACCATTTTTTCATATAATGTAATTACACAAATATATATACTACCTTACAATTAAAGTATCCTAATAACATTGTGTATAATATATATATTCTGCACTCTGCTTTAAAAACATTAAATAGTCTTAAATGAAAAATACCAGATTGTGATTATTAGATGAAAATGTAACATTAAAAACAATACTTTTATTTGTTCGTTCTATTTTTATTGCCAGTTTTTCGGCTATGTTTCTAGTGATATTATCTCCCAAAACTTAAAATTATCCACTATCTTTATTCGTTCGCCTTCTATTTTTATAAACTTTTGTTCCGACTTTTAACTTTATAGTCGGCATTAACTCAGTTTATTGTACTGAACTTTAAATAAAAGTAATGCATAGTTTGATTGTAAAAAAAAGTGCGAGTTAACTTTTGCTTATTTCGATGTATTTTGGGAAACGTAAATTTGTTTTTTTCTGTACAAGAAAATGACTGAAAAAATTGAGTTAAACGATAATGCAAATAGACCAAGATTTCCAGTTTGGTCTATATTTTAAGGAAACGGTTTGTTAAAAGAAATACTGAAGGTTTTGTTTAAGCGATTGCGAAATACTTTTGAGGAAAGCGGAATCAGAATCGATAATCGAAATGCATTTGAGAAAATTCGATTTTTATTTTTGTAGGTTTTAACAGAAAACAAATTATAATACGTGTAATGTAACTAATAAGCTAATGGCAGAATAGGTTTTAGCAAATTTTCATTGGAAAAAGCTATTGTAACAGCCATCTTGGTAAGATCCAGACCTTTAAATGAGCACCGACCTGATCTCTAAATCACTTTCTGAAGGATCGTTAAAATGTATGTATAAGCGTGTGTGTGTGTGTGTGTGTGTGTGTGTGTGTGTGTGTGTGTGTGTGTGTGTGTGTGTGTGTGTGTGTGTGTGTGTGTGTGTGTGTGTGTGTGTGTGTGTGTGTGTGTGTGTGTGTGTGTGTGTGTGTGTGTGTGTGTGTGTGTGTGTGTGTGTGTGTGTGTGTGTGTGTGTGTGTGTGTGTGTGTGTGTGTGTGTGTGTGTGTGTGTGTGTGTGTGTGTGTGTGTGTGTGTGTGTGTGTGTGTGTGTGTGTGTGTGTGTGTGTGTGTGTGTGTGTGTGTGTGTGTGTGTGTGTGTGTGTGTGTGTGTGTGTGTGTGTGTGTGTTTATAGCCCGTTTACGTTCGTAATTTTGACCGATTTGGTTAAAACATGACACAAAAATGAATTATGGTAAGAGCTTGAGCAAGTTCTTTAACCAGCGAAATTTGTTCAACTGTTTCAAAATGGCGGTAATTTATATATTTTTAAAAAATTGTAATTTTTTGCTTTAAATGTATTTACAAATATCTGATTTTATCATTGTAAACCAGAATGAAAACTGCATAAATTGGCATTTTTAATTTTCATATCTTTGTCGGCGAACAGAGATCATTTTAGTATTTTCAATGTAATTTGAAAGTTTAAAGTCCTAATATAAGCAGATTTCAATGCTGATTATATATGTGAAATTAGAATTTTTAAAAGGGTTTTATAAAGAAAATACTTGTGGAAAAATGCTTCTATCACGTCAGCGTAACAGCTGCGTGTCGTGATTATTAAAATAACTAAGCGCAATCCAAGTTGCAATATCCAAACCTTATTAAGTTCCAAATAGATAAAAAAACTTTGTAAATAGTGGTGCAGTCACTTTTCGTCTACACTTTTATTCAATGAAATATGGGTAAAATAATTGTCGTCTTCGAACCGTACACTTGGCGAGAGAACAAACACACAAACACGATGTGAAATTCGAACTTGAGCGGAGCAATTAAGTTCGTCACTCTGAAATTCAGCGCGATAACGAGAAACGGTTTGAAATATTAGAAGCAGTTTCCGAAGTGGATTCTGATTGGGCGCCTTGGGAAATTTGAATGCTGTGACTGTACATTCTGTAATCCTTGTCTTGGGAAAATGAAAACGTAAACAGTGATTATTGTGGAGGACCAAAATTTTGTAGAATTGATGATGCGTTTCAGTAAAATGTAACGTTATTTGTTAAGTTTTATAAACACAAATTTTTAGCTCACTATATTTATTGTTTATTTATACTGTTTCACTATAAAAGTATATACAAATTGTAGTCAAAATTTAATTATTACATAATAAACGGCTGAGTATTTATCATTTTTTTTTCTAATAAACGCTTGATAATTCATATGTAATTATAGTTATATTACTGAAAAAGGATTGACGTAATTCGTTTTTTATTAACAATAATTGTTAGTTCACTATATTTATTGTTTATTTATACTGTTTCACTATAAGAAGTATATACAAATTGTAGTCAAAATTTAATTATTACATAATAAACGGCTGGGTATTTATCATTTTTTTCTAATAAATGCTTGACAATTCATATGTAATTATAGTTATATTACTGAAAAAGAATTGACGTAATTCGTTTTTTATTAACAATAATTGTTAGTTCACTATATTTGTTGTTTATTTATACTATCTCACTATAAGAAGTATATACAAATTGTAGGCAAAACTTAATTACTTGTCAACGGCTGAGAATTTATAATTGTTATTCCTTTTCTAATAAACGCTTGATAATCAGTAATTGTAATCATAGTTCTATTAATGAGTAAGTGAGATTGACGTAATGATTTTTGACGTAATTTCTATTTTATAAACAATAATTGTTAGTTCACTATATTTCTTGTTTATTTATACTATCTCACTATAAGAAGTACATACAAATTGTAGTCAAAATCGAAATTACTACATAATCAACGGCTGAGTAATTGTAATTCCTTTGATAATCCGTCATTGCAATTATACAGGGTGGTCCACGGGAAACGGACGGATTTGAATCACGTTGTACTCGACGACTGGTGGAGAGGGAGACCCGCGGTGGATATCACTCAACTCCACATTTCATGCCATTTAGTTGCTATTATGCCGCTGTGGTGGAAAGATCATAGCGTGTTTGTGTACGATACTTTTGTAAAAACTGGTGAATCTGTGGTTGAAACTCAACGATACTTCAGGCGTCACTTTCTTATCGGGCGCCATGGTGAAATACCCAGTTGCAATATTATTTTAAGGTGGGTGAATGCGTTTAGATCTAAGGGATGTGTTATGAAAACAAAGCCACCTGGCCCCACTCACTCTGGATGGAGGGAGAGAGGCGATTCAGCGCAGTCCCGGCCGTTCTGCTAGGCGTCACGCTACGGAACTTTGACTGAGTAAGAGCACTGTAAAGCGTATCTTACACAAAGATTTAGAATTACACCCGTATAAAATTACAATTGCACAGAAGTTAAATGCTGTAGATCATCAAGAACACCTCACGTTTGCTGAAACAACGTTAAACATATTTGAAGATTATGAGGAAATGACAATTTTGATGAGTGATGAAGCTGATTTCCATTTGAATGGGGCAGAAATATTATTATTGGGCTTTGGAAAATCCTCGTGTGCTACAGCAGAGACCATTGCACAGTCCAAAAGTAACCGTTTGGTGCGCTGTAGGAAAGTGTGGGATTTTTGGACAGTTTTTCTTTGAAGAGAATGAAATTACCGTGACTGTGACTTCTAATCGATACGTGAATATGATAACAGATATTTTTAGGCCAGAACTTGAAAGATGAGAAATCAACATGGATCACGTATGGTTCCAGCAAGACGGAGCTACTGCTCATACGGCCCGAGCTTCTATGGCTGCAGTTCGAGCGTTGTTCCCTGAGCGAGTGATCTCACGGTTTGGTGATGTTGCGTGGCCTCCACGCTCACCCGACCTATCCATGTGTGATTTCTTCCTGTGGGGTTACCTTAAGGCACATGTTTACAAAGAAAAACCACGTACTCTGGAATAATTGAAGCCTACAATAAGAAACCAGACTGAGCTAATCAACGAACAATTATTGGGCAGAGTGGAAGCAAATTTTCGAGAAAGACTGGAGATGTGTTCGTCACAACGACCGTCATTTGGGTGATGTAATTTTTAAAAATTGAAGTAATGTAATTTTGTCTTTTAAATGGCATAACTTTACCTTCATTTCTGCATAAATAAAATTATCTGTGTTTAGAACTAACGGAGCAGTGATTTTTTCAAAACCATCCGTTTCCCGTGGACCACTCTGTATTAATGAAGAAGTGTGAATGACGTAGTGCTTTTTGACGTAATTCTTTTTTATAAACAATAATTGTTAGCTCACTATATTTGTTGTTTATCTACTATCTCACTATAGAGCGTATATGCAAATTGTAGGCAAAACTGTGGGTTACTACGCGTACATAATAAACGACCGAGTATTATAATTATAATTCATTTTCTAGCAAAGGCTTGATAATTCGTAATTGTAATTATAGTTATATTAATGAATAAGTGGGTTTGACGTAATGCTTTTTGACGTAATTTTGTTTTATAAACAATAATTATTAACTCACTATATTTCTTGTTTATTTATGCTAACTTGCTATATGAAATATATGCACATTGCAGTCAAAATTGTAATTACTACATAATAAAAGACTGAGAAAATCTTATCAGGGAAACATTAACTAATACATTCTCCAAAGTTCAATTCATGGGAGAACTCTCCACCCCTTTTGAGATTAAAACAGGAGTCCGACAAGGAGATGGACTCTCTCCATTGCTATTTAATTGTGCTTTAGAAAAAGTAGTTAGAGAGTGGAACGTGAATACGCATAGTGGAATCAGACTAGGAACTAAGAACAAAGGCATTAAGGTAAATTGTTTGGCTTTTGCGGATGACATGGCCTTACTAGCTGAGACATTGGAAGAAGCTAAGGAACAGACTCTTGAACTCCAGAGGCAAGCGTTAAAAATGGGACTTAAAGTTTCATTTGAAAAGACTAAAATATTGACAAACATACAAAAACCACCAAAAAAGTTTCAAGTGGGAGAACAATACATTGAGATAGTGAAAGAATTCAAATATCTTGGGGAATGGATCAGCTGGAACGCCCTAGAGAAAAAAGCTATGGAATCTAGGAGAAATAAAGTTGAATTAGCCTTCCAACTTACCAAGGACACATACAACAAGAAGTCCCTCTCCTGGAATACAAAGATAAGGCATTATCATACGGTAATTAAACCAGAAGCCTTATATGCAGCTGAAACATTATCTCTCACAACACAGAGCCCACTTGAAAGGCTGGAGATCAAAGAAAGAAAGATATTACGAAAAATCTTAGGCCCCAAATTCCGTAACAACCAATTACTTCACATCAGTAATGAAACTCTTTACCAAAAAACTGAAACACTATTAGACGCAATAAGAAAAAAGAGAATTGATTTTTATGGGCACATCCTCTGAATGGACAAAAATAGACTAACCAAAAAATATTTGACTATTTTCGCAGTAGAAGAGCCAAACCACTTTGGTTTAGAGAAAGATATAACAGAACTGACACTATGCTGTGTTATCAGAAAGAGATCACTGACACTATGCTCATGGACAGAACAGCCAAAACAATAACCAAGGACAAGAAGCAACGGTTCCAAGGCAAAGTCAAATCCAAGCGAAAGATCCAAATCTCTGACGAAGAAAGAAAAGCAAGATCACAACGAATGAAGCAATACTGGGCTACGAGGAAGGCACAGAACAGTGATTGATTTAGTGTACCCCAAAGTTGGGTGAAACAAATAAAGAAAAGACTGAGAATTTATAATTATAATTCATTTTCTAGTTATATGAATGAAGTAGTGGAATTGACTTAACTAAGTTCGATTCCTGTATAGGTACGACTTGTATCGATCTTACCATTCTAATTAATGTAAATTAAGAGTCCAATTTTATCAAAATTTACTGAGGAAATGTGTACATTTATTTTTGAATAAACTGTTACGTTTGCGTGATTTAATCACATTAAATTTGTCCCTTAATCTTCATTGTCCTAAGATTGTTTTTGTTATTTTAAGGCGAAAACACATCGAGGCTATTATCGCCTCCCTAAATGTAAGTGTGAGTGTAAAGTGTTAAAGTCGTAAGTGTAGTGTTGTAAGTGTAAACGTGTGTTAGACTCGGGTACCGCGAGGGACGTATAAATCCTCTCAATAGATGCAGCTAGTCTGCACCCCCTGAGGGGAATCGTCTTAAGATCTTGTCTACATTTTTAATCGTTGTTCTAAACACAATTGGTTTTAAATGTCCATGAAAAATTGTTGTTTCATAAAAATCCATGGGATTTATGTCTGTTGCTAAGACAGGACGTTTGACTAGTCCCGCATACAAATCCAATGAATCTTTAGACTTTATATTGCTCATAAGAATTTAATTCGTCAAGATGTCGCATTCAAATAAGATAACATTTTCAAAATGGCGGCCAAAAATGTTTAGTTAGTTAAATATCGTGAAAACTGTGAATGGGAAACTATGTCCGAAGAGACGCGGGTTAAAGTAACGAGGTATTAAAAACTCACTTGGTATAACAGGGCTAAAAATGTAACTTTAACAAAGCGAATAATTTCATTTATACATCCTTTGTTCTGTTATTTCCCTACGTTTCAAATAATATTTGCACTTTTCCATTGTAAATAATACATTTTTTGCTTTGTAAGTTTTGAAGTGACTACTTCTTATGGCGGGTTGTTTTGCACGGGAAAACAATTCAGTTTTCCGTCACGCATCAAGCTCTTATATATATTTTTGTTTTAAAACGTATTTTTGAAGTGAAAACTAGTATGTTCGCGCCATTAAATTACTTACCCAGTCCAACTTAATTATTTATTTTTGTGTCAAGTGTTAACTGTGTAACAGTGACGTTTTATACGTTTAATATATATTGGTAGGTGTGAATAATAAATATTTAAATTGTTTTAAACGCCATTATACTACTTACCCAGTCCAACTATATTTAGTATTTAGTTTTATGACAAGTGTTAACTGTGTAACAGTGACGTTTTATACGTTATTATATATTGGCAGGTGTGAATAATAAATATTTAAATGTCATTATACTACATATCCAGTACAACTGAATTATTTAGTATTCAGTTTTGTGATATGCGTTAACTGTAGGCTAAAACAGTGACGTTTTAATAATATCTTATACTTCTTAATATAATATTTTAAATTTGGAAGTTTATGTGTGTGTTTTTGTTTGTTATTCAATCACACATTAACCACTGGTCCGATTGAGATGAAATTTAAAATAAACATGGTTTAGGTACCTGAGATGGTCATAGATGTATTCCCGTTTTAAAAATCTGAATCCCTGTTATTATTTGTTATAAAATTATTGTTTATAAGCTTACATTAGCAATGATTTTAATTGAAACAATCTTATAATTCCAAACAACCTGCCTTTCCAAATTAAAATATTGCAGTTTCCATTGAAGTTGGCATTTACAATGACAATAAGTCACAGGGTCAGGTAATAAGAGTAGTAGGAATATATTTGGGACTCCGTGCTTCTCCCATGGTCAGTTATAGCCTATTCTAGTGTCGAGTGGCAAAAATGTATGTATTGGCAAAAAACCATAAAATCATATAATATTGTAAATAGAAATATATTAAACTGAAATGAACGTACTCATGATTTTGAAAATCACTATAGATTTTATTACCTAAATTACTATTGCGGGTGAAGCCGCAACGGGTAACAGCTAATTAAATCATAATAGTGAAAGAAGTATACAGTCAGGCATGCCAAAAGAAGTAGTCACTTGTCGGCCAGTCCCACGACTGCCTACTTTTTTTTAGAAGTAGTTCTTTTTAACTTCTTCGTATTAATATTCATGAAACTTTTGATATTTTATAAAATCTAGGTCGATCGTTTATTACCCAATCACACTGAACTTGTTGACAATTTTTACTTTCTATTATTCTTAGATTGGAAGTAACTAGTTTTATTCAATTTTCTTTCTATTTATTGTTCTTACTTTAATTTTTTTCTCTGTGATATCATGTGTTTTTTTATTCGCTGCAACGTTTCTAAAAATAATTGTAATATTTAATACTGCATGAAAACTTTTATTTGCGATATATATTTTAACATATGCCAGTTAATAAAGAGATGACAAAGAACGTTAATCGAACTTGAGTCCGAACAGCTAAATGCATCCTGCCGTAACAGTCAACACTTACTGATTTATTATCATTTTTACGTCCGTACTGTATGCCAGTTGGACTAATGAGGACGAGAGATCAGTGTTAACGGTAAAGGGAGTTACTGCGCTCCTACTAAGGTAAAGGGAAAGCAAAGGGAGTTACTGCGCTCCTACTAAGGTAAAGGGAAAGCAAAGGGAGTTGCTGCGGTCCTACTAAGGTAAAGGGAAAGCAAAGGGAGTTGCTACGCTCCTACTAAGGTAAAGGG
>CM040184.1:71295453-71335453 GCA_022606455.1 Callitettix versicolor | reverse complement strand
GCTGGAGTAATGTGTTCGAGAGAACTGAAACGTTCCTTCAAAAAGGATACTGCCTGAGACCTAGGGCGAAGGAAGCTGTTGCCCTGGGGCAGCATGCAACAGTATTCCAGGCTGGAGTAATGTGTTCGAGAGAACTGAAACGTTCCTTCAAAAAGGATACTGCCTGAGACCTAGGGCGAAGGAAGCTGTTGCCCTGGGGCAGCATGCAACAGTATTCCAGACTGAAGTAATGTGTTCGAGAGAACTGAAACGTTCCTTCAAAAAGGATACTGCCTGAGACCTAGGGCGAAGGAAACTGTTGCCCTGGGGCAGCATGCAACAGTATTCCAGGCTGAAGTAATGTATTCGAGAGAACTGAAACGTTCCTTCAAAAAGGATACTGCCTGAGACCTACGGCGAAGAAAGCTGTTGCCCTGGGGCAGCATGCAACAGTATTCCAGACTGAAGTAATGTGTTCGAGAGAATTGAAACGTTCCTTCAAAAAAAAGGATACTGCCTGAGACCTAAGGAAGCTGTTGCCCTGGGGCAGCATGCAACAGTATTCAGGCTGGAGTAATGTGTTCGAGAGAACTGAAACGTTCCTTCAAAAAGGATACTGCCCTGAGACCTAGGGCGAAGGAAGCTGTTGCCCTGGGGCAGCATGCAACAGTATTCCAGGCTGAAGTAAGTTCGAGAGAATGTGTTCGAGAGAACTGAAACGTTCCTTCAGCATGCAAGTATTCCAGGCTGAAGTAATGTGTTCGAGAGAACTGAAACGTTCCTTCAAAAGGATACTGCCTGAGACCTAGGGCGAATACTGCCTGAGACCTAGGGCGAAGAAAGCTGTTGCCCTGGGGCAGCATGCAACAGTATTCCAGGCTGAAGTAATGTGTTCGAGAGAACTGAAACGTTCCTTCAAAAAGGATACTGCCTGAGACCTAGGGCGAAGAAAGCTGTTGCCCTGGGGAAGCATGCAACAGTATTCCAGGCTGAAGTAATGTGTTCGAGAGAACTGAAACGTTCCTTCAAAAAGGATACTGCCTGAGACCTAGGGCGAAGAAAGCTGTTGCCCTGGGGCAGCATGCAACAGTATTCCAGGCTGAAGTAATGTGTTTGAGAGAACTGAAACGTTCCTTCAAAAAGGCACGCATTCATATTTATACCGATAGTCAGGCAGCAATCAAAGCACTTGTGGGTCCTATAATTAGATCCAAGCTGGTGTGGGAGTGTCGGGAAAACCGAGTTACTCTTTACATCCGGAGCATAAGGGGGTTGAGAGTAATGAATAGGCAGACCGACTGGCTGGACTGGGCTCTGAGTATATTTATCGATAGCGTGTAAACAGAGTTTTAAAAGTAAAAACTCGTGTAACGTTTCGTGAAAATCGTCAGAGCTAGTTTTTGAAAATATCGATTGTTCGTTATTTAAATTTTTCTTATACATACAGAATGTCATCGAAATCGATTATTTGATTCAGTTTCCATTAAACTGACACACGGACGTTCAAGTCGAATTAACTTTTTGAAATCACGAGATCTGATATTGTACAAACTCATCAAACTTGAAAAAAGATTTTTCATTATCACTATTCTTTCTATGTCCTTTGTATGAAAGCAGTAATTCAACTTACGTGCACTATAAACTATAAGTACAAAGCTTTCAAAGCAAAGTAAAGTATTTTCTTTTAAAAACTAAGTCGGATTTACTGGGAATAGTCGTTTTAAGTTATTGAAGTGTGTAAAAAATGGTACAAAGTATTAGGCTACAGTTAATTATTTCTCCAGGAAATTTAGTTCGGAAGGTACAAATAAAAAAACCAAGAAAATTGTGCTAGTTTATCAGAACTTTTTATTGGAGTTTTGATTAAAGTTTGTTTATATATAAAGAATCAACTCAATTTGTTGCATCAAGTTTAAAACAAAATTAATTTACGGTTCCATTGTGAATAATAAAAAACGAACCTAACATTAGTCAATGTTTTTTCCTGATAAAATCAAGTCAGACGGTTTGATTGTTAATAATAAGAAAAACAAACCCGACATTAGTATTTTTTCTGATTGAAATCAAGTCAGACGGTTTAATTTTTTTAAAACCGTAGCGGTTTCATTTTAACGTAGCGAGTTGGAAACGGAATTTGAACTGTACGAGGATAATGGAATTTGAACTGTACGAGGATACTTGTGGTCGCTAGCGTAGCGAGTTGGAAACGGAATTTCAACTATACGAGGATACTTGTCGCTAGCGTAGCAAGTTGGAAACGGAATTTCAACTGTACGAGGATACTTGTGGTCGCTAGCGTAGCGAGTTGGAAACGGAATTTCAACTGTACGAGGATACGAATTTCAACTATATTAGTATTTTTTGTACTTGTCGCTAGCGTAGCGAGTTGGAAACGGAATTTCAACTGTACGGGGATACTTGTGGTCGCTAGCGTAGCGAGTTGGAAACGGAATTTTAACTGTACGAGGATACTTGTCGCTAGCGTAGCAAGTTGGAAACGGAATTTCAACTGTACGAGGATACTTGTGGTCGCTAGCGTAGCGAGTTGGAAACGGAATTTTAAAATAGCAATCTAGTAATACACCAATGAGCTATTTGTTTCTTACCTAAACTAATACAATACAATATTCTACTAAGCATAATCCATTGACAGTAACTTAGCCTATAACCAATAGTTACTTAAATAATAGCTACACCTAAGAGCTACACAGTTCAAATGGTTTCACTCTCACAACCTTCTCATTGTACCATCATTGTTGAGTAGCTGGAGGTCTTCGACATTGACGTGCTGTTGTAATCTTCTTTTGTGGTTAAGAGCTAGTTTTCTGGCTTCACTATCAATAGATGGAACCTCAAGATCTTTATGTATATTCTCATTCCTGATGTACCAAAAGGCATTAACTATACCACGAAGCTCGACATTGACGTGCTGTTGTAATATTCTTTTGTGGTTAAGAATTAGTTTTCTGGCTTCACTATCAATAAATGGAACCTCAAGATCTTTATGTATATTCTCATTCCTGATGTACCAAGGGGCATTAACTATACCACGAAGCTCGACATTGACGTGTTGTTGTAATATTCTTTTGTGGTTAAGAGCTAGTTTACTGGCTTCACTATCAATAAATGGAACCTCAAGATCTTTATGTATATTCTCATTCCTGATGTACCAAGGGGCATTAACTATACCACGAAGCTCGACATTGACGTGCTGTTGTAATATTCTTTTGTGGTTAAGAGCTAGTTTACTGGCTTCACTATCAATAAATGGAACCTCAAGATCTTTATGTATATTCTCATTCCTGATGTACCAAGGGGCATTAACTATACCACGAAGCTCGACATTGACGTGCTGTTGTAATATTCTTTTGTGGTTAAGAACTAGTTTTCTGGCTTCACTATCAATAAATGGAACCTCAAGATCTTTATGTATATTCTCATTCCTGATGTACCAAGGGGCATTAACTATACCACGAAGCTCGACAGTGACGTGATGTTGTAATATTCTTTTGTGGTTAAGAACTAGTTTTCTGGCTTCACTATCAATAAATGGAACCTCAAGATCTTTATGTATATTCTCATTCCTGATGTACCAAGGGGCATTAACTATACCACGAAGCTCGACAGTGACGTGATGTTGTAATATTCTTTTGTGGTTAAGAGCTAGTTTTCTGGCTTCACTATCAATAAATGGAACCTCAAGATCTTTATGTATATTCTCATTCCTGATGTAACAAGGGGCATTAACTATACCACGAAGCTCGACATTGACGTGCTGTTGTAATATTCTTTTGTGGTTAAGAGCTAGTTTACTGGCTTCACTATCAATAAATGGAACCTCAAGATCTTTATGTATATTCTCATTCCTGATGTACCAAGGGGCATTAACTATACCACGAAGCTCGACATTGACGTGCTGTTGTAATATTCTTTTGTGGTTAAGAACTAGTTTTCTGGCTTCACTATCAATAAATGGAACCTCAAGATCTTTATGTATATTCTCATTCCTGATGTACCAAGGGGCATTAACTATACCACGAAGCTCGACATTGACGTGCTGTTGTAATATTCTTTTGTGGTTAAGAGCTAGTTTTCTGGCTTCACTATCAATAAATGGAACCTCAAGATCTTTATGTATATTCTCATTCCTGATGTACCAAGGGGCATTAACTATACCACGAAGCACTTTATTTTGTAATCATTGAATGATGTTTCTATTACTCTGGTATAACCCCACAGTTGAATAGCGTAAGACCACAGTAGCTTAAGGACCTGCTTGTAGATCAATACTTTGTTATACACAACGACCCAACAACCAATGCAACTTTCTGTATTTTAATTTTAACTCCTCTTGCTTTTTCTTTACATGGGGTTTCCGCCTATGTTTGGCGTCCAACGTCATACTAAGATATTTAGCTGTGTTCTCATATGGAACCACTTGGTGATTAATAAAAATGGGTTTGTACTCATGCGTTTATTAGTGAAATCAATATGCACAGATTTGCCTTCATTAAGCTTGATTCGCCACTTTTTAGTTTAGGTTTGTATGTGGTTTACAGCTGTTTGAAGTTTTCTGGTGGATTCAAAGTTATTATCACTAACTGATAAAATTGCTGTATCGGCACCAAAGATAACAAAAATGTTTTGTTCAAACGTTGGTAAATCACTGGTATATAAAAGATAGAGGGTTGGCCCCAATACACTGTCTTGAGGCACTCCTGCTTTAATTTCCTTCAATTTAGAATAGGCATCTTCTTGTTTAATCCTGAAGTATCTTTCTGAAGTATAGGATTCCAGTATCTTTGAATATTTAACAGGAAAGAATAATTTGAGTTTGTTATTCAGTCCTTCATGCCAAACTTTGTCGAAGGCCTGGGAAACGTCTAGGAATATTGACGAGCAAATATTTTCGTCTAACGATTGTTCAGTTACACTAGTGATTCTATTGTAGAGTGTTTATTTCGAAACCCAAATGGATGATTCGGGATGATTTTTTCATTTTCGATGATTGGTTTTAGTCTTTTTAACATAAGTTTCTCGAACAATTTTGACATACTTGGCAAAAGTGATATTGGTCGATAGGATGTTGTTTCTGAGTGGTTTTCCAGTCTTCGGGATCATAACAACTTCAGCCACCTTCCACATTTGGGGAGCATATTTCTAACGAAATGACGTGTTGCTCAGATTGGCGAGCTTTACCAAAGCTCTTCTAGAAATTTCTATCAAAATTTGCCCAGTGATAAGATCAAAACCAGGAGCTTTTTTAAGTCCAAAGCTCATTCTGATTTCCTTTTTAATTTCAGTTGGCGTGGTTAAAGGAATATCTACACTATCTTGTGGAACGATATCCATCAGTTCTTCCTTATTGTCTGCTGCGTTTGGTTGAAAAATATTTTCCAAGTATTCAGAAAGCAGTTTGCCTTTTCTTGGTTATTTCTAGCCCAGCTTCCATCTATGTTTTTAATAAACGGTATTTGCATAGAATGGACGAATCTCTTAAGATTTCTAGTAGCTTTCCAGAGTGAATATTCTGTACTGACATCATTGGTTAGTTCTCTAAAGTATTCGCTTATGGTGCCATTTTTCAGCTGTCTAATTTCTACCTTTAATTGCGACGTAAGATTGTTCAGCCTAGTTTTGTCCTGCGGGCTTCAAGTTTGATGCCATTTTCTTCTTGCCTTTTTTTTCTTTAATTAACTCCGTACTTTCTCTAGGATATCTGTTACTTTTTAATCTCCTCTTGATTTCAGGGATGTTTTCCCATGCTGCCGCCCCGGTGGTCTAGTGGATAGCGTACTAGGCTTTCACCCCGAGGACCCGGGTTCGATTCCCGGCTAGGGCGTGGCATTTTCATAAGCTATAAATCATCCCATCGTCTGCATTAGCCCAAGTGTGCACAATAGTCGAACGTTAAAAAAAAAAAATCCCATGCTGCTTTCTGAATATCATTGATGAAATTAGCAACCTCAAAATCAAGTTGTTCCTCTGTCTATAGTGGCACCATTAGTTGAATCCTTTCTTCAAGTGAAATCCTGAAGCTGTCCCAGTCCGTATACTTATTCACCAGAACAGGATTGCATGATATCCTGATAACACTTAGAATTACGACAATTGGTGTATGACCCGAATTGAGCTCAATATTGTCTTCTATGTGCATATACTTGCTGGAAATGTTTTTTATAATGTAGAAGTCTAATAGATCGGGTATTTCGGTCAGATCTGTGGGCCAATAGGTAGGTTTACCTGTTGATATAGGTTCACATTTTTAGTCCTTTGTTTATTTTAGTAATTCTTCCCCTTTGGTTGTTACAAGTCTTGAACCCCAAAAAGTATGATTGGCATTAAAATCTCCTCCAATAATAAATACAGTTACGAAATTTCAACTGTACGTGGATACTTGTGGTCGCTAGCGTAGCGAGTTAAAAACGGAATTTTAAATGTACGCAGACACTAGCGTAGCGAGTTGGAAACGGAATTTTGTGAACACTTGTGGACGCTGACGTAGCGAGTTGGAAACGGAATTTCAACTGTAAGCGGGACACTTGTGGTCATTAGTGTAGCGAGTTGGAAACGGAATTTTGTGAACACTTGTGGACGCTAAAGTAGCGAGTTGGAAACGGAATTTCAACTGTAAGCGGACACTTGTGGTCATTAGTGTAGCGAGTTGGAAACGGAATTTTGTGAACACTTGTGACGCTGACGTAGCGAGTTGGAAACGGAATTTCAACTGTACGTGGACACTTGTAGTCGTTAGCGTAGCGAGTTGGAAACGGAATTTAAACTGTAAGCGGACATTTGTGGTCATTAGTGTAGCGAGTTGGAAACGGAATTTCAACTGTACGCGGACACTTGTGGTCGGTAGCGTAGCGAGTTGGAAACGGAATTTTGTGGACACTTGTGGACGCTGGCGTAGCGAGTTGGAAACGGAATTTCAAGTGCCCGAGGACACTTGTGGTCGCTAGCATAGCGAATTGGAAACTGAATTTCAACTATACGCGGACGCTTGTGGTCGCTAGCGTAGCTAGTTGGAAACGGAATTTTGTGGACACTTGTGGACGCTGGCGTAGCGAGTTGGAAACGGAATTTCAAGTGCCCGAGGACACTTGTGGTCGCTAGCATAGCGAATTGGAAACTGAATTTCAACTATACGCGGACACTTGTGGTCGCTAGCGTAGCGAGTTGGAAACGGAATTTCAACTGTACGCAGACACTTGTGGTTGCTAGCATAGCGAATTGGAAACTGAATTTCAACTCTACATGGACAATTGTTCGCTAGCGTAGCTAGTTAGAAACGGAATCTCAACTGTACGCGGATACTTAAAATTGCTAGCGGTGCGCGTTGGAAACGGAATTTCAACTGTACGCGGATACTTAAAATTGCTAGCGGTGCGAGTTGGAAACGGAATTTCAACTGTACGCGGATACTTGTGGTCGCTAGCGTAGCGAGTTGGAAACGGAATTTCAACTGTACGCAGACACTTGTGGTTGCTAGCATAGCGAATTGGAAACTGAATTTCAACTCTACATGGACAATTGTTCGCTAGCGTAGCTAGTTAGAAACGGAATTTCAACTGTACGCGGATACTTAAAATTGCTAGCGGTGCGCGTTGGAAACGGAATTTCAACTGTACGCGCACAATTGTTCGCTAGCGGTGCGAGTTGGAAACGGAATTTCAACTGTACGCGGATACTTAAAATTACTAGCGGTGCGCGTTGGAAACGGAATTTCAACTGTACGCGGATACTTAAAATTACTAGCGGTGCGCGTTGGAAACGGAATTTCAACTGTACGCGGCTACTTATAATTGCTAGCGGTGCGCGTTGGAAACGGAATTTCAACTGTACGCGGACACTTATAATTGCTAGCGGTGCGAGTTGGAAACGGAATTTCAACTGTACGCGGACACTTATAATTGCTAGCGGTGCGAGTTGGAAACGGAATTTCAACTGTACGCGGACACTTATAATTGCTAGCTGTGCGAGTTGGAAACGGAATCTCAACTGTATGCGGACAATAGTGGTCACTAGCGGTGCGAGTTGGAAACCAGGTGGTCAGTACAGGTAGGCCTTAGAGCATATTGACTGCATTTACATGTTTAATCTTGAATTATGATAATTTGTTTTGTGATTTTAATCTTGGATGTTTGAAAATGAAAACTTGTTACTTTATGTAACAAGTGTTATACAGTTATATGTATTAATAAGAGACATTGTTGAACGTCCGATAGTTGATTCTTCGAAGGACTCCGGTTAGGAGGGTTCCAAATTTCTCACACTAAGCACAATACAAATAACCAAAGTAATTTTATAATTAACACCACGTTTTGTAGTGATATTTTAAAAGCTAAGATGACGTTGAGTTATTTCAGGTTAAACACTTCAAACGTATTTGAAATGATTGCAGCCGGAAATTGTTTCTTTAGAGGAAGCACAGTTGCCGGAGACAGAGGTTGGCTGAGCCCACACAAGTGTAATTACAAAGAGATGTAATAGTGAGTTTGGATTTTAATATTTTTTGTTTTTTTGCAGGTAACAGAATACTTCTTACAAAATTGGTTCCAAAATGCTTGACGCTTATAATTGTAAGTCTAAATTTCATTGTTTATTTAATGGTAAAAATAATTAAAACGTATAATAACTTTAAGTAGTAAGCTATAACAGTTTGTCCACTAGTGGTAATGGAAATAGTAATTAATCTTTCGTGAAAGAAACCTTTTAAATATTTCTCTGTTATAATGGATCACTGAAGTTTAATACGGGTCACAAATCGGAAAATTAAAACTGAAACATTTAAAAACCAAGAACATTTTTTAACAGAAAACAAAAACATTTCTGTTATTGAATCAAAAATAAAAATAATGTATCATTTTTTCTCTTTCTTTTTTGTTTTAATTACGACAATTTGATCGGAAACACGACAAATTAACATAGCTAGTTTTTAACAACGTAACCTGAAACTTATTGAAGCCTATCAGCAGTTCAATGAAATCTGCTGATCGTTACAAATTAATATAAACAACAAATTGACATAGCTAGTTTTTAACGACATAACCTGAAACTTATTGAAGCCTATCAGCAGTTCAATGAAATCTGCTGATCGTAACAAATTAATACAAAAAAAAAACAAATTAACATAGCTAGTTTTTAACGACATAACCTGAAACTTATTGAAGCCTTTCAGCAGTTCAATGAAATCTGCTGATCGTTACAAATTAATATAAACAACAAATTAACATAGCTAGTTTTTAACGACATAACCTGAAACTTATTGAAGCCTATCAGCAGTTCAATGAAATCTGCTGATCGTAACAAATTAATACAAAAAAAACAAATTAACATAGCTAGTTTTTAACGACATAACCTGAAACTTATTGAAGCCTATCAGCAGTTCAATGAAATCTTCTGATCGTTACAAATTAATATAAACAACAAATTAACATAGCTAGTTTTTAACAACATAACCTGAAACTTATTGAAGCCTATCAGCAGTTCAATGAAATCTGCTGATCGTAACAAATTAATATAAACAACAAATTAACATAGCTAGTTTTTAACGACATAACCTGAAACTTATTGAAGCCTATAAGCAGTTCATTGAAATCTGCTGATCGTTACAAATTAATATAAACAACAAATTAACATAGCTAGTTTTTAACAACATAACCTGAAACTTATTGAAGCCTATCAGCAGTTCAATGAAATCTGCTGATCGTTACAAATTAATATAAACAACAAATTAACATAGCTAGTTTTTAACAATATAACCTGAAACTTATTGAAGCCTATCAGCAGTTCAATGAAATCTGCTGATCGTTACAAATTAATATAAACAACAAATTAACATAGCTAGTTTTTAACGACATAACCTGAAACTTATTGAAGCCTATCAGCAGTTCAATGAAATCTGCTGATCGTTACAAATTAATATAAACAACAAATTAACATAGCTAGTTTTTAACGACATAACCTGAAACTCAGCTATTGAATGAAAACAGTTGATCTTTACGAATTAATATAAACAACTGATCTTTTAATATAACTACCACAATTTAATTAACGATTCATTTCATATACATAAATCGGTCGAAATTCTTCTTAGTTTCTGTAGTGTAGTGGTTATCGCGTCCGTTTCACACGCGCAAGGTCGCCAGTCCGATTCAGGGCGGAAACACAATAATTTTTAATTATAATTAATTTAATATGAGACGCGCAAAATATAGCCTACTGTTATATATCAATATATAAACATGTTCTTTGCATCTCGCGCCCCGCAAAATCCAACATCAAAACCACCCCTTAAACGTGATACATGTTAAAACTCCCTTCTATGGGCAGATCCGGCTGGGGGAAATATGGGGCAATCTGCGATATTTTATTCTTTATATCAACAAAATATAACGTTGATTAGATTTTGTTTCAAGAATTTAAATATAATCGCGTCACGTAACTGTTACAGTGAGGGGGGAGGGGGGATAGAAGCGAATTTAGGTTAACTTAGACCTTTTTGAATATCTAATATTGCCGTCGCAATCAGAGATGAAATAAAAAACCGCATAAATCAGTGTTTTCAATGTGCTTTGTGATTTCAAATCTAGAATGCTAATTTGCACAGATTTTAACGGTGTTTAGATTACGATACCGTGTTAAATGATATGAATACGAGTTTTTTTAATGTAATGGCTGCCATCTTGAAATTGTTGGATGTATTTTTTTGTGTAAAGAACCTGCCAAAGGTATAACTGAAAATAAATTTTCTTGCCAAGTTTGAAACAAATTGAACTGAAAAGATATAGATGTATTGGAGTTTACGAGGTCTGGTAACCGCGATCAAAATGTTTACAGTATAATTAATCCTTTTAAGTACAAGTTCGGTAGATTGATTCATTCAGTTTTAACACATTCAGTGCCTAATTGTATTCACTTACTGCACTGTGTTGTTCCTCTGTTTCGCATTCAACCAAGTTCATGACAATCACGTGTGCGTCATGGGCTTGGCAAGACAGTTTGCTGTTTCTATTGGTCCTATAATGCCCAATGACGCGCACGTGTGTGTCAAATTTATAAGCGGTTTAAATTTTAAACAAAATAATTTTTATAAAGTTAAAATATTTTAGTTACAAAACCGTACATTATTATTTGAATTACTTTTTTTAGTCATTTAACAAATTGATAATTTAATATTTTTTAAATTCTTAAGGACAAAAAAACGATAAAATTAATTTCTTGATTTATAAAATAATATTTTTATATGTTACAAATATTTGTTGATATACTCTAAAACATGGTTTTAAACACAATCCTGGTTGATCTGGACAGTCTGGGCAGAAGTAGATTGTATACTTGCGAATGTTTTGCTTATAGCATTGTCGACAACGTATTGCATTCTTGCCATTGTTTTTTTCCGTTTTCACTCTCAATCTCTTCTGGCGCATGCGTAAAGTCTCTTCATGGTGATGGCATGTAGTGTAGCAATATTTCCCATATTGCTAAACAATAATCATATCCACTCGTGGCAGAATGATGTGAACAAATTGAATACAATACAAAAAAAAAAAAACACAAAAATTTAACAAAATAGAAAATACAGCACAAATTACTAAACCAAACACTTTCTAGAATAATATAAAATTTCACTCAAGAGGAAGAAACACATGTCAAACTAACCAGTAAATGCACTCTAATAACAACAAAAACCAGAAACCAACGGTATTTTCTCAAACAATAGACTATCCCAAATGAAGAGAGGCCTTTATCTAAATCTGGCCAGCAAAGCCCAATTTCTCAGGACTTGATAAAAATAACTGTGCAGTTTGACGCACACGTGTTGGTCATTGGCCTTGTTAGATTGGACTCACGTGCGTCGTGGGCACTCAACGTGTTAAAGATCCTGAAAGCTAAACATATAAAAAATGAACCAAACATATACGCACATGCAATACTTAAAGAAATACACCAACAAAGACACAAAGAAAAAACAAACAAACACACACACACACACACACACATATAGAATATATACATATATATATATATATATATATATATATATATATATATATATATATATATATATATATATATTAACCTTCGCGGATGAAAAAATGTAAATTACATGTAAAACCTGCATACATCCGTTCGTCACAATATTTTCGAGAAGAAACATTGTTCTGACGTTTCACTAAAATCGAATCTTCAAGTTATGAGTTACAGCTACAGTTAGGATGTCTGCCAAATAGAGCAGACATCTTGTTGCTTTGGGTTTGATTCATGCATCAAGTATTCCATAAAATATGCAGTCAGGAGAACCGTTATAGCCTCGGTGACCTTGAAGTGACCTTGAGACACGGGAAAACTTCCCAGTCAGCTGTCGTCCTGAATTGATCTGTACACTTGTTGGAAACTCAGCCCGTTTTTCTTTCGAACTATTAATAGGACAGGGCAAGGAAAACCTTTTAAATAAACATTCACAAAGTATACGTTTCGCGTAGGACTAGAACTAGTGATACTACTTTATAGATAAAATAATCACGACACGCCACTGTCTCGATGACGTCATTGAAACTAATTTACAAAATCTATCATCAAATAAGCGAACGCCTTTTTAGAGAAAATCGAACTTCAAACCGAGTTTTTGTGGGAAATTGTGAACAGTACGATATCTTTGAATAATTATCAGCTATATTTGACAAAAAGAATAATTTTTAGCAGACGTATAAATGAAATAAAATTAATTAATTATTAATAATTTTTTTAAACTTTTAAAAATCCGATTTGTAACAGTTTGTTTTTTTATGTTACAACAATGGGCTTCAAAAATCTTTTTTCAGGATATATGTTACGTTACATATTTTCATATATTATCAAAAATTTGATTTTGAGATTTTAGGCACACATTTGGTGAGAGTGTCGTTTGTTTTGGTTCTTTAGAAAATGTTTTTATTGAGAAAAGCTATTGGAATTAGCGAGGCATTTTATTAAGATTCAGATCCATAAACGTGAAATGAGCACAGATCCTAACCTCTAAATCATGTTTTCATAATTATTTATAAATGTGTGTGTGTGTGTGTGTGTGTGTGTGTGTGTGTGTGTGTGTGTGTGTGTGTGTACAAGTGAATTTGTCAAAGCTAAGAAAATGGGGCAGTCATTTCAGATCCTTTTATATTCATTTTCTAGGAAATCCATTTTTACTACATAAACATTATTGAAATCTCGTTTTAACTATTTCTTTTTACTATCTACTTGAGGAAGATTTTAAAATTTTAAATATTTTATTCCGTTTGAAGATTTTGTAGGCCCATATAAATCAGATTTCAATCTTGTATTTTCAAAGTGATTTGAAAATTTTATTTATTAATTGCAATTTTCGTTCACACTTTGGTACGAGGATCGATTTCGGTAATAGTTTGGACGAGTTCGTTTATTCAGAAAAATCCATCAACAGTTTCAAAATGGCGTCCGAAATTAAAAGTCACCAATTTTTTATCTTAATATCGTTTAAAAAATATTTTACCATAGTAATTATTGTAACAATCTGCATAAATAAGCGTTTTAAACTATAAAATTCCAATAAGAAAATAAGATTAAACTATCACCTAACGCGGAGCGGAACTGCGCTGAATTGAACCGAGCGGAACGGATGAAGATGGGACGGTAAGCTAAAACGGAGTTCAGTCAGTTTAAAAAACGTTATATTTTTTAAACCTAAATATTTTGGGCCTACTGTAACGGATTATTGGAAAATTCTATGTTTAAAAACCCTAACTAAGCAACGGCAATCAAGGTAACGAGAAATAGTAACCTTGGAGGCGTGATCGGCGTGGTGGGGGAAGCGGAATCGGCTTCAAAACTGAACCAAACAGAGTAAAAGCTACGCGGAGCGGTATCCAGCGACGCCTCTTGACTCAGCTCAGCTCCGTTACACTTTAAGTAGCTGAACTTGTTAAAAACAATAGGTTAGGTTTTGAATGCGTATTTCGCTCCGCTCAGCACAACTTTGCTCCGCAAATGAACAAGCTCATTACAGTATTTTGAACAAAATTTTAAAATTTAAAATGCTAATATAATATGCAGTTTTTTTTTAGTGGTGGTGAAACGATATTTTCAAAATGGCGCCAGATAATAAAATTTTGCGTACGTTGGAAATTTGCTTCCATCTCGTCAGCGAAACAAGTACGTGCTTGTCTTGATTCGCCCTCCAACAATATGTCATTATTTCAAAATTACCATACATTTGTTCTAAATTTACGTACATGATCAAAATTTGATTAAAATCTGATAAATTGATTTTGTGAAATGTGAGCTATTTTTTCGGTTTTTTCTCGATAACTTGTGAGGGAATACATGAATGTGAGACAGTTTGCGTAGCGTGTTCACTTAACATTTATTTTCACTTACGGTGTACGATTTATTGTATTGTCTATGGTATTATGATTTCTGTAAGCGCGTAAGTAGTTACGGGTTGATTCAAAGACGGTGTATCTAGTAAGCATTGATGTTACAAAACGTCGGAAATATAAACGTTGTATTTTCAGCGCGTGATAAATGTACAGCAATCACAAAGAGTTGTGCTGTGCTTGATGATGCAATGCTGTCATTTGTTAAGCGGCGAACGTTTCCATTCAAACTGAATTCTTAATGGTAGAAATACTTTGAACACATACTAATGGAAAATTAGGTTTTACAGTATAACAACAATCAGCGGGTTTGATGAATGTATTGTGAGTTGCGCCTTCTGCAGTCCTAGACTCTTCATAAAGTCTAGAATTTGGAGAAGATTCAAGGTGGACGATTTCTCCTCTTCTAACTGGTGAGTTCACAGTGAGTTATTGAGGTGCTTTTCCGATGTTTACACTGCTCATTCCCTTTCCGTTTTTCTTACTATTGGCTCTTATTACAGAGGTTCTGTTCATTTGGCCTGCGTTTTTTTGTGTTTTAAAATACCTTTAATTTTTTCTCTATTCTTACTCGTGTGGTTTCCACGAGTAGTAATGTGGTCCTGGACCTTAAAGAGCGCCCGCACGCATGGATAAGGTACACTAGGAGGTCGCCAGCTATTCCAGCGCTCCGTTTGACACACCGTCAGGCCGGTGTTATTAACTCTATCAGTAACGGGTCGCTTTACACTTTAGAATTAGCTAAGTCATGTAGAGTAGTGAATAAGTATGTGTGTGTGTGTGTGTGTGTGTGTGTGTGTGTGTGTGTGTGTGTGTGTGTGTGTGTGTGTGTGTGTGTGTGTGTGTGTGTGTGTGTGTGTGTGTGTGTGTTTCTTGTTCTGAATAGATGAGTGAGAGTAGTATGAGCTAGAGGTACGATGGGATCCCTAAGTTCATCAGCTGCCATAGCTGGAAATCAAATACATTTCTATTTGTTTCTTTGGAAGAACAATAAGGAAATAGACTAGGTATGAGCACAAGAAATGATGGACACAATTCCCTGGCCAAAGATTGGGGAAACGTCTTCTCTCGGGACCAGACGTTGTACTGACAAAGACTCTTGTTCAGTTTAACAGGAGGTCACTGAGGCAGGCCACAATGATCACCGGACGTGGTCACACTCGAAATCATCTACCTAAGGTGGGACTGTTACAAATTTCGCTTGAGTGTCTTTTGTGCGGGCAGGGTGTTGAAACCTCAGTACACATACTCCTTGGTTGTGGGATCCTGGAGGCCAAAAGAAGGAGACTCTTTGGATCTCAGCAAGCAGATCAGGACACTTTATACAAGATTCTGGAGCTCTTTAAGGGCACTGGAAACGGCTTAAATTGAAGTGAGAGGGGTACACGAAAAGCGTTTAAGCTGATGTGTTGGGACCAATCCCTACCAAACAAAATTTCTAATTGTTAAAGTGAAAGTAATCTCTTGAAGTCGAGTGTACAGTTTTTACTTTACAAAGAATAAAGAATGAATGGTATTGGTGAAAATCGACATTGAGATTTTAAAAATCTGTCCGTTTTCATATCTTCCGAGAAACAAGTATTTTTTACTTGTATGTTTGTTGTTCTTCTATCATCAATGTGTTGCTTAAGACCATACTAATTGACTAATTTCCATGAAATTTGGCACGTAGATTTAATTTTCACGATAGATCAATTTTAAGAAGAAAGGGCTGATTTTTTTAATTTTTTTGGCAATAGCTTCAGAAATTAAATTTGGTCATACATTCATACAAATTACGCATAATATATTATTTATTTAATTTTTGCTTAATGAGTAATTGAAAGTGTAAATCTACAGCAGTAACTGCGTCTCGAACCCAACGTTGCCTTGATCTGAGCAATTCAGATTCAGCAGGCTGACCGGATTCTTAACCACATCCACCAACCTACCTTTTAAATTTCCTACATTTAGCCACCTCGGTAGCCTAGTTGATAGCGTACTGGGCTTTCAGCCCGAGGATCAGGTTCGATTCCCGGCCAGGGCTTGGAATTTTCATACGCTATAATCATCCCATCGTCTGCATTAGCTCAAGTGTGCACAATAGTCTGACGTTAAAAAAAAATTAAATTCCTTACAGTCTAAGGTTGAAAATATTTTTAGTTATGAAGTAATGCAATTTTGTATAAAAATGGTATGCAAGTCTTTATTATTAAATCAAGGAAATTTATGTGTGACAATAATATAAAACTCAAAAATTAATTAAAACGTTAAATTATTTGAAAAATTAACATATCCATAAAATTTGGTTTTATAATAATGTTATACAACTATAACAAAACAATAATAATAATAGACAATTACTCAGTTGAACCGTATTTAATGCATACAATCAATTGATATCAAAGGAAACGAATTTAATTTTAATACAGCAGTGTGTGGGCCTATAAATACAATCTGCTACGTATTTAGAACTGGATTACAATAGGTGAAAAGGCAAAACGCGACAAAAGTGAATGAGGAGAATTGTTTCAGTTTTTGTATAACATGCATTGTTTGGCGTGCAAACTAACACATTGTGGTAAACAACAATTTCACTGAACACGGTGTTATTAGCTCTCGGTGAAAAGAGTTGAATAGTGCGTAGGGACTACGCGCCTTCGAAGTGAATACTTGTTAATTAACCTCTGCATCCGGGTACGACTCTAAATGAGGTTGATGACTTGTACTTGCTCCTCGTTTGTCAATTTTTTGTTACGTTTTTCTCAATTCGATTTGAGTGTACCGCATGTAAACAAGTTACACACGCGCGCGCAAACACTCACACACCCACTCTCTCTCTCTCACGCATACACACTCACACTCTCTCACTCACACACGCACAGGCACAAGTACACGCATACGCGTGCACACACACACACACGCGCACACACACACACACACACACACACAGACACACAGACACACACACACACACACACACACACACACACACATACACACGCACAGACACACACACACACACACACACACACACACACACTCGCTCTCACACACACGCACAAGCCAGACACATGCGCACGTACACACACACACACACACACACACACACACACACACACACACACACACACACACACACACACACACACACGCACACACACTTTCCATCAACGCAACTCCATCTTATGTTTTTTCCTATACAAGTGTTTTTCACTTTTTCGTTCCGTTACTGTCAATTCGATTTCACTGCACCATAAAATTTGTGACCGTGCCGGACGTATAGAAGAATACACTTCAATAACAAATGCATCACGAGGATGTAAACAGCGACTTATAACGTTTCAAATACATTCGAAAGATTTTCTAACATTCAAATATTTCCTAAAACGTTTGAAAGCTATTGAATAAAATCATTGGGTCAGCATATTTTTTTCAAAATCGGTTTATCAGGTTTTGGTGATATTTTAAGGATTACAAATCAAGTAAGCGTACAAAATTTGAAATAATTATAGTGTATTTGTAAAACTCGGTCTACAGTCATGGCTTTAATGAAGACTATACAGTTTTAAATGCGCTACAGTGACCTCGGTTATTTATCCGACAAAAAAGATTTTGAAAAATACGATGATTTTTCAATTTTCGTAGATAGAATTTTTTAAATTACACATATATAATAGTTTTTTCGATAGCCTGCAAGAAAGCTACATGTTGTAAGATTAGAATGTAAACTTTATAAGTATGCACAGGGAAGGGGCAGAACGCAAAACGCCAAACAAGTCGGTGTACCACAATTGCCTATACTGCCCCTGACTGTGACTATACGGCAGGGCTCTGGCGCGCTAGCAACCTTTTACACCAATCTAACCGACAAACCGTAATATTTACGACAAATGTTACTTAACCAACTTTTTTTAGAAATGTAATTATACTCTTTCTGCACGAAGCGGTCAACATTTTGATAGCCATCGTGTTACAGCCAACAGCTTCATATTTAATATTTAAATCATATTTAAGTCTTTCATGTTTAAATCAAAGGACGTCTTGTGTTGTGTGTGTGTGTGTGTGTGTGTGTGTGTGTGTGTGTGTGTGTGTGTGTGTGTGTGTGCGTTAGTACTCTCACGTTCACAAATTTGGCCGGATTTAACTTAAATTGGACACAAAAATCGAGCTTGAAACGAGATTTTCTACAATTATTGCTTGCCAGTTTGTTGACTTGCTTGTATTTTAACGGATTTATTTATTGTAAAAACGTTTAAAACAATTCTTTTCGATCACAATGTTTTTGGTTTTTACTCATTATTCCTAGCAAACTACACATACGATCCTGGAACCTGTTTTATTGAATTATCCTGGTTAATTGGCAGACCGAAGCGAGGTATCTTTTTCATCTCGACCCTGCGGTATTTGGTGTGTGTGTGTGTGTGTGTGTGTGTGTGTGTGTGTGTGTGTGTGTGTGTGTGTGTGTGTGTGTGTGTGTGTGTGTGCGCGCGCGTGTGTGTGTGTGCGTGTGTGGTGTGTGTCTGTGTCAGTGCGCGCGCGCGTGTGTACGTGTGCTTGTACGTGTGTGTGCGTGTGTGTGTGCGTGTGTGTGCATGCGCGCGCGCGCGTGTGTGTGTGCGGTCGCGTGTGCGTGTGTGTGCGTGCGTGTGTGTGCGCGTGTGTGTGTGCCTGCGCGCGCGCGTGTGTGTGTGCGCGTGTGTGTGCGCGTGTGTGTCTGTGCGTGTGTATGTGTGCGCGTGTGTGCGCGTGTGCGTGCGTGTGTGTGTGTGTGTGTGTTTGTTTGTTACGCAGTTGTAGGATAACACATTGACCGATTGTTTTAAAATTTGACACGAATTCACCGTCTTGCATAAAGCGAGAAAGATACGTGTGTAAGGATTTTTCCATTTCTTTTCGTTTCAATATGGCTGTCTCTATGATTTACAGTAAATACTGTACGCAGTTAAAGCGCATTACCAGATTGTTTTGACATTTGCTACGAATATATCTTGTGCTATCTTAAGCTCATATCTTAGTATATCTGAAGCTCATAAAGCTTAAATGACGTATGTGTAACATTTTTCTATTCACTTCATTTTCAAAATGGCGGTCTTTGCAATAACGATTGCGAGTTATGTAATTTTAATTAAACTTATCGGCTGATTGTTTTAAAATGTGTTACAAGGTACGACCCAAAAGACGTATGAGTCTTTCCCATTCACTTTTGTTTCAAGATGGCGCGTTCTGATTCAATGTTTAGAGTATAGGCGGTTATTTCTTGTAATACTGGCTGAACTGCAATTTTTACCGCTCAAAGAAGAAATATTAATATTTCCAATATTGTCCAGTATTATTTCGTCCAATATTGTACAATATTCCAATATTGTTCAGTAACATTTTTCGTAAATATTATATTAGGTTGCCGTTTAAATTGGCGGAAAAAGTTACTATCGCTGTCGTGGAGCACTTTACAAAGGTATATTAATTAAAAATATACAGCGAGGTCTGCTGTTCTTTGAACTACTAATATCACTAAATTAAGTCGTCAATTTTCGCTAGTAGTTTTGTTAGTACACTGCTCTTTTGGGATCAGAAATTACGTTAAGAATTCGAGAGAAAAGGTATGACGTTGTAAAGAAATGTTTTCGAACTTTTACAATACTTTGACGAGAGGAAAGGCTGCTATGGTAGATTTCTTATGGTACAGTCTGTATATGTAATTTTTTAAATTTTAAAATAAGAAAATTGATTTTGCTATAATAACAATACAAATTTGCAGAAATTGAAGAAATCTCGAAACAGTCGCGTTTAAAGTTGAAAGACAAATGCCGATTGGATCTCTTTGTAACAAAGTACTGTACTTGTTTCTTCAGTCCATCGCATCTTCACGGACATATCTTCAATACTCACTTGAACAGTAGTAAACTAGGTTAACGTACACACAATACGTTCCTTCCTGTTCCCGTACAGTGTTTTAATAACAATGAAGGAAGGAACAGAGACGCAGTGGACTCGGCCGGTAGAGAGTGCGAGCGCGGTAAAATCGATATCTTGGCACAGTGATGCTGTGACTCCAGTCAGTGAAGGCGCATCCTGCATCCTGCATACACCCCTCGCGTGTCGTGCGATGTGCGGCTGTGTGTGTCTGTGTTGATGAAGTCGACGTTGCCAGTGCCGGGTGCATGGATAACGGTGGAAAGGGAACAGGTAACGCTGCACGCAGCTGTCTCGCTAACGCGATTGTAGCTGCATTTCAAACTTAAATTTTGTATTTTATTATTCTATAAATCTGTTCAATCGTAATCAGCGTTAAAATCAGCAGAAATTAGTAATTTTTATTTTTATTTACACTGTAAGACTTTTATCAAACTATATTTCGTAATTTTCAATACAATTCAAGTAGTTAATTGTACAGATTTTAACGCTGAATAACACGGTGAAATTAGATTTTCAAATAAGTGTAATATAATATTATAAATTAATTTTTTAAAGGTTTTAAACTATCGCCATTTTGAAACGGTTGGGCTAATTTCATTGAGTAACGAATTTGTCAAAGCTATTATAAAAAAAAAATTGATGTAAATGTGTGTGTGTGTGTGTGTGTGTGTGTGTGTGTGTGTGTGTGTGTGTGTGTGTGTGTGTGTGTGTGTGTGTGTGTGTGTGTGTGTGTGTGTGTGTGTGTGTGTGTGTGTGTGTGTGTGTGTGTGTGTGTGTGTGTGTGTGTGTGTATGTGTGTGTATGTATGTATTAGGTACATGTATGTAGGTGTACGTATGTGTGTAGGTATATATATATATATATATATATATATATATATATATATATATATATATATATATATATATATTTGATCTGGGGTTTGGGTTGTTCTGTAATGAAAGCTCTAATACCTCATTTCTCGAGGAAAATTTTATAATTCATTTAATTTCCACGTAATTTTGGTGTGAATTAGAAATGTTTTTTGAGTAGAAATAAAACCACCAGTTTACGATAATGTTTTTTTTATGTAAAACGGAAACATACTACTAAAAATTAATCGAAGCAGTTAAATAGTGCCTTACAAGTTGGCGTGATGGAAGCAACATTTGAAAAAGTAAGAATGTCTAAATAAGACTGCCTAAATTAAGATTTTAATACGATGAAATCGGATCCTGAATAATTTTAATGAACTTATTTCAATGTATTTCATCGTTTTATAAATAATTCAAATAAAAGTGTTATTTTATACAAATAATTTAAAAAAATAAAAATTTAGGAATTATTTTTTTTTTAATTGCTGCCATTCTAACGAGATTTTGCTGGTGAAGTGACTTTGGTCAAATCACTAAAAATCACCCAAATGCGCGTGAGTGTATGTTCGTATGTTTGCGTTAGCACGTTCGCTTTCGCAATGTTGGTACTATTTGAATGAAACGATACAAAAATCGAAATAGTAATACCTTGGACAAGTTCGTCAACTAGCGAAATTTCTTCAACAGTTTCAAAATGGCGGCAATTTTAACATTTAAAAATTCGTAAATTTTATCTCACATTTTTAAAAATCCGATTTCACCCTCGTAATCAGTGTTAAATACGTAAATACGTAATCAGTTACGAGACCGTAAATTAATATTCTGAATTTTAAAAATCTGTTGAAATTTAAAACATTTTTTACATCAGGTTCATATTCGTATTATCAGTGTTATTTGAAAGTTTAAAATTTAAATTCCTTAAACTTATTTGTACGTTCCCTCATAAAGTGATCTAGAGATCAGGATCGGTGCTCATTTCAAAGTCCCAGTGAAAATGCGCTAAAAAATCCACCATATGCACGTAATAAACATGGGTAATAATTAATTGAGATGAAAGAGAAACGTAACCTCTAATGAAGTTGGGTGGAATTAAACTTCACCTTTGTTCCGTACTCCGGCGGTTTTATGAAGTTTGAATTTATTGGAAAACCCAGTCTATTAAGTACATTTGGTTAGAACTGGCTTTGTCGTTCCAATATGGAATTCTGTCGCGTACAAAGTGGCGTTGAATTATTAAAAGTGATTTTGCTAAACTCGTAAGCTTTGTTTTTGAAACAAATTATTAAGTAAATTTTTCGATGGATCTAGTATGCGTGTCTGAAATTGTATCTGGGGACTGTTTGTAGCTCAGTTGGTATGGTAGCTAGAATTTCTCTGGTACTCGGACGAGTGCGCAGGTTCGATCTCGTTAATTCCGTTGGTATTTTCTATGTGTTATATTGATCGTTCGTATCCGTTAGTCTAACGTAGAATAAAAACGATGAAATATTTTGTTTAGATTTTACTGAGCGTTTAAGCGAACTGGGCTATGTAAAAAGTATGATGATCTTTAAAAAAAATCGATTTTCAGAAAGTAGATTTTTTTCAGATCCCCTACATTTGACTTGTGCGTGACTGCGTTAAATTTTACGTTTTCGATGAAAATTTGAACGGTAAAAATGTGACTACCTATTTTTTCTTTAACGGTTTTTTATTATTTTTTTAAACTGTTTGTTTCTATATTTGGTTTAATATAAATCTGCTGCAATGTTTTTGATGAAATTTTATTTCAAAGTAATCCATATGATCCAAAAATGTTTACAAATTTTCACGTTATACCATGGGAGTTATTAAAGCAAATCTAAAAAGTCCTTTAATTTTCAAATTATGAGATTTTTGTGTGTGCTCATTTATGCGTAGTTACGTATCCCAAGTTTATAGTAAATTTATAATAAAGGAAATTTACTGTTGTGAAATTTTGTTATTTTTTGCTTTTAAAGATAGTGATATCTCATTTTAAATTTCTTGTATATAGAAATGTGATCAGCTGTTTGTAAATATGTTTCGATTTTAGAGTTACAGGAATAAAAAAAAACTAAAAATATATACAAATTATGAAAAGTTGGTGACATTCACTCATACAGCATTGACATACAACATACAACTCATATAGCATATCAAACATTATTTTACCTTAACAAATAGTGGAGTAATGTCTATCTTTGATCAAGAGAACAAATGTATAATGAACAAGAGGTTCACAGACTTTTTAATCAGTGTAGCAGATCTAAGTTTAATAAAATCTGATGAGCTGATTTTGTTATTTTTGTCAATATTTTTGGAAACGGATTTTTAGGTACGCAACGACCCGTTTGTTTTTTCCGAATTAGAAGATTTTAACAAAATTTGGTCGACAGAGATTAAAGAAAAATTTGTTTCAGTTGAATATAATTTTGTTGACTAAATATGATTAGTATGAATAGGCAGGTTAACTTGTTTTGGCTTCCTTCGTAATTTTTGTTCCAAAATGCTTTTAAAAATTTTTTTTCCTATTATTAAACCAACAATAAAAATCATTTATCATATTTTCTCTTCCTTTTTTATTTTAATTACGAATAATTTGTTCGAAAACACGATAAATTAACATAGCTAATTTTTAACAACATAACCTGAAACTTACTATAAGCTGTTCAATAAAATCAGCTGATCGTTACGAATTAATATAAAACAACTGATCTTTTAGTATAGCTACCAATGTAATATTTTGCAAAATCCAATATCACAGCCCTAAAACGTGATAAAAACATGTTGGAAATGGAAAATAAAAGTGATCCGTATAACCTAAAAATTACTGCGCGAAAGTAGTTTACGTGTTTTTCATCATAAAAACGAAGAATTAATGCGTATAATTAATAATGAAAATAAAAATTTTTTAAAAAATATCTTAAGAACCTTAAGAACACACATACACTCTCTCTCTCTCTCACACACACACACACACACACACATACACAAACACACAAATACACACACACTCTCCCCCCTCTCTCTCTCTCAAACACACACACACACACACACACTCTCTCACACACACACACACACACACACACACACACACACACACAAACAAACAAATACACACTCTCTCTCTCTCTCTTTCTCCCTCATACACTCTCTCTCTCTCTCTCTCTCTCTCACACACACACACACACACACACAAAAATACACACACTTTCTCTCTCTCTCTCTCTCTCTCACACACACACACCACACAAAATACACACACACTCTCTCTCACATCTACACACCCACAAATACACACACTCTCTCTCTCACAAACACACACACACACATACACACACACTCTCTCTTCCACACACACACACTCTAGATTTTTTCCACCTTTTTTGGCATCGCAAAAAAAAACACAAACTCTCTCTCTCTCTTACACACACACACACACACACACACACACACACACACACACAAATACATAATCTCTCTCACACACACACACACACAAAATACACACTCTCTCTCACACCCACACACCCACAAATACAACACTCACTCTATCACAAACACACACACACTCTCTCTCTCTCTTTCACACACACACACACACACAAATACACACACTCTCTCTCTCTCTCTCTCTCTCTCTCTCTCTCTCTCACACACACACACACACACACACACACACACAAACACACACATACACACATATACACACCCTCTCTCTCTTTCACACACACACACGCTCGCGGGCGCACACACACACACACACACACGCGCGCGCGGGCGCATACGCACACACACACACACACACACACACACACACACACACACACACACACACACACACACATACTCACACTCAAACTCACACACAAGTACGATCGAAAGCTGCTGGCGTCAAGTTCGACACATAGTCCGACTTCGTGGGTTATTTAGCAGGATTGTAATTTTAATTCAAAAATTGGAACTACTCGCGATTATCGGAGTCAACACCTCGGATAAGGAAAACACATATATTTAAAACAAAATTACATGGGCTAATGTGTGTGACCTCTCTTTGACACTGCGACATTGCGCCAACGCTGTAGAAACAGAAGATCGTGCGGCGAGGCAAGAGCTGATTCAGTCGCTATTAAGCCATCAGAGTGAAATATTTTCAGAATTATCTCGTCAGCATCGTCCGCTCCGTCATTAGTGTTGTTTACCATATCGGTAATTGCGCCGTCAGTAAGCTCCATTTGCACATCTTGATTACACCAATCATAAATCTGCATTGTCAATTGAAAATTCAACAGGTAGTGCATTAGCTAATTAGACTACGTCACTGACGGAGTTTTCATTGTTCGTTTCTAGAGCGATTTTTTAATTTTTCGATGTCAAACAGATCCGTCCAGTCGAATTTGTATAGTCAAACATTTTGCTAAAAATTGCCAAACGTACCGAACATGAAAAAGAAACCTCTGTCATGTTCCTAGAGTCTGTATTGGCCGAAGCGTGGGTATGTGCCAGAACAATAACTATTTCACATAAAATTCTTACATTATCTTTACAGGAAAATTACCGTCCATTTATCCACCCCTAATCACATTTTATCCAACAAGCTAAATAAATTACTAGGGTGAAATAAGGTTCCCAATAATTTTTCACAGTGAAAAACATGTTTATTTGCATTGAATAATACATTTTTGGAAAGCTTATACGTTTGTATATTCTTCGACATAATCGCCGTTGAAATCGATGCATTTTTGCATACAGTGTCTGCATCTTTTGTATGTCTGAATCGAAAAACCCTCCCGCCGCGCCGCGAACGTTGCTTAAAACTTCTTCTTTCAACTCGTCTCCTGTACTGAAATGCGTCCCACCTAAGTGTTTCCTCAAATTAGAGAAGATTTTTTTTTTTTTTGGTGTTTAACGTCCGACTTTTCGACTTTTCCACTAGACCACCGAGGCGGCAAATTAGAGAAGAGTCACTTGGGGTCAAGTCCGGGCTGTAGGGCGGATGTGTGACAGTATCCCATCCAAATTGGTTGATGAGACCGGTTGTTACACGGGCGGTGTGCGGACGAGCGTTGTGTTGATGGAAACGAACTCCCTTCGTGAGCAAGCCTCTCCTCTTGTTTTGAATCGCGCGGTGAAGGTTCCTTAACGTTTCACAGTAGCGATCACCATTTATTGTTGTGCCGGAATCCATGAATTCGCACAACAATAACACCTTCCTGTCCCAAAACACGCTCGCTACGACTTTGCCGGCAGACAGTGTTTGTTTGAACTTCCGCGGCTTCGGCGACTCTGGATGTTCTTTCGTGATTGTTCTTTCATTTCCGATACCGTATAGTGTACCCAGGTCTCGTCCCCAGTGACAATGGAGTCCAAGAACTTCTCGCCATGGGTTTCGTAGATCTGAAAAAATTCGTGGGCCCCATCAATCCGTTGCCGTTTGTGATCTGCTGTAAGCTGTCTTGGGACCCATTTTGCACAAACTAAATGGTCTGTCAAAATTTTATGAATCCAGGTCTTGCTGACATCAGAGATCATCTCGGAAAGCTCCCGAACAGTCACCCTTGTTTCTTCCACTTTCGCAATCGTTTCGTAGGAAATGCTGTTCATAATGAACGTCTCTGCACCATTTGCGCACGTGTTGTGTGCTCATACATTTTTCTCGGCAGACTTCACACAGTTGGGTATGAATGTCTACCGGCGCAATGGTTTTTGTACACAAAAATGTATCACAGAGCGTATTTCTCACCCGGCGGGAGACAGAAAAGACAACTCCATTATTAACGGCTACCAAGCCAAGACCGGGCGTCGCAGACCGATCGCGGAGTGGGGATTGGGGTGGAAGAATCAAACTGCATGCCAAAATCACCGGATCCCGCGTAACAACGTTCGCAGCGGCTATAGCCCCTTGGGAACCATACTTTACGGACAACCCTCGCGGATCAAAATCGGACGAGCCGTTAAGAAGTTATGATGGAACAAACAAACATACGTACATACTTACCCAGCTACGAAAGACATAACGCTCCTTTTTTGGCAGTCGTGTAAAAAATAGCGCAATCTTTGTATCCGTTCCTAATTCTGATTTACGCCTAAAAACCTGTAGTTTTATTATTTTTTTGACACTGTCTCGGTTAATTCTGAGCTTCGGTTTTCCGGGATTCGGATAAAAGCGAGTTTATTATATAAGTAATTCACTATTTTTATAAAGCAAAGCTCTATGTAATCTCATTACAACACTCATTACAAAGTTATTAACTACTTTCATACAAAACCTTGTTGTATGAAATGTTCTTAGGTTCTTACGTCATTAAAAAAAGCTTTTTTTTATTAATAACGCTCATTTAATTAATCGTTTTCGCAATGAAAAACACGATACTTACTTTCGCTCGGTAGTAAATTTAAGGTTATAGCGGTAATATTTATTTCGAAATTACCATAATTTCTGAATTTTTATATATTATATTTATTACAATTGGGCGCTAAAAATTGCGAAAAATCCATAACATATTAAACTGTTTTTTTTACTCTGGTTAGAAAGCGATATTTTGAAATGACTTTTTCTTATTGCGGGGTACAGGTGTATGTTTTGCATTGGGAAAAATATTCAGTTTACCGTCACGGAACGCTCTAACACATCCATAGCGCACTCTAGTGAACATTATTATTACGAACATTATTACAACACTTATGATTATTTTCAGTGATAAAATGTATTTTTGACGTGAAAACTTGTATGTTCGCTTTGACAAAACATGGGTATAAACATTTGATTTCGCGTCACGCATGAATCCGTAATGCATACCTCACAGCACATATTGTTATTGTGCTGGAAGTGACTACTTCTAAACAGCTGATTTCGCACAATAGCTTCAATATAATTTCAATTGAGGTTATGTTTACTGTTCTTGTTAATTTTAAAAATGTGTATTTTCTAAATTTGTGTAGTTAAATTATTTCATTTATACAACCTATACCAATTTTTGTATGCCAGAATCACAAATGTTATATTTGTTATTATACTTAGATAGTATAACTGTGAAAAGTAGGGTTATAAACTGATTAATTATTAAAGCCCCTTATACAGCCTAAGATACTAAAATTCATAGTCTGTGACACTTTCAGTTAATTTTTAAGTTGTGCACCTACATACAAGCAAAAATTAATAGGAAAATAATTTTCAAGAGTTACCCTTTCCTGCATGCATATAATTTTGTATAAAAATAAATCATACTAATGAAAATCTATACAGTCAGGCGTGCCAAAGAAGTCGTCACCTCTGTCGCTTTTGCTTTTTTTTGTATTTTAAGACGAAAAGCACATCGAGGCTACTATCGCCTCCCTAAATGTAAGTGTGAGTGTAAAGTGTTAAAGTCGTAAGTGTAGTGTTGTAAGTGTAAGAGTTTGTTAGACTCGGGCATCGCGAGGGACGTCTAAATACTCTCAATAGGTGCAGCTAGTCCAACCTCCCTGCGGGAGTCACTTCTGTCGGCTAGTCCCGCACGGCCTAAGTATTTTATTTTAGTTTGAAAAATGGTTATGAGATGTTAACAAATATGCGTCAATTTTTTTCAAAATCTTTTAATTAGTTTAGTCGCTGTTCATGTCCACAGATGGACAGACAATTTTGTTTTATTTAGGTGATTTTCTGAAGATGGTTTACGTATCAAGATAGATTTGTCTCCAATCACAATATTAACTATATATACTTTAGTGTAATAAGGACTCTTATATGGATTGAAAGATTCTTTGATCTAATATATATATATATATATATATATAAAGGCGAAAAGCACATTGAGGATAATATCGCCTCCGTAAATGTAAGTGTAAAAAGTCGTAATTTTTTAAAAATTTTATTACAATTGAAACTGAACCTAGTCCATCTATCAATATATCTATGAAATGAAAGCGTTACTTGGTTTCACATCCTATGACGCACTCAAAAATCCAAAAATCACTTGATCTTGTGACAGTTGTATCAATCTTGTCTTAGTCCAAATCAAACGTTTTTATCCTGTCCAACCGCCGAACTTGAACCGAATTGTCAAGAACTTGTATAGCATCTCGATGTTATGGTGCTTATGCAGTCTTACTTCATGCTTCCTAGCAAATCGCCGAACCTCTTTATGAACTGTAGCAGTTTGTAAATCCTTATAAAGATCATCATTGCGTGCGTACCATGGGGCATTAACAATGCCTCTCAGTACTTAATTTTGAAACGTTTGAATAATTTTAATATTACTTCTTTTCGTGCAGCCCCAAAGCTGCACACCATATGTCCAGATGGGTTTTAGGACTTGTTTATAAAGTAATAGTTTATTATGCACTGACAACTGAGAATGTCGCCCAAGAAGCCAATGCATTTTCCTTAGTTTCAGATTCAGTTCATTACGTTTCTTTTTGACATATATCTTCCAGCTCAGTCTTGCGTCCAGTGTCACGCCCAAGTATTTTGCATTATTATCCTGTGGGATCACTTGTTGATTGATAACCACGAGAAGATAATTGAATTTTCTGTTAGTAAAACTAACATGAACAGATTTTGTCTCATTCAGCTTTATTCGCCATTTTTTTAGTAAAGTCGTAAGTGTAAATGTTTGTTAGACTCGGGTACCGCGAGGGACGTCTAAATATTCTCAATAGGTGCACTAGCCTGCACCCCCTGCGGGGTCCAAAGTTATAACACAGCACATATTTCCGTAAAAGTTAAACTGTCAGTGTATTTTTATTGCTTACAGTTAATCGCTTAAAGGGGAACGACTCGTGTTTTGAACACACCGTATGACACTAAATCATCGAGAGGATCAGTTATTAAGAGGGGATGTTAATTGTTGACCTCAAGTGACCGCGGGAAAAACGGAAACAAGAACATCGCCCTAATTCCACCCTGATGCTGGCCAGGTTGTCACTTTTTCATTATCAAAATCCATTTTAATATCAGCAGTTTAATTACCTTTATTAAGCAAATATTAATGATAATCTTTGATAACAAATTACTCGTTTTGATTTATAGCTAACCACATGCTTCGCTATTTTAAATTTAAATGTGTAGTGTTGTAAGTGTAAGTGTGTGTTAGACTCGGGTACCGCGAGGTATGTCTAAATTCTCTCAATAGGTGCAGCTAGTTTGCACCCCTCTGGAAGTTAAATTTAAATAATCGCGGCATATTTGTCTCGCTACCGTTATGGAAGCAAATTTCTAATAAGTAACCATATTGCAAAAGTTTTTACCTTATACGTTCTTAAAAATCAATTTCAACTTCATTTTTATTATTGAAATCTGTATTTGTTATGCATTAAAGTATAAATAAACCATATTGGAATAAAAAAGTGCCCTAACGCCGACTAGTTTTTGTATTTTCAATGAATTTTGAAAATTTAAAATGCTAATTTTTACAGATTTTAAAGCTTATTAAAATCTTAAAAAAACAATCAGCTTTATAATCAGGAAATATTTACATGTTATTTCAAGATAATTCGAACATTATATGAAGAGTTTATATAATGTCTGCTAATTTATAAAGAGTTTAACGCTGATTATGATAATAAAATTAAATTTTCAAAAAAATGTAATAAAAAATTTGAGCTTGGTTAGATTAAGAAAACTTAAAAAAATGAAAATAATGATTGTTCATTGTTCGTTTTTATTGATTCAGTTATACTACTGGTAATATTGCTAAGTTGAAATTATTCACAAATGTGTACTGATCTTTATCATATGCAAATATAAAAGATAAATCTTCTTTACCTATCTGTATTAACAGATAATATAGTAATAATTGTGCTGGCTGGTTTGGGCATGTACTACCACGGCGCTTGTTAATAATGTAAATATTTATTAATGAACTAATTTATATACAATATGCAAAATATATTACAGTATTATAAGGAACAGTACGTCTCATAATGTATTCTTAATTAATATACAAAGCGCACCACGACAGCGCTCGTAAATATTTCTGCCAATTTAACCGGTAACTGTAATATTTACGAAAAAAATGTTATTGGACCAATTTTATTGGAAATATTATGCTCTTTCGCCATGAAGCGGTCAAAATGATGATAGGTTTTGCCGTTCTACCAGTATTACAGGAAATAACCAGCATCTTTGAATCACTGCCCGTCAAGATAAAACGGAAGTGAATTGGGAAAACAATCATTCACATGTTTCTTTTGGGTTTTATAGAAAGTAACTTCTTACAAAATTTCAAAACAATCGGCCAATGAGTTTGATTCAAATCGCTTATGCACTCGTCATCGTAATATCATAGGTCGCCATTTTGAAACGGAAATAAATAGGAAATATGTTACACATAGTCGTTTGGGCTTTATCTTCGTATTACATTTCAAAACAATTCGTACACTTGTTATTGGAAATCAAAGGCCGCCATCTGGAAATGAAAGTAATTGGGAAAACGTTTAAGACATACAGCTTTCGGACTTTATATAAGGTATTTTCTTACAAAAATTCATAACTATCGGCCGACGCATTTAAGTAAAATTGCGCACACTCATCATCAATCGAGGAATCGATCATAAATTTTAAAAAATCGCCATTTTGAAACGGAAGTAAGTGGGAGAAAATCGTACACATAAGTCGTTCGGGTTTTATATATAAGGCATTTTAATATCAAATTTCAAAACAATCGCCAAAACTGCGAAAACTACCTTCGCTCGTTCGATTACCTGTAAGCACTTTAATCAATATTTTGTTAAAAAAATTGATAATTAATTTAATGACCAACTTTATTAGAAATTGTATACTTCCTCTTAACAGGCGGTAATAGTTATAATAGGTATTGCCGTTCAGCCAAAACGTTGCTGATTAGTACAGGAAATAACCATCAACTACACTCGTCATCGTTAAACCAGGTGCCGCTGTCTTGAAACGGAAGAAGCCGCCTCGGTGGCCAAGTTCATAGCTTGCTGGGCTTTCACCCCGAGGACCCGGGTTCGATTCCCGGCCAGGGCTTGGCATTTTCATACGCTATAAATCATCCCATCGTCTGCATAAGCCCAAGTGTGCACAATAGTCGGAAGTTAAAAAAAAAAAAATGAAACGAAAGTGATTATGGGAAAATCTTACTCATATGTCGTTCGGGATTTGTAATAAATTTTAAAACAATCGGTCAATGCGTTTGGCCAAAATTTTGTAAAAAAACAACTGGCGAATTGTTGAGTTGGAATAGATCTCGCTTCGCTCGTTCATGAAGTTAAGCGTTTAAATTGATATTTGGCCGCCTCGGTAGCCTAGTGGATAGCGTACTACGTTTTCACCCCGGGGACCCGGGTTCAATTCCCGGCGAGGGCTTGGCATTTTCATACGCTATAAATCATCCCATCGTCTGCATTAGCCCAAATGTGCACAATAGTCGGACGTTAATCACAAAAAAAAAAAAAAAAATACAATAAATTTATATTGTTCAGTAAACTGCTTAAGCAGGTGCCGTAGGCAGGTTCTGGATAAAAACCAGTATTACTGTCGGAATTCAAAGGTAATTTAACAACTTTTTTAATTGTAGACTTGACGGGGAACATTGTACCACTTGCTGGCCTTGTTTGGTACACCGTAAGGTATAGCGGTTTTTTTAAATTCTGAGTTACTCGAGAGAAAGGAAGGTTGACTTTAGTTAACGAGAAGTCGGCAGAAAGGTTTAATCAGTTTTTATTATGACGCCAAACACCGCGCACCGAATTTTAAAAAAAACGAACGAAATGAAAACTTAATTACAATTTGTCGCTTTGTTAACAATTTCAAATTAACTGCAAATCAAACATCAGTACGTTTGTTTATCGCTTTTAAATTTATTGTAAAGTTAATTACAAAACTAGAGAAAACTTTACATTATCGGCAAAAATATCGTGTTATTATTTACACAGAATACATTTCTATAGTGTTTGATGCAAATGGAAAATTAATTTATTTTCAACTGTGAATTTCCTGTTATTATATGTTAATTCAGAACACGTATATCAGTAGACAGGGGCGACATTTGAAGTGCGACTGTGAATGAATCACAGTGCATGCTATCACTGCTACTGGGAACACTATTCTTAGCACTTAGCAGTGAGCGGTTGCGATTGCACTTCTGTAGAGGTGAGACTGTGAATGCTATCACTGCTACTGGGAACACTGTTCTTAGCATTTAGCAGTGAGCAGTTGCGATTGCACTTCTGTAGAAGTGAGACTGTGAATGCTATCACTGCTACTGGGAACACTATTCTTAGCACTGAGCAGTGAGCGGATGTGATTGCTCTTCTGTAGAGGTGAGACTGTGAATGCTCTTACTGCTACTGAGAACACCGTTCTTAGCACTTAGCAGTGAACAGTTGTGATTGCTCTTCTGTAGAGGTGAGACTGTGAATGCTCTTTCTGCTACTGAGAACACCGTTATTAGCACTGAGCAGTGAGCAGTTGCGATTGCTCTTAGTAGAAGTGCGACTGTGAATGCTATCACTGCTACTGAGAACACTGTTCTTAGCAGTGGGCAGTTGTGATTGCTCTTCTGTAGAGGTGAGACTGTGAATGCTATCACTGCTACTGAGAACACTGTTCTTAGCACTGAGCAGTGAGCAGTTGCGATTGCTCTTCAGTAGAGGTGAGACTGTGAATACTATCATTGCTACTGAGAACACCTGTTCTTAGCACTAGCAGTTGCTCTTCAGTAGAGGTGAGACTGTGAATACTATCACTGCTACTGAGAACACCGTTCTTAGCACTTAGCAGTGAGCAGTTGTGATTGCTCTTCTGTAGAGGTGAGACTGTGAATGCTATCACTGCTACTGAGAACACTGTTCTTAGCACTGAGCAGTGAGCAGTTGCGATTGCTCTTCAGTAGAGGTGAGACTGTGAATACTATCATTGCTACTGAGAACACCGTTCTTAGCACTTAGCAGTTGCTCTTCAGTAGAGGTGAGACTGTGAATACTATCACTGCTACTGAGAACACCGTTCTTAGCACTTAGCAGTGAGCAGTTGTGATTGCTCTTCTGTAGAGGTGAGACTGTGAATGCTATCACTGCTACTAGAAACACTGTTCTTAGCACTGAGCAGTGTTCAGTTGTGATTGCTCTTCAGTAGACGTGCAACTGTGAATGCTATCACTGCTACTGAGAACACTGTTCTTAGCACTGAGCAGTGAGCAGTTGCGATTGCTCTTCAGTAGAGGTGAGACTGTGAATGCTATCATTGCTACTGGGAACACTGTTCTTAGCACTGAGCAGTGTTCAGTTGTGATTGCTCTTCAGTAGACGTGCAACTGTGAATGCTATCACTGCTACTGAGAACACTGTTCTTAGCACTGAGCAGTGAGCAGTTGCGATTGCTCTTCAGTAGAGGTGAGACTGTGAATGCTATCACTGCTACTGGGAACACTGTTCTTAGCACTGAGCAATGAGCAGTTGCGATTGCTCTTCTGTAGAAGTCAGACAGTGAATGATATCACTGCTACTGAGAACACTATTCTTTTAGCAGTTGTGATTGCTTTTTAACTATCCTGTTCACTGCTCAATGTTGTCTGCTCTTTTGTTTTACATACGCGCGCAAAACAATAATAAAAAACACTGAACATTACGTGAAATAAGTCAGCCTGTTATTCATGTTGATTAATTAATAACATTGTTTTATTTTACTATAACTAATAATTAAGGCAGGGTTGTTTTAATTTCCTATTAATTAAATAGATGAAAGCGTATTTTTGCTTGTATTAAATGATCTTAGTTTCAGGCGCGTTAAATAATGATTAAAGAAAATCATCAAATTAATTGTTTATATTCCTTATTTTACGGATTTAAAGTTTATATTTGCTAAATTTTGTATTTATTTTTGCTTTACTGTGAAAACATCTAAAAAATTTTTCTTACAATTTTAATTACATTATTACTCTATTAACGTTTTTCAGTTAATATTGTTTATTTTGAACAAAATCAATTGATTTTATTTGATCTCCTTTTCTGCCTATACGTAATTATTATGTTTTGTATGGCAACTTATAATTCTCTCTTTATTTTAGCACAATAATGAATTTTCTGCACTTATTTTAATAATTTGATAATGTACCTCTATTTTCATTTAAATTGATTCTATAAGTATTTTCATTAGAAATTTACTATCGTAATAAAGAGCAGTGGGCAGTTAGCGCACGGCAGCACGTTGTCTTATTGGCAAACTGTTCTCTAAACTGTGATTAAATCACTGCTACTGTTCACTGCTAACAGGAAAACACTCTTGAAGCCAACCACTAGGCGACATTCAGGGTTGACATCGAGTTTTTGCGTGAATACACTAGTGTCTGTGTTTGCGACACTCGACTGAGGTATCCACTGTGCAGGATACCTCGTAGAGTGCCTCAACGAGTTTATCGATTTTTGGAGCGTTCAGGCACTTCTAGCTAGAGTCGAATGTCACGTTCGTGGTCAAAGGGAGAAATCAGAGATTTTATTTTGTATGTCGAAGAGCGACAGAAGTTCGGAATGTTTTAAGGTCTGGTTAAAAAAAAAAACAGAGCTGAACCAACATTCGATTTAGAAATTTAATGCAATTTCAACTGAAGTAAATCCCATACTTCATAATGAAGTGAATGAATGAATACGTAACGAAAACATTGTTAAAATTGCATCCGTTATTTTGTGAACTTCGCGATTTGTCTCTTTTTCTTAGGTTCACCACGTAACAACCGTGTCAATTACGTTATTAAATATTTTTAAAAAATAATAAAAGTTTTTTTATCGTTTTAGGTATAAAAAACACGCTACCTATAGGATAACTACTAGTTCAATTAAACAGCTTTCTCACCCAACGCCACCCCGCAGGGGGGTGCAGACTAGCTGCACCTATTGAGAGGATTTAGACGTATCTCGCGGTACCCGAGTCTAACACACAATTACACTTACAAGACTTTAACACTTTACAGCCGCCTTGATGGCCTAATGGATAGCGTACTAGGCTTTCACCCCGAGGACCCGGGTTCGATTCTCGGCGAGGGCTTGGCATTTTCATACGCTATAAATCATCCCATCGTCTGCATTAGCCCAAGTGTGCACAATAGTCGGACGTTAAAAAAAAAATTATCACTTTACACTCACACTTACATGTTTTAACTATCAAAAAGACATTACCTACTTTCGCGCGGTAGCAATTTTGAGGTTATGCGTGTCACTTTTAGTTTCGATTTTTATCATACTCCTTGTTCTTTCCGCGCTTTTATATTTTGGATTATTTCTTTTGGACAGGTAACAAAGCGTTTTTGTAGAAAAAATTACCGAAAAATCGTGAACAGCCTACACTGCATATTTACCAAACACATATTTACTACCCTTAATGCAGCTCGACGTTTGTACATACCGGGGATTTAAGAACAAGTTTAATATCTCCATGTATGCCATAAGTCTCACGAATCTTCATGTGAGATGTGTCACCTTATGAAGATAAAACTTTTACAGTTTTATGAAGATAAATCTTCATTTTGTAAGCTTTGTAAGTTTAATGCAGGATTCATTTAGCAAATCACTTTTGCATGAAGGTTATTTCGATATTACAATAACTACTGAGACAAGAATTTATAGTTGTAATTATATATATATATATATATATATATATATATATATATATATATATATATATATATATATATGTGTGTGTGTGTGTGTGTGTGTGTTTGTTTGTTTGTATGTGTTTGTTTGTGTTTGTTTGTTTGTGTGTGTGTGTGTGTGTGTGTGAGTGTGTGAGTGTGTGTGTGTGTGTGTGTGTGTGTGTGTGTGTGTGTGTGTGTGTGTGTGTGTGTGCTTGAGTGTGTGTGTGTGTGTGTGTGTGTGTGTGTGTGTGTGTGTGTGTGTGTGTGTGTGTTTAAAATCTGCATTTAAGTTCTCAAATTTGAAAAATATTACAGTGAAGCTGACTACAGCTACGCAGATTTGAAATCCGATTAAGATAAAATAAATGATCAGTAAAGTTTGAGGTAAAAAATATATTATTTTACGGAGGTCAAGGTTCTTTTCCGTATTTTTGTTCTAAAATATAAAAAAAAATGTTCGCGTTATAAAACTTTAATTTTTCTGAGTTTTGCTACTCCTTTGTTACTCCCAACAGGGGGCACAGACTAGGTGCACCTATTGAGAGGATTTAGACGTCCCTCGCGGTACCCGAGTCTAACACACACTTACAACTAGTAACAAAGGAACAAAGTTAAAAAATCTTTGTTACTCCCTTCCAACACAACAGCGAGACAGCTGCGTGCGGCAATTATTTGCTATAACCGCCCGTTAAATGTAACGTCGCTTGACCGGACGTGGAAAATAAATAGCCTCTCACGTTTTCAGTTCGCTTTATTTGACATAACTGATATTTTTAATCTCCTGCAACAGGATTTATTACTGTCCTTCCCCATCTTCAACAGAACTGCCGCGTGATATATCGCTTTTCAAATCTCGTGCTTCAACCCGTTACTTTAATATAATACAATGAAAAATGTTCCACAATACAGGGTGTTACTTATTTCACGGTATTATAATTTGCTTATGAACGTGTAGGAAATACAAAATTGTGAATTTCGATGCTTTGGGAATATTTTAATGATCTTGGGGAATGATTTTAAAATAGTGGAATGTAAAAATATTTAAAAACATAGTCTTTTGCAATTGGTAATTTTTCAATGCTCGTTTTATTATTCAGTTTTGCAGTCAGTGAATGCTCTACCGTCACGGAACGTTTTTATTTTATTTTAGTGATTTATAAAATGTATTTTTGTTGGGAAAACTTATATGGTCGCTGTTGACTAAACATGGGTATAAACATTTATCCTCGCGTCACGCATGAATCCGTAATGCATGCCTTACAGCATTAATTGTTCTTGTATATATCTAGACTGGAAGTGACTACTTCTAAACATCTGATTTCGCACAATAGCTGTAATATAATTTCAATTGAGGTTATGTATATTGTTCTTGTTAATTTTAAAAATTTGTATTTTTTAAATTCGTGAAGTTAAATTATTTAATGTATATGATCTATACCAATTGTTGAATGCCAGAATCACAAATATTATATTCATTATTATAATTATTCATTATTATAATAATTATAATTATTATAATAATTCATTATTATAATTATTATGAATATTATAATAATATTCATTATTATATTCATTATTATAATTATTATTATTATATTATTATAATTATATATATAACTGTCATATATATATAGAACTGTCAAAAGTAGTGTTATAAAATGATTAATAGCCCTTATATAAGCTAAGATACTCAAGTTAACGCGCTTGTGTGTGTGTGTTTGCGTGTGTGTGTGTCACAATTTTCATAATCTGTGACAGTTTCAGTTAATTTTTGAGTTGTGTACCTACACACACGCAAAATTTAATACGAACATAATCTTCAAGAGTTGCCCTTTCCTTTCATAAAAAATAATTAAATCATAATAGCGAAAAAGTACACAGTCAGGCATGCCAAAAGGAGTAATCATTTCTGTCGGCCAGTCCCGCATTGCCTAAGTTTTTTAGCTTAAGTATTATTTCAACTGATGTCGTGTTGTTCTTGTTAATTTAAAAAGAGTATATTCTAAATTCGTGAAGTTAAATTATTTAATGTACATGACCTATACCAATTTTTGAATGCCAGAATTACAAATATTATATTTATTATTGTACTTAGTTTAACTGTCATTTTTTTTTTTTTTTTTTTTGGTGTTTAACGTCTGACTATTGTGCACACTTGGGCTAATGCAGACGGTGGGATGATTTATAGCGTATGAAAATGCCAAGCCCTCGCCGGGAATCGAACCCGGATCCTCAGGATGAAAGCCTAGTACGCTATCCACTAGACCACCGAGGCGGCTGACTTTAACTGTCATGTATAACTGTCAAAAGTAGGGTTATAAACTGATTAATTATTAAAGTCCCTTATATAGCCTATGATATTCAAATTCATAGTCTGTAACAGTTGCCAGTACAGCACTGCCAAGTTTATTTTGTTTACATTATGAAAAAACATAAAGAATCATGAAAAATTGAGAAATTGAATGCATTAGTGTTCAGATCTAAAAAGTCAAAAAAATCATTAAATACTTGGATATCTGTCTAGCTGTTGCATATCATTGAAGCAGAACTATATTAGTGACTCTTTGCTAAGATATTGTTTTCTCATATCTTCCCAATACTGTAAATATAATGTTTTTCTCCAAAATTGTTAAAAATACGATTTTTTCAAAATCTGTTGTAATGATTTTAATCTTATTTTTTTCATTTTTATTTTATTATTACAATCTTAAAGGCGATGAGCCTAAATCATAACCTAGGTTATAACTTTTGTTATAATTTTATCAAACCATTTGGTTAACTCTTGTGACTTCGGCCGGCCTAGATGCCTAATTCTGTATCCAGTAAAGCTTTCCACAATGATATACTTGTGGGTTATTTTACTGGGTTACCTCAAACTTTACTGATCATTTATTTCATCTTAATAAGATTTCAAATCTGCGTAGCTGTAGTCAGCTTCATTTTAATATTTTTCAAATTTGAGAACTTAAATGCAGATTTTAAACACACACACACACACACACACACACACACACACACACACACACACACACACACACACACACACACACACACACATATATATATACAAACACAAATACACACACACACACACACACACACACACACACACATATATATATATATATATATATATATATATATATATATAGAATTACAACTATAAATTCTTGTCTCAGTAGTTATTGTAATATCGAAATAACCTTCATGCAAAAGTGATTTTCTAAATGAATCCTGCATTAAACTTACAAAGCTTACAAAATGAAGATTTATCTTCATAAAACTGTAAAAGTTTTATCTTCATAAG
>CM040184.1:71240453-71290453 GCA_022606455.1 Callitettix versicolor | reverse complement strand
CTAGTGAATTGTCCTATCTGAAGGTCTCTAGGGTCATGGAAACTAAAACCCTTAGCTTCCTCCTAGCAAGAGCTTCACGATTATGAACTACGTGTCCTGCAGGTTCCTCCTCTTTACTCCATAACAAGCAGATTATTTGTCCTTGGTACTTACCTATCCCATTCATGTGTACCCTTAGACCACAGTGTTCTGTAATAAGCTCCTTGATTAGCCAAGGTTTTTGATTTATATTGATTTTATATTCGACGGTTTTGTACAACCTCACAATTGCAAGTCATATGTCCATACTGGTTTCAATATTTGTTTATATATTAAAATTTTATTCTGCACTGAAAGCTCAGAGTTACGTCCAAACAACCAGTAAATTTTCTATATTTTATCTTAAGCTCTTCAACCTTTTTCTTTACATGGACTTTCCACTTGAGCTTCGTATGCAGGGTCATCCCCAAGTATTTGGCATTGCTGGAGTAAGGAACAGCTTGAGCATTGATAAACAATGGATGGGTGGCAATATTCCTATTGATAAAGTTTATATACACTGATTTTGGCCAATAGCTATTGATGTAAAGGAAGTTAATAATGTAATAGCTATCCTACAAATGTGTTTGTTGTAGATGTAAACCATTAGTCGATCTTGTAAATATTGGTTATAAGTATTAAATAAATAATAATCTCAAGTGCGGGTTTTTCACTCTACTGTCTGTGTAATTGATACAAAAAAAATTTCGACTTACTGTTAAAATATTAACGGTGCTCCGAGTCATCGGTGTAGGTATAAGTATAGTCTTTAATAATACTTGTTAATATTTTTAAAAAATAACGCTTTTAAAGGCAAAAGAGGTGCGCAGGCGAAGAGCGGGACCTAATCGCATTATTTGCCTTTGTTTCATTTAAAAGCGGTAAAAATTTACATCGGGCGTTTTCACCCTTTCTCGCAAAGTATTTATGGTCAGACGGGCGAAACGGAGATCGGAATACGATACAGGTGTGCTGAACACTATGGAACTAAACCCTTTTAATTACCGCTGGGAAGCTTTCATTTGTAAATAAAATTCAAATCTGCTTATCGTCTGAGTAAAAATAATAAATTTAATTTTGTACGCTAAAATTAGAAATAAAATAAAATTACAACTTTTTTACTGTCTTTAATTTCAGTTTTTTTATTATCCATCTCGCTGTAAGAAAATTTAATAAGCAAGATCGATAAAAGTTTACTCATTATCTTCCTATGCACAGAGTGAAATGTTTATAATATATTCTAGTTTTTCAAACGACAATTTTTGAGCAAACAATGTTTATTTTTGACATTTTCAGGCATAATCTTTGTTATAAACTATTTTAACATGTTTTAAGGCTGGTTGTGATGGATTTTGCGCGTCGCGTGATGCGAGTGCACAAATTTGTATCGATAGTTATAGTAAAAGATCACGTGTTCTATATTAATTCGTAACGATCAGCTGATTTCGTTGAACAGCTTATAGGCATGTTGTTAAAAACTAGCTATGTTTTAGTTAAATTATAGTTAGTTGTTTTATATTAATTCGTATCGATCAGCTGATTTCGTTGAACAGCTGATAGAATATAATAAGTTTTAGGTTATGTTGTTAAAAACTGGTTATGTTATAGTTAAGAATCAGTTGGTTGTTTTATATTAATTCATAACGATCAGCTGATTTCGTTGAACAGCTGATAGGATAGACGTTTTAGGTTATGTTGTTAAAAACTAGCTATGTTAAGAATCAGTTAATTGTCTTATATTAATTCGTATCGATCAGCTGATTTCATTGAACAACTGATAGGCTTCAATAAGTTTTAATTTATGTTGGTGAAAATTAGGTAGGTTATAGTTAAGAATCAGTTAGTTGTTTTATATTAATTCATAACGATCAGCTGATAGGCTGTGAGTTTTAGGGTATGTTGTTAAAAACTATATATGTTATAGTTAAAGATCAGTTAGTTGTTTTATATTAATTCGTAACGATCTTTTGATTTCGTTGAACAGCTGATAGGCTTCAATAAGTTTTAATTTATGTTCGTAAAAACTACCTATGTTATAGTTAAGAATCAGTTAGTTGTTTTATATTAATTCGTATCAATCAGCTGATTTCGTTCAACAGCTAATAGGACATAATAAGTTTTAGGTTATGTTGTTAAAAACTAGCTATGTTATAGTTAAGAATCAGTGCTTTTATATTAATTCGTAACGATCAGCTGATTTCGTTGAACAGCTTATAGGCTATGAGTTCTAAGTTAAGTTATGTTATGTTCTAAGTTATAACTAGCTATGTTATAGTTAACTAGCATTACCCGTCGCGGCTTCGCCCACGAAACTTAAACTGTTTCAGTAATGTAATAATTTAGAAAGATAAAAAATATATATTAATAAAAGCGTGATCATCTAAACTCATGATTACTTTACAGTGAATATGAAAAAATATTATAACCTGAATATTTTGTTTCATTGTCTTCAAACGTGTTCCATTAGAATTTAAGAAAATTTGATTAAAATATTTTTCTCCGATACAAACATTTATATTTTTTTAATATTTTTGTTCTTTTAGGGGATGAATTCGGAGAAAAATGCTGAATTACGTGTATCATAATTTTTTTTAGAATATTTTGTTTACTTTTTAAAAAATCCGATAAGAAATATTTTTCTGCAATGTAAACACTCTTTTTTCTCCAATTATACCTCTTTGAAATATTTTTAACCTTTTACGGAATGAATTCGGAAAAATGTCGAAATATGTGTTCATAGCATATTTCTAGAATATTCGATCCAAAACAAATATTTTTTAAATGCAAAATTGTATACCTTTTTTTAAAATTTTCTACCCCCCTTTCAATCTCTTTAGGCGATAAGTTTTGGTAAATAGTAAAAAATATATTTCATTACTTATATTAAGTGTGACTATGTTACGTTTTAAGAAGGTCAGACGAAAAACATATTTTCCAATAAAAATTGTTGTACCTCATTTTTACCTCTTTAGGGGTTGAATACTGGAAAATCGTTTTTCAGTGCACTCCTACATGTGGTGGTAACCCTGAAAATTCAAATCTTTAGCCATTATAGTAGTTTAATGGCGTTAAAATCAAATTTTTGCATAATCCTTTCTTAGCACATCTCGACATTGTTGTAAGAAGGTATTATGCAAAAATTTGATAATACGCAAATTAAATTTATAGCTGTACGTTGTTTATTAAATTTGGACTGGGTAAGTAGTTTAATGATGTTAAAATCAAATTTCTGCAAAATCATTTCTTAGTGCACGCCCATATGGTAACATAAATTTACCCTGAAAATTTCAAGTCACTAGCTAAAATAGTTTTGGCTCTGCGTTGATTATGAATCAGTCAGTCAGGACTTCTTCTTTTCTATATTAAGATGATCAGTTGTTTTATATTAATTCGCAACGATCTGCTGATTTCGTTGAACAGCTGATAGGCTATAAGTTAGATTATGTTGTTAAAAAGTAGCTATGTTAATTTGTCCTGTTTTCGGACATGATTTTTATTTTTTTCAGCAACAGACATTTTTTCTTCAAATGCGATATTGCGGTAGATGATGTCTAACCATTTTCAAGTTTAACGCCACAAATAGAATTTTAACTTTGTGATAATTGTTTGTCTGAAGTTATATACGCAAATTGTGAACAATAATTATTTGTAATACACTTTTTGAAAAATCCGTTTCCATTATTTTAGCGTTAAAATTTAAATTAATAAGCATTTTAGTTTTATAAATAACATTGAAACAACTAAAATTAACCCCGATAGGTTCATTGTGTATTTTCAATATAATTTGTGAAACATAATGATAACATTAATTTAATGCAGATTTTAAATCCTGATTACAGATAAATGTTTATGTTATGGTATCTGATAGCCCTTGACACCGCAAACAATAGGTCTATTGTATAACTAAGCCGCTTAGGTTCAACAGACTAATTCCCTCAGTGAGTTTGAGTAGTCTATTGACTGGCTAATTCATGCCTCAGGGTCCTGGTAGACAAACGGCCTTCAACTGGCAAAAGGCTTACAATCAGAGATTATGGAACATGCAGTTTCCTTATATGGTTCCATAAAATCTATACACTGCTCCTAGATAACAAGTATAGTCCTCCAGTTTTGGAATACAGATTCTGTCAGCTCGCATCGCAGTTCTATAAGAGTTGTGTTTCTAACACCCAGCTCTGCAGGGGGTGCAGACTAGCTGCACCTATTGAGAGGATTTAAACGTCCCTCGCGGTACCCAAGTCTAACACACACTTACACTTACAACACTGTACTTACGACTTTAACACTTTACACTCACACTTACATTTATGGAGGTGATAATAGCCTCAATGTGTTTTTCGCCTTAAAAAAAAAAGAAATCTAACACCCATGGATTGTTCGCTGGGAGACCTTCTGGTCCAGAGACATTTCCTTTAAATATTACTGTTACGTATTAAATTTGCGGTACATATTACGAGAGTCTCAGATCATTGCGACCAAGGAAGTATTGAGAGTATACTCAGAGGTCTAATGTTCTTTGAAGTACTAGTTTAATTGGTCAAAATAAAGGCCCATTTACACGTTGCCAGTGGCTGGCATGCCAGTTGAGAAACGACCGGAAAGTCACTGGCACGCGGCGACAGGAACGTCAGCTCACTTTATTACGTGGTCCATATCGCTGAACCATGGCATTCATGGTTTATACATAAAATCTGTTCCCGCACCACTTGCTTTACACTTCTCAAATTTTTCAATAATATAATATATGTTATATATAATATATTATAATAATATATATATATATATATATATATATATATATATATATATATATATATATATATTTATATATTATATATTTTTATTATTATTATTACGTATAGACCCTGTTTGATAACGCAAAGCACTCCGACTCATGTCTTGTTCCTTCTAATCCTCCACACCTTCCTCATCCTGTCCCCATGGATCCTCCTCCGTCCATTTTACCCCCGCTCTCATTTGGATTTCATGCTCTTAGATTTTCCACCCGAGCATCTTTCTCCTGTACACTTGCCTGTCTTCAGTGTCTGTGGAGTCTATTTCTGCCTCATGTAGCTCTATTCTGACTTGTGTGATCAACGACGTTGTTGATTTGACTCGTTGTTGGGAGTCTACTAATGTGTCCATAGAATTAAAGCCTTCTTCTTCTGATATCTGCTGCCAGGTTTGATTCATTATCTGTGGTTTTCCGGGAGTGTAACCTGTATCCGTCTTCTGTTAATCGTAGGCACAAGGATCTTCCTAAAGATTTTGCAATATATATATATATATATATATATATATATATATATATATATATATATATATATATATATATATAATATATATATATACATTTTATAATATTATAATAATATAATATAATTTCTCAGCTCTAAATAATATGTAGATCATAAAGCTTAATTTTTTTGCACTTCCTTCACTGTAAAATTTGGCACTTTCATGACATCAACGATGGCTTGCATCGAGGCATTCCTAGCAGTAATCTTTACTATACATGTTCCACAAGTTTTCGTGTCACGGTACAACTGTACAAATATCAAAGTTTTTCCCTCACTCCAACGAATAGCTATTATTTGCCTTTAACTAATCTGATAAACGTAATCCATACGGCTGAATGTTTCCAGCGAATGGTAGGTGGCTGACACGGTGCCAGTCGGCTGGCGCCAGTGCGGTAGAGTGGTGGAGAGGGAAGCTGGAATGCCAGTAAAAAAAATATTTGTTCTGTTGAAGCTGTCAGCGACTGTCTCATCTGGGGCTTGCAGGCCTCGCCAGTGGAGCGTTTACACGGTGCTAGTCACTGGCATCCAGCGACTGGCAACCTCAACTGGAACGCGCACTGGCATCGTGTAAATGCCCTTAAGGAAAACATTCAATTGGATATGTACTGACAAAAAACAAAAATTTCCCTTCGTGAAAAGCTATGTCTACAAAACTGTGTGACTGGCAGAATTTAAACATTTTAAACACCTACTTTGAGAAAAAAAAATTAGCTCGATCGATCTATTCTGTTTAAAATGGCGGGCGTTTGACTTTTTATTGTCGATTTTTTTCAGTAACTATTATTGAAGGCGCCTTTTTCTTCTCTCTTCTCAGTTTTAGCTTTTGTGCTGTGATGGACGTTCGTCTGATTTGATAAAGACCGTCATCTTACAGATTTGAAAGGTCCGACTCTTTGCATTGTAGGTTTTAAGTAGATGAGCCTTCAGTAAGTGATCCCACTCTGCAGCAATTCTTCGCACGTGGGTTCCATGGGTCCCAGTTTCCTAAATACTATTTTCACTTCCCAGCTCTACTTGTGCCCGTTCCGTAGGCTTTGTGGAATCTGACGGTTTGTTTCCGACCGTCAAAATCCCACAAGTAGCTACGGAAATAAAATGTCCGTCTACACAGAGCCGCGCATGCTTACGTGAAATTGAGTTCGCTTAGTACCTTTAGCAAAGCAGCCTTTGGCGTGAACTGTTCTCTTTGTCTTGCGATAAAGTGCTCTAACCCAAAAAGAACTTAGGCAGTGCGGGCCTGGCCAACAGAAGTGACTACTTTTGGCATGTCTGACTGTATACTTGTTCACTAATATGATTTAATTATTATTATAACAATTTAAATGCATGCAAGAAAGGGCAACTCTTGAACATTAGTTCCGTATTAAATTTCGTGTGTGTGTGTGTGTGTGTGTGTTTGTGTGTGTGTGTGTGTGTGTGTGTGTGTGTGTGTGTGTGTGTGTGTGTGTGTGTGTGTGTGTGTGTGTGTGTGTGTGTGTGTGTGTGTGTGTGTGTGTGTGTGTGTAGGTGCACAAGTTAAAAATTAACTGAAACTGACACAGACTATGAATTTGAGTATCTTAGGTTGTATAAGGGACTGTAATAGTTAAATCAGTTCATAACCCTACTTTTGACAGTTATACATAACAGTTATACTAGCCGCCTCGGTGGCCTAGTTGATAGCGTACTAGGCTTTCACCCCGAGGACCCGGGTTCGATTCCCTGCCAGGGCTTGGCATTTTCATACGCTATAAATCATCCCATCGTCTGCATTATCCCAAGTGTGCACAATAGTCGGACGTTAAACACCAAACAAACAAACAAAAAGTTATACTGTCTAAGTATAAGTTTAATAATAAATATAATATTTGTGATTCTGGCATTCAAAAATTGGTATAGGTCATGTACATTAAATAATTTAACTACACGAACTTAGAAAATACACATTTTTAAAATTAACAAGAACGTTAAACATAACCTCAGTTGAAATGATACTGAAGCTATTGTGCGAAATCAGCTGTTTAGAAGTAGTCACTTCCAGTCTAGATATATAAGCGTGATGCGAAAGCAAATGTTTATACCAATGTTTTGTCAACAGCGACCATACAAGTTTTCACTTCAAAAATACATTTTTTTAATCACTAAAAAAATGTGTTGTAATAATGTTTGTAATAATGTTCAATAGAGTGCGCGTATGGATGCGTTAGGCGTTCCGCGACGGTAGAGCGTGAAGGCAAACTGAATATTTCCCCGTGCAAAACATACACTCCTACCCCGCGATGAGAAGTAATCACTGCAAAAAGATAGACGAAGAAAGGTTAGATCCAGCTAGGTCATCAGGGACTGACAAATTCGTACTACTGTGTATGAATCTCTGATGGAACTTGCTGGATCTGCAAAAATCAGATTTTCCAAAATTGTAAAATTAGAAGAGAAATTTTTGGAATGGAATATTGAAGCGGTTGAATGGATTTTACTGAAAAATGAATTTGTCTAACTTATTTGCCTTTGAATATTACCTTTTTATGCTAACATTGATTAAAAAAATTATAAATGTTTAAAGGTTTGAAATGACCGCCATTTTGAAACTGATTTATGAATTTTGCGAATTAAATCAATTCATCGCCTTCAAAATGGCGGTAATTTCAAATCTTTTGAAAATGCGTAATTATTTTATCATAAATATTTTTAAAGATCCGATGTCGCCGTCGTAATCAGCACTGAAAGCTGCATAAATTAGCATTTTGAATTTTTAAAACCGATTGAAATTTAAACTTTTAATTTACCTGTAATTTTTAATTGAAAAAAAATAGGATTAATTTTTGTATTTCGAATGTAATTTAAAAGTTTTATTATTATTGAAAAAAATCAGAATTTAAAAAAAAAAGAGATCAACAAAACACGTTTTGAAATCCGCTTATATGTCAGCGATGTATGAATGAATTCAATTCATTAAAATACACGTGTTTGACTATTGACTTGAATAATCCTAAATCAGAGTCGGTATAACGAATTTGAAATGAAATGAATTAAAACTTTGTGAGTAAATGGATACAGTTTGTGCAGTAAATCATGCAGTAATAATTAAAAAATCCAAAAACGCAAACAATTTTAAACTTTTAAAATTACATCGCTTAATGGATGATATAACCGCAATCAGTGATTTGCTTAGTGTAAAACTTTAGTCACTGTACGTAATTATATTTGAAGTTGGGTAAAATGTCTAAATTAAAAAAATTCGCGTCAAGTTTAATTCCAACTTTTATACGAGAACAAATGTTTGCGAGTAAATAAAATTCCCTCTATTACCAGTGGTACCAACGTAACTGACGAAAGTTTTCCTCTTAAAACTTCAACTTTTAAACGTATAAAACACGTGTCAAGTATCCTTCTGAATTGTACAACTTTACCCTCACAAGGTTTTAGAAAATTCTAGTATAAAATGAAGGCGATTGCTATTTTGTTAAGTAATAATGTTGAATATGGTCAAATGTTATTGCTAAAGGTTTATCTCGAGTAATCTAGCTGTATGTTTGTACAGTAATGTTTTTTCTTTGCTGTTCACCCCATAATTAATGCCAATTAGACTAATGAGAACGAAGTTAGGGTAAAGTAACGGGAGTAACTGCGGCTAGAACTAAGAACCTTAAGGTGCGCAGTTCAGAGACGCAGCAGACTGGCCGGTGCTTTAGTCACATCGATCACCGAGTCCTTTGTTGCTGTTTCTACCAAAACATCTGGTTTGTAAGCTATTACAACATTAAAAAAATTGGTTATACAAAGTCTATTAAATTTTTATCATATGAGCAGATTTTTAACTCAGATTATTAATTTTTCCGGCGAAAAACCAACAACGTTATCATCGTCGGGATTACTAAATTTAGTAAATTCATAAAATAGTAATTTGGATTACTAAATTTGTTTACTATTAAAAATAAAAAACCGACAATGTTCAAGGTTATTTCAGTTTTTTTTTTTTTTTTTTGGTTGTGGTGATCTGAAACTTTTAATACTTTTTTTAGATTAATGAATTGTGAAAATTTTTAGGTAAATGAAATTTGATTGAAGTTTTATAAATTTATTTTGAAAAATCGGGAAAATCTTTTGGTTTTCACAGTAGCACACAAACCGGATTTTTCAGTAAGGTAATTTGTACGCTATATTTGTAAGAATTACAATTACAGTTGAATAATTTAAAAGTTGACTTTAAAAATTTGTTTTATTGTAAACTACTGCATGTATGTTTTGGAGATAATCTTTTTTTAATGTAAAGCAAGTTAGTGTTATTGGCAGAAAATATTAATTTGTTCGGTGAAACAAGTCAGATTGTTGAGCCACAACCCTAAATACCTAACAACCCCTCTTCAGTATAACATTAAGCTACTGCAACCATATAACTAACATTTTACACGAAAAGGAAGCATTGTCGATTGGTCTATCGGTTTAGCTGCCCCTGGAGTTCTTGGAAATACATTTTTTTTCATTATTGTAACATAGCCACTGGACCACATATTTAAGTAATTAGGATTATGACCTATTCTTCCCGTCAGTGGTCTATCTACTCACCTCATAAAGGTTACCGCGGTCTCGAAACTCTATCGTTTCATCTTCAGGCCGTGATACAAAATGTTAAATCCCTCTGTCGAGGTCGTCACAAAGTCAAACGAAACATTAAAAACATGTCACAAACACTGAGCACAATTACACGATTAAAATATGTACGATGAAATTTGGTTTGGCCAAGCGATACGCGCGAATCGTACGTCGTTACATTCCGGACTGCGGAGTTTTCATCAGTAGTAGCGCGCCCGTCAGTGTTATCAGTTACGGGCTAATCCCGTAACTGAATATTATAATAATAACTAAATATTACAATAACTAATAATAACTAATATTACAATAATAACTAAATATTATTCGTCTATTGGTTTGTTATTTATTCAAATCACTTATCCTTAGAGCCATGTCATATATTAAATTTGATTTAAATGAGGATTTTCATTGGGATGTGTGGGGTCTTTTTGCTCTTGTAAATCTCAAACTCTTCAATCGCATCCATATAACTGTTTTTATAACATAAATGTAATATTACCATATTGGTGTTGATGTCTTCGAATGTATGGTTTTTGTCCATAAGATGCGAGTCGCGCGTGTCGCTTGGCCAAGCCGAATTTCATCGTAAATATTTTAATCGTGTAATTGCGCTCAGTGTTTGTGATGTGTGTTTTTAATGTTTCGTTTGATTTTGTGACGACCTCGACAGAGGGATTTAACATTTTGTATCACGGCCTGAAGATGAAACGATAGAGTTTCGAAACCGCGTTAGCCTTTACGAGGTGAGTAGGTAGACCACTGACGGGAAGAATAGGTCGTAATCCTAACCACATATTTTTAATTAAATGAAGCATTTCAAATGCCTGATCTATGTTTATTCCAAACACGTTAAAGAAAGTTTAAACAAATATAAACGTTTTCATTGAAATCTGTTGAATCGTTTTTTAGTGGACAGCGGAGAAATTTAAAGTTTTAACCTAACAGCACTGAGTCAAACCGAAATTTTTACGTCAGATTTGGTTGTTCCAGTTCATGAAATGATAAACTAAATTAAACTATGAAGTGTTCAGACAACTCGTTTAGCTTCTAAAGAACACGAGAACAATTTAATTTTGAAATAAAGCATTTTGATTGGCCGCCATTTTGTTTTGAACACGTGGTAGTTAATGTAGCCTAAAACTTGCTAACATTTGAATTTTAATAAATACAATGATTTTCTTTCAAATATGTCGAACGCTATCCTAGTGGAAAGCATACGATAGGTATTCGAACGCAAAAGATTTTAAAAAATCAGACATTTTGAGGGCACTCGATTTTGTTTCAAATAGGCGTCTGACAGTTGACATTGCTTAAAACCGCAGCTGCAAATAACCATGAAAAAGTTTCACTGAAATACCGTACCCCGTGAGTAGTACAAAAAGCCGAAATTTTCGTGTTCAACGTTCCAAATTCTTGAAAATTTTGAAAACGACAAAGGAGAGCATTTTACAGTCTTTTAAACACAATTACAATTAGCTACAGCGAAACAATACTTCCAATGAACAGCTGATAGACGTGATGAGTAGCGGAACAATCAGTACTGACACGTATAAGTGATTCGGAGGGAAATTAAAATTTCCCTTTACTTCCTAATTTGCTCCCTTACATTCCTCGTATCTGCATCAATTAACGTTTTAAATTTTTAAATTATACTTAAAATATGAAAGGAACATGGTTGAATTCTTTTTCGTATTTTCAGTGTAATTTGAAAATTCTAAAAATGTTTTTTTAACATAGATCTAATGTTAATTTTGATGGTGAAATAGAAAAAAATTAAAAAGATAATTTTTAAAAAATATTTAAATTAGCGCCCATTTTAAAACATAATATTCTCAGTACAAAAACTAAATACTACTACTCAATGTGCCAAGTTTACATCAATTAGAACCAGAATTGCTAACGTTACAGTGCTGACACACTTCAGACAGTCTGGTTCTTACCATGATGAACTCTCTATGGCTCGTTTTCTAATGGAAATCTCCTAAAATTACAATGTAAACAGTTGGCTCATTGTTAAAAAGATTTTTGTGTTATTTAGAAGTAAAGTTGAGCTTAGCGCAAAATGGCTTCTAAGCTACCCTTGATGCTAATCCTTTAATACCTGCATTAAAAGTCAAAAGGTGGATCTTTTGTTACAGTGTTATATCTTGTTTTACCTGGAAAAACAAAGTTTATTTCAGAATGTATTAACAGATTTTGTTTGTGTTCACTTTTTTTATAGAAATTCTATGAAAGTATTCGTTGGAATTTTTCAATTTGAATATACAGTTTTTTTGAATACAGTTTTATTAACTATGGTCTAATTATTTGGAGTGGTGCTTATATATCGGAACTTTAACGGCTTGTAAATCTACAAAATAAATTTATTAAGTTGTTAAATAACAGTACTTTTCCAACTTTCAAAGAGCTGTGTGCAGCCAAGTGTGTTATGTTCCACTACAAATACTTAAGTGCTACTTTTTGTAACTCTGCCAGCAGGTCAAGAAATAAGGACATTGCATATTATAAACATAAAAAACCATATATGACAACAATTGTATATACGCTGTAATAAAATATTTTTATTACCGAATGATCTGAAAGATCTAAAAGTGTCTGACAAGACAAAAAAGAACCATGAACGCAAACCATGAACGCATTTAAGTTGTAAACCAGGCGTTTACTATAGTGTACATGTATGCAAATTTTTTGTTTTTTTTTCTTAAGTTTTGTTGTTTAATTCTCAGTTTTTAAGCTATGACTCCTGAGCACAGAGAGGCACTTCTCTCTCTTCAGGATATATGTAACTCCTTATGGAGAAATATGTATATATAAAGCCAATAAATAAGTATTGTTGTATCGTTGTTCAGTTTACGTAGGTAAGGGACTTGATGAATCTTTATAAATAAAACTTTTATGAATCTTGTGTTATCTACAACCTTCAAGAACATGTTGTTATCTTGACAAAGATTTTCAAAATACGTAGATATAACCTCAAAAATTTTGTCATTTCCTGTTGTCACGTTATGCTTTCCATTACTTTCGTCATGGAAATTGTTATGGACTTTTGAAGAAGTAAAAACATTAATTCTACAATATGAAAAAGGAGAGCGTGAAATATCCACACCAATGCTTACAAAAACCGAAATTTAAAATACACTCGGTTTTATAAATCATCTGTTTGAATTACGATCTTCCAAATGCAATTCTTTAAAAATGACAGGTCTTTAAATACACTTAGTTTCTCTGACGTTTGTATCTATGGTCGGACAAAACGTTTTTTCTTTTTTTTCTCTTTTTTATTTAGTAGCGCCTATCAAGATATTATACTGTGCTTCGTGCACAGTGTAACAAATCAACATTATTCGATCCATTACTGCTACTGTACCTGAGAAAACATAACCTAAAAATCTATCTATCTATCTATTTTCACACACACACGCACACATCCTTAATTACATTAGCCACGGTATTAATTTTAAATCACGGTGGATATTGTCATTTCTCACATACCGCGGTGCTTTGTAGATTGGTCGCGATACTTTGTTTTGGAACGTTTTTATCTGCTTGGTGTTAGTCCTCTTGATACAACCCCACAACTGAACACCATAGAGTCATACTGGCTTTAGAATTTGTTTATATTAGATTAGATTAGATTCAAACCAAAGAAAGGGATAATACAACCCAAGGCTCTGCGGTCAACAGACATATTGTACAACTAAACCTGTTCAGTATTAGTTTAGCAGATAATGTCCTTAGTAAGTTCCAACAATCCGCTGACTAGCTTATTCTGTTGAAGATCCCTAGGGTCCTGGAAACTAAAAACCCCTAGCCTCCTTCAAGCAAGAGCCTGACAATCATAGATTATATTTCCTGCAGTCTCGTCCTCTTTCTTGCACAACATACACATGGTTTCACCATGGTATATACGTATCCTGTTCATGTGCACTCTCAGACCACAGTGCTCAGTTGAGTCGCATGACTTCCCTGAGTTGTGTTCTGCCCAAGATGTCTGCTCTCCATATGGAACCCTGCTTAAGAAGCGATTATTGTGGGAATATCCATGAAGGTTATCCTATCTTGCCTGGTGTTGTTTATTGATCCTGGAACAGACCTGGAAACCACAGAGATATCCCTAAAGCCGGTCCAGGTAGCAATTTGTTACACAGTGATAGTTGTGAGTGTTGACCTAACAATCAATGCATCTTCTTGTTGCACCTAACAATCAATGCATCTTCTTGTTGCACCTAACAATCAATGCATCTTCTTGTTGCACGTAACAATCAATGAATCTTCTTGTTTCACCTAACAATCAATGCATCTTCTTGTTGCACGTAACAATCAATGCATTTCTTGTTGCATCTAAAAATCAATGCATTTTCTTGTTTCACCTAACAATCAATGTATCTTCTTGTTGCACCTAACAATCAATGCATCTTCTTGTTGCGCCTAACAATCAATTCATCTTCTTGTTGCATCTAAAAATCAATGTATTTTCTTGTTTCACCTAACAATCAATGCATCTTCTTGTTGCACCTAACAATCAATGCATCTTCTTGTTGCACCTAACAATCGATGCATCTTCTTGTTGCACGTAACAATCAATGAATCTTCTTGTTTCACCTAACAATCAATGCATCTTCTTGTTGCACGTAACAATCAATGCATTTCTTGTTGCATCTAAAAATCAATACATTTTCTTGTTTCACCTAACAATCAATGCATCTTCTTGTTGCACCTAACAATCAATGCATCTTCTTGTTGCACCTAACAATCAATGCATCTTCTTGTTGCATCTAAAATTCCTAACAATCAATGCATCTTCTTGTTGCACCTAACAATCAATGCATCTTCTTCTTGCACCTAACAATCAATGCATCTTCTTGTTGCACCTAACAATCAATGCATCTTGTTGCACGTAAAAATCAATGCATCTTCTTGTTGCATCTAAAAATCAATGCATTTTCTTGTTTCACCTAACAATCAATGCATCTTCTTGTTGCACCTAACAATCAATGCATCTTGTTGCACGTAACAATCAATGCATCATCTTATTGCACCTAACAATCAATGCATCTTGTTGCACCTAACAATCAATGCATCTTGTTGCACCTAACAATCAATGCATCTTGTTGCACCTAACAATCAATGCATCTTCTTGTTGTACCTAACAATCAATGCATCTTGTTGCACCTAACAATCAATGCATCTTCTTGTTGCACCTAACAATCAATGCATCTTCTTGTTGCACCTAACAATCAATGCATCTTGTTGCACGTAACAATCAATGCATCATATTGTTGCACCTAACAATCAGTGCATCTTCTTGTTGCACCTAACAATCAATGCATCTTCTTGTTGCATCTAAAAATCAATACATTTTCTTGTTTCACCTAACAATCAATGCATCTTCTTGTTACACCTAACAATCGATGCATCTTCTTGTTGCACCTAACAATCAATGCATCTTCTTGAGTTTTAGGTTCATTTTCTGTTTCTTCTTTACTTGTTACTTCCACGTTAATTTAGCATCGAGCGTCATGCCAAGGTACTTTGCTGAATTCGAAACTGTGAGTTGATAGAAACTGAAAGTGTTGTTACGTTTTGTAAAATTCGCAACAATCGATTTCTTTTCATTTAGTTTTATTCTCCATTTCTTTGTCTACTTGTTAACGGTATAAAGATAGCGCTGAAGCACACTAGTGGTTCCACGCTCTCAGAAACTGATATTATAGCTGTGTCATCACCATAGGTGGCTGTTGAGGTGTTTTCTAAATGTGGTGTTTCACGTGAGCAAAGTAAGTTCAAGACTTCCCTGCGGCAATCCAAAATGAATTTCCTTCATTTTAGAATACCCATCCTCTAACTTAACTCTAAAATGACGTCTTTCTATGATTTCAACATGAGATAAAAATCGTTCTTAATTGATACAATTAAATGTAACGATTTTTTACTTTTAATTTAGAAACATCGTGATATTATATAAATATCTTACAATTAATAAAAACAAAAAACTATAGATGGCATGTTAAAAAATACTACCTGAATATTGCATCTGTTCGTTAAAAAAAAAATAACTGAAAAATTGAAAGATGGCAGTGCTGTGTGGGACTACCAGTCGGTATTCACCTAACTTTTATCAGCAAATATCTCCACCATCGTTTTACCTTAGATAAGGAAATATCTTTCATTCGAAATAGAATAACTACCAACCCTTTCAATACCTTTATTATTAGTACAGTCCATTCAAAACATTCTCCCACGTCGTACTGTGTATTCAAGATAATGCTTCCCATACAGATTTCCTAAACGATAAAAATTCAATAGCACTAGTTTTAATAGGTTTTCTGCTTCAGAACACTTAGTTTTTTGCATCAAACATTTTCCAAGACGTTGTTTTCAATTTTCATGTTTTCTCGCGCTTCTACTTCCGTGTTCGACTTCATAACTGTCGCGCGTATATTCTGTGCGTTCACCCGTGAACTGTGCAGCCACGGGTGATGGTTCTGCTATTTTTACCATCATAAAAGTTGAATCGTAGCCTTGTGTACATACGACTGAGCTTGGATAAATTTATTTTCGATCTTCCCTTTGTACGCTTTTAAAAATAAAAAAATTTAATTTAAAAATAATATATATAATTATTATTATTATTATTATTTGCGTATAGACCCTGTTGGATAACGCAAAGCACTCCGACTCATGTCTTGTTCCTTCTAATCCTCCACACCTCCCTCATCCTGTCCCCATGGATCCTCTTCCGCTCCTCTGTCCATTTTACCCCTGCTCTCTTTGGGATTTCATTCTCTGGGACCTTCCAACCGAGCATCTTTCTCCTGTATGCGTGCCTATCTTCAACATATGTTGAGTCTATTCCTGCGTCATGTAGGTCTATTCTGGCTTGTGCGATCCACGACGTTGTTGATTTGACACCTTGTATATACTTAAGGATTCTGTTGGCAAGTCTCGTTGTTGGGAGTCTACTGATGTGTCCATAGAACCGAAGCCTCCTTCTTCTGATATCTTCTGCCAGGTTCGATATCTTCTCTGTGGTCTTCCGGGAGTGCAACCTGTATCCATCTTCTGTTAATCTCGGACCGAGGATCTTCCTCAAGATTCTGCGTTCTTCCTTCAAAATACCCTCCATGGTAGCTTTTGTGTGGAGTGCTAGCGTCTCGCTTGCATATAATACCTCCGGTTTTATGACTGTGTTGTAATGTCTGATTTTTGTGTGTGATTTTAATATATATATATTAAATGTTTTGTATAGATTTAAGAAACTGCTAAGTTTTATAATTTCCAATCTTATTATTTAGTCCAGTCAGAAGTTTGTTGTTGTTGTATAGCTAAGGCTTTAAAAGTTCCTTTCATACTTGTAAACGTTTTGACTTAAAGAATTTGTTTATTATTGTTTCAGAGAAATTTAATATTCGTGTTTTTACCATTTTCAACTCTTATAAATTTACATTTTATAGTTCGGGCGAAACAACTAAGGTTTAGGTTAATGTAAACCGGTTTCGGGTAGTTTTGGAACATAGTATGTCTTGTTCTGTGCACTATACTATTAGTATTTGCTAGGTAGAAACAAAACTTTCCCTCTACTAGCTATTCCGGAGCCTTCAAGCTTCAACTCATTCCGAACAACTTTCAATGTGGAGATTTTCTTACACATTTGTTTTTTCTTATTTCCGATTATAAAATAAAGTATTTTATTTTCACGATAAAATCGTTTATTTTAAAAAATAGTTGTCTTTGTAGATAAAACTAAGCAGTAAATATTTTTTTGCAATATAGGAGATGTAGGAGATAAACATTTTATTAAGCTTCGTCGTCGATTCATAGTCGAAAAAATTAAAATCGATTACCTAGTAGTTTATAACATACAAAGAGTTGATTTATACTGACATATTCGACAGACAATGAAAACAGTTATTGCGTGACTAAATAAAAACTTTAAAATAAATCAAAATAACAGTGAATCGTGCATGGGACTGGTAAACAAAATTTATCTTTGATATTGGTTGAACGGAGAAACTGATTGATGGGAACAGGTTACAAATCTGTTGTATTTGTTTTATAAAAATGCTTTTCCCTACTTAGTATGTTTTATGAGTGAAAAATTAAAAGAAAATATTTGTTTTCACAAATGTCTCAACATTTTTATTTTACGGTATCTAGAATTAAATTATTTCTAGTTAAATGAATTATGAAAAAGATAGATTTAAAACAATTAATTAACCTTTGTTATATATATATATATATATACATAAATACACTTGTGTGATTACATTTGTCAAAAAATGTAAGGCGAAAAACGTTCTTACAAAAATGGACATTTATTTTATGGTCAGTATTTAGAAAACCCCAAGAACTTTCTATTTGTTTGAAGTTAAAAAAAATTAACGAATCTATCCAACAAAGACGACTGAAAGGACTAATCTATAACAAAATTTTCCATTTCCCCTCCATCTATCTTTTACTTGTAAAAGGTATTTTTTCAAAAAAAAAAAAAAAAAAAAAAAAAAAAATAGAGAGAGAGAGACACGAGAGAGGGTTAGTAGATAGAAAAAGCATTATAAAAATTTACAGTACTCAGATAAACTAAGAAATCAGAAATTAATTTCCTCATGCAGCTGACTCGGTGACGTGATTGAAGCGAATTTTGAAAAACTGAGAACATTGAATAAAATGTCTTAAAAGCACATGTTAATTCGTGATCTTGTTATTACATTAATACAAAATACGACAATATACCCTGACCGCCTTTAAATTCGTAACTCTTGTAAAAATACTCGTAGATTATTATCTTGGAAAAAATACTAATTTCCAAAAATAAATAACACCGAATAACATTACCCAAGTGAACAATTAGTGACACGAAAATCAACTTCGATAATGGTGTATACAAGTGTGTCATTAAGTATAAATTTTTCATCCGTTTCAAAGCCGCTTCGGTGACCTAGTGGATAGCGTATTAGGCTTTCACCCCGAGGACCCGGGTTCGATTCCCGCCGAGGGCTTGGCATTTTCATACGCTATAAATCATCCCATCGTCTGCATTAGCCCGTGTGCACAATAGTCGGACGTTAAACACAAAAAAAAAATCATCCGATTCAAAATGGCGTCCGTTCAGAAATCATAACTTTCTATCATAAAAATCTGCTAAAGTTTTAAAAATAAAAGAAAGTGTAAAAACGAACTCTAGTTGTCGCATTTTAATTTTAAATGTTAAGATGTTAATATATGTTGGTTTTGACGCTGAATAAACAAAACCCGTCAAGTTCTTCAACATTTGTTGTTTCCAACCTACTTGCGAGGCAACTAAGGCTAATAATTTTTATTAAATTTTAACCTTAAAATTCCGCCTTGCCAGCAGGACTATGAATACAAACAGCCCTTAGCATTAAAGGTCGATCGTGAAAGCTAACCTGGTGATTACAAATTTATCCCCTAGAGTGCTCTAGTGTAGTTTGTAGTCAAGATAATTTATACAACCTAAGGTGTTTGAAAGTCTACTTAGGGCAAAAGCAATTTCACGAATTGATAGCCTTCATAGTAATTACACAGATGCTATAGGTATTATAAACCTATTGGAGTCGATTAATACGTAAGCTGTATTAAATCAAATTTTATAAATTAACTAAATCAATATTCGATTTTATTTTTGTCATAAAATACTGTTTGTCAAAAGTAAATTGTTTTAGTAAATCTACACATATATCTACATATTATTTCTTTTTTTCTGCAATGCAAGAAATAGGTAGATGGTTTATGTAAAATAATTCTACATACAGAGGTTCTGCTAAAACTTTGTGACACAAGTAAATACAATAAAAATATTTGTATTTAAACCTTTTAAATTTTAGTTTCTTATCTTCTAAATTAGCCGCCTCGGTGGCATAGTTGATAGCGTACTAGGCTTTCACCCCGAGGACCCGGGTTCGATTCCCGGCCAGGGTTTGGCATTTTCATACGCTATAAATCATCCCATCGTCTGCATTAGCCCAAGTGTGCACAATAGTCGGACGTTAAATACCAAAAAAAATCTTCTAAATTATTATTGACAGTTGAAGTGTACCCATTGTCTTCATTAGCCCAAGTGTGCACAATAGTCGGACGTTAAACACCAAAAAAAATCTTCTAAATTATTATTGACAGTTAAAGTGTACCCATTGTCTTCATTAGCCCAAGTGTGCACAATAGTCGGACGTTAAACACCAAAAAAAAATCTTTTAAATTATTATTGACAGTTAAAGTGTACCCATCGTCTGCATTATCCCAAGTGTGCACAATAGTCGGACGTTAAACACCAAAAAAATCGTCTAAATTATTATTGACAGTTAAAGTGTATCCATCGTCTGCATTAGCCCAAGTGTGCACAATAGTCGGACGTTAAACACCAAAAAAATCGTCTAAATTATTATTGACAGTTAAAGTGTATCCATCGTCTGCATTAGCCCAAGTGTGCACAATAGTCGGACGTTAAACACCAAAAAAAATCTTCTAAATTATTATTGACAGTTAAAGTGTATCCATCGTCTGCATTATCCCAAGTGTGCACAATAGTCGGACGTTAAACACCAAAAAAAATCTTCTAAATTATTATTGACAGTTGAAGTGTACCCATCGTCTGCATTAGCCCAAGTGTGCACAATAGTCGGACGTTAAACACCAAAAAAAATCTTCTAAATTATTATTGACAGTTAAAGTGTATCCATCGTCTGCATTATCCCAAGTGTGCACAATAGTCGGACGTTAAACACCAAAAAAAATCTTCTAAATTATTATTGACAGTTAAAGTGTATCCATCGTCTGCATTATCCCAAGTGTGCACAATAGTCGGACGTTAAACACCAAAAAAAATCTTCTAAATTATTATTGACAGTTAAAGTGTATCCATCGTCTGCATTATCCCAAGTGTGCATAATAGTCGGACGTTAAACACCAAAAAAAAAATCTTCTAAATTATTATTGACAGTTAAAGTGTACCCATCGTCTGCATTAGCCCAAGTGTGCATAATAGTCGGACGTTAAACACCAAAAAAAATCGTCTAAATTATTATTGACAGTTAAAGTGTATCCATCGTCTGCATTAGCCCAAGTGTGCACAATAGTCGGACGTTAAACACCAAAAAAATCGTCTAAATTATTATTGACAGTTAAAGTGTATCCATCGTCTGCATTAGCCCAAGTGTGCACAATAGTCGGACGTTAAACACCAAAAAAATCGTCTAAATTATTATTGACAGTTAAAGTGTATCCATCGTCTGCATTAGCCCAAGTGTGCACAATAGTCGGACGTTAAACACCAAAAAAATCGTCTAAATTATTATTGACAGTTAAAGTGTATCCATCGTCTGCATTAGCCCAAGTGTGCACAATAGTCGGACGTTAAACACCAAAAAATCGTCTAAATTATTATTGACAGTTAAAGTGTATCCATCGTCTGCATTAGCCCAAGTGTGCACAATAGTCGGACGTTAAACACCAAAAAAAATCTTCTAAATTATTATTGACAGTTAAAGTGTATCCATCGTCTGCATTATCCCAAGTGTGCACAATAGTCGGACGTTAAACACCAAAAAAAATCTTCTAAATTATTATTGACAGTTGAAGTGTACCCATCGTCTGCATTATCCCAAGTGTGCACAATAGTCGGACGTTAAACACCAAAAAAAATCTTCTAAATTATTATTGACAGTTAAAGTGTATCCATCGTCTGCATTATCCCAAGTGTGCATAATAGTCGGACGTTAAACACCAAAAAAAAAATCTTCTAAATTATTATTGACAGTTAAAGTGTATCCATCGTCTGCATTATCCCAAGTGTGCACAATAGTCGGACGTTAAACACCAAAAAAAATCGTCTAAATTATTATTGACAGTTAAAGTGTATCCATCGTCTGCATTAGCCCAAGTGTGCACAATAGTCGGACGTTAAACACCAAAAAAAAATCTTTTAAATTATTATTGACAGTTAAAGTGTACCCATCGTCTGCATTATCCCAAGTGTGCACAATAGTCGGACGTTAAACACCAAAAAAATCGTCTAAATTATTATTGACAGTTAAAGTGTATCCATCGTCTGCATTAGCCCAAGTGTGCACAATAGTCGGACGTTAAACACCAAAAAAATCGTCTAAATTATTATTGACAGTTAAAGTGTATCCATCGTCTGCATTAGCCCAAGTGTGCACAATAGTCGGACGTTAAACACCAAAAAAAATCTTCTAAATTATTATTGACAGTTAAAGTGTATCCATCGTCTGCATTATCCCAAGTGTGCACAATAGTCGGACGTTAAACACCAAAAAAAATCTTCTAAATTATTATTGACAGTTGAAGTGTACCCATCGTCTGCATTAGCCCAAGTGTGCACAATAGTCGGACGTTAAACACCAAAAAAAAATCTTCTAAATTATTATTGACAGTTAAAGTGTATCCATCGTCTGCATTATCCCAAGTGTGCACAATAGTCGGACGTTAAACACCAAAAAAAAATCTTCTAAATTATTATTGACAGTTAAAGTGTATCCATCGTCTGCATTATCCCAAGTGTGCACAATAGTCGGACGTTAAACACCAAAAAAAATCTTCTAAATTATTATTGACAGTTAAAGTGTATCCATCGTCTGCATTATCCCAAGTGTGCATAATAGTCGGACGTTAAACACCAAAAAAAAAATCTTCTAAATTATTATTGACAGTTAAAGTGTACCCATCGTCTGCATTAGCCCAAGTGTGCATAATAGTCGGACGTTAAACACCAAAAAAAATCGTCTAAATTATTATTGACAGTTAAAGTGTATCCATCGTCTGCATTAGCCCAAGTGTGCACAATAGTCGGACGTTAAACACCAAAAAAAATCGTCTAAATTATTATTGACAGTTAAAGTGTATCCATCGTCTGCATTAGCCCAAGTGTGCACAATAGTCGGACGTTAAACACCAAAAAAATCGTCTAAATTATTATTGACAGTTAAAGTGTATCCATCGTCTGCATTAGCCCAAGTGTGCACAATAGTCGGACGTTAAACACCAAAAAAAATCTTCTAAATTATTATTGACAGTTAAAGTGTATCCATCGTCTGCATTATCCCAAGTGTGCACAATAGTCGGACGTTAAACACCAAAAAAATCTTCTAAATTATTATTGACAGTTGAAGTGTACCCATCGTCTGCATTAGCCCAAGTGTGCACAATAGTCGGACGTTAAACACCAAAAAAAATCTTCTAAATTATTATTGACAGTTAAAGTGTATCCATCGTCTGCATTATCCCAAGTGTGCACAATAGTCGGACGTTAAACACCAAAAAAAATCTTCTAAATTATTATTGACAGTTAAAGTGTATCCATCGTCTGCATTAGCCCTAGTGTTCACAATGGTCGGACGTTAAACACCAAAAAAAAAATCTTCTAAATTATTATTGACAGTTAAAGTGTACCCATTGTCTTCATTAGCCCCAGTGTTCACAATGGTCGGACGTTAAACACCAAAAAAAAATCTTCTAAATTATTATTGACAGTTAAAGTGTACCCATTGTCTTCATTAGCCCAAGTGTGCACAATAGTCGGACGTTAAACACCAAAAAAATCTTCTAAATTATTATTGACAGTTAAAGTGTACCCATCGTCTGCATTAGCCCAAGTGTGCACAATAGTCGTACGTTAAACACAAAAAAACTCTTCTAAATTATTATTGACAGTTAAAGTGTAAACTTCAATGTTTTGTTTTTATTGCTGGGCGGCCACCAAATGCGGAGCGGAGCGGACTGCGCATTCAAAACCGAACCTATTGTTTTCAATGTAAGTGCGGCCACTGAAAGCAAAACGGAGTTGTGCATAATCAAGCATTGTCGCTTTCAGTGGCCGCACTTACATTAAAAACAATAGGTTCGGTTTTGAATGCTTAGTCCGTTCCGCTCAGCGCAACTCCGCTCTGTATCTAGTGGCCACCGGAAGCGTTATAAACGGATCAGCTGACTTCCGTGTCGTTTTTACTGCCGCGACACGGACTAGACCGTTAATCGTAGAACACTTCGCACTTATACAGTACGATTCAAGTGCTGTTTTTGAAAAATATTTGATGCTCAAAAATAAATCCTATTCATATTACGTTTACCCTCACTAAAAAAGATCGTCGCATGAAAAAAAACTGAAAATTTTTGTATTTTTTTATAGTTAAACAATATATAATTTTTAAAATTATTATTACAACTAAGTCACATGACTTATCAAGTAATATTTCATTCAACAGAGTCAAGTACATGAAGGTATGTCCAAGATCCGACCCATCAGCCAGACCCCCACTTCACTAACACATCAAATCACAAGGCAAATAGTCCTTTTCAATCTGCGCTGATCCTGGCTGGTCCTTAGGAGCGGCAGTACTTCCACATTAGAATGTGTCACCAATCTCTTTTTATGTTTCGTTGCATGTAATTTAATTTCTTCTACAACGGTAAGAACTCCAAAGTCCCGATGAATACCGTCATTTCGTGCATAACATGGAGCATTGCAGATACTTTGCAGATACTTTGCAGTACTTTGTTTTGAAACGTTTGGATCATCGCGTTTGTTTTCTTGGTACAACCCCACAGTTGGGTACCATTTATCCACACAGGCTTTAGAACTTGCTTATATATCAGCAGCTTGTTTTGTAAAGAGAGTTATGAATGCCTTCCCAACAGCCACTGCATCTTCTTGAATTTAATGTTCAGCTCCTGCCTCTTTTTTTTGACATGTTCTTTCCACCTAAGTTTTGCATCCAAATTCATTCCAAGATATTTAGCTGAATTCGCATATGGAATGCTTTGTAAGTAATATATAATGCTATATGTATTTGTGTCTTATTCAACAAAACTAACACAATAATAAAAACAAGCATGTATTTGAATTATCATTAAATTTTAACAATTGTGAATTACATTTAGAAATTCAATAATGCTTTTTTTATTGAATACTACTTCAGGTGTTATTATTTTGGTACTTAATCATCTGTTTTTAAAACTAGCAAAATATCCCTTTGTAGTTAGTCTGTGCAGTATTGTTTTTTTTTTATTAAAATAAAACTTCGTTTGATGACACTGTTCCTTTGTTTTACATCCGATTATATAGAAACAAACACTATTTGAATTGTAACAAAACGTCATATTTTGTAAACCTGTACGATTTTTTTGTTATTTTAATTTAAAAGTTTTAGACGGAAATTCTATCTATTGTTAGAATTTTTATACAATAGGCAAATACTGAAACAATGACGAATGAAATGAGTGATTATTTGTGACTATGGGTTCAGTAATTTAGGCTGTAGTAGCATCGATGTTACCAATTTTCATATTTTTCCGACGGTCTTTGTAATTTGTTAGATTTTCTTTTACTTAAATTCAAAAAGCACACTATTACAACGACGAATAAAATTTATCAATATTGATCAAAATTGGTTGAATAGATTAGGCTTTAGGCGAGTAAATGTTTAAATATTCCCATTTGTTCGTTTTTGAAGTGAATACTCCTTACGGCGAGGTACGGGTGTATGTTTTGCACGAAAACAATTCAGTTTGCCGTCACGGAACGATTTGTGTATGTTTTGCATGGGAAACAATACAGTTTGCCGTCACGGAACGCTTTGTGTATGTTTTGCATGGGAAACAATTCAGTTTGCCGTCACGGAACGCTTTGTGTATGTTTTGCATGGGAAACAATCCAGTTTGCCGTCACGGAACGCTCTCTGTATGTTTTGCATGGGAAACAATACAGTTTGCCGTCACGGAACGCCCTACCGTCACCGAACGCTTTGTGTATGTTTTGCATGGGAAACAATCCAGTTTGCCGTCACGGAACGCTCTCTGTATGTTTTGCATGGGAAACAATACAGTTTGCCGTCACGGAACGCCCTACCGTCACCGAACGCTTTGTGTATGTTTTGCATGGGAAACAATCCAGTTTGCCGTCACGGAACGCTTTGTGTTTGTTTTGCATGGGAAACAATCCAGTTTGCCGTCACTGAACGCTTTGTGTATGTTTTGCATGGGAAACAATTCATTTTGCCGTCACGGAACGCTCTACCTTCACGGAACGCCCTACCGTCACGGAACGCCCTACCGTCACGGAACGCTTTGTGTATGTTTTGCATGGGAAACAATCCAGTTTGCCGTCACGGAACGCTTTGTGTATGTTTTGCATGGGAAACAATTCAGTTTGCCGTCACGGAACGCTCTACCGTCACGGAACGCTTTGTGTATGTTTTGCATGGAAAACAATTCAGTTTGCCGTCACGGAACGCCCTACCGTCACTGAAAGCTTTTTGTAAGTTTTACATGGGAAACAATACAGTTTGCCGTCACGGAACGCCCTACCGTCACGGAACGCCCTACCGTCACGGAACGCTTTGTGTATGTTTTGCATGGGAAACAATCCAGTTTGCCGTCACGGAACGCTTTGTGTATGTTTTGCATGGGAAACAATTCAGTTTGCCGTCACGGAACGCTCTACCGTCACGGAACGCTTTGTGTATGTTTTGCATGGAAAACAATTCAGTTTGCCGTCACGGAACGCCCTACCGTCACTGAAAGCTTTTTGTAAGTTTTACATGGGAAACAATACAGTTTGCCGTCACGGAACGCCCTACCGTCACGGAACGCCCTACCGTCACGGAACGCTTTGTGTATGTTTTGCATGGGAAACAATCCAGTTTGCCGTCACGGAACGCTTTGTGTATGTTTTGCATGGGAAACAATTCAGTTTGCCGTCACGGAACGCTCTACCGTCACGGAACGCTTTGTGTATGTTTTGCATGGAAAACAATTCAGTTTGCCGTCACGGAACGCCCTACCGTCACTGAAAGCTTTTGTAAGTTTTACATGGGAAACAATACAGTTTGCCGTCACGGAACGCCCTACCGTCACGGAACGCCCTACCGTCACGGAACGCTTTGTGTATGTTTTGCATGGGAAACAATCCAGTTTGCCGTCACGGAACGTTTTGTGTATGTTTTGGATGGGAAACAATCCCGTTTGCCGTCACGAAACGCTCTAACACATCTAACATATATATACGCGCACTCTAGTGAACATTATTATTTCAGCATTATTATTACAACACATTATTTATTTTTGTTTAGTGATTAATAAAGTGTATTTTCGAAGTGAAAACTTGTACGGTCGCGGTTGGCTAAACATGGGTAAACATTTGCTTTCACGTCACGCTTGAATCCGTAATGCATACCTCACAGCATATATTGTTCTTGTATATATCTAGACTGGACGTGACTACTAAACAGCTGATTTCGTACATTTTCAATATCATTTCAATTGTGAGGTTATGTTTACTGTTCTTGTTAATTTTAAGAATGTGTATTTTCTAAATTTGTGTAGTTAAATTATTTAATGTATGTACCAATTTTTGAACACCAGAATCACAAATATTATATTTATTATTATACTTTGACAGTAACTGTCAAACGTAGGGTTATAAACTGATTAAAAGTCCCTTATATAGCCTAAGATGCGCTATATCATATCCTGGAGCTTTTTTAGGATGTAAATTCTGACTGATTTCGTTTATTAGTTCTTGTAGCGTTACTGGTCTAATGTCTAGTTTATCTATTTTGTTTACTTTTGGTAGATGTTCATCTGCCGTTTGCCTGGGGAGAGGACGGAATATTTGTTCCAGATGATCTGCAAATAGCTCAGCCTTTTCATAACTTACTGTCTGTGAAAAATTGTAACGTAAAGACACTTTTAACTGTCACAGGCAAAACGGCATTTTGGATGCGCAGCTCGCATGCGCATGCGCGGCATCACAAATCAAACAATATTTTGCATATTTTACGAAGTTAAGTTATTAATCTCGTATAGACAATACCATTAAAAATGCCACTTTTTGCATAACGTGCTTCGAACAATTTCAATATTTACTTAAAAGTCATTAAACTTACAGGTTATGTGGCCCTACTGACAGTCCCCTATCCCTGCCCGTCGTACAAGCCGGGACAAGCATTTCGAATACCAAACGCATGTTTTGGACACTGTTTTTACACAAATATATTTGTGATTTCTCCTTACATCGTGCATTTATCTATTGTTAATACGGACATCATAAAATACAAGTACAAATAAAATGTCAAAATACAGTTAGAGGTTATTGTGAAGTTTGTTGTGTACCAGGTAAGAAGCAAACATTATGTTCTAATATTTAGCATTTATTTACCTATTTGTATTTGAATATTACGATTTCTCATTATACATATTTTAAAAAACAGGATAATGTAAATATTACGGTCGGTGACAGTCATAAATTTGTTATTATTATTTCAAACCGATCCTTTTCGATTTATTTTTTAGTCATGTTTTCCCTTCCTTCCTACTACCGCCCTCATCCCCAACTATTACTCATAAGGCTGTGTTTACTTAATATGGTTGTACAATAATATGGATTTTTGTCTTTATACTAATTTGATCACTAATTAATCGATATCAGTCTCGATACTTTAATGTAACTGTAATTGCATGTAACCGCTTAGGGCTTAGAACATTTCAATATACGGCTGCAGAAATGATTGCTGATTAGACACTTGAGTGGCATCATATTCTTGGTTCATGAAATAACGAATTACAAACATAACTCAGAATCTCAGTTTGGCGTATAGCTAGCTAATAATGTTTTCATAAATAACATTGATCTCTAAATATCGAATATCGATTCTAAATAATCGAAAATCGATGTCGATCCTCATCTTCGTGTCCCCATCAGCTATATTTCGCATCCTAGTGCTGTTACGGGAGGAGCTTATCCCGAAGGATGCGCCTTGCTAAAGCTCAAATAAAGTCATCCAGAAGGGTGGATGCGGGTTTCCACTTCATTGCTTTCTGGAGTAAAGCCGCAGAGTTCTGAATATTTATGTTGATTTCCGTATCGACTTTTTAAAGAACAGAAGTGTGTGTGTGTGTGTGTGTGTGTGTGTGTGTGTGTGTGTGTGTGTGTGTGTGTGAGAGAGAGAGAGAGAGAGAGATTGCGTGCGTGTGCGTATTTGTGTGTTTGTGTATGTGGCCGCTTCGGTGGCCTAGTGGATAGCGTATTAGGCTTTCACCCCGAGGACCCGGGTTCGATTCCCGACCAGGGCTTGGCATTTTCATACGCTATAAATCATCCCATCGTCTGCATTAGCCCAAGTGTGCACAATAGTCGGACGTTAAACACAAAAAAAAAAAAAAAAAAATTGTGCATGTGTTTGCGCGCGTATGAGACCTAGATTTACCATAATAACGATCGCAATTTTGACCCGGTTTGATTCAAACTTGGCACAAAAGTTAATTTTAGTAATAGTTCCTTTCCAAGTAAAATAGCTTAAAAATTAATGCCGGACATTTAAAATTAAAAAAAAACATACCTAAATTACGTTACATTAATAAAAACGAATTTCCGTATTTCGAATGTAATTTCAAAGCTCAATGTGTTAATTATTGAAGACTTGATTGAAACTTGGCACAAAAATCAAATACGATACTAGTTGGAGTAGGCGTTACTCGGGCAAGTCCGTCCAACAGTTCCGAAATAATGGCGGATATTAAACAAAATCTTTTAAAAAATTGTAAATCCGATCATCGTAATCAGTATAAATTAGCATTTAAAATGTTCAAAATCCATTTAATAATGGATATGCTGCGGTTAGGTTTCATTTTCGTATTTCCAATGTAACTTTAAAGTGTAAATGCCAATTTATTCAGGTGTTAATACTGATTATGAAGGTGAAATCGTATTTCAAATGTTAGAAAATTCACAAGAAAGAAGCGTGAAGCACTTAATTTTATTTAGGTCAGGCTATCACGTGTAATTTCAATAAAGGTTAAAATACAGCAATGATGTTAATCGTAGAAACAGCTCTATGAATTTATACAGATGCGTCGAGTGCTTTGGAATTGATTCCTCTGTTATCATAAAAAAACGCCATTAGTTCTGTCGGATACCGCACCACAGTTTCATTAATTAGATTGCTTACAGAAATGAAATGGACGCAGTAAATTCCGCTGATTTGAAATCAATTCCCGTTCGCGTTAAAACGTGTAATTAGAAAATAAATTATTGGCCTCCCTCGGGCCGCGAGATGCTATTTATTTCCTTTCGTTTCGTTTCGTTTGTTTTGATTTACTTTATTTCTGCAGCGCCTGTTTGTACATCTTTCAAATGAATGGTGCAGAAACATTAAGCGCTACTTTTTTTACGTTGAATCATTTCTTTAAAAAAACGTTCCCCAGTGACAGACGAGAACTGAAAAATTTTAGAAAAATCGGTTTATTAGATTTCGTTGAATTTCGGTCGTATGTGAAGAATTACAAAGCAACTTAAAGTAAACAAGATTAAATCGAAACAAATCAGGCGTGAGGACACTAAAAAACTTGTTTTATTTAAAATTTGCTACACCTACTCGTGTGATGCATAGGTACCAATTTTTGTTTTTTCCCGGCGAAAAACCAACCATCGCCGTGACTTTAAAAATGTAAAATAAAGCAAAAATAATTTATTGGAGGTAATACTGAAAAAAAACCTAATTACAACAAACATAACAATAATCATGACATGCGGCTGTCCGAGGTAGAAACGAATTTCCAAAAGTATTTTTTCCTATATTTCAATATAATAAACAGCAATAAAATCTGAACATATTAGGTATTTAAACTTTCAAATTGACGTGAAAGAACGAAAATGAACCGCGTCCACAGTCAAATTAATTGATTTTTTAATTTTAAAGAATTTCGAAAATTCGAAATGCTAATGTGTGCAGTTTTTCACGGCGATTGCGATGGTAAAATCATTTGTAAATTGTTAATGATTTGAAGTAGCAGCCATTTTGAAACTGTTTAAAAGAATATATATATATATATATATATATATATATATATATATATATGTGTGTGTGTATGTATGTATGTATGTGTGTGTGTGTGTGTGTGTGTGTGTGTGTGTGTGTGTGTGTGTGTGTGTGTGTGTGTGTGTGTGTGTGTGTGTGTGTGTGTGTGTGTGTGTGTGTGTGTGTGTGAGAGAAGAGGGAGAGGAGAGGGAGAAAGAAAGAGGGAAGGGGAGAGAGGGGAGGGGAGAGGAGAGAGAGAGAGAGAGAGAGAGAGAGATCTAAAGTCGGGATCGGCGTCATGTCAAGGTCCTATCCTGAATCTTACTTTCATGGCCGTTGCAATAGCTCATTTTCTAATGGAAAATCGCTAAGAATTAGAACAAAATCTCTTTTAATCGAATTTGAAGAAAAATTTATATGGGGAGGATAAAATAATTTTTACGTTTTCGCGTACTTTACGATAATTTTTAAGTAAAACATGATGAAAATCTTTAGTTCCCATTTTGAGAAAATTCATCTTTTTTAATTTTTTACGGATGATTGAAAATAAAGGTTGGTTGTAAAAGAGACATTTCAGATTTCAAAAACAAATAAATCAGTTTAGTTTCCAGCGATGAATTTTATCGCTGTGTAACGATTACACACATACACACACACACACACACACACACACACACACACACACACACACACACACACACAAATACACACACACACACACAAACACACAAATACACACATACACACACACACACAAATACACACATACACACACACACACACACACGCACGCACGTCTGCCTTGTGTAATGATTTCGCAATCGACCTACAGCAAACCAGACCAAGCTATATAAACAAATGTTATATAACATATTTCTAATGTAAGCCCCATATGTGATGCAACAGACATCCACAGGAAAGTAAACCAGGCGGTGAGAGATCATTAGAAGTCTGAAAATAAAAGACTGAAGGGATAAATCCCAGTGTGCCAGATGGGTAAGCGATTAGACTTTGACGAGCTGAAAATCGGTTACCAAGGAATGTTTGTTGAAGCAAAATTGTGCTTCCACTTGCTGGATATATGTAACAAATTTAACGACCATTTCAAACGTATTCTACAGTCCAGGATCTGTGCACATTCCATAATACCAGCTTTTAGATGGACCGTTTTTTTTTGAAGTGAAAACTTGCATGGTCGCGGTTGTCAAAACATTTTCTTTCGCGCGTCACGCTTGATTCCGTAACGTATTCCTCACAACATATATAATTGTTCTTGTATATATGTAGTCTTGAAATGACTACTTCTAAACAGCTGATTTCGCACAACAGCTGTTTGCTTCAATATCATTTCCATTGAGCTTATGTTTATTGTTCTTATTAATTTTTAAAATGTGTATTTTCTAAATTTGATTAGTTAAATTGTTTAATGAATACGACTTGTACCAATTGTTGAACTCTAGTATCGCAAATACAATTATATTTATTATTATACTTAGACTATTAAAAATAATTAAACGGAAAAAGTGCATAGTCAGCCATGCCAAAAGTAATAGTCACTTCTGTCGGCCAGTACCGCAACTGCCTACTTATTTCACTATTAGGTCATATTCAAATGTAATTTCGCTAAAGATATTAGTGTAAATGTGTACAAGTGATAGCAAATAAGAATTATTATTGAATTTCTACTGGGCGCTTTGGTAGCTTTTGGAGGTACCATTAAACACTAAATTAAACTATATTAGAAGTATTTAAGAGTATATTGAATTTCTACTGGACAATGGGCTTTTGAAGGTGCCGTTAAAAACTGTATTAAACTACAAGTATTTAAGAGTATATTGAATTTCTACTGGACAATGGGCTTTTGGAAGTGCTGTTATAAACTGTAATAAACTAGATTACAAGTATTTAAGAGTATATTTAATTTCTACTGGACAATGGACTTTTGGAGGTACCGTTATAAACTGTATTAAACTACATTACAAGTATTTAAGAGTATATTGCATTTCTACTGGACAATGGGCTTTTGGAGGTACCGTTATAAACTGTATTAAACTACATTACAAGTATTTAAGAGTATATTGCATTTCTACTGGACAATGGGCTTTTGGAGGTACCGTTATAAACTGTATTAAACTACATTACAAGTATTTAAGAGTATATTGCATTTCTACTGGACAATGGGCTTTTGGAGGTACCGTTATAAACTGTATTAAACTACATTACAAGTATTTAAGAGTATATTGAATTTCTACTAGACAGTGGGCTTTTGGAGGTACCGTTATAAACTGTATTAAACTACATTACAAGTATTTAAGAGTATATTGCATTTCTACTGGACAATGGGCTTTTGGAGGTACCGTTATAAACTGTATTAAACTACATTACAAGTATTTAAGAGTATATTGCATTTCTACTGGACAATGGGCTTTTGGAGGTACCTGTTATAAACTGTATTAAACTACATTACAAGTATTTAAGAGTATATTGAATTTCTACTGGACAATGGGCTTTTGGAGGTACCTGTTATAAACTGTATTAAACTACATTACAAGTATTTAAGAGTATATTGAATTTCTACTGGACAATGGGCTTTTGGAGGTGCTGTTATAAACTGTATTAAACTACATTACAAGTATTTAAGAGTATATTGAATTTCTACTGGACAATGGGCTTTTGGAGGTACCGTTATAAACTGTATTAAACTACATTACAAGTATTTAAGAGTATATTGCATTTCTACTGGACAATGGGCTTTTGGAGGTACCGTTATAAACTGTATTAAACTACATTACAAGTATTTAAGAGTATATTGAATTTCTACTGGACAATGGGCTTTTGGAGGTACCGTTATAAACTGTATTAAACTACATTACAAGTATTTAAGAGCATATTTCATTTCTACTGGACAATGGACTTTTGGAGGTGCTTTTACAAACTGTATTAAACTACATTACAAGTATTTAAGAGCATATTTCATTTCAACTGGACAATGGGCTTTTGGAGGTGCTGTTATAAATTGTATTAAACTACTTTAAATTTATTTAAGAGTATATTAAATTTCTACTGGACAATGGGCTTTTGGAAGTGCTGTTACAAACTGTATTAAACTACTTTAAAAGTATTTATCAGTATATTAAATTTCTACTGGAAAATGGGGTTTTGGAGGTGCTGTTACAAACTGTATTAAACTACATTACAAGTATTTAAGAGCATATTTCATTTCTACTGGACAATGGGCTTTTGGAGGTGCTGTTATAAATTGTATTAAACTACTTTAAATGTATTTAAGAGTATATTAAATTTCTACTGGACAATGGGCTTTTGGAAGTGCTGTTACAAACTGTATTAAACTACTTTAAAAGTATTTAACAGTATATTAAATTTCTACTGGAAAATGGGGTTTTGGAGGTGCTGTTACAAACTGTATTAAACTACATTACAAGTATTTAAGAGCATATTTAATTTCTACTGGACAATGGGCTTTTGGAGGTGCTGTTATAAATTGTATTAAACTACTTTAAATGTATTTAAGAGTATATTAAATTTCTACTGGACAATGGGCTTTTGGAAGTGCTGTTACAAACTGTATTAAACTACTTTAAAAGTATTTAAGAGTATATTAAATTTCTACTTGAAAATGGGTTTTTGGAGGTGCTGTTATAAACTGTATTAAACTACTTTAAAAGTATTTAAGAGTATATTAAATTTCTACTGGACAATGGACTTTTGGAGGTGCTTTTACAGACTGTATTAAACTACTTTAAAAGTATTTAACAGTATATTAAATTTCTACTGGACAATGGGCATTTGGAGGTGCTGTTACAAACTGTATTAAACTACTTTAAAAGTATTTAACAGTATATTAAATTTCTACTGGACAATGGGCTTTTGGAGGTGCTGTTACAAACTGTATTAAACTACTTTAAAAGTATTTAACAGTATATTAAATTTCTACTGGAAAATGGGGTTTTGGAGGTGCTGTTACAAACTGTATTAAACTATATTAGAAGTATTTAAGGGTATATTGAATTTCTACTGGAAAATGGGCTTTTGGAGGTACTGTTACAACTGTATTAAACTATATTAGAAGTATTTAAGACAATGGGCTTTTGGAGGTGCTTTTACAAATTGTATTAAACTATATATATTAGTAGTATTTAAAAGTAAATTAATGTCTAAACCTTTAAACAGATCTGTCTGTTAGACTATACAAATGTATAATTAATGTGTCATTGATTGATTTTGAAGTATTTAATAATTAATAAATCAATCGACAATGTCCTGCACGTATTAATTATGTATAGGCTTAAATAGGTGTTCCATATTTTAGCGGTAGTTTATTGCAATTAGATTGTGGTAATCCCCTGCATTATTTACCCGTTAATCCAAAACTGAATGATTTATCATCGTATGAACAACTTTTCAAGCGCTAGAGAAAGGAAGATATAATGACATTTAACCACGAAAATCTTTATTTTATATATATATTTATGTATATTTATATGTATACATATAAACATATATATATATATATATATATATATATATATATATATATATATATATATATATATGTATGTATTTATTTATGACAAATATATATATATATATATATATATATATATATATATATATCTATTTATGTATGACAATCTGGGTTGTAATTTATGGAAGTTGAGTTAGGCCGTGGATTGGTGAATAATTTGAGATCATATAGTCAGTTAAAAGAAATACTTACGTCACTAGATAAGCGGACCTCTAGTTAGATAAGACTGTTATGTACTGGTAAAATAAGGCTATGGAGAACAGATTTTTATAAAATGTATAAAAATTAGATCTTATTGCATATAATGATATTGTTTTAAAAAGTATCATTAAAGTCAGTTGGCCAACCGGTTCTTAAATATTGTTATGTTACTAAACAGTATATCCTGCAATATTTACATTATTCCAAAAGGACATTCCGTATTAATTTTTATTTTTATTTCTTAGGGTGTATTATGATCAAGGTGTGGCCTATTATTATCAAACAACCCTAAACAGTATATCTTCAAAATTTTAAATTTTTCCAAAGAAATACTCCATATTAACTTTTGTTATTAAAATTTCCATGGTAAATAGATTGTAGACCTACAGAAAAATGTCTGCTTCAAGGTCATAATACTTTGAAAATCAGGGCTAACGTTCCGGAAACTTTGGGCCGATTTAATTACAATGTTGGCCAAGAATATTGACTTTAATTACAACGTTACACATTACTGGTACCGAGCAAATAATTTCAAAATGGCGGTCATTTTAAATCCATAAAAATTCAAAACTTGTTCGCCTCAAATATTTTTGCAAATCTGATTTCACTGTCGTAAGCAGCGTTTAAAAATTATTCAAATCTGATTTCACCGTCGTAAGCAGCGTTTAAAATTGTATAATTTAGCGCTTTGAATTTTCAAAATCCATGAAAATTAAATTACAATTAAATTTCACGGAGGCCTGGTTTCATTATCGTATTTTCAATGTAATTTGAAAGTTTCAAATACAGATTTTAATGCATATTATGATGGTGAAATTAAAATTTTAAAAATAGAATATATTTTTTGAGATTCGCTTCCATCACGCAAGCGAGACAGCTGCGTGCTTCGATAATCTAAAGCCGCCTCGGTGGCCTAGTGGATAGCGTACTAGGCTTTCATCCCGAGGACCCGGGTTCGATTCCCGGCGAGGGCTTGGCATTTTCATACGCTATAAATCATCCCATCGTCTGCATTAGCCCAAGTGTGCACAATAGTCAGACGATAAAAAAAAAAAAAAAAATCGATAATCTAAACTTAAGCTGAACGGTAAAGGAATGTTACTGGAAGACTTTCTGTAGCGCCCGTGAGTAATTGCTGGCCGTTAAATCAGCTCGATTCGAAACAAAGAGTTACAATTATTTGCCCTTGTAGTAACCAGTGAAATTAAGTACTCTAGGTACTGGGGGGGGGACTTTCATTGTTTGTTTCTAATAGATGCTATTAACTTCTCTCCAATCACAACCGGCAAAACAATTCATTAAGTGAACAATGTTCAGTTCTTGTTATTATTTTATTGCCCGTTACTTGTATCGATAGCTACTTTTATAGTTTGTCTAGCGTATTCTCATTACACATTTTTTTTAAATTATTAGGATATGACCGATTTCTTTCCGTATAGTGGTCTTTTGTACTCACCTCGTAAAGGCTACAGCTGTTTCAAAATCTCATTGTTTCATCTTCACGTCGTAATACAAAATGTCAAATCCCTCTGTCGAGGTCGTCACAAAGTTAAGGAAACATTGAAAACACGTCACAAACACTAAACACTACACGATTTTAATTAAAATGTACAACGATAAATTAACACTTGTAACGGAATGTAACGATATACGAGTTACACGGTAATGTTTGGCAAAACAAATTTTATCGTTGTGCGTTTTAATTAAAATCGTGTAATGTTTAATGTTTGTAACGTGTGTTTTCCATGTTTTGTTAACTTTGTGACGAACTCGACAGAGGGATTTGACATTTTGTACTACGGCCTGAAGATGAATCAATTATGTTTCGAAACCGCGGTAGCCTTTACGAGGTGAGTAAATAAGACTACTAGACGAAAGAAAATCCTAATTATTTAAATGTAAGATCCGTTGGCTATGTTACAATTGCCAGCCGGAATATAAGTGCCGTAACAAAGTACCTGAAAGAGGAACGAATCAGTTGTTAAATATTTTTCATTCTGCTGCAAAATCATAGATTTGTTCAAGACGTAGCTGTATGTTTAATCTATCCCACAATACATAGACCCAGAGATTATTGCTACTGAGCAATATTATCACTTCTTCTCTTGGATGATATGTTTTAAAATATAAGTTTTTCCCTTTCATGTTTTCTGAATCAATACTTCATCACGAAGCAATTAATATTTATTAAGAAAATATTACGTCAATGCAAAGATAAAACAGTTTTTACTTTTTCTTTCTTACTAAGTTTTAAAACTAATATTAATATTTAAAACTAATATACGTTACTCGGAAATAACGTATTTTTTGTTGGCAAACTTTTCAGTAGAAGTGAAAAATAGTTTTAACTATGTTTTTTCAATATAAATCATGCAACTGAATATTTATATCAGTGAAATAGGCTACCAGGAGTTAATATAATAAAAGTTGTGCTCTCAAACTCGCACCGTAAGCTTAAATTATATTTTAATCTTCGAGAATACTTGGTTTGAAACTAAATTGCGGAGGTTGTGTTGTTTGATGCGAACGGAAGTGGAGTTTGCTGAACTTTGATTATAAAACAAAGTTCTCTACATAAAACTACTGAAGGAATGAGAATAATAACTGATCAGGATTAAAGTAAAACAAGTTTTGAAAACATTCTACTACTTTAACGTCACGAACAAGTCATGAGAGTTTTTGTATAAAGTTAAAAAAAGCAAATTGTCACTATATTCAGTATAATGATTTACCTTCCCTATATTCGTCAGTTCTACTTTCGTTGACGCGTTTCGGAGAACCTCCATATTCAAAAACTATATCTGTACTGGTCACCAATATTATGGCTCGTCCTATTTATAATTTTCTAGCTCCATCTCGTACCCCTCCTCTATTCAACACGTGTACATTAAACCTGACATGCTCGCGTCTGATTGGCTCTTCAAAATCATAAGTTTTCGCTCGTTTCTGATTGGAATCAGAATCGCTTCTTACCATTTAATTAATGTTGAATAGAGGAGGGGTACGAGGTGGAGCTAGAAAATTATAAATAGAACGAGCCATAATATTGGTGACCAGTATAGATGTAGTTTTTAAAGATGGAGGTTCTCCGAAACGCGTCAACGAAAGTAGAATTGACGAAGCTAGGGAAGGCAGATCATTATACTGAACATAGTGAGAATAATCCTAGCAGAAAAGAAGAAGAATATAAAAAGAAAGAAAATTTTGTCTAATGTGAAAGTACTTTATAAAAACTTCGAAAGTATTCTACCAGATCAATTGATTAGTTATTAGTAATTAACTATTGAATTGATAGTTACTGAAAAAAACATACGGTTTAAGCTTTACTACTGGACTACTTAATTGTAACTACATTTTACACTTAAATATAAATTTCTTCTTCCACTGGATCAGTGACTCACACAATATCTGTTTCTTCAGTACCTATAAATCTTCCTGCTGCCTTTTTTAAAACCTCATCCTATTTTTTTAGTATCCACCAATGTTTTGTTTATTATGAAAACAGTAAGTTTTTAATCAAATACTAGTGGGCCTGCGCGACTTTTCACAGTTACTTTATTACAGCACCTCTTTATAAATAACGTTCGAAGTGACAATACAATCTTCAGTTAATTTTTTTTCGAGTTCATTCTATAGCTACTTTTACGTTGTGATAGACTTAATCTTGAGAAAGCAACGTACAATTTTCCGTATGCGAAGACTGTTTTGGGTAGGTAAATACTAGAGTTGTCCGTAAAGTAAAGTTCTCAAGACGCTATAGTCGCTGCGAACGTTGTTACGCGGGATCCGATGACCTTGGCTTGCAGCTTGGTTCCTCCACTTCCAACTCCTACTCCGCGAGCGATCTGCGATGCTCCGTCTTGGCTTGGTAGCCGTTAATAATGAAGTCGTTTTTTCTGTCTCCCACGGTGCAAATTACGCTCTGTGATTCGTTTTTTGTGTGCAAAAAACACTGCACCGGTGGACATTTATATCCAACTGTGTGGTCTGCGGAGAAAAATGTATGAGCATTTTCTCATACAACACGTGCGCTAATGGTGCAGAGAATTCAAAGACGGACGGTTATGAAGAGCAGTGTTCCGGACGGCCATCTGTTTCGGACGAAACGATTGCGAAAGTGGAAAAAGCAATGATGAACGATCGAAGGGTGACTATTCGGGAGCACTCCGAGATGATCCCTGATGTTAGCAAGATAAAATTTTGACAGACCATTTAGGGTTTTGCAAAATGGGTCCAAGCATACCACAAACGGCAACGGATTGATGCGGCCCGCGAATTTCTTCAGGCCTACAAAACCGATGGCAAGAAATTCTTGGATTCCATTATCACTGGGGACGAGATCTGGGTACACTATACAACACTGGAAATGAAAGAACAATCACGTCAGTGGAAAAAGCCAGAGTTGCCGAAGCAGCGGAAGTTCAAACAAACACTGTCTGTCGGCAAAGTCATGGCGAGCGTCTTTTGGGAGAGGAAGGGGTTATTGTTGTGCGAATTCATGGATACCGGCACAACAATCAATGCTGATCGTTACTGTGAGACTTTAAATAACCTTCGCCGCGCGATTCAAAACAAGTGGAGAGATATGCTCACGAAGGGAGTTCGTTTCCATCAAGACAACGCTTGTCCTGTTTTTGTGACAACTCTCATCAACCAATTTGGATGGGATACTGTCACACATACGCCCTACAGCTCGGACTTAGCCCCAAGTGACTACCATCTTCCCTTATTTGAATAAACACTTAGGTTGGGCGCATTTCAGTACCGGAGATGGCTGAAAGAAAAAGTTTTAAGCTACCTTCGCGGCGCGGCGGGAGAGTTTTTCGACTCAGGCATACAAGAGATGGTTCACCGTATGCAAAAATACATCGATCTCAACGGCAATTATGTCGAAAAATAGAAAAAAGTGTATGATTTCCAAAAATATATTATTCATTGCAAATAAACATGTTTTTCATTGTGAAAAATTATTAGAAACCTTATTTTACGGACAACCCTCGTACATGCTTTATCGAGTGTTTGCCCTTGCGCTTTGTTAAGAAAATAACTCAAATTATTGGTTTGTATTTAAATACTGTAATACAATCTGTATAATAATATAAGCTGTAAATAATACATGTATTGAATTACTGTACATATCGACCTAAGTAAAACCGTTGCAAAACCATGTAAGTCTACTGTTTCTTGTCAGTACGAGCTTCTGTTGAAATAAACGTTATAGTATTATTTAGTACTTGCATGACCTGTTGATAAAGCAATGCCATTCATTACATTTAAGTTATTTAATACAATAGGCCTTACTTTGTTCTACTTTCGTATTTAAAACCGTAACGTATAACATTAATGGCTGAATTCTACAATGACGAGTATTTACAAATGAAACTTACAATAATCGGATTTTACATTACATACCTAAATTAGGCTACAGTAACTGGCCTAAATTGTCACCGATTCTACTTGCAGTTAGTATTATTTAAGTCTTGGATACAATAATAATATAAGTATTACTTTCAACAATGTTTTTTCTATGTAATCAGCCGTTTTGGTACCCACACAATTTTTGTCACCTATGCTTGTATTGTGCTGCACTCTGATGGAAACACTTTATACTGTTTTTGGAATTTTGTTTAGGGGCATTTTATCCGTTTTAAGTCGGTTTTATTTTAACTGTAAAGCCTTAAAATGGAAACTATGATACGTGAGAGTTTTCTGGTGTTCTGAAGAACTTGTAGGTAACCCATTTATGTAGTTCCAATAACTCAGGTCCTTCATTTTTAGTACAAAACCGGTCGAAATGCTTACAGTAATAATATATGAAAGATTACGCATTTACAACCATATTAAAAACAACTACAGGTTTTATTAAAGACTATACGACTTACAAACAGTTTAGCTTGTAACAAAGTAAAGAGAACAAAGCATTATGGGTAACGGAACAGAGAGCTGTGATTGGTCAGAATGGAGATTGACGTACTAAAAACCAACGTAGCTTAAGCCGACTATGGAGGTTGTTAAAGGCAAGTTTATTATGGAATTATAATCGGATGGAATAAAAATAGTGAACCTTAAAAATTTTACCGTTTGTAGAAGGTAAATCGAACAATTTTATCTAATAAAAACATCAATATTAAAAAAAAGTGAGATTGTGGAGTTTCATATTATAATATGTGATATGTATATACCTCACAGGGGGGGCAAACTAGCTGCATCTATTGAGAAGATTTAGACGTCCCTCGCGGTACCCGAGTCTAACAAGCATTTACAACATTACACTTATGACTTTAACACTTTACACTCACACTTATATTTAGAGAGGCGATAATAGCCTCAATGTGCTTTTCGTCTTAAAATAACAATATATATATATATATATATATATATATATATTATTATTATTATCTGCGTATAGACCCTGTTGGATCACGCAAAGCACTCCGACTCATGTCTTGCTTCTTCTAATCCTCCTCACCTCCCTCATCCTGTCCCCATGGATCCTCTTTCGCTCCTCCGTCCCATTTATTCTCCCCTGCTCTCTTTGGGATTTTATTCTCTGGGACTTTCCAAACGAGCATCTTTCTCCTGTATGCGTTCCTGTCTTCAACGTCTGTTGAGTCTATTTCTGCGTCTATTCTGACTTGTGCGATCCACGACGTTGTTGATTTGACACCTTGTATATACTTAAGAATTCTGTTGGCAAGTATATACAATATTCAAGGCAAGATGGCGGAATTTAAACAAAACATGCGTTGATCTGCTATCGGGGGCCGCCCCTGGCGATGGGGATGCTCGCCAATTTCGGTTGGAGGGTACTGGGGAAATAAAATACCCAGGGTGGACAAAAATCAGTGAAGTGGTCAACGGCCTCAATGGCGGATGAAGATGTATTTCTCAACGGCAAAGAGGGCGGATGAACCAAGAACACAAAAATCCGGGGTGCGTCTGTAGTGGCAACCACCGGCAACCTGGTCAGCGTCTGTTCATCCAAAGGATGCGGCTGTACGCAACGCTCCAGAAACTAACAATCCCTGGTTTTAAAAATCCCAGTTGAAACACTGGACCTTCAAGATTACAAGCAACTATGATTCGTGCAAGTAATGATAAAAATACCCCAGGTGGTAACCAATCCACCCGTCTGCGGGCGGCAACCAGGAACTCGGATTCTGGGGACCCTGGACTTACACGATTACAGAGAGAGTCGGAGTTCTCTGGCAAACTTCCTCATAAAACAATATATATATATATATATATAATAAGCATAATTAAAAAAACAATTTAAAGATCAGAATTGACGATATTTTCAAGATCCCTGACTTGAGAGTCTTACAATAATAGTTACTCCAATAGCAACTTTTCCAATGGACATTCGTTATAAATACGTCCTGATGGTAAACGTCATGTAATATTTAAACTGGATTATGTTACATATTACTGAATTCTAAAAGTTAAAGAACTACGAGGCCCCAGGCTGTCCAGTCGGCATGTCTTATTAACGTTACCGGAACCAAGTCGGCTAATGAATACTTTATTGCGAAAGCGGAATTGGAGCGTTCGTCCAATTTTATGACTTACAAAAAGGCTTTAACCTAGTTTCTCTTTTATTTACAACATACAATGGATTGAATTAAACGTAAATAACTGTGCACTTCAATGTTATATGGTTTGTTAATTCGACATTCCGTGTGTTTAATAGGAATTGCGTTCCAATTACAGTGTAATTGCGGCACGCAGCTGTCTCGCTGAAGTAATAAAGTGAATATCCAAACGGTAATAATATTCGATGACTTTTTTATTATCGAAGATCCGGTATTTTGCGCCGTACGTGAACTTTATATCATCGTTAAAATTATATATAAAACATGCAATCTATTACCTTTACAGCAACTATCAATTAAATAGCCAGACTAGTGTTACAAAACATATTATTGGTCACTAATTACACTACAAAGTTTATTCCCTTCAAGATAGGCTCCTTGTTGATCCCCGTATCACTGCATACGAATTTTCCGTTGTTCAAAGAGGTGCTAGAAGTTCCGTTCTGTCAGCTTGTTGAGAACCTCTGTCGCGTTTGCTTTCACCGCCTCCACCATGTGATGTCTTATCCCCTTCAAGATAGGCGCCTTGTTGATCCCCGTATCACTGCATACGAATTTTCCGTTGTTCAAAGAGGTGCTAGAAGTTCCGTTCTGTCAGCTTGTTGAGAACCTCTGTCGCGTTTGCTTTCACCGCCTCCACCATGTGATGTCTTATCCCCTTCAAGATAGGCGCCTTGTTGATCCCCGTATCACTGCATACGAATTTTCCGTTGTTCAAAGAGGTGCTAGAAGTTCCGTTCTGTCAGCTTGTTGAGAACCTCTGTCGCGTTTGCTTTCACCGCCTCCACCATGTGATGTCTTATCCCCTTCAAGATAGGCTCCTTGTTGATCCCCGTATCACTGCATACGAATTTTCCGTTGTTCAAAGAGGTGCTAGAAGTTCCGTTCTGTCAGCTTGTTGAGAACCTCTGTCGCGTTTGTTTTCACCGCCTCCACCATGTGATGTCTTATCCCCTTCAAGATAGGCTCCTTTGTTGATCCCCGTATCACTGCATACGAATTTTCCGTTGTTCAAAGAGGTGCTAGAAGTTCCGTTCTGTCAGCTTGTTGAGAACCTCTGTCGCGTTTGTTTTCACCGCCTCCACCATGTGATGTCTTATCCCCTTCAAGATAGGCTCCTTGTTGATCCCCGTATCACTGCATACGAATTTTCCGTTGTTCAAAGTAGTGCTAGAAGTTCCGTTCTGTCAGCTTGTTGAGAACCTCTGTCGCGTTTGTTTTCACCGCCTCCACCATGTGATGTCTTATCCCCTTCAAGATAGGCTCCTTGTTGATCCCCGTATCACTGCATACGAATTTTCCGTTGTTCAAAGAGGTGCTAGAAGTTCCGTTCTGTCAGCTTGTTGAGAACCTCTGTCGTTTACTTTCACCGCCTCCACCATGTGATGTCTTATCCCCTTCAAGATAGGCGCCTTGTTGATCCCCGTATCACTGCATACGAATTTTCCGTTGTTCAAAGTAGTGCTAGAAGTTCCGTTCTGTCAGCTTGTTGAGAACCTCTGTCGTTTACTTTCACCGCCTCCACCATGTGATGTCTTATCCCCTTAAGATCCGATTTGACCTTAGGAAATAATAAAAAAAGTCACAGAGCCCAGTTTGAGCGAGTATGGTGGGATTAAAGATACAGTGATGCCGTATTTCGCGCCAAATTATTTCACAGACAAGTCAAAATGGGCAGGTGCATTGTTTTGGTGAAGCATCGGGTCTTCATCGTCACGAAGGTCTGTTGTCAGAATCTTCACGTAATAATGTTGATTGACTGCCTGACCTTTGGGAACCCAGCGAACGTAGATAATTCCATGACTGTAGAAAAAATCCTTGAATTTTTATTTTCGCCTTCTTGATGAGTTGGGGCTCTTCCAATGCATCGACTGATACCGATCAATCGTTTCACGTCCCTCCTGACACCTTTTAAAACACTTGTGTGCGCGATAAACACTTCCATACATTTCCATTAACATGGCATGAGCTTCTGTAGCAGTTTTTCCCAGTTCTACAAGAAACTCGAGGTAACTTGTTGCTTCATCTGAACACTTTGAATTTTTTCGACAAGACGTTGGCGCAAGGACTTGAACAGGCTGCTACAGCGAGACTGAGCTAGTGGTGGGGCAGAAAACACCAAACTGTTAAAAAAACTGCTTTTCTATAAACGACAAACAAACTGCTTTTTCAAACAGAAACAAGCAGTTTGATTTGGACTGGTTTATGATTTGTTAAACAAGGAACGGACTTTCCCCACTACCACACCCACGTTGCCGCAAAAGCTAAAACTGTTTTTCTGCTGTTTGCCTGCTAACTGCTTTTCTTCTACCTGCTTTTATTCCAAAGTTGCTTGTTGCTTGTAGTGAAGTAAGAACTGTTTGGTCAATGTCAACGTTTATCTCTATTTTGTTGCGAGTTGTAGTAACAACCTCTCACATTTTGTAGATACAGAGCCTAATTTTATTTAAACATATTTTTATATTTATTATCAATCATCAATATTTTTAATCAACTAAACATATTCTAAATCGTTTGCATTTTGGTAAATATGCAAAGTACTATTTAATTTTTAAGTAAAAAAAAATGCTTCTATTAGAAATTTATGGCATTTTGTAAATATAAAATGGCATACATAATTATTACGTTTTGAGAATGTAATTTAATTATTACTACACTTATAAGGATTACTTTTATCCTTTCTAAATGCTTTATACCAAAAAAAATACAGTTAAGGACATGGTGGTAATGGGAATGAAAAAGTAGTCTTAGAAAACTGAACGTATGTGCTTTATGTTTTAGCTGATAATACAACTTTGAGGTTCAGTTTTCTAAACTGTTTTTTTCCAACTGTTTTAAAAAGCAGCTTTTTTTCCTCAACAAACAGTTTGTTTACGTTTTGTAAAAATATCAGAAACGCCCATCTCTAGACTGAGCGACGTATAACTCTGTACATCGAGCTCAGTGCGGGGAAGCATCAACACGCACAGACATGTTCAAACCTGCCGCGGCGCGCTCGCTGTTTGCCGGTAGCAGCTCCAGTCCCGGTCGTTTAATTGTAGGACGTCGTATATACATAATTTTTGACGACTTACCAAAAATGTGATCCAGAGCTCGTAATGTTAGTCAATTTGAATCAAAATTGGTACAAAATTGATTTTGTTGGTTTATTAGCCAGCGGAATTCGTTTAGCAGTTTCAAGTCTAAAAAATATTATATTTTTTTTACTTTTTGGAAGTATAATTTAATAATCATTGTCATCGTTAAAATTTTCAAAGTGCATTGAAATTACAAAAATTAACCTTACGGAGGTCAATGTTCTTTACTTAATTTTTAAAGGAATTTTTAAGTTAAGTTGATGCTAATGTTGATCACAGTAAAATCAGAATCAGTGAAAAATCAGCGTTAGAAATTTGCTTCCATTATGATAGCGAGGCAGCTACTTGCTTTGATTGTTTTTTTATTTACTCCAAAACTAGACTTTTGTTTTTCAAAACAACTGCACTGAATTTAATTAAACATTTTTTGTATATGATCAAAACATGAGAAAATCTATTGACCCGTTTTTGAGAAATTTTATTACTCACAATTTGAATTCGAATAGAAAATTGCTTTAATTGATCCAGATGACACAACGCAATGACAGATTGTTTTGAAATTTAGTACGATATCTTGTATAAAGCGCGAACGACGTATGTGTAAGGTTTACATTCACTTCCATTTCAAGATGGCGGAATAATTCAACAATGACGAGTGTAAGCAGTTCAAGCCAAACGCATTGACCGATTGTTTTGAAATTTTGTACGAATGTGCCTTGTTTAAATACCGAACGACTTTGTGAAAGATTTTCTCTTATTCACTACCGTTTCAAGATGGCGGAATTTAATTTAATAATGACAAATGTAGTTGCTGGTTGTTTAGTCTAATACTGGCTGAACATCCAGACTGACCATGATTTTGCCGCTTCGTGAAAAAAGTATAAAATTCCGAATCATTGTGCTCCACTTATATTTTTTTAAATTTTACTGTTACCAGTTAAAATGGCGGGAAATGTTACTAGCGCTGTCGTGCAGCGGCGGCTTAGCAATGCATTCAGAATATACTACGAAGGCCACTGTCCTTTGAACTACTTGTTTAACGCTGATTACAATTGTAATATCTTGTTTTAAATGTAAGACGAAATGTTTTTTATTATTACTTTTTCAAAATCCAGTCAGCGAGACAGGTGCGTGCTGCGGTTTTTCCAATTTTCAATAGAAATGTTTTCTTCAAATCGAGACGGCACACAGGTGAATGAGCCAGCGCTTAGCGTAGGGCAACGTAAAAACCTAAATAAAGTTAGAATCGACTGTGAAACGATAAATCAAATAAGTTAGAGCCACTCGTAACCATGGCAACGAACCAATATCACCGTCTCTTGATCGTGCTGTAGGAAAACCAAGCTATTTTTTATATTTCATCCAAAATTTTCTGAAATAATTTTTACAGAAACAAACCTTAATGTTCGGGATGTCTTTAGAAGTCGCAGACCAAACTTGTAGACGCGTCAAATAAATACCAACGGTTATAATAATTAAAAAGATATTAAAATCTACCCTACTGATTGTATTCAAATATCGGTCGTGAAAGATTTGTAATCGAAGCAGGTGTACCGTTAACTTCACGGAATTCATTATACAGTAGAAATTATTTTAAAGCTGAATTGTTCATGAGGAAAAACGTTTTACCGATCAAGCTATGGGAATGGAAATCATGACAAGATACAGAACCTGTTCTGTGAAATTTATCCCATTCTGACCTACATTATGTTTCGAGGGGTGGTTTTATATATATCATAAAAAAAGGTATAATAAATTTATGTAAAATAAAATAGATATAATAAATAAATAATAGATATAGTAAATAGATATAGCAATATATCTACACAACACAACGAACGAACGCGCGCACGCGCACGCGCACACACACCAAACACACACACACACACATACACACATACATAAATACATACACACACACATACACACATAAATTAATACATACACACAACACACACACACACACACACACACACACACACGCGCGCGCGCACACACACACACACATCAAACATACACACACAGACACACATCACACACAAATACACACGAACACACACACACACACACACACACACATACATACACACACACACACACACACACACACACACGCACACACACACACACACACACACATACTACATACACACACACACACACACAAATATCCCCCCACACACCCACCCATACACACACACACACATCACACACAAATACACACGTGCGCGCGCACACACGCACATACATAAATACATATACACACACATCAAACATACACACACACATCACACACAAATACACACGCGCACACACACACACACACACATACACATACATAAATACACACACACCCACCCTCACACACACACACACACACACACCCACACACACACACACACACACACACACACACACACATCACACACAAATACACACGTGCGCGCGCACACACGCACATACATAAATACATATACACACACATCAAACATACACACACACGTCACACACAAATACACACGCGCACACACACACACATACACATACATAAATACACACACACACCCCTCACACACACACACACACACACACACACACACACACAGAGAGAGAGAGAGAGAGAGAGAGAGAGAGAGAGAGAGAGAGTTTCTTATGATTTTGAAGTCTTTCAAATGGAATTCTGCATTTCGTTTGTCGTTACATTGGGTGTGTCTGTGTGTGTGTGTGTGACGCGCGCGTGCCTCTCTTTGCTTGCTTGCATTGATACGTTCGTTACCCATCAATTTCCATTTAACCGTTTTAAAATATCAGTTATTCAAAATCTTAAAATATTCATAAGTTTTTTATCTGAAAGTTTAAAAGCATTAATTTATACAAATTTTATCGCTGCTTATAACAGAAAAATGAGATTAAGCGAGACAACTGCGTGCCGCGTTATGCTGCCTTGCTTTTTGGTAATCAAACGCTCTCTATTACACCAAGTCTTGTTGAGCTCTAGTCTAAATCGTGCATCAGTAATAATAAAATTTTACAATCTGTTTAAGAAAACCGTGTTTCATATTTTTTCATTATCGGTGAGTAAATTTAAACCCCTTTAAAAGATGATTTTGAAAATATTTATACAGTGCCTGATTTCCTTGAAAATTCAGTTCGAATCATCTCAACGTTGGTCTGAGCCAACCGTAAAATATAGTGAACATGTGATTGAATGCGCTGATCGAGATATAAAAAGCGCCATTATTATTACACTGCCAATATTATATTATATTGTTTACACTGCCAATTTAGTGTGATAGCATATAAATGTAAAAAAATATTTTATTTTAACTTCCCACCAGTGATGGTTTTTAAAATATTTCTGTAGTCCCCAATTTCCTTAAAACAACTATACCGCAACACATTCACTTAAAAATTCTGAAAATTTCAAAATGGATCCTGACCATTTTCTAGTTAGTTTCTCTATTTTTGATTCCCAAAAACGTTATTTTATTTCAAATTTTTAAAATTATCTTGAGCTATAATCTAAACTGTAAAACATTATTTATTGTAGAAAGTTATGAGTGTTTAGATTTAAAAATATGTTTCTCGTATATTTTCTTCAGTGTCAATTTAGCCCAAAATTGAACAAAATAATACTTGAGTATCCCATTTTTTTTTAACAAACAAAGGTGTACGGTAAATTTTATTTTAATTTAAGATAATTTTGTTTGTAAAGGTTTAAATTTTCTATATACCGTCATAACTATTACAAATTATCAAACAATTTTTATATATATCATAAAAATAGATATAATAAATTTATATAAAATAAAATAGATATAATAATTAAATAAATGATAGATATAGTAAATAGATATAGCAATATA
>CM040184.1:71227953-71237953 GCA_022606455.1 Callitettix versicolor | reverse complement strand
AAAGCCTCGACATTTGTTCTTGCAGCTTGCAGCGCTCATAACGGCAGACAGTCCAATTACGTTGACTTCAACCGCTAATATCGATCACGCTTTTTTATAATGGTGACTGTACTTGTAATACGTTTATATTCAATGATCTCAATTGCGATATCTTCTGTAGTCCTAGTCTCTTCATGAAGTCCAGGATTTGTAGAGGATTCCAAGTAGGTAGATCCCTCACTTCTAATTGGTAATTTCCCAGCTCTTCTGGTAGCAATCGTTTCACAGTCTACCAGCAGGTGATGAGGAGTTTCCTCTGCCCTCCAGCAGTTTGGATCTTCTACTAAGCAAAGATTCCTAAGATGTCTCTGAAGAGTGCCTATAAGAAAACTAGGCAGCGATCTTAGCTTATTTTACTAAGACCGAACTTTCCCTGTTCCTATCAAAGGATTTCCCAAGAGATCTTTAAACCTCTCTTCTATTTCCAGAGTTTAGACCTTCTAGCTTCTTATTTAATTTTCTCTTGAAGTCCGCAAAAGAGTTCAGGTCTTATAGTTTCAGTCGATGCCTCCTTCTTTGTCAGCTCATCTGACATTTTTTTTCATTTCCCTCTACTCTAGCGTGTCTGGTACCAAGAAGAATGTAACCCTATTGCTCTACCCAACCTATTTAGTGTTTGCAGCACTCTGTGGTAAGTAATCTGGAAACTAAAGGATGTGGGTTCGAACCCCGTTGTTGAATTTAACTTTTTAATAATTTATAGAATTTTTAAGTTAATATTTTAGTTTACACATCTTACAAACAATGTTATTTGTTTAGTTTAATATAAATCCAGTATTGGGCCGTAATAGATTCGGGTGCCACTTTTCTTTTTCGCCACCCCTACATCTTACAGAGAGTGGTACCGTGCCTCCACGTGGTGCGGCTGGATAATCCGAAAAGTATGAGGCGACATACTCTCGGAAAAATAAATCGAATCCCTCTACGGATCACCACCGTAGTTGTATCAATTGGAGCCTGGCTCCACTCGGTTGCCAACCTGATAATTACAATGGAGAAACTACCACCGTCTGCGGCTAAGAATTCATAGTGTACACAGGCTGCTTCCTGGAGCACTGGTGTATATGGAGACCGAAAACCTTATCGACGTATTCAGAAAGAGACGCCTGGCATTTTAGGGACACCTGATCAGATTCCCAGAAGAAAGGCTCCAAGAAATTACTGAACTGCCAGTTGAGCACAAAGATAAAAAATAATTGGCTCAAGGAGATAGAACAAGACCTGGAAGACGTAGGGATAACCGAGGAACAGTTGAGGAATGGAGAGGAGAAAGCCATACTCTAGGACAAGGAAATGAAACTCAACTTTAGAAAAGCAAGCGACCGAAAGGGCATGACAATCTCAGAAGAACTTAGGAAAAGAAGATCACAAAGGCTGAAGAGGTATTGGGAGGTGCTCCAATGTGGGCCTAGCCCCCCCCGCAAAAACAAAAAAGTCCAGTATTGGGTTTTTATTGCAATTAACTTTTCAGAGGAACTAAGTTTTAATCAGAGCTATGATAGAAAGCAGACATTAACTTAATATTGGCTATACTATATGCACACTGTAGTACACAGTTTGCTTACACTAGTTTCTCGTACGTATTCTACAAATTTAATAATTTGCACGAAAGTTAATAAACGTAGAGTAGTAAATTATTTAAACGTTGGCACTACTGGAAACGTTTGTCTATTAGGTTACTACAGAACCATCAATCGTACCAACTCTCACTTGAGCGGACAATTTGAACATTGTTCCTGGTTACACATTTGTCAAACAAAAACATTGTTTGTTTGTTGCAAATAGTTGTTACATTGTTGGCAATGCAATGAACTCTACTTCTGTTGAAGTAAAGCCAAACATTCGTTATACGGATAAAACATTTTAACAAGCCTGACCTAAATGCTGTGGAACAATATGACGTGTTACATACGAGATGTGGCTATTAAATAACGAGACTGACGTTGTAAAAAATTGTATTTTCATTTTATACATATATACTTATTATCACCTTCAATATACACCCCGTCTGTATCCCTACATCGCTTCATGCGAATTTTCCATTGTTGGAAACAATGCTGGATGTCATTCTGTCAACTTCTTTAAGACTCTTGCCGCTTTCATTTTTACAGCTTCCACGGACTCAAATCTCGTCCCTTTTAATTCAGATTTCACCTTAGGGAACAGATAGAAGTCACATGGTGAGTACGGTGGAATTTCTAACACTGGGATGCTGTACTTGGCCAGGAACCTCTTGACAGATAAGGCGGATTGAGCTGGCTCATTGTCTTGGTGGAAAACCCATGATTTGTCCTTCCACATTTCGGGTGGTTTTTTCTTACTCGTTCACGTAGTTTACCAAGTACCTCAAGGTAGTAATATTGATTAATTGTTTGACCTTCAGGAACCCAGTGAAGATACACAATCCCATGAATATCGAAAAAAACAATCATCATTGCTTTAAATTTTGACTTGCTGATTCTTGCTTTTTTGGCTCTCGGTGAAGTTAGAGTTTTCCATGCATGGATTGGCGCTTTGTTTCCGGATCATACGTAAAAAACCACGATTCATCACATGTTATTATCCTTTCCAATAAATTTGGGTAATTTTCAATGGCATCCAAAGGTGTCAGTACAAACATTTTTGCGAGCTGCTTGTTGTTCAAACGTGGGAATTTTTGGCACCATTTTGGTAAACACTTTTCGTATGTTCAAAATTGTCACGTAAAATTTGCCGTAAACATTCTTTATCAATGCTTACAGTTTCACCAATTGCACGAATACTTAATCGACGGCCAGACTGAATAAAATTAACAACTTTTTCGACATTGTCATTCGTATTCATGTACACTGTTCATTCATAATCAGCCTCGTGGCGTGCTAGATAGGAATTGCCAAAACGTAAAATCGCAATAATTTTGTAATCTGAAAATCTAATTTCACCACTTCTACCTGTCATAAGCGTACCTAGGATGGTCAGATAGGGGGGCTTAACAGTACCGGGGTCCTCCACTGGAAACGTTTCCAAACTTAGACGCAAAATGGCGAGTTTTAAAGGCTTTCTAAGGACAACTTTATTCTTATGGTTGTTTTAAGAAAACGTCTATAATTTGAGTAGTTAGTAAGACATGATGATGTTTTCAAAATACTTTTAGGTTATTAAAACAATCTAAAAGATTACGGTTTTTTAACTAAGCTTACACATTTCACTAAGCATGCACAATCCAAACGTTAATAATATAATGGTGAGTGATTCAGTAGTTGCTTTATTAGTGGGTTCGGGGGTTGTTGCGATACAGATAAATATGTTAAAATTTTCAAGTATTTTATCAATGGGGTGGTTGCAGCCCCAAAACTCCCCTCATGGATACGCCAATGCTAACAGCAATAAAATCTGCATATATCAGCATTTGAAATTTTTACATTACATTGATTATTGACTATTGATTATTGATAATATTACATTGATTATTAATTGTATCATTGATTATTGATAATATTACATTGATTATTAATTATATCATTGATCATTGATAATAATACATTGATTATTGATTATACCATTGATTATTGATAATATTACATTGATTATATTGATTCATTATTAAAATGAACCATTCAATCAATTAGATTAACTCATTTTGTAGTTTATGCCTAGCCAGTAGTGCATCTTAGTCGCCTCGGTAGCCTAGTGGATAGCGTACTAGGCTTTCATCCCGAGGACCCGGGTTCGATTCCCGGCGAGGTCTTGGCATTTTCATACGCTATAAATCATCCCATCGTCTGCATTAGCCCAAGTGTGCACAATAGTCGGACGTTAAACACCAAAAAAAAAAAAAAAAACTAGTACATCTTTACCTGTTGTCAGTACGGCAGTATCATCTGCGAGGTACAATCGTAACTTCCATTGTCTTAGAACAAATTGTATGTATAGATTGAATAAAGGTTCGGTTCAAGAACACTTCTTTGTGGTATTCCAGCCTCAAGATATATAGACTAAGTGGTCTGAACAGATGTAGAATATATTGAATCCTTCCGTTTATATCTCTCAATGCAGACATTCATCACGTTTTCCTCCTTTGGAAACTTAAAATAATCCCGGCACTCTCTAGCTGACGTGATGGTAGCGAATTTCCAAAAGTATTTCTCTTCGTATTACCTTTTTTGAAATTCTGATTTCACCATCACAGCCAGCATTAAAATCTACGTATATTAGGATTTTAGACGATTTTACATTGAAAATACGAAAATGAACCTTGACCGCCGCTAAATTGTTTCGTAATTTCAACGGATTTTGAAAATTCAAAATGGTAATTTATGAAGTTTTTAACAATGATTACAATGTTGTAATCAGATTTTTTAAAAATATTACAAAAATGTATGAATTTCTCAATATTTGCTATTTCGAAACTGTTAAACAAATTTTGGTGGCTATCAAACTGTTCAAAGAAATAACCACAAACGATTAATCTGCCAAGTTTGAATAAAATAGGGCCAAATGTGCCATCGTAAGCGTGCTCAAACATAAATACATACACACACACACACACACACACACACACACACACACACACACAACACACTACATATATATATATATATATATATATATATATATATATATATATATATATATATATATATATACTAGTTGTTACCCGTTGCGGCTTTGCCTGCAATTATAATATAGGCAATAAAATTTATAGTCGATTTTCAAAATCAGAATATGTCATTTCATTTTAATATATATTACATAAATTAAATGTAAATGTAAATATACTATTTACAATATTATACGATTTATGGTTTTCGGCCAAGAAATATACATTTTTGCTACTCGATACTCTAAAACATGGTCCTGTCATATTTTAATAAAATACAGTATTATTAAAAGTCACTATTATTCAATTAAACTGGAATAGTATTGTGTTTATCTCAGGTACCTAAACCGTGTTCATATCAAATTTAATCTCAATTGGTCCAGTAGTTAAAGTGTGATTGAATAACAAACAAATAAACAAAACAAACTTTCAGAAAAATAATATGATTACCTGTTACCCGTCACGGCTTTTCCCGCAATCGTAATATACATTAAAGATCACGCATGACCGTGTTAGGACCAACAACCGTGTCAGTTAGGTTATGGTGTATTTTTTTTTAAAATAAAGGTTTTTAACACACCACCGTGTTAGTTAAGTTATGGAGTACTTTAAAAAAATAAGGCTTTTTCCCTGCATCACCGTATTATGCCCAACAACCGTGCCAGTTAGGTTCTGAAGTACTCTTTTTAAAAATAAATAAAGGTTTTTTAATACATCACCGCGTTAGGCCTAACAACCATGTTAGTTAACTTATGGAGTATTCTTTAAAAAAATATAAACATTTTTCACGCATCACCATGTTAGACTTAACAACCGTGTCAGTTAAGATTTGGAGTACTCTTAAAAAAATAACGGGTTTTTCACACATCGCCATGATAGGCCCAACAACCATGTCAGTTATGATATGTGGTATTCTTTAAAAATATAAAGGTTTTTTCACGCATCACTGTGTTAGGCCTAATAACCGTGTTAGTTAAGTTATGGAGTACTCTTTAAAAAAATATAACGGTTTTTTCATGCGTCACCTTATTAGGCCCAACAACCGTGTCAATTAGGTTATAAGTACTATTTAAAAAAATTAATAAAGGTTTTTTAATGGATCACCGTGTTAGGTATAACAACCATGTTAGTTAGCTTATGGAGTATTCTTTTTAAAAATATAAAGTATTTTTCACGCATTACCATGTTAGACCTAACAACCGTGTCAGTTAAGGTTTTCAGTACTATTTAAAAAAAATAAAGTTTTTTTTCACACATTACCGTGATAGTCCCAACAACCGTGTCAGTTAGGATATGTAGTATTCTTTAAAAAAATATAAAGGTTTTTCACGCATCACCGTGTTAGGCCTAACAACCGTGTCAATTAGGTTATGTAGTATTCTTTAAAAAATTAAAGGTTTTTCTTCACACATCACCGTGATAGGCTCAACATCAGTATCAGTTATGTTATGTAGTATTCTTTAAAACAATATATAGGTTTTTTCAAGCATCACTGTGTTAGGCCTAACAATCATGTCAATTAGGATATGTAGTATTCTTTAAAAAAATATAAAGGTTTTTCACGCATCACCGTGTTAGGCCTAAATACCGTGTCAATTAGGTTATGTAGTTTTCTAAAATAAAATAAAGGTTTTTTTCACACATCACCATGATTGGCCCAACAAACGTGTCAGTTGGGATATGTAGTAGTCTTTAAACAAATATAAAAATTTTTTTTCGTATCACCGTGATAGGCCCAACAACCGTGTCAGGATATATAGTAGGCTATTTTTAAAAAAATATAAAGGTTTTTTCACGCATCACCTTGTTAGGCCTAACAACCGTGACAGTTTGGTTATGCTGTATTCTTTTAAAAAATTGGTTTCTTATCACCCAAAACCCGTGTTAGACGTATTTTTATTGTTTTACCGATTTACAACACGTTACTGATTTTCGCCGGGTAGCAATTTTGAGGTTATGTTGGTCACTTTTATTTTCGATTTTAACGTACTTCTCGTGCATTCATATTTTGTATTCTTGCTTTTTGGCACATAATACTATTTTAGTATTAAATAAGGCATAAAATGCTTATTTTAGTAACAAAAATATCGAAAAATAAGAATATGCTTCACTGCATGTTTACCATAATGTAATTACACAAATATATATACTACCTTACAATTGGCACTCTGTGTAGGGATTTTTTTACATTTAATATTGAAAATTCAACACAAAGTAACAAATTAAAGTCAGTTTTGAAAAAAAATTCAACTAAAATATTGAAAATGTTACATTAAAAGCAATAATTTTGCAATAAATAAAACACAGATTAAGATTCTTAAAATAGGATTGAATCTATCTTTATCTCAGGTACCTAAATCACATGTCCAGTAAATAACTACAGTTAACAGATGTTACAAAACTAAAAACTGATAATTATTTTGGGCTGGGTAAGTAGTATAATGACGTTTTGTAAAACGGGAATAGGCCTATATGTATCTCTGATACTTAAACCATATACGTACCAAATTTCACTTTAATTGGTCCAGTGGTTAAAGCGTGATTGAATAACAAACAAACAAACAAACAAACAAACAAACAAACACACAAACTTTCAGAAATATAATATGAATTAGATATATATGTGTGTGTGTGTGTGTGTGTGTGTGTGTGTTTGTTTGTTTGTTTGTTTGTTTGTGTGTATGTATGTATTTATGTACGTATGTATGTACGAGCATATCCTTACGCTGGCACATTTGGCCCTATTTGATTCAAACTTGGCAGATTAATCGTTTGTGGTAATTGCTTAGAGCAGTTTTATAGCCACCAAAATTTGTATATATTTATACAATATATATATTATATATATATATATATATATATATATATATATATATATATATATATATATATATATATATATATGTGTGTGTGTGTGTGTGTGTGAGAGAGAGAGAGAGAGATCTAGAAGTCGAATTGGTGCTCATTCAAGTCCCGTTTCTAGGTCTTACTAAGATGGTCGACCCAAAACCTCATTTTGTAATGGAAATTGTCTATAGTTCAGTCACTTAGGATAATTCTCCTCCAGCTCCCTCCAACAGTCCAGTGACACAGAGTCTGCTGAGTGTACAACCTTTCATTACTCAACGACAGTGAAGGAAAAAAGGGGATGAGGGAGTGAGCACTCGACCTCTCACTCGCATATCTTTTCTATCTGACCCAGTGGTGTTTTTACCAGGCCGTTTCGTAAGCAGATGATCTATAATAAGATACAAGGTTATACATTCTTATCATTATTACAACGTAGCCACCGGACCACATATTTAAATAATCAGGATTATGACTTATTTTTCCGTCTAATGGTCTATTTACGCACCTCGTAAAGGCTATTGTGCTTTCGAAACCTTACTGTTTCATCTTCAGGCCGAAATACAAAATATCAAATCCCTCTGTCGAGCTCGTCACAAAGTTAAACAAAACATTGAAAACACAAGTTACAAACGCTAAACTCAATTGCACGATTAAAATACACACGATAAAAATTTTGTTTGGCCAAACGATACGTACAACTCCTATGTCGTTACAGCCGCAGCCAATAGAACTTCTGGTGATTCGTTGTTACATTTAAAATTCGCAAGTAAAACTTAAAATTTGGCACGAATACCAATAAGGAAACAAATTTTTGACTGTCACTCGCTTGCGTAAACTACCAAAATTGAACTCAACAAACATAGAACAAGTAGCACACTGAACCGAGTCCCGATGCATCAGTTAGTGATTCTGTGACGTCATCCATATATCGTCCAACCACACCGTTTTTGTCTTACCCACCTCTTTACTACATACATCTTGTTCCAATTTCACTATAGACTATATCGCCGAATATGAGAACGCATACCAGTTGCACAGTATGCCTAGACGAATACGTGTTTCAGTGAAGTAAACTGCCTAACAAATTTCTAAGGACGTACCGAGCCGTAGGTTAAAATATAGAGCTTTGAAAACCAGACCGAAACCAGAAAGCTGAGTAGAGCCATTATTGAACGTTAAAAATTCTCTACGGTGTTTTTTGAAGTAAAGTTTTTCAAATTAAATTTTATTAAGAATTACAACGTAAAATATAAAATAAATGTAATATTAGATCTTTAATTCTGATTTTTCGTTATAAGATACTGTTTGCTGTAACAGTCCAGACTGAAAGAAATTTTATCCCGTCAGAACTGAACCTACAAAGAAAAATATAAATCGCTTTTTCTTGTTAAGATTTCTTTTTAAGCAAGCATTCTGCAAATTTCAGCTTTCTCTTTGACAAAAGACGTTCCACCGAACTGCATTAGTGAGGTATTTCCGTCTCGCTGGTTTGTTCGTTCATTTGTTTTGTTTGCCCTTTTGATTAGAGAATTAATTTTTAATCGTGTAAAAGCATATTTTCAGTTTTAAAAATACATAATCGCGAACCGCTGCTACATCACGGACGTGATGGGAGCCAATTTCCTTTTTTAAAATATGATTTCACTGTTACAATTTGCACTAAAATCTACATAAATTAGCACTTTAGACTTTTTTAATTACATTATTAATACAAAATAATAATGAATTAATATTACTTTTTATGACTTTTACTTCCTTTAAGTGATCAAGTTTGGTCGACTTTCCACCAACATCGGCAGAACCATTAAGAAAACAGTCCGAAGACCTCATTCAATCATTCAATAGCGACGGGCGGTATGTACAAAGGGCGGTATGTACACAATCAAAGGGCGCATACTGGGAATTACTCGTTCATGGGGAACAATTGCAAGCTCCAATCACTAGCACGAAGGAGGTGCAACGGGTTACCCAAGAATATGCTTCACTGCATGTTTACCATAATGTAATTACACAAATATATATACTACCTTACAATTGGCACTCTGTGTAGGGATTTTTACATTTAATATTGAAAATTCAACACAAAGTAACAAATTAAAGTCAGTTTTGAAAAAATTCAACTAAAATATTGAAAATGTTACATTAAAAGCAATAATTTTGCAATAAATAAAACACAGATTAAGATTCTTAAAATAGGATTGAATCTATCTTTATCTCAGGTACCTAAATCACATGTCCAGTAAATAACTACAGTTAACAGATGTTACAAAACTAAAAACTGATAATTATTTTGGGCTGGGTAAGTAGTATAATGACGTTTTGTAAAACGGGAATAGGCCTATATGTATCTCTGATACTTAAACCATATACGTACCAAATTTCACTTTAATTGGTCCAGTGGTTAAAGCGTGATTGAATAACCAGGCAAACAAACAGAGCAAACCCAGACAAACAAGCACACAGGCACCGAAATATGGCTATGATTGAATGTGTGTTGTTGATGTGTGTGTGTGTGTTTGTTTGTTTATATTT
>CM040184.1:71205453-71222953 GCA_022606455.1 Callitettix versicolor | reverse complement strand
TAAACAGTTAATGATATAGTGATAGTGATACATTTATTGAATACAATAGAACTTCTGGTGATTCGTTGTTACATTTAAAATTCGCAAGTAAAACTTAAAATTTGGCACGAATACCAATAAGGAAACAAATTTTTGTCTGTCACTCGCTTGCGTAAACTACCAAAATTGAACTCAACAAACATAGAACAAGTAGCACACTGAACCGGGTCCCGATGCATCAGTTAGTGATTCTGTGACGTCATCCATATATCGTCCAACCACACCGTTTTGTCTTACCCACCTCTTTACTACATACATCTTGTTCCAATTTCACTATCGCCGAATATGAGAACTCATACCAGTTGCACAGTATGCCTAGACGAATACGTGTTTCAGTGAAGTGAACTGCCTAACAAATTTCTAAGGACGTACCGAGCCGTAGGTTAAAATATAGAGCTTTGAAAACCAGACCGAAACCAGAAAGCTGAGTAGAGCCATTATTGAACGTTAAAAATTCTCTACGGTGTTTTTTGAAGTAAAGTTTTTCAAATTAAATTTTATTAAGAATTACAACGTAAAATATAAAATAAATGTAATATTAGATCTTTAATTCTGATTTTTCGTTGTAAGATACTGTTTGCTGTAACAGTCCAGACTGAAAGAAATTTTATCCCGTCAGAACTGAACCTACAAAGAAAAATATAAATCGCTTTTTCTTGTTAAGATTTCTTTTTAAGCAAGCATTCTGCAAATTTCAGCTTTCTCTTTGACAAAAGACGTTCCACCGAACTGCATTAGTGAGGTATTTCCGTCTCGCTGGTTTGTTTTTGTCCGTTCATTTGTTTTGTTTGCCCTTTTGATTAGAGAATTAATTTTTAATCGTGTAAAAGCATATTTTCAGTTTTAAAATACATAATCGCGAACCGCTGCTACATCACGGACGTGATGAGGGAGCCATTTCCTTTTAAAATATGATTTCACTGTTACAATTTGCACTAAAATCTACATAAATTAGCACTTTAGACTTTTTTAATTACATTATTAATACAAAATAATAATGAATTAATATTACTTTTTATGACTTTTACTTCCTTTAAGTGATCAAGTTTGGTCGACTTTCCACCAACATCGGCAGAACCATTAAGAAACAGTCCGAAGACCTCATTCAATCATTCAATAGCGACGGGCGGTATGTACAAAGGGCAGGGACGCAATCAAAGGGCGCATACTGGGAATTACTCGTTCATGGGGAACAATTGCAAGCTCCAATCACTAGCACGAAGGAGGTGCAACGGGTTACCCAAGTGATGGGAATATCGACTACTTCGAACAATCGACTTGTGAATAGTCGACTAGATTCAAACATCGAATAAACTAATCGTAAAAACTAGTCGACTATTTTTAATTTGTTGTTACGAATCCAATATCCTTATTCGGCAACGCCAAATCCATCGAATAAAGTATTAGACTATTCGAGTAGTGTTAGCGTGTTCAGTTGATTCGAATCGCTCGGTGTTCACTTTTCCTTGAACACATGGAAATGTGTGCACAATTCCTGGAATTATTCTGCAACCTTTGACTGAGTTTATTTTATTAATATATTTTTTTGTGTTTAACGTCCGACTATTGTGCACACTTGGGCTAATACAGACGATGGGATGATTTATAGCGTATGAAAATGCCAAGCCCTGACCGGGAATCGAACCCGGGTCCTCGGGGTGAAAGCCCAATGCTATCAACTAGGCCACCGAGACGGTTGGCCTCGATCTGGAACAGTATCGATAAGAATTTGTACTAAGTAAAATGGCGGTTTCCGATTTAACGATGTTGTGTAGCTGCCGGATATATCCTGTAATACTGACTCAACGGCAACACCTATCGTAGGAGAAGAGCATAAAATTTCCAATAAAGTTGGTCCAGTAATAATTTTCTGAAATATTACTGTTACCGGTTAATTAGACGCTGTCTTGCAGCTCTGGCCGGGCAAGTAATTAAGAATGCGCGAATACTGCGAGTCTTTGAGCTACTAGTATAAACTAACAAGGTATGCAACACGCTCAACGTCTAACGATCCAGCAACCTCTCACAAGTGTATCGTAAACAGTTAATGATATAGTGATAGTGATATATTTATTGAATACTAGCATACAGTGTTTTTAGATATAAAAAATTAATTTTGGATAGGTTTGATTTATTCGAGCCTCATTACAAAAGGATAAAGTGATGGGAATATCGACTACTTCAAATAATAATCGACTAGTGATGACTAGATTGAAACATCGAATAAACTAATCGACTAGTTTTAATTCGTTGTCTAACTTACGGATCCAATATCCATACTCGGCAAAACCAATTCCATTGAACAAAGTAGTCGACTAGACGAGTCTATTCAGGACGCTCGGTGTTCACTTTTCCTGAAACACACGGAAATGTGTGCACCTTTCCTGGAATTGATACTAAAGTCCAGTAGACGTGTTATTCAATTATCCAGTATTCTGCAGTTGATTGAGTGATAATTTAATTAAAAGATTAGGATTTTTTAGTTTTCTTGTAATATAATGTTATTATTTGGGGATTTCAGAGTGTATATAAATAAATAGTGTGTTACACAGAGTGTAAGTAAATAGAGTCTTGTAAATAAATAGTCTAAATAAGGTACTATTGTTATTTTATTGCAGTTGATTTTTTGTTATTTGTAATCTAATAGTATTGAAATGTTCCAAAATGAAGAATATTTTGATAGAATAGCTCGGTGTTCACTTTTTGAAACACACGGAAAGTTCACCTTTCCTAGACGTGTTATTCAGTTAATTCTAGTTGAATGATTAAAAGATTAGGATTTTTTAAAAGTTTTCTTGTAATATAATGATACGATTTCGGGATTTCAGAATGTATATAAATAAATAGTGTGTTACACAGAGTGTCAGTAAACAGTGTTGTAAATATATAGTCTAAATAAGTTATTATTGTTATTTTAGTGGTCGTGCTGCAGTGATTTTTTGTTATTGTAATCTAATAGTATTGAAATGTCTCCAAAATGATTAATAGTTTGGGAATATTTTGATAAATAAAATTTTACGTAAATTATGTAAGCAGTGTCTGAAATGTTTAAATAATACTAGTTACATGCGGTTACATTTAAAAATTAAACATCCTATTGTTTTTTTGTGATGATAATTTTAGAACAGAGTCTACAAAAAAATTAAGTTCTTAACGCATCAGCTGGAGTTGTCCTTCATCTTCTGATCGCATTCTGATTATGAATTACCGAATAGTCGACTATTCAAGCAGAACAATCGAATAGTCGCTCCTTCAGGCACTAGTTTCCTAGTCGACTACCCCATCACTAGGTTACCCTCGGTCTGGGAAGACACGCTTAGTCTCGTGCGCCTAGAAGCCGCGTGGCGGTGCGGGTACAGGAAATCGCTCAGTTGGCAGGCTAGGGTCTGACCGTGTAACAAACTTGTCCGAGAGGACTTTAGAGCCAAATTCCCACGCACGTTCGGACTGGCCATATACTCGTAAGTTAGCGGAAGGATTCCCGGTGCGCTGCAGTCAGAATTTTAATGAAAAGCGCCGGTTGACTGGTGATAAACATGCTTTTTGCGATGTTGGAGCTTCATCTCCAAACCGTAAACATAAAAATGATCGTATGCACCACACTCCACAGGACATAGCATGGAGGAATAGGGCTGTGAGCTAGTTTGTACAGGAGGCCTTCGTGCCAAACCCTGTCAAAAGCTTTGCTGATATCCAGGAATACAGCTATTGTTGTCGTACCTCGACAACAGATGGTTCCAGGTGTCCGTCGATGGTACACTCTCTACGCCCAGACCTATTACGGCTGGCGTACCACAAGAATCAGTCCTAGGTCCGTTGTTGTACAATCTGTACACCAACGATATGCCTGTCCAAGAACCTGTGTCACTGCGGCTCTTCGCCGACGACTCCACGTTCTATTATTCTTCAGCAAACCTCGAGTTTGGGGCCAAAAACGTTCAACGTCAGTTGGACATATTGGAGCCATGGTTTCGTAGGTGGAGAATTGCAGTGAATGCAGATAAAACAGAAGCCATCGCCTTCACGAATAAACTACATCCTCCCAAAACTGTACTTCAACTCAATGGTACTCCCATAGCATGGAAACCCAAAGTCAGATACTTAGGCGTCACGCTTGACAAACGACTGAGCCCCACATGTCAAGCAAACTATAGGCAAAGCTTCTGCGGCTCGCAGCAAGCTTTTTCCTGTTCTTACGAACAAAAGCCCAATACCACTAAGAATCAGGCTGACTATGTATAAAATGTACATCAGACCCATTCTTACTTATGCAGCTCCGGCTTGGTACTCCCTCATCTCTAACTCTCGAAGGAAACGGCTGGAATCCTTCCAAAACCGCTCCCTACGTTTACTGACTGAATCTCCGTGGTTCGTCAGGAACGAGATCATACGCCACGGCCTTAAAGTCCTCACCTCGACACTTACCTCACACTTAAAATCTAGTTTCGCGAGCAGAAAGCTCCACGCACGCGCATCTGTCCGCCATTGTGACAGATCCCGCTCCCCCACTACGATACAGAAAAAGGCCTCTCTATCTAGTCTACGAACCTCCATGAAGCGACTCATGTGATAATCACATAGTCACTTTTCTTTCAAACATATATTCTCAATAATAAAATCCAAGCCCAACCCACATCTTCATTTCTCACCTAGACAAGACGCAATAAAGCCACTTGCATAAACACACATTGTAAATGTTTGTTAACAGAAAACAAGATCGCTATAAGGGGAGAATTATATCTCCTGCCACTGACCAAGGACACTCCACAGGCTAGGCTACGCTAGCCTTAGGGCACAACATGTGCAGTTGGTGTGTATAGTAGCATTTCCGCTTTGTACGTCCTATTTTTTTTTTAACCCACATTGGAGCACACACAGTCAATTTAATTAAGTCTTTTGGTTTTTCTGCGTTCTTCCCAGTATTGTTTTAATCTTATTGATCTCTGAAGTCTGAGTTCTTCCGAATATACTCAGTTTCGTGGACGCTTTTCCCTAAACTGTAATTGGGTTTCCTGACTTTTTAAGATCGCTTTTTTCCTTTTTCCTGCCAATTGCGCCTTGGTTATTCCTAGTTCCTCCAAGTCCCGCTCCACCTCCTTCAACCAGTTGTTCTTAACTTTACACTTCAGTTGGTAGTCCAATAATCTCTTCGTAAGCCTACTCTCTGTGGTAATCGAGTTAGGTGTCCAAAGAAGGCCAATTTTCTTTTCCTAATAATGTTAGTGAGCTGCTCGTTGTTCCGATACAAGACCGCATTCGGCAATAGTCTGTACTGTCCCCCCACCAAATGTTTCTTATTAATAATTGTTCGGAGTACTGTCCTTGTACGTCCTATTAAAATACTTTTTTAACATATACTCGTTAAGTGTAGAAGTTTTAGAGTAATAATTAAGCTGTATACAATAGGGTTGTAGCTCTCTTTTTCCGAACACGAAAGTATAGGGAAGTTTGTTTACGGGTTTCAGGTTTTGTGAGTAAATAACTTTTTTGCAATCATAAAGGTGTAGGGTAGTTTGGTTATGGGTTTCAAGATTTGTGAATATATAGCTTTTTTTGCGATCACAAAGGTATAGGATAGTTTGGTTATAGGCTTGAATTTGATAGGTGAGAGACCTGTTTTTTCTCGATGGAAAAGTTATAGGGTAGGTTGGTTACAGACTTGAGTTTCGGAGGGTATATTCTTTTTCGATCACATAGTTATAGGGTAGTTTGGTTACAGGTTTGAGGTTCGAAGGGTATACAGTGCTTTTTTTCGTTTAAACCCTGATACAATACTTTTCGAAAATTTTTATCAGGGAAGGGTTTGGCGCCAATTTCTATGGACGCGCCGCTTTTGGCCCTAGGTTCCCGGTTATAAATTTGACTCCAGTACGACTCTGGTCCCACATCACCACTGACAGGTTTCTTCGCAACCGTAAAGACAAAATCAGGTTGGAAGGTCGCGGCGTTTATAGCGTTTCATGTGTGATTGTTTTAAGCGTTACTTAGGACAAATTAATTGGCTCATCTCCGTCAGGTTGGTGTATCAGAGAAAAACGGCCACACCATTCGAGACAGACGGACAGGTAAGTGTTGCAGAAAAGTATTGGAACAGGACTGTTGAATAGAGAAACACGGTGAAGTAATTAAGAAGGACGACGCCCGTAATTCACCTGTGTTGGGACTGGGTGTGATCGTGACCCCATTTAACTGGGCCTAATCAGCCAGGCTAATGTGCGTTAACGGCTGGTAGATCTACGTCAGTTATGCCAGCCCACTTTCTTTGTGCATCATACGGAGCTTATAAAAGGAACCGGCAGGTGAAAGTTTCCTTCAGTTCGACTTAAGATTTGGAGCGAGAACAAACTCGAAGTTGCCAGATACTGTTTTGGCGAAACGTTGGAACGAAGTTTCTCGTAAAAACAATTATACCGAACTGATCAATACGATTTTCAGTGTAAATATATATATATATATATATATATATATATATATATATATATATATACAGACTGTGCGCGTACGTGCGTGCGTGTGTATGTATGCATGTGTGTGCGTGTGTGTGGTCGCGTACGTGCGTGTGTGTGTATGTATGCATGTATGTATGTATGTGTGTGTATGTATGTGTGTGTGTGTGTGTGTGTGTGTGTGTGCGCCGCGCGAGTACGTGCGTGCGTGTGTATGTATGTGTGTGTGTGTACGCGCGCGTACGTGCGTGCGTGTGTATGTATGTATGTGTGTGCGCGCGCGCGCGTGCGTATGTATGCATGCATGTTTGTGTGTGTGTGTGTGTGTGTGTGTGTGTGTATGTATGTACGTGTGTGTGTGTGCGTATGTGTGTACGCGTACGTGCGTGCGTGTATGTATGTATGTCTGCCTGTGTGTGTGTGTGTGTGTGTGTGTGTGTGTGTGTGTGCGTGTGTATGTATATCTGTGTGTGTGTGTGTGTGTGTGTGTGTGTGTGTGACTTCAAAAGAGATCCCAAGTATAGGTCTTACTACAATAATTGATGGCCACACGAATAGCTGATTTTCCAACTAAAATACTTTAGTAAATAAAATCAATCATGATGGTACAAAGGAAAACTTACATGAATTACGTACCTTCATTTATGACAAAAATGTGAACTTTTAAATAAATATCAATTACTCGTAGTTTGAGTTTCAAGTATTCTTTTTATGTTTCCAAATACAGTTTTGGCAATATAGCGACCCATCATCAGATTTTTTCGTAATAATGACTTGTGGCATAAATTATAATTAATATTAATAAAGTATCATACGTATTTTAATTTTGAAGTATTGTTTACATTAAAAACTGTGGTAAAATCAGATTTTTAGAAATGAATTTCGCAGCGGTCAATTTAAGAATACTTAAACGTTCTGTTATGTTACGTTTTCAAACTATTATCTATTTTTGCAATTCGTTTCCGTTACTTTTGTTAGATAGCTGCCGTGAATCGATTATGTTTATTAGAACCGAAATTAAGTTTTAAACACATTTTAAGTGTATTTCTATTTGTAAAAGATTATATATGTACAGTAATTGTTTTTACTTGTAATATAAAAATTCAATTATATTTCATAAAAGTCGTATTATTTAGCGAAACAAATATGGGTCAATGTAAACGTCCTTGAACAAAGTCCCTTATTTAATTGACCGAGGGATGCTGGGCTTGAGCTGCCGTGATTACGTTGCAATCTGTTCCTGCGTCCCCGTCGGTTACTTGTTTACAGACGGATGTATTTTTTAGACTTGCCTAACACATAAAATATTACTCTACACATAAAATATTAGATATTACTCTAACACATAAAAAATACAATTAATACAAATAAATTGGAAAAAATATTTGATTTACTTCATCGATTTATGTTATGCAAGTCTTTGTAAAAATATGATAAAAATTTAAACAAAATGTACTGAACAGATTTCGAAATAAATTGTTAACAATAATTTTGTGATAATTTTTTAGGTATCTTTAACAGCTGCTGAATTGAAACATTTCCTATACACGTTACGTTTTTGTGGATCAAATTTGCCTTGAAAATGTTAAGCCTAAAACACAAGAAACTTAAAGATTAGAACTAGATGCTCAGTCTTTTTAGAAAATTTTCATTGGAAATTGATCTATCGGAGCGGCTATCGTGGTAATACCCAGACCCAGAAGCTTCAAACAGGCACCAATTTTGACGTCTAGATTATAGTGTGTGTGTGTGTGTGTGTGTGTGTGCTTGTGTTAGGGAGCGCTTGTGTTTTTTCCGAGATTTCGAAAAAAACCAACTTTGGAAAAATTCGTTTCTTAACTCTGTGGTTGAGGAGGACACCGGTCAGTCTGCAACGAGTCTGAACTAGCGCATCTTTTCATACGAACTGAAGTGTCGGTTCGTAATTACAGTTACTGCCGAAAGTTTTACCCTTAACGACGATTCCTCTTCATTTAGTTTAACTGGCGTAAAGTGGTTAACTTTAATAAAAATATTTAGCAAACACGTTAAAAGGTTTTAAAATGACGGCCATTAAGAACATTGGAAATCGTTAATTCTATTTTTTTTTTTTTTTTTAATTTAGTTTCATCGTTGTAGTCAGCGTAAATCACGTGCGAACGCGCGCGCGAACACACACACACAAACATATATATTTAAATATTTGAAACGGCTACCATTTAAAACTGTTTAACAAATTTTGCTGGTTAACACACACACACACACACACACACACACACACACACACACACAGACACACACACACACACACACACACACACATATACACATATACATATACACACACACACACACACACACACACACACACACACACACACATACACACACACATACACACAAACACACACACATACATACACACACACACACACATACATACACACACACACACACACACACACACATATATATACTTATTTACTATTAAAAAGAGCTTTTAAAAAGTGATACACACACACACATATATACATATATATATATATATATATATATATATATATATATATATATATATACACACACACACACACACACACACACACCACACACACACACACACACACACAAACATACACACACACACACACACACACACACACACACACACACACACACACACACACACACACACACAGACGTACACACACAACACACACACACACATACACACACACACACACACACACACACACACACACACACACACACACACACACACACACACACACACACACACACACACACACACACACACACACACACACACACACACATACATACACACATAACACACACACACACACACACACACACATCCCATCCACGTACCTGCCTCTCATGCTGTTTCTCTGTTTATGTATTTTCCACTTTTTCGTTACGTTTCTCTCAATTCCATTTCACTGCACCACATAATTTGCCCTACCGGGCGTAAAGAAGTATTAATTTCAAAAAAAGGTGAACACAAAAAATGTAGAAAAGTGTCGAAATGCCTTATTAACAGTTGACCAGCACTCTTTATAAATTTTCAACTACAATGGCCACTGGGAGAAGTAATTCTCATTTTTAAACATAACTATGTAGAGTTTATAAAAGTTCTTTGTTTAAATATATGCAGAAAATAAAACAACACTCGATGGCCAGCCAGCTGTAAGGAACGAGCTTTGGCTTAATGTCTTAGAACGGTTTAACTCGGATATATGGCTTTTAATAATGTCTTCTTTAAATAACGCTTTTTAAAGTAAATATTGTAAAATAATGAAACAATAAGAAAGTTATAAGGGTTTTAATGTTTTGTAAGCGGGACGGATTATAAAAGATTAGTAATAAAAATTACTGCCACAACGTATTCTGTTTTCAAATTTAAATGCAAATTTATGCAGATTTTATTGCAATAACAATGGGAAATTTATTTTCAAGTTAAAGTATTTACTTTTTAGCAAATTTCCGTAGGAAATTGATTGGAAAAGGCTATCATGGTAAGACCTGAATGTAATTACAGTTCAGGATTTTGTTTGAGTAGTATTTAATAAAATTGAATATATAAAATGGGTGCATATATATATATATATATATATATATATATATATATATATATATACACACATATATATGTGTGTGTGTGTGTATTTATGTATGTATGTAAGCAGTTTAAAATGGCCTTTCAAATCTTAAAAAAATTAGAACTTTTTTTATCCTAAACTGTTTTTAATCGCTTACCTTGCTACCATATATACATATACAGATTTTAAATTTGTGTAAATTGATAGTTTAAAACTTCAAATTTCATTTCAAATACAAAATTGAATTTGACTCTCAGGTTCCATTTTGGTGTTTTAAAATATAAATACAGTGTAACAGCTTATTTATACTGATTTGAATACCGATTGTCATGATTTAATCCCACTCTGATAAAAAAGTGTTTGATAAAAAAGTGTTTGTTAAAAAATGTGTTCGATAAAAAAGTATTTAATAAAGTGTTTGATAAAAAAGTGTTTGTTAAAAAAGTGTTTGATAAAAAAGTATTTGATAAAGTGTTTGATAAAAAAGTATTTGATAAAGTGTTTGATAAAAAAAATTTATAAAAAAGTGTTTGACAAAAAAGTGTTTGATAAAAAAGTGTTTGTTAAAAAAGTTTGATAAAAAAATTGTTTGATAAAAATAATATATTAATGCTTCTTAGAAGTTCACTTCTATCATGTCAGCGAAATTGATTTTTAATCAAGATTTTTAAATGCATATACGGATTTTGCTAAGTAACATACATGTTCGATGTACCTACACAATTAATTTTTATATAAAATCTGATATTTGGTTATATAAATATTTATTTACGTTGTTTTGTTGTTCTTTATTATGACCTAACGTCTTTACATCGTATCAGTTAGACTATGTATACGAAGGTTGACGTAAGACTCGGAAAAAATCAATGGCAGTAACTGAACTCGAACCCATGAAGATTTCGTAGTCGTAGCATCCTGTCCACTAGCCTACCGAATTTAATTTTACTACTCGATTTGTTAGACTTTAAAAATTTTCTTTCATCTACTGTTGCCCTGACCCGTAAACGATCACTATTTAACTAAATTGATCAAAATCTATTGAACCGATTTTAAGAAATAATCTCATTTTGTCACCACAGCGAAATAGAACGTACAAGCTTCGTATAAATAATGATAAACACGGCACGCAGCTGTATCGCTGACGCGATGAAAGCGAATTTCTGAGTAATTTGTTTTTAACTTTCTTTTGAAATTCTGAATTCACCATCGCAATAAGCATTAAAATTTTCATATTCTGGCATTTTAAGCTTTTAAATTGAAAACACAAAAATAAACCTTGACCGCCGTCAAATTGAATTTCTTTTTTCAATGGATTTTAAAAATTAAAAATGCTAATTTATGCAGGTATTAACGCTAAATATGATGGTGAAATTAGATTTTCAAATGTGTTTAAGACAATAAAGTTATGATTTTAAACACTTTAAGCGACCACCATTTTGAAAGTGATGAACGAACTTTGATACTAACGAAATTGTTCAAGCTATTATAAAAACTATATTTTTTCCAAGTTTGAATCAAACGGAACTGAAACTGCAAACATGAGCGTGCTAACTCACACTACTATGTATAAATAAATTTGAATGATCCTTTCAAAATGAGATCTAATCGGCGCTTATGGTTCGGGTCTGAGTCTTACCATGATGGCCGCTCCAATAGCTCATTTTTCAATGCAAATTCTCTAATTAAACTAACAGGTGTAACGATAATATTACTTTACTTCCAATGACGCTTGTAATTCCCGAACAATAGAACAATAACAAGACGTAAGGTTTGAGAAGAGCAAAAGAAAGCTTGCGTATGTGTGATAAGATATAAAACGAAATTGAGACGGGGTGATACCACAAAGTTCGTAAAACATAGTAAGATAATAAAACAAACAGTAGCTGCCAGAGATCATAGAGGCTGTCCCAATCTAGCTGATTTAGTGAGAGGAAAGAGAGAATCTTTGCTTGTTATTATTTAAAAACACAAATACAGGGTGTTTGAAAAAGAACGCTTTAGTTTTATGTGTAAATTTAATGGTAAAATTAGTGAAAACTTATATCGACGAGTGCATACAATGAAAGAGTATATCTTTAAGTTTTTTTTAATATTAGTAAACTTCAACGTGGGATCCATTTATTGCCCTATGCACGGCGAGACGATATTCCACTTCTCGCCAGGTATTCACCAACATAGCAGGTGTGATATTCTGAACTGCCGCGATGATTCTTTCCCGTAAACGGTTACTGTCACGGATCTTTTCAGCGTACACAACATTTTTGATGTGTCGCCAAAAGAAAAAAGTCAAGTGCCGTTAAGTCCGGGTTTCGTGGTGTACAAGAGATTGAGTCAGCCCTGCCTATCCACCTTCCCGGAAACCGAGTGTCAAGAGCCGCGCGCACACGCTTACTGTAATGAGGTTAAGTCCGGGCTTCGTGGTGTACAAGAGATTGAGCCAGCCCTGCCTATCACCTTCCCGGAAACCGAGTGTCAAGAGCCGCGCGCACACGCTTACTGTAATGAGGTTAAGTCCGGGCTTCGTGGTGTACAAGAGATTGAGTCAGCCCTGCCTATCACCTTCCCGGAAACCGAGTGTCAAGAGCCGCGCGCACACGCTTACTGTAATGAGGTTAAGTCCGGGCTTCGTGGTGTACAGAGATTAAGCCAGCCCTGCCTATCACCTTCCCGGAAACCGAGTGTCAAGAGCCGTGCGCACACGCTTACTGTAATGAGGTTAAGTCCGGGCTTCGTGGTGTACAAGAGATTGAACCAGCCCTGCCTATCACCTTCCCGGAAACCGAGTGTCAAGAGCCGTGCGCACACGCTTACTGTAATGAGGTTAAGTCCGGGCTTCGTGGTGTACAAGAGATTGAGTCAGCCCTGCCTATCCACCTTCCCGGAAACCGAGTATCAAGAGCCGTGCGCACACGCTTACTGTAATGAGGTTAAGTCCGGGCTTCGTGGTGTACAAGAGATTGAGCCAGCCCTGCCTATCCACCTTCCCGGAAACCGAGTGTCAAGAGCCGTGCGCACACGCTTACTGTAATGAGGTTAAGTCCGGGCTTCGTGGTGTACAAGAGATTGAACCAGCCCTGCCTATCCACCTTCCCGGAAACCGAGTATCAAGAGCCGCGTGCACACGCTTACTGTAATGAGGTTAAGTCCGGGCTTCGTGGTGTACAAGAGATTGAGCCAGCCCTGCCTATACACCTTCCCGGAAACCGAGTGTCAAGAGCCGTGCGCACACGCTTACTGTAATGAGGTTAAGTCCGGGCTTCGTGGTGTACAAGAGATTGAACCAGCCCTGCCTATCCACCTTCCCGGAAACCGAGTATCAAGAGCCCCGTGCACACGCTTACTGTAATGAGGTTAAGTCCGGGCTTCGTGGTGTACAAGAGATTGAACCAGCCCTGCCTATCCACCTTCCCGGAAACCGAGTATCAAGAGCCGTGCGCACACGCTTACTGTAATGAGGTTAAGTCCGGGCTTCGTGGTGTACAAGAGATTGAACCAGCCCTGCCTATCCACCTTCCCGGAAACCGAGTATCAAGAGCCGTGCGCACACGCTTACTGTAATGAGGTTAAGTCCGGGCTTCGTGGTGTACAAGAGATTGAACCAGCCCTGCCTATCCACCTTCCCGGAAACCGAGTATCATGAGCCGCGTGCACACGCTTACTGTAATGAGGTTAAGTCCGGGCTTCGTGGTGTACAAGAGATTGAGCCAGCCCTGCCTATCCACCTTCCCGGAAACCGAGTGTCAAGAGCCGTGCGCACACGCTTACTGTAATGAGGTTAAGTCCGGGCTTCGTGGTGTACAAGAGATTGAACCAGCCCTGCCTATCCACCTTCCCGGAAACCGAGTATCAAGAGCCGCGTGCACACGCTTACTGTAATGAGGTTAAGTCCGGGCTTCGTGGTGTACAAGAGATTGAGCCAGCCCTGCCTATCACCTTCCCGGTAAGCGAGTGTCAAGAGCCGTGCGCACACGCTTACTGTAATGAGGTTAAGTCCGGGCTTCGTAGTGTACAAGAGATTGAGCCAGCCCTGCCTATCACCTTCCCGGAAACCGAGTATCAAGAGCCGTGCGCACACGCTTACTGTAATGAGGTTAAGTCCGGGCTTCGTGGTGTACAAGAGATTGAGCCAGCCCTGCCTATCACCTTCCCGGTAAGCGAGTGTCAAGAGCCGTGCGCACACGCTTACTGTAATGAGGTTAAGTCCGGGCTTCGTGGTGTACAAGAGATTGAGCCAGCCCTGCCTATCACCTTCCCGGAAACCGAGTGTCAAGAGCCGTGCGCACACGCTTACTGTAATGAGGTTAAGTCCGGGCTTCGTGGTGTACAAGAGATTGAGTCAGCCCTGCCTATCACCTTCCCGGTAAGCGAGTGTCAAGAGCCGTGCGCACACGCTTACTGTAATGAGGTGGGGCGCCATCTTGTTGGAAAAACACAAGCCCTTTTTCCAACTCAATATCTTCCACTGAAGGAAAGACATATTCTGACAACATGTCACAATGTACGTCTCCGTTTACAAATGACTTCTTTGGGCTCCGAAAACACGAAACACGGATCTGTTCAACAGTAGCTTCAGAAGTTCTCGGTCTACCTGGCGACTTCGCTTTTAAAACACTGCCGGTTTCCTTGAAAGACCTTAGCCAATAACGGATAGTGTTTGCTGTAGATGGTTCACTACCATACTCACGTCTAAAATTACGTTGTACTGTTATAACAGACTCAGTTTGCACAAGCCAAATAACACACTGCGCCTTTTGTTGCGCAGTAGCCATCTCACTGGACTGAGCATTGTCGTCATTATTCTCAAGGTCACGCAGGCTTGCCAACTGCAGGAACTGAATTTTCACATTTACTGAGCAAAAGTGGACAGTTGAATTAAATTACGACACACATTATAAATTATGTGTCTGTACATATTCTAGGGCACATTAAAACTAGAGAGTTATTTTTCAAACACCCTGTATTACTCTATCAGTAAACCAAATACTGTGAATAGTTATGTAACCATACAGTTACAGCTTTGCGAGAAATTAAGTGCTGTATATTGCAATATTGTAACAACATTTTTGTAATGTTCTATAAATAACTGTTGTATTTGTTCTGTTACAGATTAGTTGATATCGGTTAATTATTTTGAAGATGTCGAATCCCAGTTCTTTACCGCTCTTATGATGCAAAGTAAGTCTTTATGTTCTGAATTTCTATCGTCTTAAAAACAGTTTTTTTAAATGCAGTTCTTCTAAAAATCGAACTTGATTCGAAAAAATATCTTTTTATGAACTAAACATAAATCCTACGAAACACATTACTGTCTGTATCAAACTAATTTTACAAACGCTCCTTTGCAATCTCCAGTCCAAACCGTAACTCCCCTAACTTGTACATTTCTTAATTAAGTCCTTCTTATATCTGAGTACAGTAATTATTAGCCTTCTAGAATTAAGCCTATATTTACTTAGTAATTACATAGAATTAAATTTTATATCTCTTAGGCAATTTTGTAATGTGTGTGTGTGTGTGTGTGTGTGTGTGTGTGTGTGTGTGTGTGTGTGTGTGTGTGTGTGTGTGTGTGTGTGTGTGTGTATGTATGTGTATTTGTAAGTGTGTGTGTGTGTGCGCGCGCGCGCTTGCGTGCGTCTGTGTGTATTTGTGAGTGCGTGTATGTGTGAGGTACATGCGTCTGTGTGTATTTGTGAGTGTGTGTGTACGTAAATGTGTATGTGTGTGTGTTTTTGTATGTATGTGTGTTTACATGCGTGCGTCTGTGTGTATTTGTGTATGTGTGTGTGTATGTGTGTGTGTGTTTGCGTGCGTGCGTCTGTGTGTATTTGTGTGTGTTTGCGTGCGTGCATCTGTGTATTTGTGAGTGTGTGTGTGTGTGTGTGTGTGTGTGTGTGTGTGTGTGTGAGAGAGAGAGAGAGAGAAAGTGTTCGCAAGCGCGTGTGTGTGTAAGTGTTATCGAGACAACTGCATGCCATGGTTATATTATATATATATATATATATATATATATATATATATGGTTTATATATATATATATATATATATATATATATATATATATATATATTCTTTAAGGCGAAAAGCTCATTGAAATATATTATCGCCTCCCAAAATGTAAGTGTGAGTGTAAAGTGTTAAAGTCGTAAGTGTAGTATTGTAAGTGTAAGTGTGTGTTAGACGGGTACCATGAGGGACATCTAAATCCTCTCAATAGGTACAGCTAGTCTGCATCCCCTTCGGATTATATATATATATATATATATATATATATATATATATATATATATATATATATATATATATATATATATATATATATATATATATATATATATATATATATATATATATATATATAGTGAAGGTAATATATTTCTGTTTGTTTGAAGAACTTCTCCTAGATCCGTTTTTGTATTCAGAGTGAGATATCTTTGTTTCTGGCCTGACGTCACTGGCCTTTAAGCAGGAGAGTACTGCTGTCCCCGAGGTACTTCTTTAATTTAATTTCCGCGAATGCACGATTGTTTTCTTTGTGCATGACGGCTGTCGGAAAACAAGATCCTGGCATTGTTGTTCAATATGATAAATGAAATGCAAAACATTTTAAACAAAGGGAAATGCGGAACGTGTTACATTTACTCTCATTGTTCGCTTTAAAGAAATGGAAATTTAATAAGTGTATCTTTATTCGATTTGAATTTTTAAAGTGGAAACCTCTTCAGGCCGGCTTAGCACTTTTTTGTATGGGGGGAAGAACCACGCGATAACATGAATAACATGCAAATAAATACGGCACGCAGCTGTCTCGCAGACGTGATATTAGCAAATTTCAAAAATGCTCATTATTTTATCCTTTTTGAAACAACACTTAAATCAGGATTTAAAATTTGCATATTACAAACTTTAAACTTTCAAATTACATTGAAAATACTAAAATGAACCCTGACAGCTGTCAACAAAATTTCTTAATTTCTACTGATTCTGAAATTTCCAAATACTAATTTGCGCAATTTTAACTCTGATTATGATGGTGAGACCGTTTTTTTAAGTTATGAATTTTTAAAAATTTGAAATGGCAGCCATTCTGAAACCGTTTAGCTAGTGACGAACTTGTGTAAGGTATAATCGATTTGCGTGCCGAGTTTGAATAAAAATAGGACTAAAGCTGCGAAAGTGAACGCGCGTAACACACACGCGCGTGCGCACACGCACGCACACACACACACACACTCGCGCGCGCACACACGCACGCACAAGAAACACGCGCGCGCGCACACACGCACGCACAAGAAACACGCGCGCGCGCACACGCACAAGGCACACACACGCACAAGACACACACACACGCACGCACACGCACAAGACACATACGCGCGCGCACACACACACACACACACCCGTACAAGGCACACA
>CM040184.1:71172953-71200453 GCA_022606455.1 Callitettix versicolor | reverse complement strand
TAACCATTTATAATAGAATTACTTATGGAGAAACATCGCCATATTAAATATTTCATTATTTCATTGTATACATTTCGTTATGTTCATTGTTTTGTAATTTTTTAATTATTGAGTACTTCGTCAAATAATTTTTCAATACACAAACTGAATTAAATAATGAAGTTTTTGAATACTTGTAGGTTACCGTTCTTAACGTAATCTGTTATATCAGTTTCCCAGTTATTTTATGTGTCTCAGTCAAACATACACATAACTTAGAAACATATTTTACTTACTCGTTGGTGTTAAAGCGATCGGAATTCACCCGTCCCTGATGGAAGCCCATTTACCACTTACTCGCTGGTATTAAAGCGATCGAAATTCACCCGCCCCTGATGGAAGCCCATTTACCACTTAATCGTTGGTATTAAAGCGATCGAAATTCACCCGTCCCTGATGGAAGCACATTTATCACTTACTCGTTGGTATTAAAGCGATCGGAATTCACCCGTCCCTGATGGAAGCCCATTTACCACTTACTCGTTGGTATTAAAGCGATCGAAATTCACCCGCCCCTGATGGAAGCCCATTTACCACTTAATCGTTGGTATTAAAGCGATCGAAATTCACCCGTCCCTGATGGAAGCACATTTATCACTTACTCGTTGGTATTAAAGCGATCGAAATTCACCCGCCCCTGATGGAAGCCCATTTACCACTTAATCGTTGGTATTAAAGCGATCGAAATTCACCCGTCCCTGATGGAAGCACATTTATCACTTACTCGTTGGTATTACAGCGATAGGAATTCACTCGACCTTGATGGAACCACATTTACCACTTACTCGTTGGTGTTAAAGCGATTGGAATTCACCCGTCCCTGATGGAAGCACTATTACCACTTACTCGTTGCTGTTAAAGCAATTTGAATTTACCCATTTCTGATTTGGTAAAAACTGCGTACATTCATGATCGTTAAATCAAAGGCCGCCATATTGAAACGGAAGTGAATGTGAAACAATCTTACACGTAAGTCGTTCGGGCCTTAAACAATGTAACTTCGTACCACATTTCAAAAAATATCCTTCTATGCGTTTGACCAAAATTGCTTAATAAACCACACAAAACATATGCCAAAAGGTCGATTTAAAATAAAGTTCTCGCGTTGCTCGGTCATTAATAGAGTTCTGAGTCATTGCATCGTCTTGGTGCAACATGTGATATCAGTTGTATCTCAGTCAAATAAACGTACAACTGTGAGTGAAATATCATAACATGGAACTTCATGACCACTTTTCTCGTAAGTATTAAGAGGATCAAAATTGGAACTAATTGTTAGGCAGGTGGTTAACGAATAGGTAGCGGAGCTGCACAGAGCTGAGCCGAGCGGAGCGAACCTGAGCTGAGCGGAATGAAAATTAACGGCAATCGGAAGCGGAGTTCAGTCTGTTTAAAGAACTGTTTGTAAATTTCTGATCAAATATTTAGGCGTATTGTAACGGATTCGAGGGAACTACTATTTTTTAAAACCGTAACGTAGACAACGGTAACCTAGGTAACGAGAAATAATATGTTTGGAGGCGTGGTCAAAGTGGTGGAGGAAGCGGGGTCAGATTGAAAATCGAAATAAACAGAGCCACTTGACTCCGCTTAGTTCCGTTACGCTTTCAGTGGCTTACATTTAAACCAATAGGTTATATTTTAAATGCGTAGTCCGCTCCGCTCAGCACAACTCCGCTTTAAGTGGCAACCCGGCCTTAACCCTTTTAACAAGTCTTATAAGCTGTTAAATATTGTACTATTAATGTTAAATCTTGAATATTAAAATAATTATTCGGAAGTAATGGAGCTAAAATATTACTGAACGAAAACCGCGATTATTAAATTAATCATTGAGACAAAAAGGGTTAACAGGGATATTGAATTTAACGCTGGCCTCGAACTGTAACCTTGGGAATTGTTACAGACAAATAACAATTAACCTTCCTTACAGTGTGGTTTATTACCTTCCGTATATAATACTTAGGTAAGTTCTCGGAAACTATAAAAGTGATATCACATATCGTTCCCGCGAGCCCAGACGCTGATATTTTATTTATATATTTAGAATGATTTGTCCATAACTAGATTGACTTAAGAAAATATTAGTTATCAATTAAAAAGAAAATGAAAAATATCTCTAAAATGAAAAGACATAGAAAATTGATTAAATTTGTTTCGAACTTTACAGTAACAAAATCGTAATTTTGTTTTCGAACTGTAAGCGCAGCAATAAACACAAAATGTATTTTATTACTTCCATAAAGTTGTTAGACCTGATATTTAAGATGCTCAGTTATTTGCGTAATAAAGTTTTATCTGTCTGACCTAAAATTAAGCAAGAATCTAATTATTATCTTTTACAATCGCTAATTTATTGTGAAAACATTTAATAAGATGTCATAAAGTGCATGACATTCTCATTAGAAATATTGAATTAACGACTTTGTAGATGCATTAATGTTTATTATTATTATTATTATTATTATTGCATTTTACTGCCATTGTTTGGCTCAGTATGTGTGTGTTTCTAAAATAGAAAAGGAATTGAGTCATGTATAGGCTACTACATTTTATTTCTTGATATAATTCTTATATGTAAAGTACGTATTTGTGTGTGTGTGTGTGTGTGTGTGTGTGTGTGTGTGTGTGTGTGTGTGTGTGTGTGTAAACTTTATGCCATTTAAAAGGCTATGAAGAGGAAGAATTGACGTAACTCATGAAAAAACTAGTAACTATGCTATTATTATGTAAACGAAACAATTGGAATAAACCACAACGTAAAATGTAAACGAAACAATTGGAATAAACCACAACGTAAAATGTAAACGAAACAATTGGAATAAACCACAACGTAAAATGTAAACGAAACAATTGCAATAAACCACAACGTAAAATGTAAACGAAACAATTGGAAAAAACCACAACGTGAAATGTAAACGAAACAATTGGAAAAAAACACAATGTAAAATGTAAACGAAACAATTGGAAAAAACCACAATGTAAAATGTAAACGAAACAATTGGAATAAACCACAACGTAAAATGTAAACGAAACAATTAAAATGTAAACGAAACAATTGGAATAAAACACAACGTAAATGTAAACGAAACAATTGAAATGTAAACGAAACAAATGTAAACGAAACAATTGGAATAAACCACAACGTAAAATGTAAACGAAACAATTGGAATAAACCACAACGTAAAATGTAAACGAAACAATTGTACAACGTAAATGTAAACGAAACAATTGGAAAAAAATTGGAACCACAACGTAAAATGTAAACGAAACAATTTGAAAAACCACAACGTAAAAATATAAACGAAACAATTAAACGTGTGTAAACGAAACAATTGAAAAATGTAAAATGTAAACGAAACAATTGGAAAAACCACAACCACAACGAAAAATGTAAACGAAACAATTGGAATAAACACAACGTAAATGTAAACGAAACAATTGGAATAAACAACGTAAAATGTAAACGAAAATGAAAAAAACAATTGGAATAAACGAAACAATTGGGAAAAAAACACAACGTAAAATGTAAACGAAACAATTGGAAAAACCACAATGTAAAATGTAAACGAAACAATTGCAATAAACCACAACGTAAAATAAACGAAACAATTGGAAAACGAAACGTGAAATTGAAACAATTGGAAAAACCACAATGTAAACGAAACAATTGGAAAAACCACAATATAAAATGTAAACGAAACAATTAGAATAAACCACAACGTAAAATGTAAACGAAACAATTGGAATAAATACAATAAACTACAACGTAAAAATGTAAACAATTGAAAAAACCACAAAACAATTGGAAAAACCACAATGTAAAATGTAAATAAACTAAACGAAACAATTGGAAAAAACCACAATGTAAAATGTAAACGAAACAACGTAAAATGAAACAATTAAACGAAACAATTGGAATAAACTACAACGTAAAATGTAAACGAAACAATTGGAATAAAACACAACGTAAAATGTAAACGAAACAATTGGAATAAACCACAACGTAAAATGTAAACAAAACAATCGGAATCAACCACAAAGTAAAGTTTAAACATTCCGAGTTCAGACGAATCAAAACTTTTACTATGAAAAATAAACGTGAATTCGGAACATTAACTCCACCATTTGCAGTCTTGACAGATTACTTCCAGTGGGTGAACTCCTTTCCTACTTGGCATTGCCGTCTCTACAATACCGAGAAAATCTCTTATCAAACATCTGGACGTTTGAAGTACTTATTTCACGACTCGATCTTTATACAAATGCTTTGTTTACTTCGTGAAATTTATTAAAGTTTGAAGAATTTTAATAGATTTAAAGTTTTATAACTAAGCTTGCAGAATTCCGTTTTAAAGTTTGCATGAAGTTACGATAAGCTCTAAGTTAGACTTTTTATAAGAAATTTAGAGAATATTTTAAGATAACGTGTCTGATTGTGAAATGCTGCCTTCATAAACTTTAAACAAACTTTTAAATTAATATTTTTACAGTGTTGAAAAATGTTTCAATAAAATTATAATTATTTCGTGAAACACGGTTTTAGATTAAAAACAATAACGCCGTCGGTATTGTTTTATATTTATTTATGTAACGTTGCTTTATATTTATAAAAACCTTTGAAATTTCTATATTTTCTATTTACGTAACATTTGAGAGTTTAGGTAAGATTAGGTTAACACAATTACGTCATATTCAGTTAAGTATTGTTATTATTATTTTTGGTGAATTTGAAATTAAGTAGTGACTCAGATCTGGAAGCTTCTAGAAAATATTTTTAAATAACTTATCTTTTATAATTGTATACGAGGGTTGATCAAATATAAACGAGACTGACTTTCTAAAAACTTTTCCGTTGGACATTGAACTCTAAAGGGTGGGGTTTCAGGTAGCCTGGGAGGTTTGGGACGGTCGTAGACAAGCAACATTTCCGTTCGGACCCTTCAGTATAAAACTATACAATGAGTGAGAGTGAAGTGCACGTTTCCGTGGAGCAGAGAATTATTATTAAGTTTTTGGCCAAGGAGGGGGTCAATCCGACTGAAATCTTTCGTAGATTGACGGCTCAATACGGGGACAGGACCCTGTCAAGAGCTCGCGTTTTTGCTTGGCACAAGGAATTCGCCGAAGGACGGGAAGCAGTAGAAAACCTCAGCCATGATCGTCGCCCGACCACTTCCGTCACGGACGAAAACATTGATGCTGTTCGGAAGCTCCTGGACGAAGACAGACGTATATCGCTGCGATTTATTGCAGATAAACTCCAGTTGAGCTATGGTAGCGTTCAAAAATCGTTACATCAAACCTGGAACTCAGCAAAGTATCTGCAAGGTGGGTTCCACGACGATCGTCGGCCGGGAAGGTAATGGCCACTGTATTTTCGACAATCAAGGCGCCTTTCACGTCGATTTCCTCCATCAACGACGCACAATAAATGCACAATATTATTGCGATGTTTTAGAGGCCGCAAAACAGTCTTTATGTTTTTAGAGGCAATGTCTTATGTTTTTATGTTTTTATAAAACAGTCTTTATGTTTTTATAAAAACAATCGCGGCAGGCAGCTATCTCGTTGACGTGATAGAAGCGGATTTTTGAAAGTATTTTTCTTTAGGTTACAATTTTTGAAATTCTAATTTCACCATCATAATCAGCATTAATATTTGCATACACTTCAAACTTTCAAATTACGTTGAATAAGGAATGAACCTTGACCGCCGTCGAAATATTTTTTAATTTGAAAGGATTTTTTTGAAATGCCCAATTTATGTTGTTTTTTACCGTCGATTGCGGTGGTTAGATTAGATTTAAAAAAACATTTAAGACAAAAAAGTTATGAATTTTAAAGTTTTCAAATTGCCGCCATTTTGAAACTTTAAACGAATTTTGCTGGTTAAAGTACTTTTGTGGGCTGATAATAATGATCGATTTTTGTACAAAGTGTGAATAAAATCTGAACAAAAATGCGATCTTAAGCCTGCTAACACACACACACACACACACACACACACACACACACGATCCGGGTCTAGGTCTTACTATGATGGCCGCTCCAACAGCTCATTTAAATTCGTTAAATATAAGCTCAATGTTGGTCAGAGTTCGATTGCGAAATTGTATTTAAATTTGAAAATTTGTTATACAAATTTGCTCATTACGATGATGCAATCAGATATCTAAAATGATTTTCAATGGCTGCTATTTTAAAACAGTTGAACTGATTTTAATTGGTAGCAAGTCTAACCAAAGCTACCAACCAAAATCAAACAGGGATAGTTGAGTATTTATAACAAAATTATTTTCTAAAACAGCTAAAATAAGGTTTTGCGTAATTTTAGTACATGTACTACTGCCGAAGCAAGCCGCCTCGGTGGCCTAGTTGATAGCCGCACTAGGCTTTCACCCCGAGGACCCGGTTCGATTCCAGGGCTTGGCATTTTCATACGCCATAAATCATCCAATCGTCTGCATTAGCCCAAGTGTGCGCAATAGTCGGACGTTAATTAAACACAAAAAAAATGGTTTTGATTAATTATTTATTAGCGATTTTATTTTATGAAATGTGTTATTGAATGGAAAGACACGTGACCTTGAAATCAATGCCAATCCTAATATGTAAATCACGTTCAGAGGCGTCGTTAAAAATGTTATACTCACAGCAAATATTAATTGTATATTCAAAATTTTTTAAATGAAAACTCTAATGTTCGCTGCTGACAAAACACAGCAAGCTTTCGCTTCACGCTTGATTACGTAACTGCCCGTGGACAGTAGACTTGAAGTGACTACTTCTAAACAGCTGATTTCGCTCAACAGCTGTTGCTACAATATCATTTCAGTTGAGGTTATGTTTATTATTCTTATTAATTTTAAAAAGGTGTATTTTCTAAATTTGTGTAGTTAAAGTATTTAACATATACCAATTTTCACCTCTGTGGCATTACCCCAAGTGGTACACCGGTTTTTTTTTTAAATTTCTGTTATTGAACCAAAAATAAAAATCTATATATTTTCTTTTCCTTTTTTTATTTTAATTGCGATAATATTGTTCAAAATCGCGACAAATTAACATAGCTAGTTTTTTAAAAACATAACCTGAAACGTATTATAACCAATCAGCTGTTGAATGAAATCAGCTGATCTTTACGAATTAATATAAAACAACTGATCTTTTAATATAACTACCAAAATGAAATTAATGATTCATTTCATATTATTATGTCGGTCAAATTTCTTCGTAGTTTCTGTAGTGTAGTGGTTATCGCGTGTGCTTCACACGAGCAAGATCCCCGGTTCGATCCCGGCGGAAACATGGAAATTTTTAATCATGATTAATTTAATATGAGAATTCCGACGCGCAAAATATACTATTATATATCAATATAAATATTTTCGTCACATCACGCGTCCCGAAAAATTTAACATCAAAACCAGCCCTAAAACATGATACATGTTAATATAATTTTTATGTTCAGTACATTTCATCAGCCTAATCAGCGTTAAAATCTGCGTTGAATTTTAAATTCCACTGACAACACAAAGGCGAATCTGACAGCTGACATTTCATTTCTGATAATTTTAATTTCCAATTCCCATTTCCAACGTAATTTAATAATTTAAAATGTTAGTTTAAGAATATTCCAGCATCGATGACGTGGTTGTAAATGCGATTCAAAAAAAAGACTGTACAAGTCAAAAATAATTGTGATATTGTTACTTTTTGTTTGTCACGTGAACGAGACAAAGCGTGACACGTGTCGGCGTGAAAGATTTGATAACAAAGTTCGATTATATAATAAAGTTGCAAATTAAGATTGAACTAGTTGAGAACGCTAGGAATGTGCCTCTAATGAAGTAATAAAGAAGGAATTTCAAACACGTAAGATAATTGATTCAGGTGGATATCGGAGCTACGTTAGTATACAGAGGTGTTCAGTATAGAAAGTAATTGTACCATTTTGTATTTTGTAACTGAAGTGGGGTTTCCTAATTTAAAGAGAGCAGCTTTTATTGGTTTGAATGGTAAATTGAAAAAAATTCTAACGGTCATCGAGTTTCTTCGTTTTAATCTCAAGTTTCTTTAGGAAACGTTTAAGCAGAACGATATTTTTACACTTTCTATGAATCAACTAAGGTAATTATTTTTACACTTTATGGGAATCAACTGAGGTAATTATTTTTACACTTTCTAGGAATCAACTAAGGTAATAATTTTTACACTTTCTAGGAATCAACTAAGGTAATAATTTTTACACTTTCTAGGAATCAACTAAGGTAATAATTTTTACACTTTCTAGGAATCAACTAAGGTAATAATTTTTACACTTTCTAGGAATCAACTAAGGTAATTATTTTTACACTTTCTAGGAATCAACTAAGGTAATAATTTTTACACTTTCTAGGAATCAACTAAGGTAATAATTTTTACACTTTCTAGGAATCAACTAAGGTAATAATTTTTACACTTTCTAGGAATCAACTAAGGTAATCATTTTTACACTTTCTAGGAATTTTTACAGTTTCTTTTATTACGTATTTTATTATTTAATTAAAATATATTCACCCTTGAAAGGTTAAATTACTTAAGGAAAGTGTCGATTTTATGCAATTTTTTACGGAACTATATTGTGACATCATTTCCGTTTACATCGTTTGGAGCATGATAGATGTACTAAGCCAAGGTCACCGACATGCGCCTTCTCGTCATGTGATTGTCATTGGATATACTTTGCGATTTGCCGCTTTAGGTTGCAATTAATGTCGTGTTGTCGATTTTCTAATAAATCGCTGCATTATTAAAGATCCGTATTCGTTTTCGAAGGAAATATTAAACAGCAAGCTTCGTAAATAAAACCGTTTTATAGTTCAGCCACTTAGTAAACGGTCTGCGTAAGAATTTCTCGCGCATGTAGGAGAATCCCCCTCCAGCTCCCTCCAACAGTCCAGTGACACAGAGTCGGCCAATCTGAGTCTACAAACTGTTACTCAGTGAAGGAAAAGGAGGGAGCTGTGTTGAGAGAATGGGCGCTCATCCTCTCACTCGCACATTTTTTCTCTCTATCCCGCTGGTGTTCTCAGCAGAAAACAGCTGTGTGCGGAGACGGTTGAATAATTTAATTTTGAATATGAAAAGTTGGCGCAATGTTTTGCACTAAGAGAAGAGACTTAATCTCTTTAACCTAACTGAGTTTGTCTCGTTTCCTCTGCCTTCGTGATTAGTTTACCTAGCTTTGTTCGTATAAAATGTGTTGTGTGGTTTTTTTGTGATAAACATAATAAGTGTATGAAGTATTAACAGCGGTTTTATACGACATTCAATCTCAATATACCCGAAGTTGAAATAACATAGAAAATGGAACACAATAACGCAAAAAAAGTTGCATTAGATTTGACTTTTTTGTTTATGTCATAGCTCAGGTAATTTTGAAATATAAAAAAGTTTACTGTTCGAAAAAAACAATTTAAGCTCAGCCGCGATCTGGAGTCGTTGTTCCGTAGTCAAAGAAGATGAGTATATTGTTTTTACAAACACAAATTATAAAATAGTTGAAAATGCATCGAAATGAACATTTTTGTATAATATTCACGAGATCGATTTGCAAAAAATTGCAAAATCGCGTTGTCTTTGTAAAAGCACGTCAAAGAGAGTAAGAAACAATCTTAAAATTTGAAACATTAAACGAAAACTGCTTTGAATAGAACCTTATTGTTTTTCCAGCATTGTTGCTCAAACATTGAGGCGTATAAAGTAAAATTATAGAGCGGGTGACAATTTTCTAAGTGGTTAAGGACCGATTATTTCGAGTGGTTTATCAGTTGTAAGGGACATTTTACACAGAATCCGAATGTTCTTTTAGAACTGAAAATTTTAGGGCTTTTTTTCGTTTTTAGCCGTCTGCAAAATTTTAGGAGCTTTAAATAAGAAAATATCACATAGTTTATTTGGCATCACATATCTTGAAAATACATGCTGAATCATAATATTTCAGGACAATGTTTGTTTGGTATTTTCTCTCGAACGAAAACATACTTTCTTCATACATTTTAGTTATTATCTTCAGGTATCAACCAAATTTTAGCTAAATCAAACTGTCCGATTTTTAGAACTTGCCCGATTTTTCGCTGTTTCGTCTTGAGCAAATTTTTGTTAACGTGAGAAAGATAATGCAATTTTTTGCACCATTTAAGTTTGCAAAACGGATTTGTAAACATATTGACAGAATAGTTTATTGACCAAATAGTTTGGTGTTACGTGGATGTCATGCAAAGTCAATGGATATGAAATACAACAAAATTTTGTCTCGCAATTTTTTGAAAACATAATTCCACTCGTAATCATCATTCAAAATTTGCAAATTTTTGCATTTTAAATACGCAAATTAAATTTAAAATTATACATGCAGATTTTAACGCTGAGAAAAAAATTGATATCAAAAGTTATGTTTTTTTAAGATTTAAATTATCCTTTATTTTGAAACTGATTTTGTTCAATATCGGACTTGTGTTTAAAGGTACTTTAAAAATCGATTTTCGTACTAAGTTTTGATACAAACACGACAAAAATTACAAACGTGAAAGAGCCAAAACACACAATTTTTATTAATTTTAACGAAATCTTAAAAATAATTTAGAGATGAGGAACAATAATCATTTCAAATCTCTGGTCTGGGTTTTACCTGTCAGATAGCTCGTTTCAATGAACATTCTCTTATACCCCTGTATAACGTAAAGCATCAATATATTGCAGCCTATTTGAGCCCGTATCTATATTCTTGACGAGTACAGTAACCTCATTTCCTCTGTCGCTACCGTCAGAGCGTGAGAGTGTGAGAGCGTGATGTTGATAGCGTGGAGTTAATGAAGTGTGCGTACTGAACTTCAACTTTACTTGGTAAATACATAATAACGTGCTTTCACGTAATTACACTGTTTCATTAATACAAATACGGGCGCGACGAAAGCTTGATTAATGTAATGATGTGACTTTCTTGTACAAGTTTTAAAACAGTCCGCATAATGCAGCAATTTAAATTACATTGAAAATACGAAAATGATCCCTGACCGCAGAAAAAACGCTTCCAAATTACAGGAAAAAAATGTAAAATGAAATCGTTTTGTAATTTTTAAGATTTCAAACTGCCGCCATATTGAAACGGATCTTGTTGAGTAACGAACTTGTTCTAGAACAAAATTTATTTTCGTGGCAATCGATTTAAATCAATTCAAAATTGAGAATGCTAAAGTAGTAAGATACATCTACAAGCGCACAAGAGCGCGCACGCACGCACGCGCGCGCACGCACACACACACACACACACACACACACACACACATTTAACGACTTCTACAGAAAAAACGCTTCCAAATTACAGGGAAAAAATGTAACATGAAATCGTTTTGTAATTTTTAAGATTTCAAACTGCCGCCATATTGAAACGGATGTACGGATCTTGTTGAGTAAAGAACTTGTTCTAGAACAAAATTTATTTTCGTGGCAATCGATTTAAATCAATTCAAAATTGAGAATGTTGGAGTAATAAGACACAGTAGCGCGCGCACACACACATTTAACGACTTCTTCAAAGTACAAATGATCTTACCATGATGGCCATGATAGCTCATTTTCCAATAGACGTTCACTAAGAGTTCACATGAGCAAAATTTCTGTTACTGAACTAAAATTAAAAATCATGTATCATGTTTTAACTCTTCCTTTTTAAATTTAAATTACGACAGTTTCATTATTGTAACATAGCGACCGGACCACATATTTAAGTAATTAGGATTATATACCTATTCTTCCCGTCAGTGGTCTATCAACTCACCTCATAAAGGCTACCGCGGTTTCGAAACTATATCGTTTCATCTTCAGGCCGTGATACAAAATGTTGAATCCCTCTGTCGAGGTCGTCACAAAGTCAAACAAAACATTCAAACATACATCACAAACACTGAGCACAATTACACGACGAAATTCGGCTTGGCCAAGCTACACACGCGACTGGTACGTCGTTACATTCCGGACTGCAATGAACAAGCCGAATTGCATCGTGAATATTTTAATCGTGTAATTGTGCTCAGTGTTTGTGATGTATATTTTAATGTTTTGTTTGAATTTGTGACGACCTCGACAGAGGGATTTAACATTTTGTATCACGGCCTGAAGATGAAACGATAGTTTCGAAACCGCGGTAGCCTTTACGAGGTGAGTGGATAGACCACTGACGGGAAGAATAGAATTGTCATAATCCTAATTACTACGACAATTTGTTCGAAAACAAGACAAGTTAACATAGCTAGCTTTCAACAACTTAGCCTGAAACTTTATCATCTGCTCAATGAAATCAGCTGATCCTTACTAATTAATATAAAACAACTGATCTTTTAATATAACTAACAAAATTAATTAACGATTCATTTTATATATTTAAATCGGTCAAATTTCTTCGTAGTTTCTGTAGTGTAGTGGTTATCAGGTGTGCCTCATACGCGCAAAGTCCCCGGTTAGACCCCGGCGGAAACACAGAAATTTTTAAGTATAATTAATTTATTATGAGACTTGCGACGCGCAAAATATACTGTTACGTATCAATATAAACGTTTTCCTCGTTTCACGCGTCACGCAAAATCCATCAAAACCAGTCCTAAGACGTGATACATGGTAAATCTAATTTTTTTTAGTGATTTTTTAAATTTTTTCTTTAGATTTTCACAGTAATATATTTGGTGCATCATGGTAAGGGCCACTGAAGGGACCATTTAATGTTGATGCTTAACAACAGGATACGTAATAAAACAAATAAGTAATTAGGATTATGACCTATTCTTCCCGTCAGTGGTCTATCCACTCACCTCGTAAAGGCTACCGCGGTTTCGAAACTCTATCGTTTCATCTTCAGGCCGTGATACAAAATGTTAAATCCCTCTGTCGAGGTCGTCACAAAGTCAAACAAAACATTAAAAACATAAATCACAAACACTGAGCACAATTACACGATTAAAATATGTACGATGAAATTCAGCTTGGCCAAACGTCGTTACATTCCGAACGACGTGCTGTATGTGGTCCGGTGGCTATGTTACAATAATGAAAACAAATAAGGTTTGATTCAATCTTGGTATAAACGTTTATTTAATTGATAGCCGGGATAATTTTGGAATTTTCAGTAACTTACAAGATTTATTACCATCATGTAAACAAATATTCGATATCCTAAAATCAGTCCTAAAATCCAACATCGATCGGGATTTATTTTCGATTTTAAAATTAAACGTTTAATTTATGTAGAATAACTTACCTTGTTATAAGGCATTATCATATGATAATTAAACCAGAAGCCTTATATGCAGCTGAAACATTATATCTCACAACCCAGGGCCCACTTGAAAGGCTGGAGATCAAAGAAAGAAAGATATTACGAAAAATCTTAGGACCCAAATTCCGTAACAACCAATTACTCCATATCAGTAATGAAACTCTTTACCAAAAAACTGAAACACTATCAGACACAATAAGAAAAAGGAGAATTGATTTTTATGGGCTCATCCTCCGAATGGACAAAAATAGACTAAACAAAAAAATATTTGACTACTTTCACAATAAAAGAGCCAAACCACTTTGGTTTAGAGAAACAGAGAAAGACATAACAGAACTACAAATCACTGACACTATGCTCATGGACAGAACAGCCAAAACAATAACCAAGGACAAGAAGGAACGGTTCCAAGGCAAAGTCAAATCCAAGCGAACGATCCAAATCTCTGACGAAGAGAGAAAAGCAAAATCACAACGAATGAAGCAATACTGGGAGAAAGACATAACAGAACTACAAATCACTGACACTATGCTCATGGAAAAAAAGCCAAAACAATAACCAAGGACAAGAAGCAACGGTTCCAAGGCAAAGTCAAATCCAAGCGAACGATCCAAATCTCTGACGAAGAAAGAAAAGCAAGATCAGAACAATACTGGGCTACGAGGAAGGCACAAAACATCAAAAAGTGATTGATTTAATGTATCCCAAAGTTGGGTGAAACAAATAAAGAAGAACTTATTATCAGAACAGAGTCATAAAAAAAACTGTAAGATAAAGTATTATTATTTTATAAATATTTTAAATAAATGGCCACCATTTTGAAACGTTTTTTCTGTGCTATAAGTGTTTTGTTTTGAAAATTTGTTTCTATCATGGCAGCGAGAAAACTACGTGCCGCGATAATTCACAATTCGATTCGTTGAACCAAACTGAAATCGCGTTCCAACGTTTGCTGAAACCGACAAACAGTCAAACAGTCTGGCGCAATGAATCGTGCGATGCGAACAAAGTTAAATACAAATTCTGAACAAATAAATAAATCGATTTATCCGCTCTGGATTTGTCTGTTTGCGTCCAACCCTTTGACCGAGGTAATGTTGGCTTATATGGACTGACCCGAAGAGATCCGCTCCAATTGCTTTGGTTCGTTAACGAACTAATATTGGGTACAATTGTCCAGTGTTGTTTTCATAATAATGTAGTTTAGCGCGAAAAATTCGTATTATTTGTGGGGTAACATTAATTAAAAATGTTAATGTTGATGGGAATAAACATATGTCACAAAATGTGTTCAAACAAATTAATTAATATGATACCAGGAGCATATTTATTGTGCTTATATTCTTAAAACAAAATGTTGTGTTAAAAATATTTTTTTTTAATGTATCTTAATATGTTGTACTTTATAAACCTTTAAACTGAAAATATAAAAAATATTAAAGGTAAAAACATCTTCAGGCTAGCCTAGTACTGTTTCGTATGTCTAAAAAAATGATTTTCGATTGCACACACACACACACACATATATATATATATATATATATATATATATATATATATATATATCATGAAAGACATTTTGAAGGAAGAACGCAAAATCTTGAGGAAGGTCCTTGGCCCAAAATTAACAGAAGACGGATACAGGTTGCACTCCTGGAAGACCACAGAGAAGATATCGAACCTGGCAGCAGATATCAGAAGAAGGAGGCTTCAGTTCTATGGACACATCAGTAGACTCCCAACAACGAGACTTGCCAACAGAATCCTTAATTATATACAAAGAGTCAAATCAACAACGTCGTGGATCACTCGTCAGAATAGCCCTACATGACGCAGAAATAGACTCAACAGACGTTGAAGACAGGAACGCATACAGGAGAAAGATGATCGGTTGGAAGAGGATCCATGGGGACAGGATGAGGGAGGTGTGGAGGATTAGAAGGAACAAGACATGAGTCGGAGTGCTTTGCGTGATCCAACAGGGTGTATACGTAAATAATAATAATAATAATAATAATAATAATATATATATATATATATATATATATATATATATATATATATATATAATATCTAGCTCTACAACCCATCTCTAGACCTTGGCTTCCTCAAGTTGTTTCTACTAGGCCTCTCTATTTAATGCAGCAACCCTCTTCCTTGTGCTTACACTTTCTTAGCATCCATATTCACACCATTTACCCATCTCAGTCTGGGCCTTCCCACTCTCCTGGATCGATGTAATTCCTCCACCATGAGTCTCTTGGGTACCTCCTTAGTGAACATCTTAACATAGCCCGCTCATCTAAGCCTGCCGAGTTTTATTATTGTGGCAATGTCCGCTTCTTGAATAGCTGCTGTAGTCTCTGTCTCCACATCTCTTCCTGTTGCACTGGGCCGTAAATTCGTAGGAAAATTTTTCCCTCGAATGTAATAAGCGTTTTTCGTCTTTCATGTTTTCAACCCAGCTCTCGGAGCCATACGTCAACACCGGTCTGATTAATGTCTTTTACAATAGGATTTTTATCTTCCTAGTTATAAACCTACTTCTCGTTTGCCTATTTAGCCGAAAATAGATCCTATTAGCCAGCATTATTCTTCTTATTTCTTGGGATACGTCGTTGTCCCTGGTTTACAAAGGTATACAAAACCCAGGTATACAAAGGAATCCATTCTTTCGAACTTATATCTTCTTACCTCCACGAAGGATGGATGAGTTGCTGGGCCCCCGAAGTGGTAGTATTTGGTTTTATCCTCATTTACTGGGAATCCTTCCTTCTGTTCTCCCTCCAGAAAACTGATGAACGCTCTTTTAATATCCCGCAAAGACCTCCCTATAATATCCACATCATCAGCATAGTCTGAATTGTATGGACTATATATATATATATATATATACACAAAAATCAGACACTACAACACAGTCATAAAACCGGAGATATTATATGCAAGCGAGACGCTAGCACTCCACACAAAAGCTACCGTGGAGGATATTTTGAAGGAAGAACGCAAAATCTTGAGGAAGATCCTTGGCCCGAGATTAACGGTAGATGGATACAGGTTGCACTCCCGGAAGACCACAGAGAAGATATCGAACCTGGCAGCAGATATCAGAAGAAGGAGGCTTCGGTTCTATGGACACATCAGTAGACTCCCAACAACGAGACGTGCCAACAGAATCCTTAAGTATATATAAGGTGTCAAATCAACAACGGTGTGGATCGCACAAGTCAGAATAGACCTACATTACGCAGGAATAGACTCGACAGATGTTGAAGATAGACACGCATACAGGAGAAAGATGCTCGGTTGGAAGGTCCCAGAGAATGAAATCGCAAAGAGAGCAGGGGTAAAATGGACGGAGGAGCGGAAGAGGATCCATGGGGACAGGATGAGGGAGGTGTGGAGGATTAGAAGGAACAAGACATGAGTCGGAGTGCTTTGCGTGATCCAACAGGGTCTAGGCGCAGATAATAAATAATATATATATATATATATATATATATATATATATATATATATATATCAGGTAATGTTAGTACGTCTGTCCTCTATAGACGCAAAAACTACTGAACCAAGTTCGCTTATTATTCAACAGTTTTTCTTATTACTGCCAGAAGTGTTTAGAGAGTGATTTCACAGCCGTATCTCTTTCCATACCCCTTTTTCTGGCACCCTTTTCAGTAGCACGCCCGCATTAAAAGTTTACGCTCCTATGACTTACTGGGAGCAATCCCGTATATATCGTTTTCGAACTTGTTGCTAATAGATCCATATAGGCTTACATATAGCAAAAACTACTGAGCTGGTTTCGCTGAAAATTTTAAGTTTGTTCTTATTAGTGCCAAGAGTGATTAGCGTGTTATTTATTTCCGTAAAAAGTTATTTTTCATCGACTGCTATGCTTAGAGAGCGGTTTGAATTAAATCCGACAGGTAGTGCTCATGTTCTGACAATTGAATTTATTTATATTTTTACTTTTATAAATTGAAGGTTAAAATACTAAAATCAAGCAATAGTAGTATATATACATAAAAGAATGTTTAGAGTATATTAATGTGTAAAATGAAACTTTTTTATATACCCCCAACGGGCAACGCCGTTTAAGTCAGCTAGTATTATATAATAAATGAAAAACATTATCTATCTGTATATCTGTTTGTCCGTCTCTCTGTCTGTCCGGCCGTCTGTCCGTCTATCTGTTTGTCTGTCTGTGTCCTCCATCCGTCCTTCCGTATGTCTGTCCGTCCGCTGTCCGGATGTCCGTTCGTCCGTCCATCAGTTCCGGATGTCCGTTCGTCCGTCCATCAGTCCGTCCGTCTGTCTGTTTGTCCGTCCTTCCGTATGTCCGTTCGTCTGTCCGCTGTCCGGTTGTCCGCTCGTCCGTCCATCCGTCCGTCCGTCTGTCTGTCCGTTCGTCCGTCTATCTGTCCACTCGTCCGTCCATCCGTCCGTCTGTCTGTCTGTCCATTCGTCCCTCCATCTGTCCGTCCGTCAGTCTGTCTGTCTGTCCGTTTGTCCGTCTATCTGTCCACTCGTCCGTCCATCCGTCCGTCTGTCTGTCTGTCTGTCCGTTCGTCCGTTTATCTGTCCACTCGTCCGTCCATCCGTCCGTCTGTCTGTCTGTCCATTCGTCCCTCCATCTGTCCGTCCGTCAGTCTGTCTGTCTGTCCGTTCGTCCGTCATCCGTTCGTCTGTCTGTCCGTCCATACATCTGTCTGTCTGTCTTCTGTCCGTCCGTCCTTCCGTATTTCCGTTCGTCCGTCGTCCGTCTGTCCGTTAGTCCTTCCGTATGTCCGTTCGTCCGTCCATCCGTTTGTCTACCTGTCTGTCCGTCCGTCTGTCTGTCTATCTGTCCGTTCGTCCCTCCATCCGTCCGTCTGTCCGATCTGTCCGTCCGTCCGTCCGTCTGTATGTCCATCCGTCCTTCCGTATGTCCGTTCATCCGTCCGTCTGTCCGTCCGTCTGTCTGTCTGTCTGTCTGTCCGTCTGTCCGCTGTCTGTCTGCCCGTCCGTCTGTGTGTGTGTCCGTCCGTCTGTCTATCTGCAAATAATACCTAAACTAGGTTCACGTATTTATTTATTTATTTAAATAAAACAAGTTATATATAAACTAATCTCCATACTAATTATGTGCTCAGTAAAAATATCATTAACAAAAGTTTCGCTTCTGTCGGCGACTATCCGAGTTCCACACTTTATTTTCTGTAGTATCCCTATTTTTTTGTTTTTGTTGTTCTTTTACATTTCAAATCCGTATCACGGCGGTGATAACGTTGTTGGTTTATCGGCAGAAAAAATGTTTGTCGTATTGTGGTCAATGTTACAACTGCTGCAAACATTCACAGAGTGCGCTGTAGTCGTAGCTTTTTAGTTTTAAATAAATCCTGAACGCTACAGTCCACCGAGAACAGTGGTTGAATGGACTCGAATACTGTGTCCTGGATTTTCGCATTACAATCTTTTATCCGTCTCCCTGGAGAAAGCATGTGGTTAAGTCGGCAGTTTGTTTGAACTCGGACCTGCTGTGCAAGTTTAAATCTTTCAGCGGATTTTTTTATTACAGAATCTCTGAACTGGATTCGTTGCGACAAGCTAACGAAACATAGCGTAGTAAATGTAATTATATAAACGTAATTTGTTATGTATTTATGAAAAACCATTGTTGCCACTTAAATTTCTCTCTATTCCGTATAACAAGGCAGTAAAATATATTTCGTTAAACACTAGGTTTTATAAAACTACAATTGATTATGATTATGATTATTATGATTATGATTATGATTATGATTATGATTATGATTATGATTATGATTATACGGCCGCAATATTGTTTTCTTAATGAAATAAAATATCACTCTGTAATTAATCATAAGCTTTAAAAAAAAGTAATCAATTTCAGAAATGTAATAGTATGCTATGTATAACTCGTTATTATATACATTTATTTGTTATATTTTATGAACCGTATTATCATCAAAGTTTATAACTCTGTAGGATATATGACGCTATAACTTGACTCAATAAAAATAAATGGATATTTACAGTTTAATGGCCGTATAATTTAAGAATTCCCGTCGCGAATTTATTGTGTTCGAATCAAGGGGGAAAATGAATTAATATTTTGAACACTTCAAAAATGAATACAATTTTATAAATGTTTAAAATATTGGCACGGTGTTAAAAACGTTGAGTTAAAATTATTGTTTAATTGTTTTAATTACTACTAAAATTATCCGTCATATAAACGCAGCTGTTTTGCGTAACCAATTCACAAAAAATAATATTGAACATAATAATAATAACATAACACACTAACATAATAACATAATAAAAAAAATCACTGTTACAACGAAGAAGAGGAAGCTGATGTTTTATGGGCACATCAGCAGGATGAAACCAGAAAGAATAGCGAAAAGAGTGCTGACTTTCCAGGAAAACAGGAAAACACAAATTCCATGGCTCAAGGAAGTCAATCAGGATCTGACTAAATGTGGAATGAGCGCTGAAGAAGTACAAAATAAGAACACGTACGGGAGGAAGGTAGCTGCTGCTGAGTTGAAAGACATCTCTGAAGAGAATCCAAGAGGAAGGAGGCGAGTGGTTTCGGAGGCGGAACGTCACAGAATGAGCCAGAGAATTGAGTACTGGCGTAGGAGGAAACAGGAGTTAACAAGGAAGAAAGTTGTGTAATTGTAGTCCATAGATGGCTGTATAAAAAAATAATAATAGCATAACATAATAATAACATCTCTTTAAAGAACATATTGAAAACCGAAATCAAGCTTGGTACACAAATTGGTTTTAAATAAATCTCCTTTTAGTGCTGTACCTAACGCTGATTACGATGGTGAAATCATATTTTCTCTGATTAATCTCTGATTACGATGGTGTAATCAATAAATCTCAAAAACACAGTTCAGTTTCTTAGATTCTGATTGTCGCTATTTTGAAAACAGATTTAACTAAGCAACGAACTTGTGTAAGTTTAATAACTTTAGTTAAATCGGTTTTCAAAATGGCGACAATCAGAATCTCAGAAACTGAAATATGTTTTTGATATTTATTCACCGCAAGCAGTGCTTCAAGCATTTACAATACAGATTTTAAAATGTTAAATTCGCGGTTTATTGAGCTTTTCAAATTCTAATTTCAACACTAATTTCGCCGATGAAATCAGGCTTTTTGAAACATGTAAAAATATTTTGCAGCCATCACGTTAAAACCCAGAATAGGAATGTTAAATTACCGCCGATCCTGACCTCTAGATCAATTTTTGAAAGATTGTTAATTTTTTTTTTTTTAACGTCCGACTATTGTGCACACTTGGGCTAATGCAGACGATGGGATGATGCGTATGAAAATACCAAGTTCTGGCCGGGAATCGAACCCGGGTCCTCGGGGTGAAAGCCCAGTACGCTATTAACTAGGCCACCGAGGCGGCCGAAGGATTGTTAAATATATATATATATATATATATTATACAGTATTATTTTAAAACCGCCCGCTTCAAAATGGCGGTAATTTCGAACCTTTAAAAAATCGTAACTTTTTGTCTTAACTTGTTTGAAAATATGATTATACCATCGTAATGAGCGTTAGGAACAATTTGAATTTTCAAAATCGGTTGACATTTTTTTTACGGCTGTCAGGATTCATTTTTGTACTTTCAACATGATTTGAAAGTCCTAAAATATGCAGATTTTAATGCCGATTATGATGGTAAAATAGAAATTTCAAAAATGGTAAGATACAGAAACTAATTTTTTTAAATTTGCTTGTATCACGTCAGCGAGACAGTAGCGTGCCGCGGTCATTTGTATTTCCGTTATGTTAAGTGTTTTTCTTTTTGTTACGAGCTAATAAATAATTTATCATTTACAATTACGTCTGCGTACTAAATGTCATCATTCATATAAACACAGGTGAATCGAAAACCAATTTAAAAAAATTATTTTTGAAACAAAAAATTTGAAAACTTAGGAAATATCCATCAATATTAAATTATCTTCTACAATAATCCAACTTGTTATAGTAAGAAAGTAGCTTGCTATACGGAAGCGTAAAAACGTTTTCAACTTGTACAAGAGTAATTAAATATTGTTCACGCTGTAATGAATCGGACAAAGTAACTGACTTTCAAAGCTTTCCAATTAATATCTCCATCGTGGAGCAGTAATAATGAGCTAACTTGCGTTTTGTTATTTTATCGCCTCTGACGTAACGGGGCTGGATCATTGCATAGACAAAAGGAATTTAATTATGAATTAAGTTGCATTTTCACCAGTTAATTAGCGAACTGCATTGGAGAGGTGATGCAGCCCACTCTCGGCCGCTAGTGTGCAACCCACTATTTCTCTCCCTTCTTTTCTCTCTGTTTTTAGTCAAAAACAACTTAAAACTTTAGTATGTACAACTTAAGTGGAAAAAAACCACGTCAGATTTGGTTGGCAAAGTTTTTTTTAATCTGAAAACATGGATGCATATAGTACCCATATTCTTCTTCCATTCCACTGAAAATGCGGACCCATACTAGTTGCAAAGTATGCCTAGGAGCTCGAGCGACTATTGCGTTGCGCATGTCGTTGGCCTTCACATTGGCTGTTTACCGCGTTCATTACAGCTTCAGCGCGTTTTGTGACGGCAAACTGAATTTTCATGACGGCAGAGTGAATTTTGCATGACATACACTCGTGTAAAACATACACCCCCATATTCCGCGTTAAGAAGTACTCGCTTCAGAGCGTTTCGTGACGGCAAACTGAATTTTTTCCCAGTGCAAAACATACAGCCATACACCGCTATAAGAAGTAGTCACTTATGAGCGTTCCGTGACGGTAGCACGTTGTGTGACGGCAAACTGAATTTTCCCCGTGCAAAACATACACTCACATTCAACGATAATAAGTAGTCACTTCAGAGCATTCTGTGACGGTAGAGCGTTTCGTGACGGCAAACTGAATTTTCCCCGTGCAAAATATACACCCACATTCTACGATAATAAGTAGTCACTTCAGAGCGTTCTGTGACGGTAGAGCGTTTCGTGACGGCAAACTGAATTTTCCCCGTGCAAAACATACACCCACATTCCACGATAATAAGTAGTCACTTCAGAGCGTTCCGTGACGGTAGAGCGTTTCGTGACGGCAAACTGAATTTTCCCCGTGCAAAATATACACCCACATTCTACGATAATAAGTAGTCACTTCAGAGCGTTCTGTGATGGTAGAGCGTTTCGTGACGGCAAACTGAATTTTCCCCGTGTAAAACATACACCCACATTCCACGATAATAAGTAGTCACTTCAGAGCGTTCTGTGACGGTAGAGCGTTTCGTGACGGCAAACTGAATTTTCCCCGTGTAAAACATACACCCACATTCCACGATAATAAGTAGTCACTTCAGAGCGTTCTGTGACGGCAAAATGAATTTTCCCCGTGTAAAACATACACCCACATTCCACGATAATAAGTAGTCACTTCAGAGCGTTCCGTGACGGTAGAGTGTTTCGTGACGGCAAACTGAATTTTCCCCGTGCAAAACATACACCCACATTCTACGATAATAAGTAGTCACTTCAGAGCGTTATGTGACGGCAAAATGAATTTTCCCCGTGCAAAACATACAGCCATACTCCGCGATAAGAATACTCACTTCAGAGCGTTCCGTGACGTCAAACTTAATTTTTTCTCGTGCAAAACATAAGGTTTTGTAAAACCTTTGCAAAACAATGTAGGCCTACTATTGTAAATATTATGTTAAAACAGACATTATAGTTATATTTATACCTGATGTTAATAAAGTGATGTCATTAATAATTTTAGGTTATTTAAAACAATAGGCCTTACTTTGTTATACATTCGTATTTAAGACTATGACATAAAATTAATGACTTATTGGAGTATTTTCAAATGAAACATACTATAACCGGATTTTACATCAAGTACGCAAATTGGTCTACAGTATTTACTGTTTACTAAAAGCAGAGTATTTTATTTATTAATATTTACGTATTAAAACTGACATTGATTGTCTTACCGATTCTGCTTTCAAAACTGATTCGGTCATTAATTATTTAAATCTTTGGTACATGACAATTTAAATATTACTTTCAACAGTGTTTTTTAGCAATCAGCTGTTTTGGAACACATACAGTTACGCAATCAATTATTTGTACAATATGCCTGCATTGTGCTGCATTCTTACGGAAACACTTTATACTGCTACTGGAATTTTGTTTAGAAAACTTTTATCGGCTTTAAGTCGGTTTTATTTTATTGTGAAGCATTAAAATGGAAAAACATGAAGCGTGAGAGTTCCCTGGTGTTCTGACGAACCTGTGAGTACCTCATATAAGTAACATACCGATCGGAATGCTTAGCAAAATAATATATGAAGTATATTTAAACAAATAAAGGAAAAACAACTGTACTCAATAAAATTTCATAATCTAATAAGAATTGAAGAACAAAAGAAGAGGAATGAAATTAATAATAGTGCGTTAAAATAAAGCAAAAGAGAAGGAGAGGGAAGATATGATTAATGGTAAATTTGCATTACAAAATATCAAAATATATCAGTTTGTCAAAATATTGATTATTTAAGAAGTTCGTTTATTTTAACACCTAGTTAGATTACACTAACGCTTACCGTACAAACTGAAACTTTGTAACATCATGGCAGAATGTTTTCCTTTCATATTGAAATGTTGAGTGTTTGGTTTACTGCGGAGTGTTTTGCCAACATATTGATTATATCACGAAATAATATTAACATTCTTATTGTTGCTGGGGTAACGTAATATCTTTGTCATTGTTATGACATTCATTCATCGTCATGACTCATTCACTAGGTCCCCCGCAGGGGGGGTGCAGACTAGCTGCACCTATTGAGAGGATTTAGACATCCCTCGCGGTACCCGAGTCTAACACACACTTACACTTACAACACTACACTTACGACCTTAACACTTTACAGTCACAGTTACATATAGGGAGGTGCTTTTCGCCTTAAAATAAAAAACAAACAAAAAATCATTCACTAGATGGCACTGACGAATTTTTGGAAGGCAGTTGGTGGGATGGACAAAAAAACCATTTGATTTCTTAGATGCCTAGTTTTTAAAACCTTTGCAAAACTGGCTCCAGTTACACGACAAACATTAAAAACCACAAATTCTATATAAGCTTTTATTAACTTAGACGCAAATTAAAAGATAAAATATCGAAATTGACGTTAAAAACTTTTATAACAGTATTCCGTAAACAGTTGAAAGTTGCGTTTCTGTTAGCTTTAAATTTCTAATTGTGCGTAGTTTTATTTTTAAAATTACATTAAGGTAATGCCAGCGCAGGTAGAGTAGTGGTTAGCATATTAGCGTCGTACGGTTGGTGGGATCGGATCTCCAGGAGATTAGTGGGATTTTTAATGTAAGTATAAATCATCAATTACACCTTTCTTCGGAAGGAAAATAAATATGGTGGTCCCGTATGTCATCATAGGTTAAAGAAGCTATTCTATGGATAAAGCAGAGCAGAAAAATCGTTAGCTCACAACTACCAAGTCAGTGAAAACTAGTATAAAATAAACACACAAAATGCACATACGGCGTATGTATGTACATACAGACAAAATTTCATGTTCAAAGTTGAAATCGGGATAATGAGACGGGTTTCGGACCCCTCAGATTCCTCGGAAGTCTCCTGGAGGCTTCTAGAATATCCATCTCAAACCTAAACATATATTTCCATTTTATGGAAGTAAAGTAGCATCTTTTACATTTTTTATTTTATTTATTTTGTATCGGGAGGGTCGGTCGCCCCTTCGCCCCCTCTTTCATCCGTCCTTGCTAGGTGGTTAGTAACGCATGTAACTTATATTCTTGTGTTAATCGGAATGACCTTGAGATATGTAAAGAGTTGTTATAATTGCCATATTCTACACTTTAAACTGACATTTTAACTGCCAGTAGAGGGTGCAGTTGATGTTTTTTGTTCGGGTAGTAAAGCTTTGCTGCCTGCATATTTATTTGTCCATACGGATCAGTACTTTGTCTTCAAACACACTAGTTGCGAGACATAAAGTTGCTTTGTTCTGTACTTGTACTTAAGCAGCTTATTGACGTACCAAGAGCATAAACCCTCTTCCTTACGTATACCTGATACCATCTTCACGTGTCCTCTATTCAAGTGTACCAGCGTGTGAAGCATTTAGACACACAATGGAAGGCTTAACTTTGATTTGTAACTTGGTGAACGTGATTATCATTGTTTAGATTTATTTAGGGAACCAATTAAAGTAAGTGTTGAGATTCTCGCTTTAATCTTCTGAGTTATAAAAGCGATTGACCGAAATAAATGTGCCAGTCGGCGAATTGGCAGACATTGTTCATTGCTAGTTTATATTGGTCATATTATGTTACTGAACTCAGTGCTAGACTGAAATTATACACAACAGATTTTAAATAAATTAGAAACTCTATAAATGGTAATTAGACCGGGTGGCCACCAAATGCGGAGCGGAGTTGAGCTGGGCGGAGCCGGAGTACGCATTCAAAACCTAAACTATTTTTTTTTAATATAAGTACGGCAACTGAAAGGGAAGAGCTCATATGACCAAAAGATCAAACAACCAAACGTTCATTCGACCAAATAATATTTTATATGGTCATATGGACCATGTTTTTAACACAGTGGATCATATGACCAAAACAATCAAACAACCAAATTTTCATTCGACCAAAATATAGTCTGTTTTAAAATAATTCGTTATAATTTTGTGCTAATGGGCTTGATATGTACTATAATGGCATTAATTATTACAATTTAAATACATATTATTGAACTTGTTTTATATGTCGTAATATTAAAGAATCCTCATATAATAATGTAAATTATATTGTGTGGAAGCTTGCCGGGCGTATTTAGTTGAATGAACTTTTGGTCATATGATCCACTCTGTTAAAAACATTGTTCATAAGACCAAGAGTTCTTTCGACCAAAATATTAAATTATAATTTGGTTGAATGAACCTTTGGTTGTTTGATCTTTTGGTCATGTGACCCCATCGCAACTGAAAGCGTAACGGAGCTGAGAGGAGTCAGCGGCTCCGCTTAGTTTTGATATCTTTAGATCAGTTTTCAAACTGATTCCGCTTCTCATATCACGTTGACCACGCCTCAAAACTTATTATTTTTCATTATCTATAATCCAGCCAGTCGGTAAACGGCCTGCGCGAGAATTTCACGCGCATATAGGAGAATTCCCCTCAAACTCCCAAACTCCCTCCAGTAACACAGAGTCCGCGAATCTGAGTCTACAAACAAACTGTTACTACTCAACGATAGTGAAGGAAAAGGAGCGAGTTGTGGTGAGAGAGTAGAGATTCTACCTCTCTTTCTCGCAGAGTTTCTCTCTCTGTCCAACTGGTGCTCGTTAGAAAGCCGTTTTCTAAGCGGCTGACCTATAGATTACCGTTACCTAGATTACGGTTTTTAAACATAATAGAATCCGTTGTATTAGGCCTAATTATTTAAATTTAAAAGGTACAAACGCGTTCTTCAACTTCATTCCTCTCAGCTCCGCATTTAGTGGCAGTTTGGCATTATACTTTCAAATATAAAAACATCTTGTACAATTTATCCAACTGTTAATTCCTTAATAATTGTGATGGCTAGGCTGGTTATGTATGTGTATGAGATCACGTGTGCACGCTTGTGTGTGTGTGTGTGTGTGCGCGCGCGCAATTAAAATAATTTTGTAAAATATTTTGTGTGCACCATTAATTTTGTAAAATAACATAGACACATTAATTAACGATAAATTTAGTTTTTATTTGTTCGGTTGAAGCAAACGTTCCTTTTTGTCGTAAATGTCCTCGCATAATTCACTGTATTCGTTTTGTTTTGATTTTTTTAAAAAAATTCCCGAAACATTAAAAAATGTGACATCGGATTCGTGTTACTGCTTGAATTGTAGATTTACGTTTCCAGAGCGATAACCACAAAATTTAATTTCCTGCCGTCATCTTTCACCAGAAATTGTTATCTCGCAGTGTCGTTTCGTTTAACGTAATGTCAAAGTATTTACTTATTTATAACAGAGAACATTAAACGTTAAATATTTAAATTTTTCATCGTTTTTTTTTGGTT
>CM040184.1:71135453-71167953 GCA_022606455.1 Callitettix versicolor | reverse complement strand
AATGAAACAAAAATTTTAATAACAGGTATAACTATATTACAATAACGAGTACTTAAGAACTAAATAACAATGAATAATGAATAAAATTTAATAACAGTTCGTAAAAGTATATATAAACATAACAGAAATAAAGTTATTTAGATAAAATAAATAAATAAAATAACACAAGCAATAACAACTATATAAATTAAATTTTATTTAAAACATTCAGACGATGAAGGAAGTCTAGAATCCGGTCAACGGCCGAGGTATTATCTCCCAACATCGTCTGCAAACAGTTGCTCAGACCACACATAACACGCACATTTTGGAAACCATCACAATCGAGCAATATATGTTTTATTGTGATGGTTTCCCTTGTTTAACTTGATGATGTACATAATTGTATAATATTCGTTTTTTTCCCATTAAGTGTGAAAGATAGATCATGTTCACAAGTATTTGGTTATTTGTTTATTTTTTGCGTTTTGTTAAGGTAATATTCAATATTTTTTTTAATAAGTTTGTATTTTTATGTTATGGTAAACTGGAAAGAAGGCATGGCTATCATTTATTGAAAAAATGTATCATTCCTACTTTGCCTTTTTTTGTTACTTATATACTTTTTACGTGGATTTTTAAAAGTCTATATTTTAGCCAAATTTTAGAAAAAATATCGTTAAATGTTACCTTTTAATCTAATCTTGAAGACACTATCATTTATTAATAAAATTTTAAAAAAGAATTCCTAGTTTGTCTTTTTTGTTACTTATATGCTTTATACGTGGGTTCTTGCAAGTCTATATTTTAGCCAAATTTTAGAAAAAATATCGTTAAATGTTACCTTTTAATCTAATCTTGAAGACACTATCATTTATTAATAAAATTTAAAAAATAATTCATAGTTTGTCTTTTTTTTGTTACTTATATGCTTTATACGTGGGTTCTTGCAAGTCTATATTTTAGCCAAATTTTAGAAAAAATATCGTTAAATGTTACCTTTTAATCTAATCTTGAAGACACTATCATTTATTAATAAAATTTAAAAAAAGAATTCCTAGTTTGTCTTTTTTGTTACTTATATGCTTTATACGTGGGTTCTTGCAAGTCTATATTTTAGCCAAATTTTAGAAAAAATATCGTAAATGTTACCTTTTAATCTAATCTTGAAGACACTATCATTTATTAATAAAATTTAAAAAAGAATTCCTAGTTTGTCTTTTTTTGTTACTTATATGCTTTATACGTGGGTTCTTGCAAGTCTATATTTTAGCCAAATTTTAGAAAAATATCGTTAAATGTTACCTTTTAATCTAATCTTGAAGACACTATCATTTATTAATAAAATTTAAAAAAGAATTCCTAGTTTGTCTTTTTTTGTTACTTATATGCTTTATACGTGGGTTCTTGCAAGTCTATATTTTAGCCAAATTTTAGAAAAATATCTTTAAATGTTACCTTTTAATCTAATCTTGAAGACACTATCATTTATTAATAAAATTTAAAAAAAGAATTCCTAGTTTGTCTTTTTTGTTACTTATATGCTTTATACGTGGGTTCTTGCAAGTCTATATTTTAGCCAAATTTTAGAAAAAATATCGTTAAATGTTACCTTTTAATCTAATCTTGAAGACACTATCATTTATTAATAAAATTTAAAAAAAGAATTCCTAGTTTGTCTTTTTTGTTACTTATGTGCTTTATACGTGGGTTCTTGCAAGTCTATATTTTAGCCAAATTTTAGAAAAAATATCGTAAATGTTACCTTTTAATCTAATCTTGAAGACACTATCATTTATTAATAAAATTAAAATAATAATTCCTAGTTTGTCTTTTTTTGTTACTTATATGCTTTTTACTTGTATACTTAAAAGTCTATATTTTAGCGAAATTTAACAAAAAATATCGTTAAATGTTACCTTTTAATCTAATCTTGAAGACACTATCATTTATTGATAAAATTAAAATAATAATTCCCAGTTTGTCTTTTTTTGTTACTTATATGCTTTTTACTTGTATACTTAAAAGTCTATATTTTAGCCAAATTTAACAAAAAATATCGTTAAATGTTACCTTTTAATCTAATCTTGAAGATACTATCATTTATTGATAAAATTTTAAAAAATAATTCCAAGTTTGTCTTTTTTTCTTACTTATATGCTTTTTACTTGGATACTTAAAAGTCTACATTTTAGCCAAATGTAACAAAAATTTTCATTAAATGTTACCTTTTAATCTAATCTTGAAGACAAACTTTTGCAAAAACTTAAAATTTTTGCACTACAAATTCCATCGAAGTCAATTAGCTTCCAACGATTTGCACACACATCTACGTAAAAACCACATTTTTGTATTCATAATGTTTGGAAATATTCATAAAAAATTTTAAATTACATTATCGAATACCTTTGTCGAAACACACAATTTTTTTCAAAACGTTCGACATTGCGAAAATTCCACACGTGATCCTGTTAGGGTATTTCGTGGCTAGAATACCTCACGTCGTAAATAAGCGATTTCCTTTACGTATTTACCCGACGTACATATATATTTCACAAAATCTACTTTATCTCTGGATTGTTTATGTAAACTCTAAGCCTGGGAAAATTGCGACACATGCTTGGAGGTATATATCCTGCCTCATCTATACTGCATACTGAATAACAATGCCACTGAGACGTGTTGGGATGCTTACAATTTTAAAAATTCAAAATTTCCATTACTCCATCATTTTAAGTCTCAGAAAAAAAACTTTAAATGTGTATCGATCATTCATAATACGGTCATTAAAAATATTTAAAAAATCATTTTTTTATATTGCACTTATTTCAGTATGTGATGTCACTACCTTAGTCAGCCGCTTCGGTGGCCTAGTTGGTAGCGTACTGGGCTTTCACCCCGAGGACCCGGGTTCGATTCCCGGCTAGGGCTTGGCATTTTCATACGCTATAAATCATCTCATTGTATGCATTAGCCCAAGTGTGCACAATAGTCGGACGTTAAACACCAAAAAAAACTTAGTCAGCGTTAAAAACTGCAAAAATTGTCATTTTAAATTAATTTAAAAAATGTTTAATATTAATAAACATTTTAATGTTGATTACGATGGTCAAATTTTCAAAAAAGTAGGTCTTAAATTAAGAAGTAATAAGTTTTTCTTTGATCAGGAATCATTTTTCAATTTTTTTGTATTTTTTTTAAATTGTATTGTACAACTACAACTAACAATAAACTTATCTAGTGGTATTCATTGAAATATAATAATATTAAGAAAAAAATTATTCCACTGAATAACTTCATCGATATTAAGTCAAACGGTTTCTTTCTTTTAGCCTTCACAGTGTCACTGCTATTGAGTTTCTGCAGCTCTGTGTTGACACTGTTTAAAAGTCTCTTCTTGTGTCTAGCTGCAGTCACTTCTTCAACAGTTTCTATTCGAAGATCTCTATGAATTGTGTCCTTCCTGACGTACCACGGTGCGCCGATAGCTGTCCGCAATAATTTGTTCAGGAACGTTTGTATAATTTTAATGTTGGACACTTTGGTGCAGCCCCATAACTGCAAACAGTACGTCCACACCGGTCTTAGCACTTGTTTATACAAGAGCAGTTTGTTGTGTCTAACTCTGATCTTCTACCGAGGAGCCAGTACGTTTTTCTATGCCTAATATCAAGTTATTCTTCCAGAATAATGTCTGCCTTTCAGATTAATTTATCATCCAATGCCATGACAAAGTACGAGGGCTATTCAGAAAGTAGATTACGTTTTTGGATAAAAAAAAAACTAAGTACAGGAAAAAAATTTTATTATATACATTTGAAAGAGGAACTAAAATACTATTTTTCGACATAATCGCCAAACAAATTTAGACATTTGTCATATCGGTGAACTAGCTTTGAAATTCCCGTGTCGTAGAATTCCGCCGCCTGTGACGCCAGCCAGTCAGCCTGCATCGTTGTCATTTCTGGACGCTTACGACAAAGATGGTGAATCATTTCTTGATCGCATCGTAACGGGAGATGAGACTTGGGTTAAGCACGTTACCTGTGAGACAAAACTACAGTCTATGGAGTGGGGGCACACAAATTCCCCCAAAAAACCGAGGAAATGTTTGCAAACCCTGTCAGCAAGGAAGATCATGGCGACCGTTTTTTGGGACAGGAAAGGTGTTCTTCTGGTTGACTTCCTAGAACGTGGAGCAACCATAAACTCAGAAAGGTATTGCCAAACATTACGAAACTTAAGACGAGCTATCCAGAACAAGCGGAGAGGAAAACTGAGTGCAAAAGTGTTGTTTTTGCACGACAATGCCCGCCCTCACACGGCAAATCGAACAAAAGACGTCTTGACGGTCTTCAAGTGGGAGATTTTCCCTCATCCACATTACAGTCCGGACCTGGCACCTAGTGATTTCCACTTATTCCCGAAGATGAAGACTTGGCTTGCAACACAGCGCTTCGATGACGACGCAGATCTCCGCGCGGGCGTGACTGACTGGCTGGCGTCACAGGCGGCGGAATTCTACGACACGGGAATTTCAAAGCTAGTTAACCGATATGACAAATGTCTAAATTTGTTTGGCGATTATGTCGAAAAATAGTATTTTAGTTCCTCTTTCAAATGTATATAATAAAATTTTTTTCCTGTACTTAGTTTTTTTTTTATCCAAAAACGTAATCTAATTTCTGAATAGCCCTCGTATTTCACTTCATTCCTACGAGGAATGACTTTACAGTTAAGAAACACAAGCACTGCATTGATTCTTTTGTTTGTAAAGTTTACACGAGTTGATTTAGATTCATTTAACTCTACGCGCTACTTCTTTGTCCAAACACTGACGTAGTCAAGGATGTCTTGAAATTTCTCAGTAGCTTCTACCGTGTCCGCTGATGCCATAATTTTTGTAAAATAAATATGTTTATTTATCAAAATGTTTTTCTATATAACTTTACATTCGCAATCACGATAATCGTGGCACGCAGCTTTCTCGCTGACGTGATGGAAGGAAATTTGTCGAATACACTCTTGAAAATCTCTTTTACCGTTACTATCCTCGTTAAAATCTGCATTACTTGGCGAGAATTTGAATTTGTTAAGTAATTCTTTTTATATTCTTCTTCTTTTCTGCTAGAATTATTGTCACTATGTTGAGTATAATGATCTGCCTTCCCTAGGTTCGTCAGTTCTACTTTTGTTGACGCGTTTCGGAGATTATCCATCTTCAAAAACTTAGTATAGATATAGTTTTTGAAGATGGAGGTTCTTCGAAACGCGTCAATCAAAAGTAAATTGACAATGCTAGGGAAGGCAGATCATTACACGCAACATAGTAGTTGTTAAATAATATTGAAAATATGAAATTTAACCTTGACCGCTGCTAGATTGGTTTTTCCATTATAAATTAAATTTGAAAAATTAAAAATTTATGAATGTTTTAACGCTGAATACGATGGTGAAATTGCTTAAGAAGTGTAAGATGAAGACGTTATGATATTTTCAAATTGGAATACAGCCATTTTGAAACTTTTTCTGTGTAACAAAATTGTCTTGACTGTTTCTAATATTGGTTTTGGAATCACGTTTGAATCATACCAAACACAATAGCCTACAAATACTCATATACTGTATGTAAAAGTTTTAATACTTTTCAAAAAGTGGTTTTTAGATTAGTATCAACGTTAATGTCAAGGTCTCTGGTCTGGGTCTTACCATAATGTTCGCTCCAAGAGTTCAGTTTTACAGTGTAAATTCGGGACTAAGATTCGTATACATTTATGAAATTGTCGAAAACGTTTTTAAAAAAGAAAGAAGGGCGCAAAACCCAACACGGAATTGAACCTGTGTTCTCTTTTTACCAAGCCGAGTTGTGTTTATTTATAATCCATGCTTTAATGCTAACATATCACGTAACAAACAACCCCGCGGTCTTTGTGTGATGTTTTCTGTTTCCAGAACATAAACAAGCGCTTGGAGTCTTTGATTAACTGTGCACTCATTAAGGGCTTTCCAGAGAAATTATTTGTTTAACATTTTACTTGCATATCAGTGGTAAATATTGTTCTGAGTAACCCTCATTGAGAAGTATAAATTGTTTTCATTCGCGAATGGAACTTTCCAAAAAGTAATTGTACCAGAAAGTGCTGTCTCAAATTAAGTTTAAATTATTTCTTAAAATTTCGTCCCCCGTAGGTACTTTAGGCTGAAAGTGAACCTGTATATTGTTTGTCCAAAAATGTGGTTTTTTTTGGTTATTACTTGTCCTTATTTATTAGATCTGGTTTGTCCGTATCTCGGGACTATTTTCAATTTCACAAAAACGTTTTTAATTCATTTATTTTTGAAAAAAAACTAATTAGGATTATTATTCTTCCCGTCAGTAGTCTATATACTCACCTCGTAAAGGCTACCGCGGTTTCGAAACTCTATCGTTTCATCTTCAGGCCGTGATACAAAATGTTAAATCCCTCTGTCAAGGTCGTCACAAAGTCAAACAAAACATTAAAAACATACGTCACAAACACTGGTAGTCGCGGAATGTAACGACGTACGAGTCGCACGTATAGTTTGGCCAAACCAAATTTCATCGTACATATTTTAATCGTGTAATTGTGCTCAGTATTTGTGATGTACGTTTTTAATGTTTTGTTTGACTTTGTGACGACCTCGACAGAGGGATTTAACATTTTGTATCACGGCCTGAAGATGAAACGATAGAGTTTCGAAACCGCGGTAGCCTTTACGAGATGAGTATATAGACCACTGACGGGAAGAATAGGTCATAATCCTAATTACTTAAATATGTGGTCCGGTGGCTATGTTACAATAATGAAAAAAACTGTTAAAAATTAATCAAAATCAGCTTGAAACAATTTAGATCAAAATCTGTATAATCTATTAGTACCCAAATACAAATAGAATACAAAATAGTACCTTTTTAAGAAAATCCGTTTTGAAAGATATAGAAAAAATTTATCAAAATCGGATTATCGATATATGATTCAAATCAGTATATAAAGTTTGATTTTTTAACAACATAGCCTCAAAAATATTGTCTTTTCCTGACTTGCCTTTGTTCCTTTCGTTATAGCCTATACTTTAAAACGATGGCGAAATTAACATTGACTTTTGAAGCTGTAAAGTTATATTTACTCATTTTATTAATTATATTACATCTAGTTTTGTAATTAAGAAAATTAATATTCATTAATTCGAATTAATTGTAGTTTCAAAATATTTGTTGTTATTTGTAGGTCTAAACCACTGTGCGCAGGAGAAAGATATCAAATATTTTAAATCATTCAGTCTTGCCAACTTACAGTAAACCTGCAGTAATTGAGAAATATATATATATATATATAGTTAGTTAAAAAATGCCCTTTTATATATATATATATATATATATATATATATATATATATATATATATATATATATAATTAAACAGATAGAAGTCCTAAAGGAATGTGCAGAGAGAGTCGGTCTACAGATCTCGTTTAAAAAAACCTGATTCTTCTGTTCAAAATTAAATATTCAAGAACTAAACACAAAATATGGTAAGATAAACAGAGTCAAGCACTTCAAATATCTGGGAGAAATTCTTGAACCTACGGGTGGCGAGAAGGCTGCGCAAAGGTTTCGGTTACTGAGAATGAAGAGGGCTCTTGGTATAACGCGTGATATCTACAATAAGAGATGTATGTCGACGCACACAAAAATCAGACACTACAACACAGTCATAAAACCGGAAGTATTATATGCAAGCGAGACGCTAGCACTCAACACAAAAGCTACCATGGAGAAGATTTTGAAGGAAGAACGCAAAATCTTGAGGAAGATCCTTGGCCCAAGATTAACAGAAGACGGATACAGGTTGCACTCCCGGAAGACCACAGAGAAGATATCGAACCAGGCAGCAGATATCAGAAGAAGGAGGCTTCGGTTCTATGGACATATCAGTAGACTCCCAACAACGAGACGTGCCAACAGAATCCTTAAGTATATACAAGGTGTCAAATCAATAACGTCGTGGATCGCACAAGTCAGAATAGACCTACATGACGCAGAAATAGACTCAGCAGACGTTGAAGACAGGAACGCATACAGGAGAAAGATGCTCGGTTGGAAGGTACCAGAGAATGAAATCCCAAAGAGAGCAGGGGTAAAATGGACGGAGGAGAGGAAGAGGATCCATGGGGACAGGATGAGGGAGGTGTGGAGGATTAGAAGGAGCAAGACATGAGTCGGAGTGCGTGATCCAACAGGGTCTATACGCAGATAATAATAATAACAATTATTATATATATATATATATATATATATATATATATATATATATATATATATAATAAAATTTGTTAGTAAAAATGCCCTTTACTATCCTATATATATATATATATATATATATATATATATATATATATATATATATATATATAGGATAGTAAAGGGCATTTTTTACTAACAAATTTTGTTAAGTATTTGATGAACAAATATCTCGTTCACATATTCATAAAAGGTATGTCAAAGATATAAACATTGCATTTGTCGCATTTTTTTAATCAGCTGAGTTATTAACTAAATATATTTTGAGGTTATGTTTTCTTGTGCACGCAAATAATCTTAGCATTTTGCTCGCTTCACAATTAATTACTTTACTACAAAGCGCAAAAGTCAGTATACAGCAAGCGAAGTTTATATTGTACAAGAAACTGATTGAAATTACTTTAATGACAGACGTTTTGACACAATCAACCATCAAAGTTCTTGCTTCAAAGTAGGCGTAACACAAGAGACGGTTTAGTAGTTAAAAATATGTTCAAAACTAGCTATTACCCTTCGCCTGCAATTATAATATATAGGTAACAAAATTTAAAGTCAATTTTCAAAATCAGAATATGTTTACTTCAATTTAACATATTTCTATACGATTTATGGTTTTCGGCAAAGATATAAATTTTTGCTACTCGACACTCGAGAACAGGCGACATACGAGGTGTGTTCAGAAAGTAACGAGAATTTTTAAAATTCGCGGAGAGTCCGATTGTCAAACATTTTTTTATTATGTTGGTATACATGCCCATGAAGTATGATAAAACTTTCAGCTGTTTTCATTGTTGACTTTGTCTGTGACAGCCACTAAGGTTAGACGTGTTTTTATGAACTCGGCAATTTTCGTTTGTTAAAAGAAATGGATCAAAAAATTTGTATCAAATTTTGCGTAAAAAATGGGATGAAGTGTAACAAAGTTTGTGAATTAATGGCATAGTGCATCATGAATTCCTGCCACCAGGTGAAACGGTCAATAAGGAGTACTACCTATAAGTTCAACGCCGTTTGCGTGAAGCAATCCGAAAAAAACGCACGGATCTGCGGAAAAACAATTCATGGCTTTTGCACCACGATAATGCACCAGTGTGACTTCATTGCTTGTTCGTGAATTTTTAGCCAAAAACAGTATTGTAACGATGCCCCAGCCTCCATATTCACCTTATCCGCCTCGGCGGTCTAGTGGATAGCGTACTGGGCTTTCACCCCGAGGACCCGGGTTCGATTCCCGGCCAGGGCTTGGCATTTTCATACGCTATAAATCATCCCATCGTCTGCATTAGCCCAAGTGTGCACAATAGTCGGACTTTAAACTCAAAAAAAAGCCATATACGCCAGATATGATTCCGTGTGACTTTTTCCTATTTCCAAAAATAAAGAGAACCTTAAAGGGCCGTCGTTTTACAGCCGTAGATGACATTAAAAGCGCATTGCCGAAAGAACTAAAGGCTATCTCAAAGATCGAGTTTGAGAAGTATTTCGAGGATTGGAAGAAGCGCTGGCACAAGTGCGTAATTTCCAATGGGGACTATTTTGAAGGCGACAACATCAACGTAGAAGAATAAATAAATATTTTGTTCAAAAAATTAAAATTCTTGTTACTTTATGAATACACCTTGTATAACTGACCGTGGGAGAAGCACGGAATTCCCAAATGTATTCCTGCTACTCTTAACGTCTGACCCTGCGACTAATAATTGTCATAGTAAATGGCAACTTCAGTGGAAATTGCAACTTTTTATATTGGAAAGGCAGGTTGTTTGAAATTTTAGCGATTTTTGAAAAAATATTAATTAAAATCATTGTTAATTTCATTCTAAACTTCACCTCAATCGGCCCAGTAGTTATGCATGATAGAATAACAAACAAACACGCAGACAAACTTTCAGATTTATAATATTATATTAAGAAGTATAAAATATTATTAAAACGTCACTAATTTACAGTTAACACATATCACAAACCTAAATACTAAATAATTCAGTTGCACTGGGTCAGTAGTATAATGTCATTTAAATATTTATTATTCACACCTATCAATATATAATAACGTATAAAACGTCACTGTTACACAGTTAACACTTGTCATAAAACTAAATACTAAATAAAGTTGGACTGGGTAAGTAATATAATGGCGTTTAAAATAGTTTAACATTTATTATTCACACCTACCGATATAATAAACGTATAAAACGTTACTGTTATGCAGTTAACACTTGTCATAAAACTAAATCCTAAATAATTGATTTGGATTGGGTGAGTAGTAAAATGGCGGTTTTTAAAACGGGAATTGGTCTATGATCATCTCAGGTACCTAAACCATGATATAACAAATTTCATTTCAATCGGTTCAGTGGTTAACGCGTGAATGAATAAGAAAGAAACACACAAACCTTCAGAAATATATGATTAAGATTATTTCTGAATTACTGCAGGTTTACTGTACGTTGGCTAGTCTGAATTGCTTCAAATATTTGATACCTTTATACTGCATACAATTATGACCTTAGGTCCTATAATTTCCTAATAACAACAATCAATTTTTTAAGACTACAATTTTCATTAATGCATAATCACTTTCAATTACAAAATTAGGTGTAATATAATTAATATAATGCGTAAATAAAACTTTACAACTTCAAAAGACAAGTTAATTTTGTCATCATTTTTAAGTGTAGACTAATTTTTATTAATTTTTTTAAAATTTTATTTTAAGGCGAAAAGCACATTGAGGCTATCATCGCCACCCTAAATGTAGGTGTGAATGTAAAGTGTTAGTCGTAAGTGTAGTGTTGTAAGTGTATTAGACTCGGGTACCGCGAGGAACGTCTAAATCCTCTCAATAGGTGCAGCTAGTCTGAACCCACCTACGGGGAAGTATAGGCTATAACGAAAGGAACAAAGGTATGTCAGGAAAAGACAATATTTTGAGGTTAGGCCTATTACCTACGTATTTTGCAAATCTTTGTTAAAGATTTATCGAAGTTTGATCAAAGCTTGATATAAGGTTAGTTCATAAAAGCACCGTCGAATTTATTTCATCATTTATCTTTGATTAAAGAAATTTGACGTTTCATTCATAGTATAATATTCCGTTTAGACAAGTGAAGACGAGGAATCGATTTGAATACGATCTGATGTAAAAGCCGACAGGAGTAACTAGATGCGAACCTGCGTACAAGTGGGGATTTTAGTTAATTATTTTACTAACGGCGCGAATTGAAAAAACAAAAATAAACACAAACAGTTGCAGGTTCTTATAATCTAGTATCAAATTTTTAAAAAAATCTTTTATTTCAAATTTGCACACTTTTTAAGTTAGGAAAGTTCGAATCTTATGGAAATCTGATTAACGGAATTTGAAGAATTTGAACAGGTTGTAGGGTTTTTGTCCATAATTTGAGGAAATAGCTGACCGAGCGAAGCGAAGTTTCTGTTTCGTCTCTACTATTCGGGTTTTAGTTATTTAGTTAGTGTGTGTGTATCTGTGTGTTTGTGTGTGTATGTGTATGTGTATGTGTGTGTGAATGTGTATATGTATGTGTGTATGTATGTGTGTGTGTGTGTGTGTGTGTATCTGTGTGTTTGTGTGTGTATATGTATGTGTATGTGTGTGTGAATGTGTATATGTATGTGTGTATGTATGTGTGTGTGTGTGTGTGTGTGTGTGTGTGTGTGTATCTGTGTGTTTGTGTGTGTATGTGTATGTGTGTGTGAATGTGTACATGTATGTGTGTATGTATGTGTGAATGTGTGTATGTATGTGTGTTTTTATGTGTGTGCGTGTGTGTATGTATGTGTGTATGTGTTTGTGTATTTGTGTATGTGTGTTTGTATGTGTGTGCGTGTGTGTGTGTGTGTGTGTGTGTGTGTGTGTGTGTGTGTGTGTGTGTGTGTGTGTGTGTGTGTGTGTGTGTGTGTGTGTGTGTGTGTGTGTATGTGTGTTTGTATGTATGTGTGTGTTTGTATGTGTGTGTGTTTGTGTGTGTGTGTGTGTGTGTGTGTGTGTGTGTGTGTGTGTGTGTGTGTGTGTGTGTGTGTGTGTGTGTGTGTGTGTGTGTGTGTGTTTTGCGATGCCAAATAAAGGTGGAAGAAATCTTTATAGACTTCCTGGAGTAGGGTACCGTCACTACCCCAGAGTGTGGGACTCAAATTAAGTTCAAACTCAAGCTCAAACCCAAGTTAATATATATTGTTACCACTAAAAACCACCAAAAGCATTCCTCTTCTGCAAACCCCCTCCCACGGAACCGCCGCAAGGTGGGAAGGTGGACTGGCTGACCGGCTACTCTTCTACAACGTTGGCGCTCCTTTCTCGATCCTCAGCCTTCAACCTCTTCATGACCACTGCAGCAAATCCCGTAATGGTCCTCCAGTTGGTCTCTGAAGCCATCATTGTCGCAACCAGACTTTCCAGTGTAATGCTGCCTCGCAGATATGTTTACAGCTTCATGCTTTCCTCCTCGAATCTCCGATGCCGGAAAAACACATGCTCCGCATCTTCTTCCACTGCTGGAAGACAGAGGGGACAAGCAGTGTGTGTGTGTGAGAGAGAGAGACAAATTCTTTAGATATTTGTTATGTATGTCCCTTGTATAAAGCACGAACGTTGTATATTTAAGATTTTTTCCCGTTCACTTCTTTTTAAAGATGGCGGCCTCTGATTTAACGAAATATACACAGTTTGTTGGCCAAACATATTGACCGATTGTTTTGAAATTTTATTAAGAAGGTACCATATAAGAAGCCTGAAAAGCGTATGTGTAAGATATTTTCCATTTACTTCCGTTTCAAGTCGGAGGCCTCTGATTTAAAGATGACGTGTACGAAGTTTTTGCCTAAACACATTGACAGATTGTTTAAAAATTTTTAATTTGTTACGTTGGTAACAATACAAAGAGCGAACTGTGTGTGTTTTAAAGTTTACAAACGTGGCAGAGCGCTGTCATGAGCGTAGCCAGGCGATTTATTGAGAACATACTACGAGTTACTGCCCTTTGAGCTCAATAGCCAAATATAGCCAAAATAGCCAAATATCCAATATATACCAATGGTATATAAGAAATAAATAAAATAATAAACGGAAAATAATATATTGTAATTTGTGTAATATTTTAAAAAGTCCTATGTATTATTTATTCTACGTAAAACGCTTTTATCAATCGATATTTTTACTTTAAGTAAATATATTTCCAAATACTAATAGATTTGGTCTAATTTGAACATTTGATTGAACCTTTGTTTTATTTTACAGGAAAAAGGACGAAAAGATGCCGGAATCAGAATTCCTAGTCACCAGAAACTAAAAGGTATTCTGTTGTAAAATTACTATTTAGATGTAATCAGTCATATTTCATATAAAAAGAATAATTAAATGCATTCTGTTTTTTAAGGTATTTACTGTTTTTAGCATTTAAACTATTGCAGAAACTTTTTATGCCTTAAATTTTCAAAAATAAGTTGTTTTTTCAGTAAAAAAAATATGACTTAAAGACCACAATTTACTTTTTATAATCCCAAAATGAAACTGCTTTACTGAAATAGTGGAAGGGAATTTCTAACAAAAAATATATATTAAAGTTACAAGCCGCCATTTTGAAACGGTGAACTAATTTTAGTAGTAAATTTTGTAGGGTATTATTTGAAAATTTTAATAATAATTGTTTTAATAATGTGATTTCAACGACCAGCGATAGAATTTGTATAAATTATTATTTTAAATTATCGAATTCAATTCAATTCTAATATACAATCTTTTTAATGTTGTTTACGACAACGAAACCATATTTTCAAAATAAAAATGTATTTTAAAGAAATTATAATTGGAAGTTTGCGTCCATCACATCAGCAAGACAGAAATTATGTTTCTGTTTACAGAATCGCATTAAATACTTACAATATTTTACTGTAACCCACAGTGTTTCAAACGGAGTTGACGATATTTTTACGAAACGTTTTTACGACGTTATTCAGATGATAACAGGTTAAAGGAAACTTTCGGCGGTTGTAAAAATTTGATGCGAAGAAGGAAAGTTAAATAATTGATGCGAGACCCAACCTTCCAGCGAAACTTATAAAATATATTTTGGAGATTTCGTTTGGTCAGTCAAAGCGAAGTTCCACACCGTGCAACTTTTATTTCCAACTTTCTTTAAAAGAAAGAACATTGCCTTCTTCAGTGAAAGTCGTCGACAGAGACTTTAATAAATTATTTACACTTTATTTCTTTCGTAAATAGATTGTGCACGTTACATAGACTGTTTCGTTTTCAATTATTCCGCGAAAAACGTCTCAGAGGCTAATTAGGCAAAGGAAAATCGAGGAGGATTTGATCAAGATCTGTGGAATGACGGAGGAAAATGGAAGCTAGGAATCGGAAGACGTCGAAGCGGAAAAGAAGAAAATCGTAATTATGCAGTTTACCAGATTTTGCTCAAATTTTTGATCTTATATATTCATTACTTTATATAGAAAGTATAATTTCTTTTAAATGTCGAGAATAATAATATTTTATTTTTCTCCCAATAGTCCTTCTTTTCGGCTTAAAACATTCTCCTACGTTTTCCAATTTCCATCTTCTATTTTCCTTGTCATTCCACAAAACTTGATCCCAATCGTACGGCCCCAACCCATATTTTCGGGCCATATATATTCGGCTATTTTTGATTTATCTCTCTTCTTCATTTCGACTTAAAACGTTCTCGGACGTCTTCCGATTCCTAGCTTCCATTTTCCCTGTCATTCCATAAATCTTGATCCCAATCCAACAGTCCCAATTCAGAGTTTTGGGCCATATATGTTCGGCTATTTTTGATTTGTCTCTCTTCTTCATTTCGACTTAAAACGTTCTCCTATGTCTTCCAATTTCCATCTCCTATTTTCCTTGTCATTCCACAAAACTATCCCAATCTAACAGTCCCAATTCAGATTTTCGGGCCATATATGTTCGGCTATTTTTGATTTATCTCTCTTCTTCATTTCGACTTAAAACGTTCTCCGACGTCTTCCGATCCCTGTCACTCCACAAATCTTGATTCCAATCCAACGGTCCCAATCCATATTTTCGGACCATATATGTTCGGCTATTTTTGATTTATCTTTCTTCTTCATTTCGACTTAAAACGTTCTCAGACGTCTTCCGATGCCTAGCTTCCATTTTCCCTGTCATTCAATAAATCTTGATCCCAATCCAACAGTCCAAATCTAGATTTTCGGGCCATATATGTTCGGCTATTTTTGATTTATCTCTCTTCTTCATTTCGACTTAAAACGTTCTCTAGGAATCGGAATTCCTAGTTTCCATTTTTCTCTGTCGTTCCATAAATCTTGATCTAGTATCTACTCTCACTTCCTTCTCTCCAAGTAAGTCACGGATTTCCTCTTATTTGTGACCATGTAGTTTCCACTTTAAAATCTGTTTGGGAAGTCGATTTTCGTCCATCCTTTGGATATGACCAAACCATTGAAGTTGTTTTCTCTTAATGTCATGTACAATGGTGTGCTTCATATTCATGATTTCACGGTCTCTTACATTATTTTGTCTTTTCCCGTTTCGACCAACCTACGGATTTTAGCCAATAGTCTATTTCTGTATATGCAACAGGTTTTTCTATTTTTTGCTCCAGTGGCCATACTTCGCTTTCATATTAGATTATACTTTTTATTATTGTATTATATATTCTATGTTACTACGAATCCCCCCCGGGACAAATGGGGCGAAGCAATGATTTTATTATGATTCTATTCTATTCTATCACCTTGGTATAGTTGAGTATTGTGAGCTATAATACTTTCATACAGTTGATCAAACTCTGTATCTGACGATTCAACATTTTCGGGTACTTCCACTGCAGTCAAATGTTCATAAATACTTCCATCGACAGGTAATTGAGAAATTTGCTCCATATCTATTTCAATATCAGAATAATAAAGGATTGTTTGCTTTTAAAAAAGTTAGTGCATCAATTATTTTCTGTCGCCTGACGCGAAAATCCCTATGTTGATCCACACCATCTCTTCTTACAATAAGCACATCCAAATTCGATGCAGTTCGGGGCAATAATCGTACTACTTCATCGATATTTTGACCAATATTAATTATATTGCCTTTATATGCAAACTGTCCCGGCATTCCGCGCATCACAGGCTGCACTCTCGCAATAAGTAACTGCTCAATAAAAGTTAAATTTTAGAGTTCACTTGGAATAACTCCAGGATTCATATTATTGGCCGATGTGTATTTGCTTCGATTTTTTTTACACTGTGAGCACACATCAAATACTTTGTTTTTAATCAAAACTCTAGAACAATTATTGCACAATTATAACTGTAGGTTTTGCAAAGCATTCTCGAAATCAATTTGCAAATGTCTGAACTGCGTGTTATTTTGAAAATTAACACTCCCAGGTTGATTATCATCATTGTTTATATTTGCGAATCGATTTCGATAGTTTCGCTGATCTATCGTCAAGCGACCGATTGAAGTTCTACCTCTGCCTCTTGGACGTGGCATGTTCACGACCCGCAACCGGAAAACTACTGACTTATCACTTCGCCAAACCCAAACCTGAGCCCGAACCCCTCCTACCTGACTCATTGTTTCAGGTAATTTTGATGAGTTTGCTCGCGTACGTAAGTAGTGACGTATACCGCAGCGGCGATGGACGTTATCTTCGTCTAGCAAACAGTTACTGTCTCTGTCTTACACACACTAAACAAATGGGAGGCTTTTTCATCAATAACTCAGTTTTTTTCAAAATTTTTTGACAAAAGTCGAAGTATGCACACCTGAGACCTAGAAGAATATATATTTCAAATTTCATTGAGATCGGACTAAAACTGTGGGAGGAGTAGCATGTAATGGAATGCATAAAGAGGGGGCTTCGCCCCAATAATACATATTTTTGAAATATGTTGATCCCATATGATGCTGTTCAGTAACCTTATTGCTCTTCTCCCCAAGGTGTTTGGTTCTTTTATCGCTGTGTCCAAGAGTCCACGCTAGTAACTGTCATTCCCAAATACGTGCAAGTTGTATATCTCTTGACTTTGTGTTGTGTTCCGATAGATGATTCCTGCTCTGCCCTCAATTGCACTCCGTTTTGTTAGGTCTATCTCAAGTCCCCTAATATCGCATTCCTCTATTTATGTTCTACACTTGTATTATAGATCGTTAAAATCTCCTAACCGTAAATTTGCTAAACAGACTTTAGTTGTACATATCCTTATTTGACCGACATTTTGTAAGGATCAGTTGAAATGATTGTAATTTCACGGTTTTCCATTACCATAATGTAGCTGATTTTGAGTATTTTAGATTTTTAAAGAATATATACAGACGAACCAGAACTTAGTGGAGAATTTCATCAAACCAGATCAGTTTAGTTTGAAGTAATATTAACAGATAGAGAGACATTCATTCAAAACCTAGTTTAACGGACTCAGGGGACTTGTAAACGTGTATTTTCAAGCTCTCCTTACTTTCTTTATTCCTCGTACTTTATCGTACTTCGTATAATGAGAGAGTAAAAGTCCACTTCAGAACGTGCCAGTGCCTTGATGATTCAGTGTTCCACTCTTATTGCAAGTCTGTAATATACCAGTGGATTTTTTTGCACACTATATATATATATATATATATATATATATATATATATATGTATATATATATATATATATATATATATATATATATATATATATATATATATATATATATATATATATATATATATATATATATATATATATATATATATATATATATATATATATATATATATATATATATATATATATATATATATATTTAAATATATTTAAATTTGTTATATTATAAATTTTATAATGCTTGTATATATATATATATATATATATATATATATATATTATTATTATTATTATTATTATTATTATTATTATTTGCGCATAGACCCTGTTGGATCATAAAGCACTCCGACTCATGTCTTGTTCTTTCTAATCCTCCACATCTCCCTCATCCTGTCCCCATGGATCCTCTTCCGCTCCTCCGTCCATTTTACCCCTGCTCTCTTTGGGATTTCGTTCTCTCTGGGACCTTTCAACCGAACATCTTTCTCCTGTGTGTGTGTGTATATATATATATATATATATATATATATATATATATATATATATATACATATACATATATATATACAAGATGCTACAAGATGCTCGGTTGGAAGGTCCCAGAGAATGAAATCCCAAAGAGAGCAGGGGTAAAATGGACGGAGGAGCGGGAAGAGGATCCATGGGGACAGGATGAGGGAGGTGTGGAGGATTAGAAAGAACAAGACATGAGTCGGAGTGCTTTATGTGATCCAACAGGGTCTATGTGCAAATAATAATAATAATAATAATAATAATATATATATATATATATATATATATATATATATATATATATATATATATATATATATATACAAGCATTATAAAATTTATAATATATCCTTAAATTGTACAGGCAAAGTATATTAAGTCGTAGTTTCAAAAATGTTTGCATAAAAAGTTTCCTCCTGATTTTCAAATAAATATTGCCCTTAATCTACATATTACACTCTGTACCTACACTAGCTGCACTGAGAGGATTTAGACGTCCCTTGCGGTACCCGAGTCTAACACACACTTAGGCCTACACTTACAACACTATACTTACGACTTTAACACTTTACACTCACATTTACATTTAGGGAAGCGATAATAGCCTCAATGTGCTTTTCGCCTTAAAATAACAACAAAAAATGTAATAAAAATATCTCAAAGACCTAAATAACCTCCCTAAGGCTATAGTCGTTATAATATAAAATACAACAGAAATTGTACTGATGCTAAAGCGTTCCTAATATCTATTTAACCTAATAGCCTAAAACATAATCATTTAACTGTTTGTTATTTTTAAATTTAATTTTTTTAATTTAATAATTTATGGGTGAAAAATCTCTCAAGAATATATCATGTATCATATTTTACTCTTCCTTTTTCATTTTAATTACGATAATTTGTTCGAAAACACGACAAATTAACATAGCTAGTTTTTAACAACACAACCTGAAACTTATTGTAGCCTGTCAGCTGTTCAATGAAGTAAGCTGATCTTTACAAACAACTGATCTTTTAATATAACTACCAATTTTAATTAACTATTCATTTTATATTTTTAAATCGATCAAATTTCTTCGTAGTTTCCGCAGTGTAGTGGTTATCGTGTGTGCTTCACACGCTGTAGATTCCCGGTTCGATCCCGGCGGAAACACAGAAATGTTTAATTATAATCAATTTAATATGAGACTTGTGATGAGCAAAATGTACTGTTATATATCAATATAAACATGATACACGCATCACGTGACACTCGCGTCCCGCAAAATCCATCCCAACCAGTCATAAAACATCTGGGTATATACATTGGCGGCTTGGTTGTTCCTTATTCAAACACAGCAAAGTATGACCGGGCGTTATTAGATTAAAACTGTGCTGGAAGGAACACGTACAAAAGAAAAAGTGGAAACTTAATTAATGTAATGTTGAGAAGATGCTTTCGCTTTTAGGCAAGAAGTCTGAACTGACTTTAGGTAACACTTTGTTCTTTATAAACAAATACTGAGGTAAATTTGGGCTTACAGGACCCAAATATTAAGCCCTAAATATAGTAATACCGAAATAATACAAACTGATTATTAAGACATTTTTTTGTTGTTATTTTAAGGTGAAAAGCACATTGAGGCTATTATCGCCTCCCTAAATGTAAGTGTGAGTGTAAAGTGTTAAAGTCGTAAGTGTAGTGTTGTAAGTGTAAGTGTGTGTTAGACTCGGGTACCGCGAGGGACGTCTAAATCCTCTTAATAGGTGCAGCTAGTCTACACCCCTCTGCGGGGTTAAAATCGTAAGTGTAGTGTTATAAGTGTAAGTGTGTGTTAGACTCGGTTACCGCGAGGGACTTCTAAATCCTCTCAGTAGGTGCAGCTAGTCTGCAACCCTCTGCGGGGTTAAAGTCGTAAGTGTAGTGTTATAAGTGTAAGTGTGTGTTAGACTCGGATAACCGCGAAGGACGTCTAAATCATCTCAATAGGTGCAGCTAGCCTGCAACCCTCTGCGGGGTTAAAGTCGTAAGTGTAGTGTTATAAGTGTAAGTGTGTGTTAGACTCGGGTACCGCGAGGGACGTCTAAATCCTCTCAATAGGTGCAGCTAGTCTGCACCCCTCTGCGGGGTTGAAGTCGTAAGTGTAGTGTTATAAGTGTAAGTGTGTGTGTTAGATTCGGGTACCGCGAGGGACGTTTAAATCCTCTCAATAGGTGCAGCTAGTCTGCACCCCTCTGCGGGGTTGAAGTCGTAAGTGTAGTGTTATAAGTGTAAGCGTGTGTGTTAGATTCGGGTACCGCGAGAGACGTCTAAATCCTCTCAATAGGTGCAGCTAGTCTGCACCCCTCTGCGGGGTTATAAGTGTAAGTGTATGTTAGACTCAGGTACCGCGAGGGACGTCTAAATCATATCAATAGGTGCAGATAGCCTGCAACCTCTGCGGGGTTAAAGTCGTAAGTGTAGTGTTAGACTATGGTACCGCGAGGGACGTCTAAATCCTCTCAATAGGTGCAGCTAGTCTGCAACCCTCTGCGGGGTTGTAGTCGTAAGTGTAGTGTTATAAGTGTAAGTGTGTGTTAGACTCGGGTACCGCGAGGGACGTCTAAATCCTCACAATAGGTGCAGCTAGTCTGCACCCCTCTGCGGGGTTGAAGTCGTAAGTGTAGTGTTATAAGTGTAAGCGTGTGTGTTAGATTCGGGTACCGCGAGAGACGTCTAAATCCTCTCAATAGGTGCAGCTAGTCTGCACCCCTCTGCGGGGTTATAAGTGTAAGTGTATGTTAGACTCAGGTACCGCGAGGGACGTCTAAATCATATCAATAGGTGCAGATAGCCTGCAACCCTCTGCGGGGTTAAAGTCGTAAGTGTAGTGTTAGACTATGGTACCGCGAGGGACGTCTAAATCCTCTCAATAGGTGCAGCTAGTCTGCACCCCTCTGCGTGGTTAAAGTCGTAAGTGTAGTGTTATAAGTTTAAGTGTGTGTTAGACTCAGGTACTGCGAGGGATGTCTAAATCATATCAATAGGTGCAGCTAGCCTGCAACCCTCTGCGGGGTTGTAGTCGTAAGTGTAGTGTTATAAGTGTAAGTGTGTGTTAGACTCGGGTACCGCGAGGGACGTCTAAATCCTCTCAATAGGTGCAGCTAGTCTGCACCCCTCTGCGGGGTTAAAGTCGTAAGTGTAGTATTACAAGTGTAAGTGTGTGTTAGACTCGGGTACCGCGAGGGACGTCTAAATCATCTCAATAGGTGCAGGTAGCCTGCAACCCTCTGCGTGGTTAAAGATGTAAGTGTAGTGTTACAAGTGTAAGTGTGTGTTAGACTCGGGTACCGCGAGGGACGTATAAATCCTCTCAATAGGTGCAGTTAGTCTGCACCCCCTCCTGCGGGGCAAGAAAAAATTGTTACGAGTACCACCCGTGAATTAGTGATTTTTATCGAAACGTGTACACATAAGTCTGGATGAAAAATCACTTCACAGTTAAAAAAAAATCAAGGGATCTGTTCTCAGCTATCAAAAACGGCTTCACCGCCACATTAACAAGGGAGGCATTTCGGCTGATTTTGCAGTCGAAACTAATTAGGCGCACTAATTAGTTTACCTAGATAAGCTAACATAAACAAGCTTGTTTATGTACGTTAGAGATAAACTGTTTGTTTTGTTGCAATTAGTGTTGGTAGAAAAAACTTTACTTATATAAATTAGTTTTAGTTAATTACACGAACGATAAAAGTCATCAACTCTTTTAGCGTGCAATATTTTTGCAATGCATCTTGGCAGTATTAAAGTTCTACTTGCGAGAAAACGAAGTCTTAAAACAAGTTTGCTGAGAAAATAAATTTATACGTGCATCATAAATACATCAACACAACCTATCTCCTATCTAGTATGTATTAATGTCGTGCAAGCATGGTGCAGCTCGTAAACGTTCAGTCTTTGCACAATGCAAGCAAAATAAATTGTGTTACTTTGAAACATGCATCAGACTGGATAAAGGAAATAATCACTGAAACAGCTGACACGCTTACGTCACGATAGGGAATTTATCAAACAATAATATTCTTCTGAACGCTTTAATCAAACTTGTTGAGTAAAATCATTTTCAAAACGGCGGTTCTGAAAACGTTTACGTTTATTTTATACATTTTTTTTGAAAATCTGTTATCACATTTTAATCGTTAAATTTAGTTAATCTTTGTTTTTTATAATTTAAAAACAAAATGCTAATTTACAGAGATTTTAACGCTGATTGCTATGGCCAAAAATAAGTTTTCAAAGTTGTAAAATTGTTAACCAGTTTGTTATAAACAGGGTTGTTTCAGCTAAGTTTTGAGTCGAATCGGACTACAGTTATGAACGATATATGAAGGCACGTACAAATCTAGAATATTTTTAACGACCCATTGAAACAAGTCGGGGTTTAGGCTTTACTACAATAGCCTTCAGTGTGCAAAATGCAATTTGTTAAGCTTTTCAAATTTCCGTTTGTGGAAATCAAATTTATGTTTTAAACGAATCTAGGTCGTATCCTATAATCGATTCTTTCAGTAGCAACAATATTGACTCTTCTTAGTTTCAAGAATTTTGTGAGTAAAATAAATATTTTTATAAATTTTAAACTTTATCATTTCCAGTTGCTTTCCAGTTGCCAATAATTAAAAGATAATGTAAAGTTTAATGATTATTTCTGTAGTTCAAAAACTGTAGCCTACATTAAAACAAGTTTCATTAACATAACTTGTTTTATGAAGCACAATACAATTTTGGTTCTCTTTCTGTCAGTCCGATCGCCGAGTTTCAAAAATATTATATATATATATATATATATATATATATATATATATATATATATATATATATTACAAAAATGTGCAGATAGGGTCGGTCTACAGATCTCGTTTAAAAAAACTGAATTCTTCTTTTCAAAATTAAATATTCAAGAACTAAACACAAAATATGGTAAGATAAACAGAGTCAAGCACTTCAAATATCTGGGAGAAATTCTTGAACCCACGGGTGGCAAGAAGGCTGCGCAAAGGGTTCGGCTACTGAGAATGAAGAGGGCTCTTGGTATAACGCGTGATATCTACAATAAGAGATGTATGTCGACGCACACAAAAATCAGACACTACAACACAGTCATAAAACCGGAAGTATTATATGCAAGCGAGACGCTAGCACTCAACACAAAAGCTACCATGGAGAAGATTTTGAAGGAAGAACGCAAAATCTTGAGGAAGATCCTTGGCCCAAGATTAACAGAAGACGGATACAGGTTGCACTCCCGGAAAATCACAGAGAAGATATCGAACCTGGCAGCAGATATCAGAAGAAGGAGACTTCGGTTCTATGGACACATCAGTAGACTCCCAAAAACGAGAATTGCCAACAGAATCCTTAAGTATATACAAGGTGTCAAATCAACAACGTCGTGGATCGCACAAGTTAGAATAGACCTGCATGACGCAGGAATAGACTCAACAGATGTTGAAGATAGACACGCATACAGGAGAAAGATGCTCGGTTGGAAGGTCCCAGAGAATGAAATCCCAAAGAGAGCAGGGGTAAAATGGACGGAGGAGCGGAAGAGGATCCATGGGGACAGGATGAGGAAGGTGTGGAGGATTAGAAGGAGCAAGACATGAGTCGGAGTGCTTTGCGTGATCCAACAGGGTCTATACGCAGATAATAATAATATATATCACAAAACGAGCTTTAGAAATGTATGATACGAACTTGCATTTACCGTTCAAATGAGTTTATGTATAAGCTAATTTTTATAGCTATGGTTATTGTTTGAAATATTCATTACAAAGTAAATCGGTTTAAAATATTGAATATTCAAAATATTACATATTATAACCATTTAATTTACAATTTTCAAAGTACGATTAATAGTATTAATTTATTTATTATCTGCCAAATTTTCTTCCTATTATATAATAATTATAAGCAGGACCTATAGGGGGTATGGATACCCGTACATAGGTTAGTCCTTAAATATACATAATCACATAGCAAAATATCTCATTATTGTGATATACACTATATTATCATTTTCATCTTACATATGCATTATGTTATTTTTATTCATTTTTAGACTATTCGAAGTATTCACTTAATTTCTTCTTTAAAGTTGACTTAGATACAGCAAGATTCTTCAAATGATTTGGTAATAAGCACTTTTTTTATATGCATAACTTCATTGACCTATTTTCAATTTATGAAAAGAATTTTTTTTAACGTCCTACTATTGTGCACACTTGGGCTAATGCAGACGATGGGATGATTTATAGCGTATAAAAATGCCAAGCCCTGACCGGGAATCGAACCCAATACCCTTGTTTCTAGTAATAGATATATTCAGTGTAAATTCATTTTTGAGTTCAAGATATTCGTAGATTAAGGATTTAATAACAAATATTTGTTTAATATTAAATGGTTTCTGTGGATAAGTTGTTCCTATAATATTTATAGGAGTCTTCCTATAAATAAAATATTATAGGAGAGTTGTTCCTATAATATTTATATATTTTGGAGTCTTTGTAATGTTTCACAAGAAATGTCACAAAGGTCGCACCAACCAATGATTCCATAGAGTGCAATACTGTGGAAGTTTACTATAGTAAACTTGTAATAATTGAACTTTAGTTAGGATTAGTCTAAGCGTAGAGAATATACGAGGTGTGTTCAGAAAGTAACGAGAATTTTAATTTTTTGAACAAAATATTCATTTATTCTTCTACATTGATGTTGTCGCCTTCAAAATAGTCCCCATTGGAGATTATGCACTTGTGCCAGAGCTTCTTCCAATCCTCGAAACACTTCTCAAACTCGATCTAGGAGATAGCCTTTAGTTCTTTCAGCGATGCGCTTTTAATATCATCTACAGCTGTAAAACGACGGCCCTTTAAGGTTCTCTTTATTTTTGGAAATAGGAAAAAGTCACACGGAGCCATGTCTGGCGAATATGGAGGCTGGGGCATCGTTACAGTACTGTTTTTGGCCAAAAATTAACGAACAAGCAATGAAGTGTGAGCTGGTGCATTGTCGTGGTGCAAAAGCCATGAATTGTTTTTCCACAGATCCGGGAGTTTTTTTCGGATTGCTTCACGCAAACGCGTTAACTTGTAGGTAGTACTCCTTATTGTCCGTTTCACCTGGCGGCAGGAATTCATGATGCACTATGCCATTAATATCGAAGAATACAGTGAGCATAACCTTCATGTTCGACCACACTTGTCGAGCCTTTTTCGGTCTTGGCGAGCCAGAATGCCTCCACTGGGATGATTGAGCCTTAATTTCGACGTCATATCCGTCAACCCACGTTTCGTCACCTGTTATTTACGTCTCAGTAATTACGTTTCAATAATTCTGCATCGTCGTTGACTTCATTTAGTGACTCCTGAGCAACTTCTATTCGTCGCTGTTTTTGATCAAAATTCAACAATTTTGGAACGAATTTTGCTGTCACGCGTTTCATACACAAAACATTGGCAACAATGTCATGACATGATCCAATCGATATGCCAACATCATCATCGACCTCTCTAATTGTGATTCGACGATTTTTCATAACCATTTCTTTCACTTTTTCCACGTTTTCATCGGTTGTTGATGTGCATGATCATCCAGAGCGTTCGTCATCTTCAACGTCTTCACGGCCTTTTTTGAAACGCTTATACCTCTCGTAAACTCTTGATTTACTCATAGCATACTCATCATAGGCCTTTGTTAACATTTCACACACTTTGTTACAATTTATTCCATTTTTTACGCAAAATTTGTTACAAATTCTTTGATCCGTTTCTTTTAACAAACGAAAATCGCCGAGCACATAAAAACACGTCTATCCTTAGTGGCTGTCACAGACAGTCAACAATGAAAACAGCTGAAAGTTTTATCATACTTCAAGGGCATGTATACCAACATAAAAAAAATGTTTGACAATCGGACTCTCCAAGCCCGTGAAATTAAAAAATTCTCGTTACTTTCTGAACACACCTCGTATCTCCTAAATATTTACAACTAGATTTTATATTCAATGTAAATTCGTTTAATATATCTATATTGTCAGGTAGAGAATCACAGTAATTTACAAACGTTAAAAAATATACGTTTTTATATTCAATTTAAAGTAAGCATTGATTACAATTGTTATTTATTTTTGTAACAGTTATTGCAGTTCATTTTACTTTTCAGTAGCTGCTAATACGGTTACTAATGCAATTTACGACGTCGACACTGTTCTAAATATAGCAGTGAAATGTAAAACTTGCACAGCCGCTAGAGCAAGGCAAAGCTAAACGGTTTATAATTTTGAACTCCAGGTCTTGTGTCAATATTAATGGTGTTTGTTGTACCGCTGCACGTCGAGTTAGATTAATCAATTACACTTTCATGGCGCGGTGGGAGGGGGAGGGGAGCTCGCGGGGAGTTCGTACCAGAACTGGGTAGCACATTACTGGCATATCCCCGTAGGGAATTTATAAAAGAAACATTCGCAACTAAACAAGCGCATTGATCCTCGTTGGACGCAGTTATTACAGAACGAGTCGAAAATGAGCTTAACGTTCACGAAGACGGCCGTTTTTACATGTCGTAACATTTTGTGTTACGGTAATTAACAAGAAATCTCAACTACAGGCGTACGATTGTTAGAATATGTGTCTATATAACATTTTAGGTGATATTCAACTGGAAAAGAATGTATTCTATATATTTTAGAGGTTATGTCCGTGCGTCACTTGTGCCATAAGAATCTTATTTGTAAACCACTGCTATAATAGGCGTAGTGCGTCACTGATGGCACACTATTATTGATCCGTATACACATAATGTTTCAAGTAAAGACTCCATAAGTTATATGACATCTTATTTGATGTCTTAGTGTTATCATTGTCAATAAATATATGTTATTATTTTGAATTTGTTTTCATTTTAGTTTACCAATAAGGTCACCAAGATAAAGAAAAAAAATCAGTAGGCCAAAATGTAATATTACTTTATTATATTTAAAATTAATTTTAAAAATTAAAATGATGCTTCTAACATTTCTATTGAATTTAAATTTGTTATCCTTTTTAATTACCTGTAAGGTGTGCCAGGGTAAAGGAAAAAAATACAATAGACACAAATCTAATCCTACTAGCATACTATAAAATGGAAATAATTCTACAACACAATTCTAGACTTCAAACATGGGCATTATTATAAATAAGCCCATATGAAGTAAGAAATGAAGTGCATCACTCGTGGTACAAGTTGCTTATTTTGAATACGAGCGTGCGTCACTGGTGACACACCCTCGCCTTACCGGTAGTTACAGCGTGTGTCGTGAATGAAAGCCCAATATGCTATATATATATATATATATATATATATATATATATATATATATATATATATATATATAATTTAATTTTAAGGCGAAAAGCACATTGAGGCTACTATCATCACCTCCCTAAATGTAAGTGTGAGTGTGAAGTGTTAAAGTTGTAAGTGTAGTGTTGCAAGTGTAAGTGTGTGTTAGACTCAGGTACCTCAAGAGACTTTTAAATCCTCTCAATAGGTAGAGCTAGTCTGCACCCCCTGCGGGTGTGTGTTTTATATATATATATATATCTTTATAAATAAATTGCCGCACCATTGATCGCCAATTATAAATAAAATCTATCGTACGATTTGTGTTTAATTTACAAAAATTATTGGTTTATTTACTTATAATTTTATATTAATACAATTCTCGTTTTTAGTGTTCAGTTTATTGACTCGGTTTGTTATCAGTTTCATAATCATTTAACGTTACTGACAAAATACAAACTCTTTATCGAATCTAATAATTGAATTAAAAATGTATATTAATATTTCATTTTACTTAATAAATAGATGGGTGTTGTGCGGGTGAGAGATCTGACGTGACTTATGGATGATTTAACAAAACAAAATGATGAAATTCTTTTTATCTTCTTCTTTTCTGTTAGGATTATTGTCACTATGTTCAGTATAATAATCTGCCTTTCCTATCTGCTTCGTCAATCCTTTTTTCGTTAACACGTTTCGGAGAACTTCCATCTTCAAAAACTATTTCTATACGCCTTTTTATAAAACTAAAAAAAAGAGTATATAAATAGTTTTTGAAAATGGTGGTTTCCGAAACGCGTCAACGAAAGAAAATTAAGGCAGCTTATGATAATGAACATAGTGGCAAAATTATGAACTTAAGTTATGCTTTTGTACCCAGGCTGGTTTTGAAACAGTGTGCAAATGTTCATTGATTATTAGAGATATAAAAGAAAGTTTTTCAATTGATTATGTCCTCAAGTCTGATGATCAAAGCCACTGATGAAATTCTGAAGTAATTATATAAAAAATGTCACCCAGCAAGTATGATATATTACAATTATGTTACTAGATATATTATTTTCTTGTTTTGTGTAAACTGTATTTTATTGAATATTGAATAAAATATCTGCTGTAGTTTCAAGTAGGTGTCAATTTGTTTGTTTTATATATTAATTACTTCTCGTTTGATGCTTAATCATCTCTTTATTTTTAGTTTCACGTAAATGTCTTAATTTGTCTGTTTCATATGTTAATTACTTCTTTTTTATGCTTAATTATCTCTTTAGCGTAGTTTCAAGTAATTGACTTTAATTTGTTTGATTCGTGTGTTAATTACTTTTAGTCTGATGCTTAATTGTCTCTTTTGAGTAGTTTCAAGTGCCTTAATTTATTTGTTTCATATGTTAATTACTTCCCTTTTATGCTTAATTATCTCTTTAGTGTAGTTTCAAGTAAGTGTCTTAATTTGTCTGTTTCATATGTTAATTAGTTCCCTTTTTATGCTTAATTATCTCTTTAATGTAGTTTCAAGTAAATGTCTTAATTTGTCTGTTTCATATGTTAATTACTTCCCTTTTATGCTTAATTGTCTCTTTTGAGTAGTTTCAAGTGCCTTAATTTGTTTGTTTCAAATGTTAATTACTTCCCTTTGTATGCTTAATTATCTCTTTAATGTAGTTTCAAGTAAATGTCTTAATTTGTTTGTTTCATATGTTAATTACTTCCTTTTGATGCTTAATTATCTCTTTAGTAGTTTCAAGTAAGTGTCTTAATTTGTCTGTTTCATATGTTAATTAGTTCCCTTTTTATGCTTAATTATCTCTTTAGTGTAGTTTCAAGTAAGTGTCTTAATTTGTCTGTTTCATATGTTAATTACTTCCTTTTGATGCTTAATTATCTCTTTAGTGTAGTCTCAAGTAAGTGTCTTAATTTGTTTGTTTCATATGTTAATTACTTCCCTTTTGACGCTTAATTATCTCTTTAGTGTAGTTTCAAGTAAGTGTCTTAATTTGTCTGTTTCATATGTTAATTACTTCCCTTTTATGCTTAATTATCTCTTTAATGTAGTTTCAAGTAAATGTCTTAATTTGTTTGTTTCAAATGTTAATTACTTCCCTTTTATGCTTAATTATCTCTTTAATGTAGTTTCAAGTAAATGTCTTAATTTGTTTGTTTCAAATGTTAATTACTTCCCTTTGTATGCTTAATTATCTCTTTAATGTAGTTTCAAGTAAATGTCTTAATTTGTTTGTTTCATATGTTAATTACTTCCCTTTTTATGCTTAATTATCTCTTTAGTAGTTTCAAGTAAGTGTCTTAATTTGTCTGTTTCATATGTTAATTAGTTCCCTTTTTATGCTTAATTATCTCTTTAGTGTAGTTTCAAGTAAGTGTCTTAATTTGTCTGTTTCATATGTTAATTACTTCCTTTTGATGCTTAATTATCTCTTTAGTGTAGTCTCAAGTAAGTGTCTTAATTTGTTTGTTTCATATGTTAATTACTTCCCTTTTTATGCTTAATTATCTCTTTAGTGTAGTTTCAAGTAAGTGTCTTAATTTGTCTGTTTCATATGTTAATTACTTCCCTTTTATGCTTAATTATCTCTTTAATGTAGTTTCAAGTAAATGTCTTAATTTGTTTGTTTCAAATGTTAATTACTTCCCTTTGTATGCTTAATTATCTCTTTAATGTAGTTTCAAGTAAATGTCTTAATTTGTTTGTTTCATATGTTAATTACTTCCCTTTTTATGCTTAATTATCTCTTTAGTAGTTTCAAGTAAGTGTGCTAATTTGTCTGTTTCATATGTTAATTAGTTCCCTTTTTATGCTTAATTATCTCTTTAGTGTAGTTTCAAGTAAGTGTCTTAATTTGTCTGTTTCATATGTTAATTATTTCCTTTTGATGCTTAATTATCTCTTTAGTGTAGTTTCAAGTGTATCTTAATTTGTCTGTTAATTATTTCTTTAGTGTAGTTTCAAGTAAGTGGCTTTGTTTGATTCATGTGTTAATTATTTCTTGACTAAAAAATTATTCCTTTTTTAAATATTGAACTTCTCTCTTCAAGTGAATGGATTTGACTAATTACAATTCACAATGGCTTTCTTGTTGTTGGGGTTTTCTCCTTCTTTATTTTATTTTGTTCCTCTAGAAACTTGTTTTTTTTCCTTTTCTTCTTAATTTATTCTTATAGATTGGTTATTCGTTGAGCATTCTTTTATCTATGTTTTATGTGATAATATTTTAAGCCTAAATGATGGTTATAATATTTTTGTAAATATGATATTTAATTTAATATGAAATGCGAATGAAAATGGGTTAGGGGTGTTTACTTTAAGGTAAGCTCAGGATTCTGTGATTTATGATTTGCTACCCTGAGGTGATTAGATTTATCTGTAATTGAAATTTCGTTTCCGTTACAGTGTATATTAGCTTGGATAAATATGCAGTTTAACTTGTTTTAGTTTTTTCGTCTTTTTTTCCCAAAACGTTTTATTAAATGTCCAAAAATGATAATATGAAATATAACAACACGGAAACTATGGAAAGCTCGGAGAATAACGTTAACCGCATAACCTCAAAATCACAATTAAATGCGTGTTATTAATAATGAAAACAAAAGGAACCTTAAAAGAACTTAAACTAACTAACACGGTTCTGTGGAAAGGACCCGACTAACACGGTTTTGTATCGAATTTAAAAATTCCGTCATTTATAAGAAAATCAACAACACGACCGTAATCCCAACATAAACTATGTTCAGTACAATAATCTGCCTTTCCTAGCTTCGTCAATTTTCTTTCGTTGAAGCGTTTCGGAGAACCTCCCCTCCATCTTCAAAAACTATTTCTATACTTTATATTCTATGAGTATTGAAATAGTTTTTGAAGATGGAGGTTCTCCGAAACGGGTCAACGAAAGAATAATTGACGAAGCTAGGGAAGGCAGATTATTACACTGAACATAGTGACAATAATCCTGGCAGAAAAGAAGAAGAATATAAAAAGAATACCAACATAAACTGACTAAAAGAGACAAATCGTAAAGTTCACAGAAAACGGTTGCCATGCTTGAACAAACTGCAAGAACTATCAATAGATAGATTATGAGATTGTGATAACGCTTGAACGCGCATGAACACAACCGGATGACAAACAGCAATTACGTCACACTTGGCGTAGTACATTGAGCATTCTCCGCTCATTTAAACAAAAATGACGTCACAATATAGTTCCGTTAAAAAATGCATAAAATCGTAACTTATCGTTAGAAATTTAATCTTCCGCGAATGAATACCTCTTAAATGAACAATAAAGTACGGAATAAAAAAAATGTTAAAAAATCATTACTTTAGTAAGACAAGTTGAACAACATAAATACTTAAGCTTGTTTAAAAACCAAGATTAAATTATATATAAGCATCACATTACAGTAAATATGAACTAGTTTCCGTAGGTTTATAAAAGTGATTTCTTTCAATCTTTGTCATGCTTGGGTATGCGCGCGCGCGCGCGCGTGTGTGCGCATGAGCGCGCGCTTGTGTACGTGCGCGTGCGTGTGCGGGTGTGTGTGTGCGTGCGGGTGTGTTGTGTGTGTGTGTGTGTGAGTGTGCGTGTGTGTGTTGTGTGTGTGTGTGTGTGAGTGTGCGTGTGTGTGAGTGTGTGCTCGTGCGCGTGTGTATGTGCGCGAGTGTGTGTGTGTGTGTGTGTGTGTGTGTGTGTGTGTGTGTGTGTGTGTGTGTGTGCTGTGT
>CM040184.1:71112953-71132953 GCA_022606455.1 Callitettix versicolor | reverse complement strand
AGCTGATTTTCATATGTACCCATTTAGTTGCACGATTGTTTACCAGTAACGCTGGCGTTTCTGCTAAAAATTTTTCAGTGCTCCAGCTGATTTTCATATGTACCCATTTAGTTGCACGATTGTTTACCAGTAACGCTGGCGTTTCTGCTAAAAAATTTCCAGTGCTCCAGCTGATTTTCATATGTAATCATTTAGTTGCACGATTGTTTACCAGTAACGCTGGCGTTTCTGGTAAAAGTTTTCCCGTGCTCCAGCTGATTTTCATGTGTACCCATTTAGTTGCACGATTGTTTACCAGTAACGCTGGCGTTTCTGGTAAAAGTTTTCTCGTGCTCAAGCTGATTTTCATGTGTACCCATTTAGTTGCACGATTGTTTACCAGTAACGCTGGCGTTTCTGGTAAAAGTTTTCTCGTGCTCAAGCTGATTTTCTATATCACTTAGTTAAAACATCCAAAAACGGCAGCTTTCAAGACTGAAAGTGTGTGTAGAAAGTTTGTGCTTTCGGTGCATTATGATTAAAAATAATTTAAAATACATCATTTTTGGCATAGATAAAGTGAACAGACAGTATACACTTTTTAAAGGCTTTTTATCCTTTTTTTTATAGCTTAAAAATCATGGACATCGTGTTTGAGTGTAATCGTATTGGCTGCATCAATACACTTATTTTACAAAAATTTGTTGTGTAATCTCTCTCAACAGATATATATTTGTTGATATATATATATATATATATATATATATATATATATATATATATATATATATATATATATATATATATATATATATATATATATATATATATATATATATATATATATATATATATATATATATATATATATATATATATATATATATATATATATATATATATATATATTTGTTGGCGTCAGCAAATATTTGTTGATTTAAAAAAAAATATTACAATGAGATGGAAAATTAGGCAGAATTATATTACATAAGATTTCATGAAGGGATTTTTCAGCAGAGTTAAACAGAATAAAGTATGACAGGCTTGAAAGTTAAGAAATCTAATTTTCATAATACAAAGAAATCTTCTTTTTGCCTTATCTTCTGTAAAGAAATATCTTTCGAATTATTTTTTCTTACAACCACGTTCAACGTAGAATAAACAGCCGTTCTCAAGTTATTTTTAAATTAAAATAAAATATTTGTTTCTGAAAAAAATTATAATCGATTGTAAATTTTTCGTCTTTAAAACATTTTGTAATTATTACACCAAATACTTAAATGTAGTATTTTAGGTTTAAAAACGTCACACCAAGGTTCACTTTCGTATTATCACTGCAATTTGAAAATTTTAAATGCTAATAATTGTACACTTTTTAGGCCTTGTGAAATTTAATTTAATTTATGACGTTTTGGAATTTCACTTTCAACACATTACAAGACAGTTGCGTACACAATTACATTCAATGATTGATTTTGTTTAAGGAGAAAAATGCTTTATACAACGTGTGTGGGACTCTTCGGTTGTGCCCCGCAAGGGGTGCAAACTAGCTTCACCTATTGAAAGGATTTAGACGTCCATCGCGGTACCCGAGTCTAACACTACACTTATAATTACAAACATACAACGACTTTAACACTTTTCACTCACACTTACATTTAAGGAGGCGATAATAGCCTTAATGTGCTTTATGCTTTAAAATTTAAAAAAATCCTCTTGGTGTTGCCCAGTTGGCTCTACCATCTTGGGAACCCACCTTGGGGAGGGGAGAATATCAGGGAATAAATGTCCTCAAAGTTATGGCAAAAATTTTATAAGAGAATCAGACATCGTATACGTATTACTAAACTTATAAACCTGAAGAAATTGTTTCAGTTTTAATATAATTTGATGTCCGTAAATGTGTTTCTCAAAGCAATTTTTTTGTGTATTTTGCTCAGAATAATTAAAACTGGATCACAGTACTAGCAATACCTGTCGCGGCTTCGCCCACTAAACGTAAACTGTTTCAGTAACTTAATAATTTAGAAACATAAAAAAATATATTAATAAAAGCGTGATCAAAGAAGAAACTCTGAACAGAGAGGTTTTTAGAAAGAGGATATTGAGTATGGAGGGATTCCAAGGAAACCTGCAGAGGAACCTGGTGTGAAGTGGTCCGAAGACAGAAAGAAGCTGCATGATGAAAGGATGAGGGAATATTGGAGGAAGCGGAAGAGAAAGCGGCTAAGTGTGGAGAATTGAAATTGTCACGTGGTCCCTAGCAGGCCTCATCGAAAGAAGAAGAAGAAAAGCGTGATCATATAAACTCGTGATTATTTTACAGTGAATATGAAAAAATATTACAACCTGAATATGTTGTTTTATTGTCTTCAAACGTGTTACATTCGAATTTAAGAAAATACAAACATTTATACCTCTTTTATATTTTTGTCCTTTTAGGGGATGCATTTGGGGGGGAATGCTGAATTACGTGTATCATAATTTTTGTTTCAGAATATTTTGTTTTCTTTTAAGAAAACCCGATAAAAATATTTTTCTCCAATGCAAACATTCTTTTTTATCCAATGATTCCTCTTTTTTACATTTTTAGGGAATGTAATCTTTTAGCGAATGAATTACAGAAAAATATTGAAATATGTGTGTTTCATTATTTGTTTTCGTAGCATATTTCTAGAATATACGGTCCAAAAAATTTTTTCAATGCAAAATTGTATTCCTCTTTTTACATTTTCTACCCCTTTCAATCACTTCATGGGATTATTTTGGAAATGTTAAAAAATATATTTCATTACTTATACTTAAGTTAACTATGTTACGTTTTAAAAAGGTCAGAAGAAAAACATATTTTTTCCAATAAAAATTGTTGTACCTCATTTTTATCTCTTTAGGGGTTGAATAATGGAAAATCGTTTTTCATTGCACCCCTATATGAGGTGGTAACCCTGAAAATTTCAAATATTTAGCTATTATAGTTTCAGCATTATTAAAGCTGGACTGGGTAAGTAGTTTAATGGCGTTAAAATCAAATTTTTGAAAAATCCGTTCTTATTGCACCTCGTTATTGTTGTAATAAGGTACCCTGAAAAGCTCAAATCTCTAGCTATAATAGTCTCGGCTGTACATTGGTTATTAAAGTTGAACTGGACAAGTAGTTTAATGGCGTTGAAAACAAATTTGTGTAAAATCCTTTCTTAGTGCACATCAACATTGTTGAAAGAAGGTGAAAATTTCAAGTCTCTAATTATAATAGTCTCGGCTGAACGTTGATTATTAAGTTTGGGCTGGGTAAGTAGTTTAATGGCGTTAAAGTCAATTTTTTGCAAAATCCTTTCCTAGTACACGCCTATAGGATAACATAAGTGTACCTTAAAAATTTCAAGTCGCTAGCTAAAATAGTTTTGGCTCTGCGTTGATTATGAATCAGTCAGTCAGTCAGTACTTCTTTTACATATTAAGATATCAGAATAACTTAGTGATACCGATAGTAAGACCGGCGTAGCACGCTGTCACAAAGTTTGAATCGCATCAGCTGTTCAACCCCTTTCCGTTTTGTGGCCTTACTAATACGTGATTTCTGTACGGTTTATTGAATTGAAGTAATTATTTTTTCGAGTTTGCATTAAAACTGTTTTATTAAAAACTACAAAACGTAATTTAAAATGAATCTTTTAGAACAATTTTGTTACAAATTTTCCAGCAGTGAACTTTGACCTTTCCGCTAGGTTCTGAGTCATGCCTTCACTCACGTTTTCCAAGAAGGAAATATAGTTACGCCAGTCATGAAAACATACCTCTTTCTCCAGGCAGAAACTCCGCTCTGGAACTTCTGATGCCTTCAAAACTTATTTTGCCCCAGGGACTTAGTCTAGCTGTCTATCTTATTCAATCCTGAGGCAAGATATCATGTCCCAGCAGTCTTCTTCCAGCTTTAGCCTCCAGCTTCCTTTCTTCATCCCCTTCTGCATTGGAACGGAATGCGCACCACTAATATCAATCCGAGTTTCCGTGAATACATTAGTAGCTTTCCTTTTTATGCAGATATTTCTGAAAGCAGCCGTGCTCTGTCCACCACTGTGCGACTTGATACCATCTTTTCTACCAAAACAGGAAGGTTTCCTTTATGGCCTTTGCGTTGATGCTTCAGCTCCTACTCTCAAAAATATTTTCTTGTCTTGTTACGTAAAATAACTTAATTTTTTCTTAAACAAACATTACAGATTAAACATTTTTTTGTGTTTAACGTCCGACTATTGTGCACACTTGGGCTAATACAGACGATGGAATGATTTATAGCGTATGAAAATGCCAATCCCTGGCTGGGAATCGAACCCGGGTCCTCGAGGTGAAAGCCCAGTACGCTATCAACTAGGCCACCGAGGCGGTTACCCAGATTAAACACGTAAAGCAGTCAGGTCTGTTCTAAGGGCCTGTACCGACCGCCTGGCTCTCTTCAAAACTAGCCCAACAGTGAATAGTGAAAAGTCCGCGCAGATTCGCAGCGTTAGTGCTTCTTTCGGAAACTTTCCGGAACCGCTGTCTAGTTTCCACTGCAGAGGCTAGGATAGTCTTTCCACTAAACTAAAACACTTATCCTTTTTTACGGTCTATCAGAGTGATAACAGTCAAAATCTGTAGTTGAGTGGCAATGACCTTCCTGACAGCGGCCAAACACCGGCTACAGTACAGTACGCAAAGGACATCCAGGACATTTTGCCAGGTAGGTCTGTAGAATTTTGACTGTTTCTATACAAGATTAATATCTGTATTATCAGATTGGTCCTCCAATACAGGGTGTAGCTCAAGTAATAAAATCCACCGTTCTGCTGAATGCCTTAGTTTCAGTAGGGGTGCAGCCGCCTCGGTGGCCTAGTGGATAGCGTACTAGGCTTTCACCCCGAGGACTCGGGTTCGATTCCCGGCGAGAGCTTGGCATTTTCATTCGCTATAAATCATCCCATCGTCTGTATTAGCCCAAGTGTGCACAATAGACAATAGTCGGACGTTAAAAAAAAAAAAAAAAAAAAAAAATCAGTAGGGGTGTGCAGACTAGATGCATCTATTGAGGGGATTTAGACGTCCCTCACGGTACCAGAGTAACACACACTTACACTTACAACACTACACTTACGAATTTAACACTTTACACTCACACTTACATTTAGGGAGACGATAATAGGCTCAATGTGCTGTTCGCCTTAAAATAACAACAATAAAATTCAGAATTAACTTTATCACTTGGACTTACTCCTTCTTTTACACAACTTGTTTCTTTCATGATAAGGTGTATTTGTTGCAACGATAACCATAATGAGCTCTGTGTAGGACCTGCTATCCTCAGGTAACCATCTTACTTCTATGAAATATCTGCCAAGACAACAACAAAACAAACTAATAAATCTTATTATTCTCATAATCAATATTGTTTAATAAAACTAATTAATTAAGTAGAATTTATATCTCACGAGAATAGATGTTTACGAAGCTTGTCTCATGTTTGCCTGAAAAGAGAGTGTTTTATTGCAGTTTTCGCAAGGGAACTGCCAATCCAATGAACTATTGAAAGCTTCTTCGAGCCAGTGTTAGTTTAATTATTTGAAGCTCTTTCTCGCTGCGCTCCCATTCAACGTCGGAATTATAAAAGATTGATTTCAGACGTAGGCTGCACTTTATAAGCGTAAACCTTTGTACCGACCTTTCAGTAGCTTTCTTCTTCCTAGTAATTGCTTTTTCTTAGTATAGCTTATACGAGGTGTGTTCAGAAAGTAACGAGAATTTTTAAATTTCGCGGGCTTGGAGAGTTCGATTGTCAAACCTTTTTTTTATTATGTTGATATACATGCCCTTGAAGTATGATAAAACTTTCAGCTGTTTTCATTGTTGACTTTGTCTGTAACAGCCACTAAGGTTAGACGTGTTTTTATGAGCTCGGAGATTTTCGTTTTTTAAAAGAAATGGATCAAAGAATTTGTATCAAATTTTGCGTAAAAAATGGAATAAAGTGTAACAAAGTGTGTGAAATGTAAACAAAGGCCTATGAGTCTGGTATGAGTAAAGTAAGAGTTTACGAGCGGAATAAGCGTTTCCAAGAAGGCCGTGAAGACGTTGAAGATGTCGAACGCCCTCGACGCCCCAGCACATCAACAACCGATGAAAACGTGGAAAAAGTGAAAGAAATGTTTATGAACAATCGCCGAATCACAATTAGAGAGGTCGCTGATGATGTTGCCATATCGTTCAGATCATGTCATGACATTGTTTCTAATGTTTTGTGTATAAAACGCGTGGCAGCAAAATTCGTTCCAAAATTGTTGAATTTTGATCAAAATCAGCGGTGAATGGAAGTTGCTCAGGAGTCACTAAATGAAGTTAACGACGATGCAGAATTATTGAAACGTATTAATAACAGGTGACGAAACAGAGTTTACGGATATGACGTCGAAACTACGGCTCAATCATCCCAGTGGAGGCATTCTGGCTCGCCAAGACCGAAAAAGGCTCGACAAGTGTGGTCGACCGTGAAGGTTATGCTTAATGTGTTCTTCGATATTAATGGCATAGTGCATCACTGCTACCAGGTGAAAAAATCAATAAGGAGTACTACCTACAAGTTCAACGCCGTTTGCGTGAAGCAATCCGAAAAAACGCCCGGATCTGTGGAAAAAAAATTCATGTCTTTTGCACCACGATAATGCACCAGCTCACACTTCATTGCTTGTTCGTGAAGTTTTGGCCAAAAACAGTACTGTAACGATGTCCCAGCCTCCATATTCGCCAGACATGGCTCCGTGTGACTTTTTCCTATTTCCAAAAATAAAGAGAACTTAAAGGGCCGTCGTTTTACAGCCGTAGATTACATTAAAAGCGCATCGCTGAAAGAACTAAAGGCTATCTCAATGATCTAGTTTGAGAAGTGTTTCGAGGATTGGAAGAAGCGCTGGCACAAGTGCATAATCTCCAATGGGGACTATTTTGAAGGCGACAACATCAATGTAAAAGGATAAATAAATATTTTGTTCAAAAAATTAAAATTCTCGTTACTTTCTGAACACACCTCGTATGACAGGCAGAAACGATGATTGATTGAAACCAATGGAAACCAAATACAAACATTTGCATTATTAGTGTGTTTCGTTCTGAAAAATAAGCAACAGGAGGTATCACTGTGTTAGGAATTTGGAATATTTCCTAACAGGGGTTTTTTAAAGAATCAATTATCGGTGGTTCAAAAATGTATTTTAATACATACAGTGTGTCCCGCGAAGAGGTTTACGCATTTGCTCCTCCATTATTTCCTCATTCCTCCTTTGGTCATTTTGTATATATATATATATATATATATATATATATTATGATATATATATATATATATATATATACTTTTTAAAGAAGGTACCAGAGATAGTATGTGAGAATTGCATCTGGCTGATTTTTGTGGAAACAAAATTATGGCAAAAATAAATATAATATGAATTATATGAATGAGTTCTATACTTTATTTAAACTTTATTTTGGTCGCCAATTTTTTTTACAAACATCAGCCAGATGCAATTTTCACATACTATTTCTGTTACCTTCTTAAAAAAGTATATGTAGTTTCAAAGTGATCAATGGAGCAATGAGAAAAATGAAGGATCAAATGCGTAAAATTCTGGGTGGACATACTGTATAACTATGTTACAATTTTCTTGTATCCGTTCGGCTAATTCTACACGTGTTAGCAACTAAAGAATAAAATACTATTTTATTACCAGATTCTAAAGATTTCCCAGAAATAATGTTCCAAAATACTTTCCGGGAACTTGTGTCCCAGTTTATTCAGTCATTAAAAAAACGGGAAGAATCGTACACAAAACTGTCTTCTTACTTCGCAGACTGCCGATCCGTTGCTCCCAAGCACCGCCTGACTGGGGTATCTTCTTGATGCACCAGTCACTTCCCGACGTACAGTTGGCTCCAAACGGCCCTTCAGGACCCATAAATCGATTGACTCTCCTTTCCTTCCAGAATCGACTGAGCCTCCAGTCCTTTCAGAATCGACTGACTCTCCGGTCCCCCAGAATCGACTGAGCCTCCAGTCCTTTCAGAATCGACTGACTCTCCGGTCCCCCAGAATCGACTGACTCTCCAGCCTCTCCAGAATCTACTGATTCTCCGGTTCCCCCCAAAATCGACTGACTCTCCGGCCTCTCCAGAATCTACTGATTCTCCGGTCCCCCCCAAAATCGACTGACTCTCCGGTCTCCCCAGAATCGACTGATTCTCCGGTCCCCCCAGAATCGACTGACTCTCCAGTCCCCCAGAATCGACTGAGCCTCCAGTCCTTTCAGAATCGACTGACTCTCCGGTCCCCCAGAATCGACTGACTCTCCAGCCTCTCCAGAATCTACTGATTCTCCGGTCCCCCCAAAATCGACTGACTCTCCGGTCTCCCCAGAATCGACTGAGCCTCCAGTCCTTTCAGAATCGACTGACTCTCCGGTCCCCCAGAATCGACTGACTCTCCAGCCTCTCCAGAATCTACTGATTCTCCGGTCCCCCAAAATCGACTGACTCTCCGGTCCCCAGAATCGACTGAGCCTCCAGTCCTTTCAGAATCGACTGACTCTCCGGTCCCCCAGAATCGACTGACTCTCCAGCCTCTCCAGAATCTACTGATTCTCCGGTCCCCCCCAAAATCGACTGACTCTCCGGTCTCCCCAGAATCGACTGATTCTCCGGTCCCCCCAGAATCGACTGACTCTCCGGTCCCCCAGAATCGACTGAGCCTCCAGTCCTTTCAGAATCGACTGACTCTCCGGTCCCCCAGAATCGACTGACTCTCCAGCCTCTCCAGAATCTACTGATTCTCCGGTCCCCCAAAATCGACTGACTCTCCGGTCTCCCCAGAATCGACTGACTCTCCGGTCCCTCCAGAATCGACTGACTCTCCGGTCTCCCCAGAATCGACTGACTCTCCGGTCCCCCAGAATCGACTGACCTCCAGTCCTTCCAGAATCGACTTACCGTTGCGCCGTGCGCATGCGCGAGCCACCTACTGACTCACCGGAGCATTGCGCAAGACTGTCCATTGAGCTCTCGACGCCGGCGCATATGTCTATGGGAAGAAGTGAGATCCGCCATCTTGTTGGTGATAGTGAATTAGTATTGAGTATGTGTCTGTAAATTTTGGCCCCTAGGGGCGCTGACAAGGATCCTGGACCGAGAAGAGGGGCCAAATGGCGTTGGGGGGCTAGCGGCGGTCGGTTTGCGGGAATAAACGTTAGTGCAGCGACCCCCTGGAATATATTGTAAAGTTACCCTAATTTACTTTGGTTTCAGATCGCGCGGTCAGTAGTTTTGCAATTGTGTTTGTTTAGTTAATAGTTAAATGCTCATCATAAGCTGGTTGCCGAGTCTATGTGTGAGTGGCTGACCTGGGAAGATCCAAGGTAACTTAAAAGACCCCCATCTCGTTCCCCAGCCCCCCATAATATGCACCCTTTACTTTTCACCCTCCAGCCTCCTCAAGAATCGATTTGCGCTCGATTGGTCTCCCAGAATCGAGTGACCCTCCGGTCCCCCCATAATCGACTGACCCTCCGGTTCCCCCAGAATCGGCTGACCCTCCAGTCCTTCCAGAATCGACTGACCTTCCGATCCCCCAAAACCGACTGACCCTCCGTTTCCCCCATAATCGACTGACCCTCCGGTTCCCCCAGAATCGGCTGACCCTCCAGTCCTTCCAGAATCGACTGACACGAAGATCTCCCCAGAATCGACTGACCCTCCAGTCCCTCCAGAATCGACTGACACGAAGATCTCCCCAGAATTGCTCCAGTCCCTCCAGAATCGACTGACACGAAGATCTCCCAGAATCGATTGACCTCCAGTCCCTCCAGAATCGACTGACACGAAGATCTCCCCAGAATTGACTGACCCTCCAGAATCGACTGATACGAAGATCTCCCCAGAATCGATTGACCTCCAGTCCCTCCAGAATCGACTGACTCTCCGGTCTCCCAGAATCGACTGACCCTCCTGTTTCCCCAGAGTCGACTGACCGCGACCTACTTCTTCCCTAAGCCTATCCCCAACTGCTGTTCTACATACATTCCTATTTATAACAACAGTCAGTATTTCAGCAGTTTCAATAGTGTTTATTTTTTGGCTGTACTCCCTACAATTTTCAAAAGTAACTTTTACAATTATAATTTTAATTCATACCAATGTTACAATTGAAACTCAGCATTTTGACATTAGCGTAATACACCCAGAAAACTCAGTTCAACTGTTTCAAAATAACTAAATTTGAAACTTAAAAAAGATCATATCTGACTTATTGGCGAGGTTATATATAGTTCGCTTACACTCTCAATGTAATTTGCAACTTAATATTTACCAATTTGTATACGTTTTAACGTCTACGTCAAATAAGATTTTCAAAAAAGGCGTCCATAAACTTGCCTCTATTCTTGTTTTGTTTTAATTGGAAATGTAATTATTTCATTCTTCTTGTAATTCCAGTCTACAGAATAATTCAATGAAAGCGCTGTGTGAGACTGAAGATGGCTTCCTGAACTCCGACACTTCTCTCATAAATAAAGCATTACTAACCTGATTAACTTTGAGATTAAAGTGCCCAATGACGTTGTCTTACTAGATAGAAAATACTTCAATTACAAATTCTATTAAGAGTCTGTTTGGAAATGGTTGTTGGTTTATTTTTTGTGGCAAATAGGCTCAGGTCTAAATTTCAATTAATTCATTAGTACAGTGATTCATTAGTCACTGGTTACATGATTTCATACTTTCACAATGGTGAAATTCGAAATTTGGAACTTAAGTAATTTTTTTGTTCTAAACAAAAAATATTGTTTAGTTCCTAAAATTTGATAAAACAGTAATTTAAACGAACATAATACAAAAAAGTGTTTCCAACAAACTTATTTGCCGTCTGGTTGTACTTATTTTCAGTGGAGTTTGAACATTTAATAAGCTTAATGTCGACGCGAAATCAGACTTTTTATAAAATGTAAAATAAGTTATGATTTTAAACAAATTCATTTCACGGAGTAGCCAACCGTGAAATGAGCGACGATCCTGACCTAGAAGTCACTATTTCGCTAGTCTTAAATATATATATATGTGTGTATGTGTGTGTGTGCACGCGCGCAAGCGCTCGCGTGTGTACGTTTCCGCGTACGTGCGTGTGTGCGAGCGCGCGTGCGTGTGCTCGAGTGCGTGCGTGTGCTCGAGTGCGTGCGTGTGTGTGTACGTGCGAGCGTGTGTATGTGCGAGCATGTGAATGTGTGTGTGCGTGCGTATGTGCATGCGTATGCTCGCGTGTGTGCGTGCGCGCGTGTGCACGCATAACAACCTGACGGCACGTGTGTGCGAGCGTGTGTGTGTGTTTGTATGTATGTGTGGTGTGCGTACGTGTGCGCGCGTGTTTGCGTGTGTGTGCGCGTATGTGCGTGTGTGCGAGCGCATGCGTGTTTGTTTAGCACACCCACGTTCGTAATTTTAGTACGATTTGATACAAACTTGGCAAGAAAATCGATTTTTGTAATAACTTGGACCAAACTTTGTTTACCAGGGAAACTCGGGTTCTATGTTCAGTCTGTGCCTCGGCTAGCTTTTAAAAACAGAATCACTTAACGTTATTCTGTTAACTTAACAGAAATATATAAACTGTTTCGCGAAATCTTAACAAATAAATTCTAAAGGTTATACAAAGAGTATTTCAATTTACTTAATAATCAGCTGGACGATGAAAGATCTGAGGTGATTTACGGATGATTTAACAAAATTAATTTTAATTTAGGTTGTTGCGGATTAGCTTGGCCTTATTTTTTAATTTTTGTGTTTAATTTTTGTGTTTTGTCCGACTATTGTGCACACTTGGGCTAATGCAGACGATGGGATGATTTATAGCCTATGAAAATGACAAGCCCTGGCCTGGAATCGAACCCGGGTCCTCGGGGTGAAAGCCCAGTCCGCTTTCAACTAGGCCACCGAGGCGGCTCCTTGGCCTTAAAACACCGTACATTTTTACTGAATACAAAACAAGGAGTAAGTTTTTGGTTAATTATATTCTCGAGTCTGATGATTGAAGCCATTTGAGGAGTTTTGAATTTGGCATTAAAAAAGATCACTCACAAAGTTTTTAAAGCTTAGTGTTTACCAGATATTCTGTGTAAATATTTTTTGTAAAGCGAATTCGGTTTAATTTTAATAAAACGGAGATTACAGTAGTCTCAAATTATTTAATTTGTTTCACAGATGTAAAACTTATTGACTTGTTAAACTTTTCTCTTCAAACGGTTAAACTAGAATAATAAAAATTCACAATAGGTTCCTCATTGCTTGTTCTTTTCTTTTTGTATGTTTTTTTTCTTATTCCGTTACAAACTATTGGGGTTTTCTTTAATTTTATTTTATTTTCTCTTATATGAAAGCAATGTAAGTCTAAATAATGGTTACAATAATCTCTTTATTTGTTTCACCCAACTTTGGGGTACACCAAATCAATCACTTTTCAATGTTCTGTGCCTTCCTCGTAGCCCAGTATTGCTTCATACGTTGTGATCTTGCTTTTCTTTCTTCGTCAGAGATTTGGATCGTTCGCTTGGATTTGACTTTGCCTTGGAACCATTCCTTCTTGTCCTTGGTTATTGTTTTGGCTGTTCTGTCCATGAGCATAGTGTCAGTGATTTGCAGTTCTGTTATGTCTTTCTCCGTTTCTCTAAACCAAAGTGGTTTGGCTCTTCTACTGCGAAAGTAGTCAAATATTTTTTTGGTTAGTCTATTTTTGTCCATTCGGAGGATGTGCCCATAAAAATCAATTCTCCTTTTTCTTATTGTGTCTGATAGTGTTTCAGTTTTTTGGTAAAGAGTTTCATTACTGATGTGGAGTAATTGGTTGTTACGGAATTTGGGGCATAAGATTTTTCGTAATATCTTTCTTTCTTTGATCTCCAGCCTTTCAAGTCGGCCCTGGGTTGTGAGAGATAATGTTTCAGCTGCATATAAGGCTTCTGGTTTAATTACCGTATGATAATGCCTTATCTTTGTATTCCAGGAGAGGAACTTCTTGTTGTATGTGTCTTTGGTAAGTTGGAAGGCTAATTCAACTTTATTTCTCCTAGATTCCAGAGCTTTTTTCTCTAGAGCATTCCAGCTGATCCATTCCCCAAGATATTTGAATTCTTTCACTATCTCAATGTATTGTTCTCCCACTTGAAGCTTTTTTGGTGGTTTTTGTATGTTACAATAATATTATGGAGATTATATTTAATTTAATGGACTGTGAATGAGAATAGAATGTGGATGCTGTCTTTGTTCAAGGTGAATTCAAGGTTCGGTGATTTATGATATGCTACCATGCTGAGGTGATCAGGTATCGTTACACGATCGATTTTTCTCACGATAACCGAAATTTCTTTTAACAAACTTCACAAAACCGCGGAAGAAAATTGACTGAACATGAAGCTTTGCTCACGTGCTGTTCAAAAACTTTGAATAGAGCGCGAAACTTCGCTTAAGCCGGGCTAATTGTTTCTGAGTAAAACGAGATAATTCCGGCGGAGCAATAGAGTTGTGAAAACTTGGGGCGTAACTTTATTCCGGAGAACATAATTTGACGCGAGAAGACTCTATTCACGGTTTAATAAAGCCGTGAAAATGTGCTTGTGCATTCTGAGCACGTTTATTTATTACGTTTCTTTTAGTTTTGCCAAAAACGTGATCATGACTGGCATAATCAACACTTTTTTAAAAGGTAACACACGTATTAATTATAATAATTGTTTTCTTTTGTTTTCATTTAAAACAAATTAAACGGTGCATAGAGACTACGCGTCTTCGAAGTGAATGACCCTGTTTACACCGGTATCCGGAATCGATGTGGTTGATGACTTGTTTTTGTCAATTCTCTATGAGGGTGTTCTAAATTCTATTTCACCACAACAATTACGCCGTACCCGACGTAACATATATTCACTTTAAATACTTGTGATTCACCTCATTTAATATAAAATTAAAAATATAAATATAAAAAAAATTATATTTATTTTATTTATTTCATATTTTGCGAAAAGTAATTAATCGAGATATGTTAATGCTTGTATGTTACGCTTTTCCAAAGTGTTGCGAGTTATGGTATAATAGTTTAAGTTGGTGTGTACAATGTATGTCTCTCCTCCAAACATTTCAAACAGAGTTTTAAAAATTATAAATAAAAATGAATTTTTAACAGCTAAGACACCTTTAACACTAGTGCATCTTGTCCGTTATGGGACAAAAAAATGGGTTTTGGGTCGAGAAGGGGGCCAAATGGCTTTGGGGGGGCTAGCGGCGGTCGGTTTTCAGTAATAAACGTTAGTGCAGTGACCTCCTGGAATATATTGTAGAGTTATCCTTTCAGAATCGACTGACTCTCCGGTCTCCCCAGAATCGACTTACCCTTGCGCCGTGCGCATGCGCGAGCCACCTACTGACTCGCCGGAGCATTGCGCAAGACTGTCCGCTGAGCTCTCGACGCCGGCGCATCTGTCTATGGGAAGAAGTGAGGCCCGCTATCTTGTTGGTGATACTGAATTAATATTGAGTATGTGCCTGTAAATTTTGGCCCCTAGGGGTCTTGGGCCGAGAAGGGGGCCAAATGGCTTTGGGGGGGCTAGCGATGGTCGGCTTTCGGGAATAAACGTTAGTGGAATACATTGTAGAGTTACCCTAATTTACTTTGGTTTCAGACCGCGCGGTCAAAAGTGTTTGTTAAGTTAATTAAGTTAATAGTTAAGCTGGTTACCTAGTGTATGTGTGAGTGGCTGACGGGTGGATCCAAGGTAACTTACGATCCACCAACTCGTTCCCGAGCCTCCCATAATATGCACCCCATACGTTTCAGTACATATATTCAAACAATATGACAAGGAATAAAAGCGTATTATTACCCCAGAATAGCAAAAAAATAAGTGAAAAGAACAGTTACATAAGAGCAATAAATATATACAATTTGCTATCTCGGGACATGAAAACACTGCCATTCAATAAGAAAACACTAAAAATACGGGTGACAAAGTGGAAGTTAAATATAACTGATAATTGTGGTTATTGAATATAAAACGATGGTTATAAACATGTTGTAGGATAACTTTATTTTAATATTATTTTATTTTCGTAAGTAGTTTTAAGGTACCAGTTCGCGTACAGGGATTGTCTCCCTTTGCGGTTACATTTCAACCATTGTAAAAATACTGGTTTAGTAAATAAATAAATAAATTTCCTTAGATTAGCAAAATTTTAGTCATTTTTATCTAAATTTTTTAATTTAATTTTGCCTTAGATTAGCAAACTTTGAGACATTTTTATCTAAATTTTTTAATCTAATTTTGCCTTAATTAGCAAATTTTGAGAAATGTTTATCTAAATTTTTTAATCTAATTTTGCCTTAGATTAGCAAACTTTGACACATTTTTATCTAAATTTTTTAATCTAATTTTGCCTTAATTAGCAAATTTTGAGACATTTTTATCTACATTTTTTAATTTAATTCTGCCTTAATTAGCAAATTTTGAGAAATGTTTGTCTAAATTTTTTAATCTAATTTTGCCTTAGATTAGCAAACTTTGAGACATTTTTATCTAAATTTTTTAATCTAATTTTGCCTTAGATTAGCAAAATTTGAGTAATTTTTATTTAAATTTTTTAATCTAATTTTGCCTTGGATTAGCAAATTTCGAGACATTTTTATCTAAATTTTTAATCTAATTTTGCCTTGGATTAGCAAATTTCGAGACATTTTTATCTAAATTTTTTAATATAATTTTGCTTTTAGATTAGAAAAATTTGAGACATTTTTACCTAAATTTTTTAATCTAATTTTGCCTTGGATTAGTAAATTTCGAGATATTTTTATCTAAATTTTTTAATCTAATTTTGTCTTAGATTAGCAATATTTGAAACATTTTTACCTAAATTTTTTAATCTACTTTTGCCTTAGAAAAGCAAATTTTGAGACATGTTTTCGTCAAATTTTGAGACATACATCCAACAAATGTTCTTTAACACGAGTTTGTATAGCTCTTCCAAAAATATATTACGTCTTCACAAGGGCACTCTTCACAGACAAAATTATTTAGAAATTCTGGAAATATATAGATCTATTTGTAAAAACCCTAATTTTAATTTAAATAAACATACTGGCTTAACACCTCTCCCTTACTCAAGCCTATGTTTTAGGATGTTCTCCCAACCTGCTGCTCACTGATCTTACAATGTTAATCCTTCCTTTCTTTACCTTCTCCCTTCCAGTTTTAACATCAACTGTATTACTGCACAAGCACGCTTTATAATTTTTAACTTCACTACGTCTGAAGATGCCTTACGTCGAAACGTATGTCACGGAATAAAAAAGATTTTTCGTGAAACTATATAAGTGTTCTGATTTTCCTGGATATCGTGAGATTTCACCAATTGCCGCTTGTGTGTTTAATAAATAATATTGTGAATACTTTTTAAATCTTGGATTACTGATTCGAGAGTTCAGATTTTGTAAATTTAAATTTATAATCACAAGTGTAACTTAAATATAAACAAAATTACCAAAGTTATATTATTGGTAAACCTAATACATTAAAGTTTAAGCATCACAATTTACTAATTTATTTCTAACGTTTACAATCTCACAAAATATACTGTTTTTTTTAAATAAAATTAGTTGTTTTGTTAGTAATTTGAAATTTATTATAATAATAATTTTAAAAATTCTATCGAAATATTCTCTTCGTGTAAAATCACAATTTAATAAAATTTATATTAGCTTTTATTTATAGGTTAGTTTATTTAAGGTTACCTTCGGTCAGCAATATCATATATATTACACCTCTTTACTTAATCTTTATTAATCTATATGATATAGATGTAGTTTTTAAAGATGGAGGTTCTCCGAAACGCGTCAAAGGAAGTAGAATTGACGAAGCTAGGGAAGACGGATCATTATACTGAACATAGTGACAATAATCCTAGCAGAAAAGAAGAAGAATATAAAAAGAATCTCTTTATTTAATGTTAGTTTAAACTAATAAAGAAGGTATTTTAGCTGCACCCTGTTCTACATACGAGCATCATGTTATAAGCCTTTCTCTTAATTAATTGTATATTTCGAGATACAATGCAAGTGCAAATGAAACACTTAAAGTGATTATTGTAATTAATTGTATTTTAATTAACTGCATGTTCTGTAATCACATTATAAAGAGACTGCAAAGCTGATACCGAGGTTTGAAAACAAGCAGAACCCCTAGTTTTGAAAATAAACATATACCGTATTGTAGTAATGAATTCCTCTCTTTATAGCTTGAAGAGCTACTCGACTCTGTTCACTTACAGCCCTCATGTCCTTTCCTCCCGGAGTATCCTTATCCGTGCCCATTTCATGAGTCATCTAAAATCTCTGCCTTTGCCATTTAAAATCACCCTGAAGCAATAACAAATAATATAAAAAGCTTTATTTGCTGCCAAAACAAATTCTGTCTTAAACGTTGTCTGTGTACGTATATTGCATACTCTGCCCCTTAACTTCGTTTATTTAAAAATATTAAATTATAATTTAAATAGAATTAAATACAAATAGTACGCGATTTCGATTTTGTTTTTTATCGACAGAACAAATATAATAAGTGGAAAAAGTATGATGATCGGAAATAATTTTTGTCGTGAACCGATTTTAATAAATCAATCAAGTCCTGTATGTTCAATGTAATTGTAGTTGGGCTTATACGTTTTGTTTGTGCAATTAATCTCGGAACCGGTTTTAATGGAAAAATCTAATTAATTGAAATCGGTTTTTCAGATTGTGTTGAAATTTCGTGTATTTAAAAGTCAGATCGTTGTACTCGTAGATAATTAAAAAATATAAATTAAGGTTTTTTACGGAGTTTAAAAAACGTAAAGTGTAAATTTCTTTCGTTTTAAGTTTGATAAACTGATTTTAGATATAAGTCTGCATTTGTTTGGTCAAAAGCCGAAAAACTAACTTTGATAAAATGGTGATTTTAGAGGTTAGCTGTCGTTAGCGTTTAGTACTTTGGGGGGGGGATAATTGAATGTGAAAATGTAAGGGTAAAGAGTGTATGTCATTCATTTGATCATACTTGTAAAACAATACATTTAAAAAGTTTTGCATGTTGACTTAAATTTACTTTTTTATTTGTTACAGAAAAGTATAAACGGGAGGCATCTTTAGGAACTGTTTTTAAAAGGTAAAATTAATTTATTTAAAAGATTATTTCTATGAGTATATATATATATTATTATTATTATTATTATTATTATTATTATTATTATCTGCGTATAGACCCTGTTGGATCACGCAAAGCACTCCGACTCATGTCTTGCTCCTTTTAATCCTCCACACCTCCCTCATCCTGTCCCCATGGATCCTCTTCCGCTCCTCCGTCCATTTTACCCCTGTTCTTTTTGGGATTTCATTCTCTGGGACCTTCCAACCGAGCATCTTTCTCCTGTATACGTGACTGTCTTCAACGTCTGTTGAGTCTATTCCTGCGTCATGTAGGTCTATTCTGACTTGTGCGATCCACGACGTTGTTGATTTGACACCTTATATATACTTAAGGATTCTGTTGGCAAGTCTCGTTGTTGGAAGTCTACTGATGTGTCCATAGAACCGAAGCCTCCTTCTTCTGATATCTGCTGCCAGGTTCGATATCTTCTCTGTGGTCTTCCGGGAGTGCAACCTGTATCCATCTTCTGTTAATCTCGGGCCAAGGATCTTCCTCAAAATTTTGCGTTCTTCCTTCAAAATATCCTCCATGATAGCTTTTGTGTGGAGTGCTAGCGTCTCGCTTGCATATAATACCTCCGGTTTTATGACTGTGTTGTAGTGTATATATATTCTTTTTATATTCTTCTTCTTTTCTGCTAGGATTATTGTCACTATGTTCAGTATAATAATCTGCCTTCCCAAGCTCCATCAATTCTACTTTCGTTGACGCGTTTCGGAAAACCTCTATCTTCAAAAACTATATCTATACTCTATAGATATACGAGTAAAGATATAGTTTTTGAAGGTGGAGGTAGCCGCCTCGGTAGCCTAGTTGATAGCGTACTGGGCTTTCACCCCGAGGACCCGGGTTCGATTCCCGGCCAGGGCTTGGCATTTTCATACGCTATAAATCATCCCATTGTCTGCATTAGCCCAAGTGTGCACAATAGTCGGACGTTAAACATAAAAAAAAAATTTAATACCGGCTGAACGGCAAGACCTGTCATGAATTTGACCTATTCATGGCAAAACAGCATAAAATTTCCAATAAATTTGGTCCAGAACATTTGTTGCTAAATATTACGCTTACCAGTTAAATTGGCGGAAAACGTTAGAAGCGCGTCAGAGTGCTGTCGTGGAGCTGTGGCCGAGTGGTTATCTAAAGACATACTGCGAGTTCTGCTTTTCCATAAACTACTAGTATAACATTTTAACGATCCGCAGTCATCTATAAGTCAGAATAACCCTCAAGGTCAGGTCTGGACCTTACCATGATGGCTTATTTTCCGATTGAAACTCGCTAATCATAGACAGTTCAAAGGTGACACTTAGTATTACGTTTAAACAATGCCGTGGTTATAAAATAAAAAGCAGTTATTGAAACTTTTCATGACGTAGTTCGTAAATGATATACGAGAGCTTTATGTCGTCGCATAAAGGTTTTATTGTACTGGTGATAAAACAAAACCCTCATTGGTGTCAGAATAATATAGGTCACACGTACAGAATGGGCTGAAACAACCTTAAAACAATGCTACTTCAAATCCTTTTTACTTATTAGTTGCGCGTGATGATTTCTTTTAAAAACTAGCTTATATCGCGGCTTATTTCGGATTATAAGTTGAATGTGTTCTTAAAATATTTAATTTATAACTGTTAAACTTATCATAAATTTTATTACCTTTTTTTTGGTGTTTAACGTCTGACTATTGTTCACACTTGGGCTAATGCAGACGATGGGATGATTTATAGC